>VCII01000010.1:0-600000 GCA_006030095.1 Triplophysa siluroides | reverse complement strand
GGAGGAGTGGGCTGGCCCGGACTCCGAGCGTCTGCGTGATGATTGGAGGGTCTGTCATCTCTTTTTAATCCACTTTTATGTCCTAAAACGCTCGTTTTTTGGGGTCGACAGCTTATAAAAACGTATTTCTTGTTTTTTTTTAGCTTGTTTGCTATACACATTGTCACATATCAGCTTTTAGACATTTTTTTTTTTTTTTTATAAATCATAAATGACAAGGAGGCGGCAGCTTCTCGCAATGCAAAGAGACGGTTGTGTGGGCGTGGTCTTCAGATTATGACGCGTATCACTCTGTGTCTCCATTTCCAACTCAGTCCCATCGCGGATTTTGCATGTGTAGTCGAAAGACAAACTGCTGCAACCTTATCGTATATTTCACACAATTTCACACCACATTCATTGTTTCAGTTTAACATAATTCCCACATTTCCTCCCGTTGAGTTAAATATATATATATATATATTAGATCGTTTGTTCATTAATTCATATAGTCACCCGTAACACAATGGGCCAAGGCCGTTTAAGCAGCCTAGCTCTGCTGGCCATTGAGAGGACACTGGTCAAGTCACTGGAAAAGACGCCTAGTTGGTACGACAGGGTTACACAGCATTTTCTTGAAAAGGAGCGTAGGGCAGAATTTACATATAAATAAATGGACAATTTTTATGATTTAGGCCGAAAATGAGCTTCCCCTCTTTAAAAGATCAGCAGCCGCCACTGGTCTATATCATAATCTATTCTCTTGAAAAGACTTTATTGTCATATGTGTTTTGAATATTTAAGGAATTTCACCATTCATTTAATCTATTCAGTGATTGGTCCATGTCAATGTCGTCCTCCAAAATTCCATTTGCCACCCAGCAAAGTGTTATAAATCATCTCTAACCCCGACACTTAAGATTTAGTCCTACACTTCACTTGAATTACGACCGAGATGCTTTATAACTAAATTTAAACGCTGCTTTGAGACAAGATTTTTTTTAACTTTAAGTCAATTTTTAGCGGTGTTCTTATGAGTAATTATCAGAAGCTTGATAAATACGGGTCCAGACCTTTAACATGCTTAATTAATGAGAAAATTACTTTCAATAAAGCTGAGAGTGTGCACTTTAAACCAGTACTCATCATATAACTTTTGAAACATTTTCGTTTTGAATTGTCAACCTTTATCTTCTTTGATAACAGGTAAAAACCTAGCCGAGAGCAGGGATGGGTTATCCTGGTCCTGGAGGGTCAACCAAGGCAGGTGTGTTGGAGCTGGTTGGAGTTCAACTTTGCAGTAGAGTGACCCTCCAGAACCAGGGGCATTTTCCAAACGGATGTGACCATTCCTATACCCTATTCCCTCGAAGGGTTGAGCCTTCGAAGTGAGTTCTTTGAAGGGTGTCCTTACTCAGCCTGCCACCATCTTGATTTCAAAACGAGGCTGAGAGGGATAAAGGTCCAGACACTCTCTTTTCAGTAATGACACACTCCTCCATTGGCCAGAATGTACATGTGTATATGACGTGTGTTGCATGTTTATTCTGACACACTCGGTTACGCTTACTCACAAATTTGTTTTTATATTACTGATCTTAATGCAAAACACAGGTAATTCTATCTTATTCACTTTATCAGTGATAAAATGAAAAAAAGTCCACACCAGCATCATACAGGAAGCATAAAGTGTCCGACCTGACGGCCGTCTCTTTAAGGGGGAGCACACCAGACGGGTACATTCTGTATGTGCAAACTTCAAAGTCTACTCCTAATGCAAGTTGGACCAACTTAAATGCCGTTTGGAAAAATGCAGCATCATTAGCCACCCCTGGCCAAGAGGCATTAAAGACACATTAACTTAGAAATATATATATATATATTGGTAGAAACATTATATGTGCGTTTTATTTTCAAAATAACGTATTTTGGATGTATGTGGTTTCCAAAATTCCTATGTAATAATGCATATGAAATATTGTCTAGATAAGCAGTACACTAGGTTTTGAAGGGTAGGATGCTATACCAGAACTCTGTTTCCAGCTGCCACTATCAACTGAGTGCCGTCCGGTTTGAAGGCAAGATCATAAATACTGAAAGAAAAGAAGGAGACCGTTAAAACAACCCAATTTATTATGAAAATAAAATGATAATAGCATATTCACAACAGGCCAAATAGTCCTTAACAGCTGTTTCCATGTTTCCAAAATTACATGTAATGTAATTATGTATAATTTAGAAAGAAAACACTATGTTCACGATATAAACGGACAGAACACCCAACTTGCTGCTGTTCGTTTTCATTAGAGTATGACACCAAAAGAGGAAAAAATGTGTTTTTAATGACTCGACGTGGTCAACATGAATCATAAGAAAGAACACAAATACAACAAACAGTACACAAATCACTTTCTCAGAAATTAACGGTCTCAAAGTTCATTTTGTTTACATAGCAACGGTTGCTAACCACATCCACCCTCGTATGCTACTGATGTTAATCGAAAAATTAAACAGCTTACCATTGTTCAACCTTATCCCGATCGTGGACTTTATCGATCCATGTGGGAACAGCTCTCATTATTGATAAATTGACTCGTTTGGTTGAATATGAACGAACTAACTGGTCAATACAAAAAGCGACGCACGCTAGACACAAACACAAAACATAAAGATTTTCAAAATAAAAGACTCTACGATGATTTCAAGGACACTAATTACATAAAAATAAAACAAAAAACTAGGTAAAGTAGAATCAACAGAAAGAAATACCAGAGAACAAATCATTATTATGCATGTGTCGAACTTCTAAAGCAGTGAGGCTTTTACAACAAACTGCATTAGTGAGTCGAAGCGTTTGACACACTGCTTTTCTTCGCCATCTGGTGGTCAAAAAAAACAAATCCTACATCAACTGTGTCACTGGGGATGTTTCTGAAAAAAGTGAGTGTACTCAAAAATATGTATTTTAATAATGGCTCATAATCTTCACCCGTCTGAAAATAGTACCACCAGACATGGTATTATCCAATAGGAAAAAATTTTTAACAGCATAAGCAGTGGCAGCTGGCACACCTAAAATAGATGCATAATTTTTTTTTAACGTGGGCTATTGTTGTTTACTTACTATATTTGTTTATTTTAAAATTAAAATTAAACTTTAAATGATTTTTGTTAAAACATATCTGCCAACCAATCCAAGTAGGTCTCTCTGTGACGTGACCCAGCATCTTGAGAGACTTTTGCCGCGCATTCTAAACACATAGAGAATCTTTGACTAAACCTTCAATATCAACCCACAGTGGCTCCTACTGCGAACTAATGAAGGCTGCTGCCTCCTTGCTGCCCGGATCAGACGGTCATATTACTACAGGTACCCCTTTTGCACCATAGACTTGGACTGGAAGGTCCTGAACTTACAGCATTTGTGCAGCTGCTCAGTTTGACTCGGGAGAGAGCGACGCGGATGCTTTATTAATGCATCAAACATGTCGGCGGTGTGTGGGGCATTTTAAAGTGTCGGAGAAAGACACAGCACGAAACTTGCCAAATTTCTGAATGAAAGCGTCTTTACCGGTGGGTAACTTGTGTACTTCAATCAGTAGCCCCGCCGCTCGCGACATCCTTTCCCATCATAGGGTGTGTCTGGTCCCTGAACTTGTCTAAGTATGTTCCGTCCATCCCGGCCACGAGACGAGTGCAGTGCACCTTCTGAGAACAGTGACCGGCAGCTTTTGTGGGAGTAGAGACGAGAACTGAAATGGTTGTCAGTCAGAATTGCTTGCTTGGATGTTATGTTCTTTAAATAATTTTGCGGTGTATCCAAAAATAATCCAACAGTTTTCGTTTATTCATATTTTTAGCTTATAATGTTGAATAACACTTTTTAATTAAGTGTTTTGTTGTAGGGGTACAGAGTGACGTTACATTCTTTCATCAGTCAGCCTTATGAGGCTATTCAAGAAGGGAGTGGGCTACATGTTTTTACTAAGCCTACTTCTTTTGCTCAATTTTATTTTAAAATATATTGTATTATATTGAAAAGCACGACAAAATATCAAAAGCACACTTTGACCCATTATTTTATGCAATAGTGGAAAAATTGGTTGAATAAATGAAAGGAAATACGAAAAGCATGTTAGTATGTATAACCAGTGATATGCACAAAGGGTAGAGGTGCAGAAAAGTATTAGTGGTGGTGTTTTTTCTTTTGTAACTATAAAGAGTTAGATCAGATATTTACTGCATTTTAAAAGCCATAAATTCATTACAGAGCAGAATTAAGTTTAGCAATTTGGTTCAGACCTCCACTACAGTCCCATTTCTCACGTGGTCCCTTGGTATTAGTTGCACACCCCTGAATTAGAGGATTATTTAAAAAAATGTCAAGAATAAAAATGATGACGTATACTGTAAATTAACACGGGGTAGAAGGAATTGCACACACTACTAGTAGTTATCAAATTAGTTTAAATAGTTAGTGATTAGTTTGGAATAAATACAAAAATATTTAATTGAATGTGCGAATAATATGCGGCCCTTAACAAGGATTCGAAAACTTGATGTGGCCCTCGAGGTAAAACGTTTGCCCACCCCTGCACTAAACAGACGTCACGTCACCCTGTTGGGGTTTATTCTGCAACAACTATTCTGCAACAGCTGTCTGGCTGTAAGTTACCCTTAAATCTCCTACATAGCAAATGATATACAGTATGTGGTGTATTTTTAAGTGTAGAAAGTAATATCCTCTCTTCTTTTCTTAGTGCTGGTCTCTTACCTTTAGAAAATGTTGACCGCTTATACTTGCTAAGTACTATATACAGCATCAGCATACCTGTTTACAGTCTTTCCAAACGCCAGTGGTAGCCCTGTAACATAAGCAAGAAATAAGCAAACATTTCTTTAGCTAAAGTCAATAAACTCGCAGTGCGATGTCATCAATCACTGTAAATGTTGATCATGTGCTATTGGGGAATACAATGTTTTTGTTGGCTGCAACATTTGCAAAAGGGTCATGACATCAGGGCTTAATGCTACAGAAACTCAACTCACCATAGCCTTCGGTGTCTGGTATGGTGCTACTTGAGGCAAGCTGACCATTACCAAAGTCACACAACTTGGCCTCCTGCATCATGGTGTTAAAGGGGATGTTTCCCAGAGATATGTCACCATGGTTCACATCGTGGTCGATGCAGTGTTGGCATTTGACTACGATTTGTCTCATTAAGTTAAGTAGCTCTGGTTCACTTAAACCACTTTCGCGGTTCTTAAAGTACTTAAGCAATGACAAGCAGGAGTCTGGTAATTCCAAAATAAGAATGTATTCATGGTCATTTTGGAACAACTCCAGCAGTGAATGATGTTGGGGCATTTTTTCAGCAGGATATTTAGTCCCGCTTCTGCAACGAGAGTTTTGTTCCACCTGGCTGGTAAAAAAAAGGTTACATGACAAGTAACATTACTATTTACATGAATCATTTGTGTTGCAATACAGAGGGGGCTAATAGGACAAATGCATTTTCCTAATTAAATATGTTTTACTCTTGATTATATTAATCATATAACAATTTGATCATGAACTCTTACCAGAGGATGATTCACAAACACCATGACCATCTTCACATTTGTTGCTGTCACAGTCACCAGCCGTAGTGCCCTTATGCTCCACAAGAGGGCACTCCGGCTGGTGACTGCCTTTCTTAGTCCCCCAACTGTCAAAACAAAATAATATCAGTGGAAATGTACAATACACAAGCTGTTTTATGTATACATGACTTGTATATACGGATTTTGGAAGTCTTTAATTCTGTTATATCGAGTTGTGTTGGCTTAACGGGGTACTCAGCATTGTAAAGAGGTTTTTCTGCTATATCACTGATATATCAGTTTCTTATTTTTATCTAAAATACAGCCATATTTGCCGGCCAAAAATCCTTATTTTCCCATACAGTGTAATACAACCACTCTCGCAGATCAAAAATCTAATATGGCGGCTTCGTGCAACTAGCCTAACAGCAACTAGAGACGAATAGGAAGGCAAACACATTTACAGAATACAATGAACCGACAAGGGGCACTGAGACTATATACAGGGAAACACTAACCAGGGAAGATTGAACAGGGACGGTGACGGGCAGGTGACAGGATTAAACACCTAATGGGGACTGGCTGGACAGGTGAGCGGGATGAAACACTAATGGGGCGCTTACTGAGAAACAAGGGGGCGGAGCTAAAGGAGAGAGAGCATGGCATGACAAAACCAAAACAATGCCGTGCCCTTTCTCCACATAAAACACATGGGTCTGACATGATCCTGCCACAAGACTTGAAAATCAAGACAAGGAGAGGCAGGATCATGACAGTTTTGGTCTGTGTATATAATAATTAACAAATCCAGTAATTTCTACATGTTAATATGTGTTTATTCTTGCCATATACAGAAATGTAACTGACTTTGAAAGTCAGTTGCGTTGCTGTCTATATTGGCAGGAGTCAGAAAGAGTCTGATGAAGAGCATGTGTGCTCGAAAAACGTTTGATATTTTTGGAGCTTTAGTGTGCCGACTTTGTATATATTATTCACAGGAGTCAGAAAGCTCCCATCAAAACAAATGGGCTAAAACTGAGATTAGATAATATAATCTGATTTAGATGAAGCAAAGTTTGAGGTTATATTTCACAGAGTCTGCTCAGACAAAGGATCTTATTTCTTTAAAGGGGATTAGACAGATGAATTGCGGAACAAATCATTTGAGAGTCAGTCAAGAAGTAAGGTAGGAATAACTGCCTATTATTACGAAATAATAGTGTTTTTACACCTATGTAGATAACTTGTTGTTGGACACTCCATAAACCAAAGTAGGACCTTAAAAATCCCTAGTTGTGTACTCCATTCCATTCCATTTCTACCGCTTGTCCGAACTACCTCGGGTCACGGGGAGCCTGCGCCTATCTCAGGAGTCATCGGGCATCAAGGCAGGATACACCCTGGATGGAGTGCCAACCCATCGCAGGGCACACACACTCACTCATTCACTCACGCCCTACGAACAATTTTTTCCAGAGATGCCAATCAACCTACCATGCATGTCTTTGGACCAGGGGAGGAAACCGGAGTACCCGGAGGAAACCCCCGAGGCACTGGGAGAACATGCAAACTCCACACACACAAGTCGGAAGCGGGAATCGAACCCCCAACCCTGGAGGTGTGAGGTGAACGTGCTTAGTTGTGTACTCTTTAACAAAAATGAATTTACCTCTTAAAAGAGTCCAGACAATTGTAAACATTTAAAGGCAAAATACACATCATTAAAAAAGTAAAAACACATACAGTATTGTCAGAGAAAGACATCATTAGAGTTTTATCTTATTCCGAATCCTGCAATACCAGTTTTTTTTATTCCACCACACTTCTTGTTTGCCATATTGAATTTGACTTAAAACTTTGGTTTTGTAGCATCAAGAGACAATCCTTATGAAAAGTTATTAAAAGCGTTTTGATTCATTAAACATTTCACATATATCATGGCAAGTGTGCCAAAGGGATAAATGACAGGGTATGTGTAATCTTGTCTACTTGATATTATTTTTTATTTGGCTTTCAAAGGGTCAACTATTGAGCCAATATTAAATTGTCACCTTCCACATTTTAAAACATGTTCAATATATAATATCAATATATCAATAAAATTACAGTGAATTTTTCGGAGGGGTTATCGTTTTGCAGACACAAAGTATTTTTTTTTACATATTTGTAGTAAGTGACCATAATCGGAGGTTTTTGCTTTTAAATAAAGAGGGTAAAGAAAGAAACCTATGCACAAGCTTAAACATCTTGTCATTATTTCTAGAGTACTGTCCCTTTAAGAGCTGCAGCTTTTTCCCTCAGAGTGTGTGCATGGATGCGCTCAACGTTGATTCAGCACGATGAAGGACAAGATGGAGGCACACAGCAACATCTGAACTGCTAACCAGAGGAAGCCATATAGACAGGAACTTAACAGAGCTGTTGTCTAAAGCAGCAAAGGGCTGAACATCCAGCAAATTAGCATATGTTAAGAATAAAACACTATGGGCTGATTAGGTGCTGGAGGACATTATGACTTTAAATATGAACTCCCTGCATGTGTCTTATAACCTAGTACGTACGCTGCACAGTTTTGAGAATCATTTAAACCAACATGTTGTCTAGTGGGCTTTAAGTTGCCTAAACATGCTATAGACAGGCAGGTCACTTGGCTTTGAGGCTCTCATGCTTTAAAGATTATGAGGCCAAAAATCTAGATATATTAAAGCACAGATTTCTGGGGCATGGCCATGGCTGTGCCGCTAAGCAACAAACATGGAAAGCAGTGCGTGCTCAATACGCTGTCTGACCAGCAAGTTTAGAGTCCCTTATGCAAGTAAATGCTGACTAGGCAGGTGGCTCACTACGTGTTTAAACTGTTATGCCTAAAATGCCAGCTGCGCAACCAGCTTCTCCAATAAACAGTGAATATGCATTTGCAAAGCTGTTGATGTGACGAGCATGAACACAGGACATACATCCGCAAGGCTTGCGTAATAGAAACGAGGACACAGTCGCGCTGCGCTCTTTGACACATACTGTTGGGTGTTTAAAACCATCAGGGTGTCTTTGTCCTCTTTTGTTGTATTTCTTTTCTGTGGCTGGAGGGAGCGTTGGCTCTTTTATTTGGGTCTCGTTCCCCACCCCCATCAACACTCCTGCTGGCCCTGGCCACTCTCATGGGGCAAAGCTAACAGGTGCTTGTTTCTCCAGGTTACCCCCATCCACCCACAGATGGTTATTGTTATGGCGTGCAGTTAACGTCAGTCTGCCTCTCTCTCTCTCTCTCTTTCTCTCTTCATTTTCATTCTGTTCTCCCAGCTGCTGCTTCCTGCGAAAGCAAAGTTATCCCTGATCCTTCTAAGCGTACCCTCCCCCTCTTTCATTCCCTCCCCCATCTGATCTCTTTCTGCACCTCCTCTGCTCCCTCATTCTTCAAATCCTCTACTGTCCGCCAGCCCGCTGCCACCGCACTACTCTTTCATTCGTTTGCTTTGGTGCTCCCTCGCTACTGTTGTTCTCATTTCTTTTGTATATCTGTGCAATATCATTTGTGTCCGATGGGTTCTTCTGTGAAGACGGTGAGATACTAGACACTTTTCTATGCCAACCATTGACACAAAGGAAGGATTACCGCTTAAACGGACAGGATTGTTATGTTTCTGTGGAATAGTGGAAAGGACTGTGTTGTGCATTCATTCGCTTGACATCAAGGCAAGTGGGTTTATTTTTACCAAATGTGAATTTTGTATTTGAAAGATTTTGATTCAAACACAGATTTTTCGGCGAATGGACGTGCCTGTGCAGCATAGCTAACATCAAATGGTGTGCTGGCTATATCAAGACTGATAATCTATATCTCAGGATCAGCTTAGAGTACATTAATGGTTGGCTAATGGCTGTGCTAGTTTACTCTTTACCCAGTGTTGATGCTTTGAAATGGCTGCCCTGCTTTATCAAAACCTGTGCTTCCAGCAAGCAACTGAGGTGGGTTAGCAAAGGCTGTTTTGAATATACAAAAGAGAAGGTGATGCTGTGGCGAGTGCATTGTTGTATGATTCAGCTTGTTTGGTTGTGTTATGATGTTACGTGCTGATGGTCTGTGTCTGGATGAGGAAGGAAAAGCTGTGTTGATTTATGAGGCAGATGTGATTTAGATTTTTACATCAGACATATGCTGGTGAATTGTAGGTTGTGTAACGGTTTTAGATTGTGGATTTAGATTTGATACAGAATATGCCTAGTTAATTTTGGCGTTGATCTGTAAAGGCTGTAGTCATGCCATTTATGATGGTGGTTTGATTAGTGAACATTTGTGGTTGGACGTTATTACGTTTTCAAATTACATAAAATGTTAAATGGGTTTGTTTAAAACTTGCACCAAATCAAATTATACCGCTTTAGCATTTTTTAAGGCATTTTGATACTGCTGTTTTTTTGATTGAAATTACTGTGCAAAATAGAATTTAGGTTTGTTAAAAGCTGTGTTGGGTTACACATGTGGTCAATTGATAACTGTGCTAGCAGCTAGTAATGATCAGGGATGATTTGTAAACATTGTGACACAATGTAATTGTAATACAATGTGTCATAACTTAGCTGTGATTAAAGGTTATTATACATTTTCACATTACCTTCATACTGTGCATTGCCAATACGGCTGTAAAATTGGTAAATACAAAAAAAAATGAATATTGTAAAGACCTATAGGCAAACATGATCAATAAATCATAAAAAAAGTTTGTCCGCATTTACTGACCTAATGTCATTAAAGACCCATATAAAAGCCGATTTACTTTCTGCATTGAAACACAAAGGGAGATACTTGCATATCACAATAGTACACTTCTCTTTCTTGTAACCAAAAGCACCATAAGATAAGTTAATTTGCATAAAGACTGTTCTAAAACCATACATGAGCTTTCTTTGAGAAACAGATCAGAAATGATCATCTTTTCCGTGGTAGCTCTAAAATGACATTGATGTTTGCTTCAGGCACATCAGGTTATGTCAAACACTGAGAACAGTTTTTGCCTTTAAGAGGCGTTTACATGAGACCATTTTCAACTAAAAACGAAAAACATTTTATGTGTTTCGAAGTTTTTGAAAAACGACGACCGTGTAGAGATAACAGTATGAAAATTTCACATAGTGGTTAGAGTGAAAAAAATATTGCGGTTATCCGTGTTATCACGGATTGTTAACATGTGCTGGAAATGTCCAAAAAGTAGGCCTACTAATAGCAAGTTTATATTGATGCGACTTGTTAAAAGCATTTTTTGTTGTCATAAACATAGAAATAAAAACATTCATATTATTTCTGGCGCAATCGGGCCATTAGGTAAAGTTAACATAAAGTTCTCTTGTTCAGGTTGAATACAACCTTAAGTAATTCAGACATTTATTTAAACGCAACACAAATCAGAAAATCATCTGTCTGCATGTGTCGGGGTGTACTTAAGGACCTGAGACATCAGCAGTCATAAGAGCTCTCGCCAAAGAAACAGATAGAGTTGAACGGAGCTTTTTAAAATCATCAGTCTGTCTAAAGACATATGAAGTAAACGTGTTTCAGTATATCTATGTTTCCGCCAACATGCACATTTTTGTACTAAAGGCCCTGTGATCACAAATAAATGGGAGTAGACGAGGATGTATATCTATGCCTCATAATAATACTAAGCGTTGGGCGGTTTTATCGTGGTATATCGTTAAACCGGTAATCGTTACAACCCACCGGCTGTGTGAACTCTGATGATGCCGACGAAGGATATTAAAAAGACTTATGGCACGTAGTGTCAAACGTTCTTTCCATAGTAACATCGCCATCCACTCGCCTGGCATGCGCAATACAACGTTTTTACTCGTTTTTGAGGATCTATGTTAACTGACCATTTTGAATATGGTGTCGTGTGTACATGTAACTTTTATAAAACGCAAAGGAAAATCTTGTTCGTTTTCTACTCAATTGTAGCCATAAAAACATACTGTAATAGCATTGGTTCAGATGTTGATTGTGGACATCAAAGGTTTGTTGAAATTGATTCGAAATGCAGGGCTTTACGGGTCCCATGACAGTTGCCCAAAAATGTAATTCATTCCACACAGAATAGATTTTTTATCAGAACTGAAGTCTTTCGCAAGAACTTTTGTTAACCCTTATAGTTTTCAGGGATGTGATTTTCCGTTGACCTTGCTGGGATCACCCTCGTAAATTGTATACATTCAATTTCTTTTAATTCGTGAAGGGATTGGGGGTGGGGGCAGGTGGCGTGTTCACCATTTTGGGGGCCCTAAGCAAAGTCAAGACCTGAGGACCCCCACACATTGCCTAACATTTTTGTTTGCACATTTGCACAGCAGTATTGAGTACATGGAATTAATGAGACATGCATACAATCAAATATAAACTGGATTTATTTTACGTTGAACCACATAACAGCACAAAATTCAAAAAGCAAAAGCATGATTCTTCTTTTCATGCTTTTTTTCATAGCATTGTTTTGCTATATTCGTAAAATTAGTGTAAGATTTATTTTCTTTTGCTTTCTTTAGTTTTTGAGCACTGCTTTGATATGTGCGCTTCATTGCATATATCTGAGTGTCTAAATCAAGCGTCAAATGATTTTTCTGCTTGCAGCCACTACGGGCCCCCCAAGCTTGCGGGGCCCTACGCATTTGCGTGGTGGTTAACAACACTACTGGGTG
This sequence comes from Triplophysa siluroides, assembly GCA_006030095.1. Taxonomy (NCBI): domain Eukaryota; kingdom Metazoa; phylum Chordata; class Actinopteri; order Cypriniformes; family Nemacheilidae; genus Triplophysa; species Triplophysa siluroides. Next base: position 587,751 of record VCII01000010.1, on the reverse strand, counting down.
GTGGATGGGGATTTGTGCGTAGTCATCATACAACCGGCCAACAGGATCCTCGCTACACTCTCTGCGTCATGCACAGGCTTGTTATAAATACAAAGCGACCGCTTCATAATTTTTGGACTTATCTTTATGTATCCAGAGAAAATAGACGCCAAACACAGCTAATTTGGCTAAAAAGCGTGTGGTGTCATTTTGAATTAAGTGGGGAACTGAACAGCGTTTTGTAACTTATACAGAAAATCCAGAGTCTGGAAATTGAGACGTCTACGTTATATGATATGCTTTAACCTTATAAAATGATCTATATACAGAGACTAAAATAGGCCACTCCGCGATTTAATGGCTTGAAACTATACAAAAGGCCAGTCTAGTCGCTGTCTAATATAAACTCGCTGAAGTATCTACTGAATGCATACATTTTAATGTAACTAAAACCGCAACATGCATCATTTGCAAATACCTTTATTACATGTGGAATAATGCGGAAAAACGCTGAATGAATGATTTAGATGCGCCATCTAGTGGCTCTATACGGAAGTCTCTTGAGTCCACCGAATTAGTTCAATTATCGTTAAATTAGTTATTGCTGATTACAATCAAATTAAAGGAAGTAGGCCTAATATAAACTACTGAAGGGGTGCCATTTGTTAATGCCATTTTATTTGACATTAGAATTAGATGTTTGCTCAAAGCATCAACCTATTTTATTAAATATTGTTTAGGTGGCTGTTAAACTAATAAACATTTGAACAGATATGTCCAAAATGGCCCATCAGAATTGGGTAATTATAAAAAAAAAATGTGTTTTTGTGTTGCTAAGTGAAAAATATCTATTTTCTATAGATTTATTTTAGTTAAAATGTTTTTAATAATGTAACAGTAAAGACTATTTGGGGGGTTGGGCGAGGGTGCGTCTTCCTTTTTTTTTGTCCTTGACTGATCACATGGCTGAGTTTCGTGTGTTTTCAGAAGTGGGCTTTTGAGAAGCAGGTATTTCTGCAAGAGATGTTTTGTGTCATGACATGATGTTAACAGAGACCTTTACTGTTGTTGGTTGAGCATCTCAGACATGTATGTGATATTACAGATAAAGACAATCAGATTCAATATTTTGACGTGGTGTGTGATCAAGCAGAGAAAAGGAGCAACTAGAGCTGAATATCAGTTACATCCACCTCACAAAGGACAGATGGCCGTGTTCTCCGTTTTCAATCTCTTTCACTCTCACACGCATGCACTATAGATGCACACACGCACACACACATCTTATCTAATTCATCTGTGCAGTGTGTGCAGCCCAGTTCTACACAGGGACTCTATTTACAGATGAAGAGGGCAGCTGCAGTGTGAGGAAGCTAGACACTGAGAGATCCAGCAATTTTATGGCAGGAGGGAAAAAGGTTTGTGCAGACAGACAGTGCTGGCAAAGGGGTTGGGGTTATTTGCTGTGGCTCAAATAGTAGAGGTCATGACCATATGCTCTTCAAACACAACAAAACAAAACAATCTATCTATCTAAAGGGATCTATTGCATTCGCCAGAATGTGGCTGCATTGCAGAGGTCTTTGGCGCTAGTCTGTATTAATGACCCACATTCTCCTCTGTTTCAACCATCTTCGGACCTGCTTGGTTTTGTTTTTGTGTATGTTGTGCGTGTTGGCAAAAACCACTGAGACATGCCAAGTTAAATAGCTTCTGAAGACTGCGTTGAGCCAGAAACATAAGTGTTTGTGAGAAATGCAGTGGCAACAAACTTCAGTACCCAAGAGGCATGTTGCGCAAAGCTAGTGATTGAGCTTATTTGAGCAAGATCTGTGTTTTAAGGGGGTATATTATGCACACGGGACAATGACATACTTCCGCTAAAACCTCAGCCAGCAAGGTCACTTCCTCTCTCGTAGCACTGAGGGGATTTTTCTCCAAGTGATGACGATGTGTTTAGTAAGAAAACGTTCGGCTAACCGACAGCACGAAGCGGATAGCCTAAAGTGCTTCTCCTTTTTGGTTGTCGTCGTATGGCGAAGTGTTTGAATAGACTCACGTTGTTGATCGTAACTTTACTTACCTAACCTACCTTATCTGGCTAACCTGCCTTAGACAAGGTTTTATTCCGGGCAAAGGTTTTACAGTACGCATACTTAGTGTACAGATGTGGGTATTAAGAATGCAGTTCAAAAGGGAAAAGGATCCTGCGATTTCCTACGTCACCTTGTGGGATTCTCTGGCACAGGAAACACATAGCCAGTAGGGCGGCAGTCGTGTTGTGTTCGCGGTCATGTGATGTTGTTTACTGAAGCCAGCAGATCTATTATCCTTTCTCAAGCCACATATTTACAAAAAGGGACAGAGCACATAAACATGTGAGAGCTATATGTTTGAAGTATAGGCTTTTGTTTATGTACTGCTCAAATGTAAATATAATGTTCTTGACGCAGTGTTACAGGCTTGTCACGTGATTAAAGATTTCTGTTGCGCTTAGAATGTGATATTAAGTTCATATGATATTAATATTGTCTAAATAATAGACTGTTAAACACTATGCAGAACTCAGTGTTACCACAACTCTCTCTAGTGTATTGACAAATCCCATCTCACTTCAGCAACCTTAATTCACACATTCTGTAAGTTTAGGCTGTAATGCATTTTTTTACATTGAAAATTGCACGGTGTGACTTCCAAAGTATTGTAAGCCTAATAATAATATGATATCGCACTTAGTCATTGTGTCCGTCTCTGCAACAGACCTTCTGTTCAATCATGTTAAGCTTAACCAAAACCACAAGTAATTTATTTTCTATATAGCTGGTGTTACTGCCGGTGTTGTTTAAATGACAACAACGGAGTAGAAAACTGAAAAGTGTTTTGATCACGTTATTAAAAAGATTCACATACACAAAAACACCTTTAAGGGACTCCCACGGAATAGCGATCGCGAACAGCTAGAGGGACGCAAATTATAAGTTTTTATTTCTTGACCACTATGTTGATATACATCAAGAAAGCTTAAATGCTTATGATATTTCATTTATACTTAATTTTCAGAAGTGTCTGTTCTGATATCTGTTATCTGTGTTTCAGTTTCATAATTGAATGACCTTACAAAGAATTTCAGAAAAGATTTAATGAAACATATTCTGCAAACATTTTACATTTCCTCTTTGTTGAGTGATTTTATTTGCTCAACTTAAAATACTAACCAAAAGCTTTAAACAGAAGCAGAACCAGAATATGTATTCACAAGGTGAACACACTAATCCACGAGAACCTATGTAACCAGGGGCGGACTGGCCATCTGGACGCTCGGTCCGCTCAGACGGATGTATGATGCATGCGAATGCACCCAATCCCCGCCCCCCTTGTCGACAGAAATGGTGGAGGGCCGATGTGGGCAAAAAAATCCAGGGCCGAATTTTCTTCCAAGTCCAGCCCTGTATGTATCTGTAATTGTTTGTCATACAAATTTTGAATCAAAATTCTGAAGTCATTGACATTATATGATTGGCAGGAGAGTAACAAAATTCAAACTGAACCGGTAAATGTGATGCATTACTCACGGTATATCACTCATGGTGTACCAAATGCTCCCCGCCCCCTGTTGCCAGGGCCCAGCCTTGGCTACTGCATGCATCAGGGTGTGTTTCCACTGGCGCGGAGAAAGCATATTAATTAATTCCTGTGGAAGTTGAGCTTCACCATCTCATTTAGATGAAAAAAGATGAAAACATCCCAGTGTTTTTGATGGCCAGACTGGGTCTAGATTAGCCTTTAAATGGAAAGCATAAACTTGACATAAACTAAGTGACAATAAAGAAGAAGTCTTATAAGGTTTATCTCTTTCTTGTTCCTAGATGTCAATAGTCTAGTGAAATATTGAAGTATTTGACACGTGACAATGGCATGTTGCTAGTGCAGTACACTCATTTAACTCTCTTGTAGTGTTCAGTCATTTTGACCACAACATTTAGGTTTTAACTTTAAAATTTTGTTTGACTTCATTAGAATGCTACGAAACTAAATACTGGCAAAGTGAATAAAAAAATCATGGATGTGATTGAAAAAAGTTGAATGGTCCTAAAAATTCATGTTCATTCCTGCTGACCATAATAAAAATGAATGGGAATAGGAAAATATTGTAGTAATATTAATGCATTCAATGGAAAAATAGATCATAATTATCTAGCTTTGCTTGTAGACAAGATCACAAGAGAGGTGCATTTCAGTAACATTATTGCAATGTTGCAGCCGTAAAAAAGCATGCATCAACTTTAAAGTGGAGGTAACACATGCAGTTTAGGCCAATCTCATATTAATATTGAGTACCTATAGAGTAGTATTGCTTACTTCATATCTTAGAAGAGTATTTGGTTTGATCACATTTATAAATGACAGTTACAGCTTTACGATCATTTCTGAAAACAGTTGAGCTCTGGGAGGCGTGCAGTGGGCGGAACTAAAGCACGGGCACACAATACATCATCGCATTACCCTTTTATAACTGTTGATTTAAAAAAATGTTCTACATTTTGTACCTTAACCAAGTGCTTTAGCAGTGTTTTCCACTGGCTTTAGTTTGCAGCAAAAAAATAATGCATTGCATTTGGCAGCCCTACGTTGTCATGTGTTTCTATCCGGTAGGCAGAATTGCTCATCATGAATACAGTTCATGATCAAGTCACAAAACTTTAGAGATGTTTTCACTATGAAAAGCCTGGATTCAAGGCACTGGAACTAGAAATTGCATGGGACCTAGACCCGCATCTCTATTGTCATACAAGCGGAAGAGCTAACAGTGAAAATCCATTAATGATTTTATATGGTTTTTATTATAACGCTGCAGCTTTTTACTGTTTTATCGGACGCATACGCCAGGCCCGCAGTTAACTTGGGTATCAGACTGGCTCATTGCTAATAATATAACTATTGATATTTATTTGTTCATATTAATATTTTACTGTATAATAATTGTATGAAATAAACAACTAACTCAATTTTATTGTATGTTTATTTTTTTAAATAAAGAGTTGAATGGGTTGTGCAACTTTGTCGCATTTAAGTGTAGCCAAGTAACGTTTTTTCTACTGGTAGTGGTAAATCAAAAGAATACTGGCAAGACGTTCTTTTAACTTGCTAGCTAATGTCATTTTCTTTTGCTTGATTTCAGAAATAATCTACAGGGACTCTATTCTTTGCAGATTTGTACCGGAAGTTAAGTTTGGTCCACAAAAGCAAGCATGCGCAGAAACATTTGCTTACGTTGTTGCTTTGAAACCGTCTATACCTTTAAAAATATCTTTAATTTGGGTATTGAATGTTGTCTGTTTGTTAAATATCAACAGTCACAACTGTGGCGGGGGATACATTATACAATATAATACTGGATGCTAATACTCATCCCACTGTTACGTTCACGTAGATATACCGACTGCACGAGTTAATTTGCGCGTGACGTAAACGGAACAGCATGCTATGTATAGCATTAATGCATGCCAGATTACATGTTACTGACAAGTTGTAGTCACAGCACCCCCATCCCCGCCACCTTTTAGAATAAAGTATTTTATTAAAACGTAACAATTTTTAACAAGTTAATAATATTATTAAAAAGTCTGTTTCAGTTTGAAATTGCTCTAAATAAAATTATAGGGCAGTCGGGATTAAATTTGTTGTTTTTTGCAATAATGTTACAGTAACGCATTACTTTTCCACTCTTTAAGATGAGTTTAGCCTTCTGTAAACATGTAAAATGGGAAAAAGCACCATTTTAATGACTTAAAGTCAGTCAGGAAAGTGTTCATTCTCTTTATACTTTCAGACAGAGACTGGACCAGTGGACTATAAGTTTAGTGTTTTGCTGCCTGTCTTGGCTGGTGGACAAGTGTATAGGGATGCTGTAGGTGTGTTCCACTTTCGCTTAAAAAAAAAGAAAGAATGACAGACTATTTAGGGGGTGAACTGAATCTTATTTCACCATTTGATTTTATTATCAGCTTTCCTGTAGCTCAGTGGTAAGAGCATTGCGTTAACAACGCAAGGTTGTGGGTTCGATCTCAGGGGATTGCAAATACCTATGTATGAATGTATAGGATAAAGCAATGTACTTCGCTTTGGATAAAAGCGTCTGCCAAATGCCTAAATGTAAATGTATCAGGTACAGTGGGTTGTTTAACAGTCCAGTAGCATTTTCACAAAGAAACTGAATAATGTGGAAATGAAAAACTGCTTCACTGTATGAATTATATAAACACACGGATTTAAAATAAAGACAAAACTTCTTTAGTCAAGAGCAGTTCATGCTTTTGTATTTTGTTGTTTCATTAACATTGACGACAAAAACAGCAGCAGGTTGTTAGTCTATACGTGGGGAATAATGTAATGCAGCCACTTATCTGAGAATAGACAGGACGGGAAGCGGCGATATAGTGATGTAGATGTGACTGTTTACTTTCATTTAAGTAACAACAGTAACAACTGTTTTCATGTGTTTTTGACATGCCTTGTATTTCACAGTCTATAAGACGCGTAAAAAGACACAATAGAGAACTTCCAGTGAGAAAACGATAGACAGTTTAAATGGGCAAGCGTTTTAAAACGCGTAAAATAATCATCTTTTGTGATGACAAACAACACCAAAGACTGTAAAGGAGATATGCGGGGACATACGTCGCGCGACTCGCGCTGCATGTGAGGACAGGTGTGCAGAGCCAAGACTCAAGTAGACTGCTGCGTATATGTTTTCGACACACTCTTGCAGTAGTTTGATGTTGTGTGCGTCGAAGTTGGCGACACGTTACAGTTATGGAGACCCCACCTCCAAGCCCGAGGCCCGAGGCAACTGCCTGCTCTGCCTATAGATAGCGGCCCTGCTAGATACTCAACATGCTCACTATTCTGGAATATTGATCAAACATGGAATTTTTGCTATGTATAAAAGATACAACATGCTTCGAATATTCCTGAATCCTATATGTAGACGTGTACTGATTTAATGACAAGACAAGGCAATGAAGCTGTAGCGAAAACATAATAAAGCATACCTACAGCAGTACTCCTTCTCCCATTCGCCGTGTTTAAAGTTTAAGTCCTGCCTATCCCGGGAAACTAGGTATCAAAACAATTTTCTCATATTTCTTTCTGAGAGCATGTGAAGGCAGCATAAGAGCAACAGATGTTTGGCTACGTTTGGACAGACAAGGAGTTGCTACCAGAGCTAGTAACAGCAGCCAGATGGAAGGGGTTCATGTTTCACCACACCTCTCCTCAGAATGAGTGAGCTTGTGTGTATGACTTTGTCTCCTTGTGCCTTGGTTATAATAATATATAATATGAATTATAGTATCAGCAATGAATACATAGTTTTAGACTTTAGCTGTGTCCTAATTCGGGGGTTAGGGCGCATTACTGACTGTGTCCCGGTAAGGCCATCCCAATTCAAAGCCTGCTTCAAATGCAGCCTCAAAGTGTTATTTTCTTCATTGCGCGCCTGTACATTTTTTATTTTGCACTATTGCGCAAGGTGACGTTACCTGCTATATTAGGGACGCATATCCATGATGTCATCGCAATGTACTTATAATACATTTTATTGAATTAAATTTGCGTACTTGCGTTTACTCTCTAAATGCCCAATGAAGCTGTTGTCGTTTGCATATTTACATCAAGTCGTTTACATATTTTATGTTTCTGTTGTCAGACAACATATGAATATAAACATTCGTCTGTAATTCATATGTCCAGTCAGTAACAATGACAGCTTGGAAACGCTGTCTTGTATTGATTCGTCTCAAATCCATTTTCCACTCCGGTCATGAAAACCGATCGTGCAGTTCATAACGCAGCAAGCCTTCTACATTCTAATGTGTTTTAAACTGCATTACATAAATTTAAACATCTACCTCCACTATTTCTCAGTCTTTACTGCAGTGTCGATGTCCTAAAGTCCCAGGATGCATTGCACTGCTGACGTCACATTCCCATTCTCTATAAACGGAGAAGACGCAACTCACTGAAAGCTAATGTTTATCCAAAATGTCACTAGTTGCTATGTTTTCTTCTATAGGAAAAAGTCTGTAAACACAGACACACTGGTTTGTGCGAGCCTGCGTGTTTATTGCGTGCACACAACGCGGAGGTCTGAATGTGTGACAGATGCATGCTTTGCAGAATCAGACCCAGAAACAATGCTGCAAAACAACATAAGAGATTGTTATTATGAAAAGTGACAAAAGATTTTTGTTTTAAACCTATGGTGGAAAGACTGTTTGTTCACTATCGCGATCCGGACAGGACCAATCCTTCCCAAAGTGAGACTTGTTTTCATTTCACAACAGTGGTTTTGTAAAAATTGCTGAAGTTGCAGAAATATTTAAAGTTTAAACAAAATACCGATACTAAATAAGCACTGTGGCCAGTTTGCAGATATAACATTAATGCGGAGACATACAGAAAATGTGTGAAACTAAATGAACAGTTATGTGGCTAGTTAGCAGCATGTTGCTTAGCATTAAAACACATGGCATTACAGTCACGGGCTCACAGCCGACCATGCTCCCTGCACCAGACCTCACTGTCAGTTTCCACGCTCACTCTCACCGGACTTCTGATTGCACGCACCTGTTCCACATTAACCCGGACTCAACCTGGAATTCAACTCTCTGTTTGTTCAAATATCGACCCAATATACTGTCCACAGCGATATATCGGTCGATCACTAGTATTATACAGCACAGGTGGCAGGTTGCATTTACATTTAGCAGACCCTTTTATCCAAAGCGACTTAGAGAGAGTTCCGGGAGCAATATGTCATACAGGAGCAATAATACAATACCCTGATTGCACACGTCTATTTGATGTCTGCATTTTCATCTGCGAGACATCTGGCAGATGCGGTTCACTACATCACTGAGACGTCTGCTGTCAGATGTCACATAGACCTCTAGAAGTCGTCTGTAAGATGTGTATGATTTAGAATGGACGTATAACAGCTCTTTCTAAGATGTTGAGCAGATGTTTTAACACAGCAGATGTTTTTCAGATCTCCAGCAGACATCTTACAATACCAAGTTACTACCCAGGTAGCACAGGTACATCTGTAAGATGTCTGCTAAAGATCTGGAGAACGCGCTCTGATTAACCCAGTCTGTTCGTGATGGTGTTCCATAGGTCTCTCCCTCTGTCCGAGGAATCGGACCGCGAACGGAGAGGTGTGTGGTGCGCTGCTTTTGGAGAAAATTTAGTTCAGGGTCACTTTTAAGACTGTAATCCACGAAACTGAGCTTAAGTGTCACTATAGATAAACAAGTAGATGTTCAGCCAATAGTACATAGTACCATCGTTTTTATGTGACGTCATGCACTGAAAGAAGCAAAAGAAGGCTATCTGCCATTGTCCGCCAGGTTAAAATAGTTAAGCTTAAATAACAGATTGTTGTTGTGCAATAAAATACACGAACCGTTGCGGAGACAAGCCTGAGCTACGCTTTTACAGAAACCCACCGAGAAAGACAATCCAGAAAGAAGGAATACTTTGCCATAAACATGCCCCCAGGGGGGGAAACAATGGCAGCCGTCATAGTACACTCGCACTTGCCTGTTGAAAAAACAGCATGGGCCGGTTAGGTATGTTTTGAAACATGTTAGCTAGTTTGAGCTGGTTTAAGCTGGTCCTGAGCTAGGAGCTAGTTTCTCGGGACCAGCTTAGGACCAGCACATGAAGTAAACATAAACAAAGCGATCTCCCTCAGCACAATGGAACCATCGTAATGTTCAGTTTGGGGCTTATAAGGTGTTTTTAACTTCATACCCGCAACCCACAGACCGAAACTGCCCCCTTTCCAAACTAAACCACTCACAAGCCCACGGCGGTTGGGAGCGTTCACACCAGTCAATCAAACCAAGGCTTAGGTCTCAAATGGACCTGTGCACGGTTCAGTTCGGACAGTGTGTGCGGACTCTTAGTTTTTCGTGGTTTGGTTGGGTCTTCATCGCGTTTGCTTCCCTCATTCGTCATCCCCCTGTCAAATGAGCCATTACGCATCAAAAACACGACAACGACCAGCCTTGCGACGACCGTGTAGACAACAGACTTGAGAGAATCGAGAGACGTGTGCTCCGTATGCTTTTAAATCGCTCTCTCAGTACTGCGATGTCGTCCATTGATCGGTCTGCGGACCTCTCCCTCGTTTGTGTTCTGCAGAAAAAGAAAGTCGTACAGGTTTGGAATGACATGATGGTGAACTTACCCTTTATTTCACTGCTCAGAGAATGTATGTGATTATTGTCAGTTTGAAGCAGGATGGTATGTGCATGCTTAATCCATGTTAAAATGACGAAATATCACGAAAACTATAATTGCAATATGAACAGTAAACACACAGTATACAAAATAAATACAGCCCACATAACATTATGTTAACATTATGTTTTTTGCTTTGTAGGTAAGACCTACCTTCCTTGTCACAGTGAGCTTCAGGGTGTGGATTACAGCTTCCTGTGTGTGAAGGATTTCCTGAAATTGGAATTGTGTGGAACTATTAGAGATAGGCACATAAGAGGGTATGTGAATGGTTGTGCATGGTTTTAGTATTTTAAAGCAAAGTAGGCAGTTAAAGCATTATTTTAAAGCAAGTCAGGCATGTGCTTTTATTCAGACAAAAATGGTTTGTTCGTTTGCGTCATCAAGCCAGCAGTTGTTTACACCATTTCTTAGTAACGACGGCGCAGGAGAAGGCGGAAAAATGCATATCATTGCTCTCTTCACTTTGATATATTTCTCTTTTTAAACTGTTGGTTAAGTGCTTGTGTGAAACTGCCCTTAAACACTCACGCACAAGGTTTTGTCTCGCTATGTTATGATACACAAATAAAGAGAATCGAAATTGAAGTACTTCTTGTCATTTATTATTATATTAATGTAATATGCACAGTGAATAATGCTGCTCATGCATACATAGTTAACATGTGTTATGTCATGGTATACAACACATACTTATCAAGACACAGCATATAGTCGCAACGTAATATCTTGTCCTCGCCTTGACTTACGAGTATTGTAGAAAATAACAGCGGGCTCGTGCCTCTGGCCTGATCACAGCCGTGCTGATATAGAGCACTATCACACTCGAGCGATATCGCATGATTATTTTAAATGTTTTAAGTAAACTGTTGATGTTTATCAATGTTTAAAATAAAAGACAAGTAATTTTATGTTTTGCATTAATTTCCGCCATACCCAAATGACTTAAAAACTCATCTTAAAACCTAAGCTTAAGACACACCTTTATTGTTGTATAATTGTGTTCTCATATCATTGGAAGCACAAATGACTGTGGTATGTGTGTCTGCATTTTGTTTTGCTTTGTACCGTTCAATGTCTTTCTTTCATTTCAAACATATTAATGGAATTGTGGTTGCCTAGGTAACTATAATGGGAGCCCAACCTATCCAGCCAGCCCTTCAGTAGGACAGTGATTGGCCGTGATGCTCTGTGTGACAGTTTCACTGGTTCCCAGAATTCTACGTCTAAGCACACCAAATTCCAGAATTGCATGCACCATGCAGGAGTAGCGCATGCAGATCTGCAGGAGGATGCAGTCGTCACCACAGGCATGAATAACACTTTTACAGGTGTGTTTGGGGTTTTTATGGAATCTCATAGTGGATGCTGTGTGTGGAAGTTGATTTTCTTTGTGTAAAGCATTGGCAGGAGTGTGTGTGTCTGTGTGCGTGCGAATGTGTGTAGCTTTGGCTGTACTTACATGATGCATTTTATTTTTTACAAATTAGGTTGTCCACACCAGTAAAATTGGCTTAATATAGGGTACAGCTGGTTGAGGTGTTTTTGTATGCTAAACCCAAAAGGGAGTTAGCATTTTAGCACTTCCGGTTCCGTCGTTCCAAAGTCAATGGGTTTTTTCAATGGGTTTTTGGTTTAACGCCCTAAAATAAGGTCTGTGGTTAACAAAGTGTGACGAGCATAGCGGGACGAGGGCCGTGAGAGATGCGAGACCGGTGCAACGCGCAGCTGACGCGAGTGATAGGCCTCGCGCCGTTCCCTCACGGCCCTCGTCTCGCTCTGCTTGTCACACTTTGTTAACCACAGAGGAGGAGCTCCGGAAGCATAAAAGGACGAGCGACAGCAGTGAAGGACGAGAGAGAACCAGGCCTGGATTTTGTGTTATGTTTTATTATGTTTGTGTGGCCGGCAGTCGACCGTGATGGAGCTGTTGGCATTTTACTTTCGTTTGGTTGTTTGTTTATTTTATTAAAAGTTTGTTCTATGTTTGCCGGTTCCCGCCTCCTTCTTCCTTTTCCTGGAACTTTGTTACACAAAGCATCTAAATATTGTCACGTTGGTAAAAGCAACAAGTTGCTAAAAGTGACTATATCCTTTGGTGGGGAAATTAAACGTCAGTTTCACGCATACAAATCTCACAAATAATGCAACTTAGGCACAGTTCTCTAAAAACGTGGATGGAGATTCATTCTCAATGTAATTATTTACCAGGAAACAGGTTTTTAATAAAGTTTGAAAAATTTGTCGGAGGTTGTGACGTTGATATTGAGTTCATTTGTAATGGTTATCTTGGTAGACACAAACCTTTCTTATTCACAAAGTGTATTTGTTATCTTCCAAAAGTCTATGGGAAATATGGGAAGTCTGAGATTTTAGCGGAAGTACTTCATCGCTTTGTGTGCATATACCCCATTGATGTCTTATGAATTACACTGTGTCATCATCAAATCATCAAAGTGTGACATTTACAAAAAGCTACCGTTACTAATAGAATCTGTTGTGGCTTGTTGCTTATCGCCTTCACAGCGGCTGTGGACACAAACTTAGCTAAAATAAAGTTACCTTTCTAGTATGTTGCGAGTGTGGTGGGAAGAGTACTGGAAATGTGTACTTAAGTACAAGTACTGTTACATCGCTGAAATTGTACTCAATTACAAGAAAAAAGTACTGGTGTTAAAAAAGTAATTGAGTAAAAGTAAAAATTACTCTTCTCAAAAAGTACTAGTTACTCGTTACTTATTAGGCGGTGTTATTTAAAGAATTAAGTAATAATACAAAGAAAAGAATTATTAATAATAAAGTTTGGAGATGTATATAGAAAAGAGCTACTTTTAACAAAACACATCTTTAACTTACTGATAAAGCTTATAACTGGATACAACTCAGATAAAATAACCACTCAATGTGTTGTTCTGTCTGTCTATCATGAGTTCAGTTTTCCAGTTAAAACCATTTATGCCCAACAGTGTTCAATCATGTGTACTAAAATACAGCCCAAAATAATGCATGCAAATAAATGCAAAACATTTGTAACGTAATTTGCATTGGATTAGCATTAAAAGTAATGTCTGTAGAGGAGCTGATCAATTACTCAACCTCAAGCCATCCAAGATGTATGTGACATTATTCCTTAGGTAGAACAATAAAGATTTTTAACTGGAGTTGTGGTCCATGGTTTTTCATGGTTCATGTCTTTAAAAGTTCAAAATACAGATAGAGGCAACATAAAGCAATCCCTGCGGCTCCTTTTGATGTAATGACGTCTTATTTAAGCGAATTGATCGAACTGTGCAAGAAACTGAACGTTATATACAACATTATAACAGGGGCATGTTCAAGCTCAAACCGGTATGCAATGTTTTGCTACGGTTTTCGGGTTGAACGACATGTTTCCTGGAAACGGTTTGCAACGGTGTGCAACAGGGTTTGAGATACGTTTTCTCTTGTTTGGTGGGTGTGTCAAGATTGTCAGCCCAATCTGCAGCAACATGTATATAACCCGCGCGGTATTAAAGAGACAGCTCGCACAATGGATCTAAGTAAAGTCCTTAAAATGTGTCCGCCGCAGCTCGGTATACAGAACAATTGAAGATATTAGAAGAGATTTATTTAGTAGTATTCAACACGTATTTATACCAATTTCATCAGGCTCCGAAAATACTTCAAAAATAACACAAAGAATTGGCATCTCAGCTGCCATAGTTCAACTCTTGCGTCATCAAAACAGGGTGTTCAACCGCACCACCGTTTCCACTTAAAAAACGTTTTACGTTTTGTCGTGGCTGAACGCAGCCCTGGTAATGCACAGTTTGCGAAACTGCTTCGCATGCGTTCCAATCGCATATGTTCCCTACTCACTTATAAGGGCAGAGCACTTGATGTAGAGACTTTGGAGAGAGATGGACAATTTCATCTCATGATATAGCCGTTTGGATGACACTTGGCGAACGGAGTGATTCAGGAACTCAATATTTCTCCATATCTCGGACGAGCCTTCGTATTGTGTCCATGTCCCTCAGTGACTTTCAAGTGCGCAAAACCGCCGTTTGATACGCGCCCTGCCTGCCGCACACGTTCGTCCTCCATGATTAAACTAAATTGGCGGCAGATCTGTGTGACGCAAGTTTTCTATGTGCGATTTGAGTGGACGGGGTCACGTGATGGGACTAATTATTCTCCTTAATCGGAAAATTAAACATATAAAGTAGGGACGACAATGTGAGAGGAAAAGTAGCACTGTAAAAGTACCAATACAGCACAAAAAAATTAAAAGTTAAAGTACACTGTTTTTAAACTACTTAAAAAAGTACAATTCCTGAAAAAAACTACTCAATTACAGTAATTTGAGTATTTGTAATTTGTTACTTTCCACCACCAAGTCGCATCTGTTGTGTGGACACTGTGTACTTGAAAAATAACAGATAGATGTACTTCACTAGGGTTCTGCAGGAGCAGGATTGGGCACTTCTGGTATACAGTATGCCTTTACTGCATAGTTTAGTTATTTAGCCGTTTGCATTAGTGTAAGTTAATATATCTTTTATTAGGCTGCTGAGGGTACATTTGATGCAGTCAATGAAGCAGCTGAGATGGTAGGTTTGAATAGATTGCAGTTGTTGCATTAGCATGCTACTTGTGTTCCCGCTTACTGAAGGCTGTCTGAATCAGAGTTAAAGGCAACAGGCCAACACCACACAGACTTGGTTTAAAGTCCAAACTTATGTGTCTATGGAAGTCTGTTACAAAACCTAGTGAGCTGCCTACATTGCTATTTTAGATATCTTGCTTTCTGAGTTCTAAACCAAAATTATTGGTATCCTTCTAAACATAGATTATTTGATTAAAAACAAAATCAGCAATGGGCTATTTAGACGTTTACATCAAAAAGCTGGTGTACAGACGTCCCAAGTGTTCACTATATGTACAAAAGACAGAATATATCATATTTTGCATAAAAAAATATTATATTTGCAATACAAACCCAGTACATGGCCCGCTTATCATGCCACGGCATTGCCTGTCAATAGCGTTGCATCCGGAGTACCTTTTGTTTCTGCTTTAACTGAGAGAGATTTTTAAAAGCAGTACTGTCAAGTCGCTCTCGCTTTGTCAGACTGGATGTAGTTACACATGCCCCAAAGCAAATCTTTCATGACAAAAGGCATATTGAAGGGATATTTCAGAGGCAAAACAAAAGTACACCATGTTTTACTCGCCTTCAAGGCATCCTAAGTGTATATGTCTACAGTCAGAGAGAGTTATAATACCATTGATCCTTTTTCTTCCCAGCGTTAGAATGGGAGTGAGTTGTGGATGAGATTTTGAAGCGTTTTGTTTTGCATCACAGGCCTTCCTATCGTGCAATCTTGGAATATAACGGATAAATGGTATGGGTCTGAAAGAAGAAAGTCATGTACACCTAGGATGCCTTGAGGGCGAGTTAAACTTGCCGTCATTT
This sequence comes from Triplophysa siluroides, assembly GCA_006030095.1. NCBI lineage: Eukaryota > Metazoa > Chordata > Actinopteri > Cypriniformes > Nemacheilidae > Triplophysa > Triplophysa siluroides. The sequence goes on along the minus strand of VCII01000010.1, from coordinate 572,006 downwards.
AGTTTTGCCTCTGAAATATAGCATAACGTAGGGATATAAGTGTTATGGCATTATGGTATACATACAGTTGAAAGAAAAAGTATGTGAACCCTTTGGGCTTACTTGGATTTCTTCATAAATTGGTCATAAAATGTGTTCTGATCTTCATCTAAGTCACAACAATAGAGAAACACAGTCTGCTTAAACTAATACCGCACAAACATTATACGTTTTCATGTTTTTATTGAACACAACATGTAAACATTCATAGTGCAGGGTGGAAAAAGTATGTGAAACCCTAGGCTAATGACTTCTCCAAGAGCTAATTGGAGCCAGGAGTCAGCCAACCTGGGGTCCAATCAATGTGATGAGATTGGATGTGTTGATTAAAGCTGGCCTGTCCAATAAAAAAACACACACCAGTTTTGAGTTTGCTGTTCTGAAGAAGCGTTGTCTGGTGTGAACCATGCCTCGCACAAAAGAGCTCTCAGAAGACCTACGATCGTTGACTTACAATTGTTGACTTACAATTGTTGACTTACAATTGTTGACTTACAATTGTTGACTTACAATTGTTGACTTACAATTGTTGACTTACAATTGTTGACTTACAATTGTTGACTTACAATTGTTGACTTACAATTGTTGACTTACAATTGTTGACTTACAATTGTTGACTTACATAAAGCTGGAAAGGGCTACAAAAGTATATCTAAAAGCCTTGATGTCCATGTGTCCACGGTAAGACAGATTGTCTACAAATGGAGAAAGTTCAGCACTGTTGCTACACTCCCTAGGCGTGGTCGTCCTGTAAAGATGACTGCAAGAGCACAGCGCAGAATGCTCAATGAGGTGAAGAAGAATCCTAGAGTGTCAGCTAAACACTTACAGAAATCTCTGGCACATGCTAACATTTTTGTTGACAAATCTACAATAAGGAAAACATTAAACAAGAACGGACTTCATGGGAGGACACCACGGAGGAAGCCACTGCTGTCCAAAAAAAACATTGCAGCACGTTTGAAGTTTGCAAAAGAGCACCTGGATGTTCCACAGCACTACTGGCAAAACATTCTGTGGACAGATGAAACCAAAATTGAGTTGTTTGGAAAGAACACACAACGCTATGTGTGGAGAACAAAAGGCACAGCACACCAACATCAAAACCTCATCCCAACTGTGAAATATGGTGGAGGGGGCATCATGGTTTGGGGCTGCTTTGCTGCCTCAGGCCCTGGACGGATTACTGTCATCGATGGAAAAATGAATTCCAAAGTTTATCAAGACATTTTGCAGGAAAACTTAAGACCATCTGTCCGGCAACTGAAGCTTAACAGAGGATGGACGATGCAACAGGACAACGACCCAAAGCATAGAAGTAAATCAACAACAGAATGGCTTCAACAGAAGAAAATACGCCTTCTGGAGTGGCCCAGTCAGAGTCCTGACCTCAACCCGATTGAGATGCTGTGGCATGACCTCAAGAGAGCGATTCACACCAGACATCCCAAGAATATTGCTGAACTGAAACACTTTTGTAAAGAGGAATGGTCCAAAATTTCTCCTGACCGTTGTGCAGGTCTGATCTGCAACTATAGGAAACGTTTGGTTGAGGTTATTGCTGCCAAAGGAGGGTCAACCAGTTATTAAACCCAAAGGTTCACATACTTTTTCCACCCTGCACTATGAATGTTTACATGTTGTGTTCAATAAAAACATGAAAACGTATAATGTTTGTGCGGTATTAGTTTAAGCAGACTGTGTTTCTCTATTGTTGTGACTTAGATGAAGATCAGAACACATTTTATGACCAATTTATGAAGAAATCCAAGTAAGCCCAAAGGGTTCACATACTTTTTCTTTCAACTGTATGGGCATTTTTTCCTTTGTTGTTTGATTTACTGTATACACATCAGTTTGCTGTCGCCACGTGCGAAGATGGCAAAGCAGGATTTGACCGACTGTTTGCCGAAACATCACAGTTTATGTGTCATGTTTGTTTCAGACTTGGTATCAGGGCATCATTTAAAGCTGTTGGCTGTTATTTGCAGAGTTGTTGGTTGGTCTTTACGTGGGTTATGTTTTGGCACTGCTCCGCTGTGCAGATGGATCTGATCATATTGGTTGTGTTTTTCGTGACTGCATTAGAGTGAATCTGACATTGTACGTCAACATGACAGGAAGTAATGTCCTTCTAGTGTTGTCAAAAGTCGGGTCCAAATTGGTACCCGGAACTGTGCCTGGAACTGTGCGTAATGGTATTATTGTGGAGACTGTTGGATCGTGTGGCGGTAGAACGGTCCATTCCAAATGTCTCGTACCATCACGTGGATGGAAATATGCATGTGGAAATGATATGCAGATTACATTATGCTGTTTAATACTCTACAGGAAAAACGCCTTCATCTAGGATCAGAAGTAAGAGAAGAGAGTAATTAAAAGAGGAAGTTCTAGAGAGACAAAGGTGGAAACAGAGTTGAGGGAGGAAAAATAAAGCAGGACAAGAAATGGAAGCATAGCCAGAGAGAATCAAGAAAGTGAAGACAGATGGACACTCAACCTTTGGAAACGCCTCCAGATAGTCCATCAAATGACTTCAAATTCATGTTTGCGTCACCATCGTCAGATATGTAAACTCTGTTAAGTCTATGTCACCTCCACCAGGTGAATATTTTGATAATATTTCAACATGATATTTTACATTTGTTCAGGAGTTGTTGGTGACTTGTGAAAATGTCATGTCTGCTATTGTGTCTAAAACATCTTGATTGCTGTTGAAGATAAAGTGAAAATGATATTACAGGGTGTCATATATTATGCAAGAGTGAATTCCATATTATGCTTATGTGCGGTAAAATGTGACATTACAAGGCAAACATTTGATCATTTGATTATTTCAGATGGAGCTTTTGAAGGTAGTTGTCTATGTAGACAGAAAGACTGCTTGAGGAATGTATGTATTTGTTTGCATCGTGGATTGTATTTGCCTAGAAACATAAATATCCTTTGTTGTCTTTTCCCACATCCTCCTTTATTTTTACCGGGGTTTCTTAGCACATAGTTTTTCCCCCTCTCCTCTTTTGTGCACAGAAGACTCCAGCCGCCTGGACGCACACAGCGTGGTGAGAGAAAATGTCTCCGCCTATGTGCTGAGCAACATGGCTGCGTCCCCTACAGCCAGTCCTAATAACCCCCCTGGGCCGCCTCCAGACGAACACCCCCTTGGACAGCTGCCGGACAACTGGGAGATGGCCTACACAGAGAATGGAGAAATATACTTTATAGAGTAAGAAACATGTTACAGCCTACATGATATTGATAGTATAACTATGCTGGTATCAGAAATAGCCGACGCATCAAAATTACAGTCTAGAGTTTAAAGGGTCATATGATTCAACGCCACAGTTACGACGCTCAAAGTTCAGTGCAAAGGCATTGAAGACTCAAGTATGTAGAAACATTAGTCACCATGAAACGGAAGTTGCGATGGATTGACTTCATTGCTGTTGTCATGAGGTATCGAGTCCCCCCTCGAATTCGGTCCCCTTTAGGACCCCGAGTGATTCTATTGGCTGAAAGAACGTCTATTTGCGTACTCTTTTAGCGCCTGATGCAATTCTTACAAAATTACATTATGATAAATGTCACTAGAACTTTGCTAAAATTACCATTAACGTATTTTACATTAAGTGCTTGCTATGCTAGAATGTGTATGAGGCTATAGGTAGTGAAATCAAACAAATCTCGTTCTTACTGTTTTAGTTAGCTTACGTATCAACTAAAATAGCATAGAACTACGTGGTTAGCTAGCCCTTCGAAAAAAAGCTAGCCCTAGCACTTACCGAACATTCACAAAAATGAACCAGTCGTCCTCTTGACACCATATGGTGACGTGTATCCGAGTGAAACAGCTTCTGAAATTAGAAAGGAATGTTGGGCGGGGCTTTATTTTGCCCTTCCCTTTTTGATTGGTTTGTTGTAAATTGGGCCTGGAACACGATGATCATGTTATCTATTTAGATTGAGATTGTTCTACACTAACAATTAATAACCATACTAATGTTCATTAAGATTATTGCCATGATTTTCTAAGCACTACACATAAATAAATAATAAAGACAACCCTTATAGTGTATGATTGGCAAGCTAATAACTCAGTATAATGTTCCCCTACCTGCATAATGTTCTGCTAAGCATAAGCAAAACTTTTTACAGTGGATGGGAACGAATCTTTTATTGCTATACCACATGACATTATGCCACCTTTCACATGTATATACTGTATATTAGGGCTGTCAATAGATTAAACATTTTAATCGAGATGAATCCCACCCTTTCCGTGTGATTAACTGCGATTAATCGCACACGTATAGAGACATTAAACAGACAGTATTTATTTTGTTTAACATGATTATTTTAGTGCTGTCAATTGATTAAAAATGATCTAATCACACACAGCATTTATGGTTTTAAATATACCTTTAAATTCTAATAATTTCAAATTAATGTAGAAACAACACATTTCTTTAACAGCATCATTTTATGAATGAAAGCCAACACTCCAATATTGTTGGCTTTGCAACTGATGTCATGAAATAAATATATTTTTTCTACTAATCAAACCAATTTTAAGTGTGACAGACAGGTAGGAAATAGCATCGCGATGCTAAATCTGAAAAATTCCCACAATGCCGCTCTGTTTTTTAAACGGTAGCTTCATAGTGCCGGGGTTAGGGGGGCCCTTTATCTGTTGCTTCGCCACCTTATACAATTTATGCGTTTTAGCCGAATTTGCCTATGATAGGCTTTGAGTTGGGTTCTTAAAACGTTAGATTACCTGCTTTTGTTTTCCCCAAAACAAAGCCATACAGATTTGCAATAATATAAGAATAGTCAGTTTCGATTTTTGGGTAAACTATTGCTTTACTGTAAATTGCTATTTTTACAGCCACAACACAAAGACAACCTCATGGATAGACCCTCGATGTCTGGAGAAACAGTTGAAGCCACTGGAGGAGTGTGAAGATGATGGTAAGACATTTTGGCCTGTCAATGTTAAGACATATTGTTTAGTTTATGCATACTCATTAGCTTTGTTTTAATGTTGTTTTGCTTCCAACACTTTACTGCTGTCATAATTCATTGGGTTTTTCTTTGCCATTCTGTTACTGTAAACTCTTTTTGCCTTAAGATATGTACTATACATACCACCGCGCTAAATAATGCATGGATTCTACCTACACTACGTGAAAATCCCCAATTAATGTATTTGGATTGTGTTTGGATTGTGGTGAATGCCCACCATTTTGCCCAACCTCCATAAATGTTGTTTTGGCTTAATGCAAGCAAATCTCTGCAGAAATAACAAAAACATCATATATATATAACAGTGCCTAGGACTTTTTTCTACAGATTTTTGTTTTATTTAACTAAAGTTTTGAATGTTTATTTAAAAACGTAAGGGAAAGCATGCATTTGAACCACGCTTTGAAATAAGACTTCCTGAAATGCAGCCTTCGAAAGACGCAGACTTCAAATATGCATGCAGCCTGATCTTTGCAGGTTGTGTGATGACAGGCAGCACAAGTTTTAAGATACATGAGTAAAAACCATAATATTAGCTGTCAGCTTCAAAAAGTACAATTCTGTCTAATGTATTATAGAATGTTTTATAGACTATTCTGTACATGTAAGTTGTAATTAACTCATATGAGTATTTTGCAAATTTGAATGTTGTGTGTAAGTGTTGTAAGATATGAATATTAATAGAAAAGTCCAATGCGATAAAATGATGTAGGGAAAGGGCACTGGGTGCGTCTCAATTTTTGAAAAGACAGATGTTCATAATATTCTATATACAGGTACATATACAAATCATGAAAAAGGTCAATATTTTTTTGTCAATCATTACAGAAAGTGAAACCCATATATTATATACTGTAGATTCATTACACATAGAGTGAAATATTTCAAGCCTTTATTTCTTGAAATTTTGGTGATTATGGCTCACAGATAATGAAAACCCAAAATCCAGTGTCTCAGAAAATTATAAAAATATCAATAATCAATAAAAAAAGGATATTTTAAACAGAAATGTCAGGCTTCTGAAAAGTATGTCCGTTTCTATGCACTCAATATTTGGTTGGGCCTCCTTTTGCATGAATGACTGCATGAATGCGGCGTGGCATGGAGGCGATCAGCCTGTGGCACTGCTCAGGTGTAATGGAAGCCCAGGTTGCTTTGATAGCGGCCTTCAGGTCATCGGCATCATTGGGTCTGGTGTCGCTCATCTTCCTCCTGACAATACTCCATAGATTCTCTATGGGCTTCAGGTCAGGCGGGTTTGCTGGCCAATCAAGCTCAGTACCACCATGGTCATTGAACCAGCTTTTGGTACCTTTGGCAGTGTGGACAGGTGCCAAGTCCTGCTGGAAAATGAAATCAGCGTCTCCATAAAGCTTGTCAGAAGGAAGCATGATGTGCTTTAAAATTCCCTGGTAGACTTTAGAAAGTTTGAAAGAAAGAATGCTTCCTTCTGCTGACAAGCTTCATGGAGATGCTGATTTCATTTTCCAGCAGGACTTGGCACCTGCCCACAGTGCCAAAGGAAGGAGGCCCAACCAAATATTGAGTGCATAGAAATGAACATACTTTTCCGAAGCCTGACATTTCTTTATTGATCTTATGTAATATTCTAATTTTCCGAGACACTGAATCTTGGGTTTTTATTATCTCTAGGCCATAATCATCTAAATTTCAAGAAATAAAGTCTTTAAATATTTCACTCTATGTGTAATGAATCTATATAATATATGGGTTTCACTTTCTGTAATGAGTGACAAAATATATTGACTTTTTTCAAGATATTCTAATATTTTTAGATGTACCTGTATAAACACATTGCTAGCCAGGAACACAGTTCAGTTAACATTAAAATATAAAATTCTGCTAAATTGTTGCTCAGATTTGTCACAGAATAATCAAAATGTTGTTTATAATGTCCTGCGACCTGCACTTGGTTCTGTCTGTAGTTTAAAAATACCAATGGTGACATGTCACAACATGCTTAAGTCACGTCTCAGGAAAACCCGTTCCAAAACTGATTTTCCAAAGGAAATTTTCTCAATGTGTAGTGTGATCCAGGGTCCTTACCAGAGGCCGAACCTGTGGACTTGTGTACACGATATGCTGCCAAGGGAGACACACCCATAGTGATTCTACAATTGTCCCTTTTTCCTGGCAAACACCAGATTCACCTGATATTAAAAATCTCTCTTTTTTTCTGCCTTTATGTCTTTCTCACTTCTTTTTGAGAAGAGGGTGTTCACACAGAAGAACTAGACAACGATCTTGGTATGTTTCATATCTCACCTGTTTCAGTTTTGTTTATTAAAGGTCACTCTTGACACAACTATATGAGCATTGGAATGTGTGTGTGTCAAAGTCTGTAGTCATAGATGCTGTAAATCATAAATCATTTATATAGGTTTGTAAGGTATACTAAAATAATTGTTTATTTTGTAGACAATTTGGATTGCTCTAAACTTTGTAATATGTGGTTGCTGTCCTTTTATAATTGGCAGTAGTCGTCAAGCATTACTGCAAATTGACGTCACCAAGTCTAAGTATTTTATTTACCTTTTTCAAATGTCAGCAAGCAAATTAATAATATCATGCTGTCTCGGAGGCTTTAACACCAATCACTAGTTTTACCAAGCTACAGTAAGTAGGTAATATGCTCGTAAATACGTTAGTCGTTGTTGTATATTGTGTCCCCACCCAATATACCCATGGAGCACAAGTTTCCCTACAACCTAAAATGTGTGGGAACACAAAAACAAACGACTGATACAGAACATACACATTTTATTTATAACACTGTCTAAACTTTTAAAGCGCATACCAAAGCACATTTTTAAAATGGTGCTCAGAGACAACACTAAACACAATTTTTTATTTTTGAAATCTCTCAATTGTCCCCTGTCTGTTTCAGAACTGCCCCCTGGCTGGGAGAAGATTGAAGACCCAGTGTATGGAGTATATTATGTTGAGTAAGTCTGAATCAAGTCATTCTTATCGATCGGGTCTGACAACAAAAATTCTAATGACATGAATTTAATCAGTTAGATTTACTATAATACATGTTGCACTATTTTATTATTTTTTATTTATAGCAACATAATTCAAGATTATTGTTAAAACAATTAATACCGAATCAATATTAAATTATGTATTCAATATATATAATTTTTCTAGAATAGGTTGTTGATGTTAAAGTATAAAAATTACAATTGAATTATTGTTGGAACAGATATTTACAACTCAAAAACAGCTATGATAGATTCACTGACTCTCTCTGTCTTCTCAGTCATGTTAATCGTAAGACTCAGTATGAGAATCCATTGCTGGAGGCCCGACGGAAGAACCAACTCGAAACCCAACAGTCACCTGAAGGTGGGCGCTACATCAGAGGTGTGTACCATTTTTACATTTGCGCATTTGGCAGACACTAACATTGCATTATCCTATACATTTTTTTTTTTAAGTATGTGCAATCCCTTGGGATCGAACCCACAACCTTGTGTTGTTAACGCATTGCTCTTACCACTGAGCTTTATAATTTAAAGCATATTATCAAGTTATAAACAGCATTTAATAACAATGCCAAGAAAACTAGATTTTCTGTAAGGTTAAAACTAAGTTTAAAAGTTAATATTTGTATTTATAAAATGAAAAACAAAGGTTAAATATAAACATCACAGTACATTTCATTCCATTAGGCTATGTTCACATTTGACTTCTTTTTCCTGGGAGCTTTTTTGAACTCCAACGCCAGGGTCTTTTTCTGCAGCTCAGGGCCTCTTCTGAAGTTGAAAAAGTTCAACTTTTCTGAAACTTAACGCCCTACGTTAAGTGCCTTTTTCACATCTGTCCAATGACAAGCGAGTAGCGACACCTGTCGTTTCCATAACAACAAAGTAGGAAGGTGATTGGTCGAGCAGGAGCAAGTTCGTGTCAGGGTTGTGGGCTTTTATTTAATAAAATAAAACAAACAAGCAACAAAAACTATCCCGTGGGGGACAAACACAACTAGCTTGAATGGCTAGGCTAAGGCATGGCAAAACAGGAGCGGGCAAGACACACAATTGGTAACGTAAGACAACGAACTGGAACAGGACTGCCAACACAAGGGAAATAAATGGGACAGCGAATAAGGCAGGTAACAAGGGAGAACAGGTGGAGCAACTGAAGCAATAATAAGGTAACAAGATGGGCGGGATCAACACAATAGACATGAGCACATGGCGGTGGCAGTGCTCCGTGACAAAAACCAAGAATAAACTACACCAAATTGACAGGTCTTGACAGATTGATTGGGCAGCGAGGCAACAAGTCAGCTTGCGTAAGCTTTTGCACGGATCCACAGAGAACATGCATATAGACAGCTACTGGTGCAGCTGTTATTATAGCAACAAAAGATGCCCCAGCTGCTATCTGTAACCACAACGCTGCAAGTTGTTTTTTATACTAAAAAGGCGCCATTGTCAACTTTTTCAAAAAAGAAGTCAAATGTGAACATAGCCTTAGGGTTGAAATTATGTTGACAAATCTCAAAATCACTACAAGGTCAAATTGATAACAGTGATAAACTGATTAAAATGACAGTAGACCTAAACTCAACAATGACATCCAGGTGGCAAGTGGTATTTCCCAGAAAAATATGACTTTTTTAATGTCACATTCTTAGTACAATAAAGCATGTAAAGCTTGTAGACAAGTAAAGCAAGTTTTTTTTATTTTGTTAGAATGGATTGAGGAGCACTCATCTGCTGGAGCTGTGATTGGCTCTTATGTGCCAAGTCACCTGGAAACATACAGAGACCCTCAGGCCAGCCAACCCGCTCCAGCCCAGGGAGCCAAGCGTGAGAATTTATATATTGTCCTTTTTGTTTGTCCAATCACAGAAATACTCAATATATTTATTTATTTAATACTTTAATGATACTATATAATAACTATTTAATTAAATAGTAACTATTGATAATTATAAAAAAATGTGTGTGTCATGATTACAACATCGTGGCGACCAATTGTGACCAGCAGTTGTAAAATGAATATTTTAAATGATTTTAAATGCAAAATCTTAGGGGTAGGTTGACGGAATACAATTTACAGTTTGTACAGTATAAAATCCATTACGTCTATGCAATATAAAAAGTTATGTGTGTGTGTTTTCAGGAAGTAAACCTTTCTTCACCCGTAATCCAGCTGAACTGAAAGGGATATTCATGAGTACTAAATTGCTGAAGAGCAGGCGTGGCTTCGGCTTTACTGTGGTGGGTGGAGATGAACCTGACGAGTTTTTACAGATCAAAAGTCTCGTGCTAGATGGACCTGCTGCTGCGGATGGCAAGATGGAAACAGGTTAGTATATTCTGCAAGTGGCAACCTTCCGACTTCTCTCGTGAAACCAACACGGAAGTGACTTAAACTGCAATTCATCGACTGGCCGCTAGAGACTGACTTTAAAAGAGAGCAGAATCTCATTGAGCCCCATGTTAAATGGGCAACTTTACAGCAGGAAAAACATGTTTACAGCCTGGTATAAAAAATGATTTGAATCTATATAGAAGTGCCGGGCAACATACCGGTTCACATCGAATACCGGTGTGTATTTTTGTTATGATATTAATTTTTAATATACGGCATTACCGATGCACACAGAATGCACCTTTCTATATCTGTGTCTCGTTTCGTAGTGTCCTCCAGAGGTGTCATCCTCTAAATGATACGGTATATGGAGGATTCTCAACTTAGAATTAAACGAGACGTCCTTCGTACGACATACTTGCAGAAGAGGAAACAGGAAGTACCACGTTGCTATGACAACACGTTGCACTTCTGTCAAATGAATTAATATGGTTTCTACATGATTTTAAGAGGTAAAGCCTCTTTGCCCGTTTTCGATTATCCGGGAGTGAAGCGCTGCTAACATGGCGACAGCCGGCTCCGCCCACTTTAAGCTTCAAAACAGCTCCTCACCACGTCCATGTTTTATACAGTCTATGATATTCTCCAAGCTTCTAATTATCTACGTTATTAGAAAAGCATATATAATCGACAATGCATAATACATCAAACCGCCCCGTTCTTTAAAATAATAACTTAAGCGCAAAAGACACTATGGGTCAGTTTCATATGGTAAAATATTATTGTGGTACTCGTGTGATCATTTTGACAAAAACACAGACACGTGTTTAAAAAACTGTTTGTATGAGTGAAAGCCATTTATCCACCACGTTCTCTCTATAAGTGGAAACAACTACCACATTATCACTAATGTACCAATATAAGCAGGAAACACAACACATAGTGTGGTTGTCAGGAAAACTGCCCCTAATATGTGTGCATTTGTTGTCTTTCAGGTGATGTTATTGTCAGTGTGAACGACACAATAGTTTTGGGATACACTCATGCCCAGGTGGTGAAGATTTTTCAGTCCATTCCGATCGGCTCCATGGTTCAGCTGGAGCTGTGCCGCGGCTACCCTCTGCCCTTTGACCCTAATGACCCCAACACCAGCCTGGTCACCTCTGTGGCCATTCTTGATAAAGAACCAATTATAGTCAACGGTCAGGAGGGGTTTGATCTCATCCCTGGCATGGCAGTTCAGATGGCAACTGGTGCCAGTGCCATTGGCATGACCTCCAGTGAACCTTCCGCTTACGGCACTGGGTCAGAAAGCGGTCTGTTAGTTGCAGGTGATGGCTGCCTCAATTATGGTAATGATGTGGTGACTCTGGCATCGTCTATAGCTACACAACCTGAACTGATCACAGTTCACATTGAAAAGGGGGATAAAGGCTTTGGATTTACAATTGCTGATAGTCTTACTGGCGAAGGACAAAAGGTCAAGCAGATCGTGGATTACCCACGATGCCGAGGGCTAAAGGAAGGAGACATTCTGGTAGAAGTGAACAAGAGGAACGTTCAGGGCATGAGTCACAACCAGGTGGTGGATTTTCTCAGCAAATTCGGCCAAGGGGGTGAAGTTACCATGCTGGTGCAAAGAGGTAAGCAGTTGTGTTTCTAATAAGACCGCAATGGTACACAAAAGGCACATTCAGTGATTTCATAGTTTAGATAATGATTTGTTTAAAAAGAACTGGACTCAATTCTTTTAAAGAGAAAATATCTTGTGATTTTTAAGGTCCTGCTTTGGTTTCTAGAGTGTCCAACAACAAGTTTATGTGCATACACGGTGTAAAAACACTTTAGTTTTCTAATATTAGGCAGTTGTTACCTTACTTCTGACTCTCAAATGATTCTTTCGCTGATTCATCCGTCTAATCCCCTCCTTTCCGCTAGCCTAGTCTGATGTGATTGGTCAGATGGTCTAGTCTGTTGTGATTGGTCTGCCGCGTGCAGTGTCACAAATGGAACGTAGGCGGGCATTACACAGAGTGACGCAAATCCGACCCGGAGCTGAAATTAGAACGACAGACGACTCGTTTGCGTGATTCAGAGTCGACTCATTTTTCCCAAACCAAATAACTTTATAATTCCCTTTCGGCTTTACAACTTGGCAGACTGCTTACATTCCCACACAGCAACATTACTGCTTGAAATATAATTGTAAAGACATTGTAACAGTTACTCTTTAAACTTCAGAACTGGGGCTGTCACAATAATCATATCATCCTGGAGACTTGCTCTCCTGCCTGTATCCTCCTCCTTTGACCTCCTATTGACCTGGGTCATGCTTTCCAAATGTCACATTCTCCTCACCAGCATCTGTGACAACCGCACAACATTTCCCATAATCCCATAAAAAAAGATATAATTTTATATATATAGTATTATTATTTTTATGTGAATAGCGTATTGTAATGGCACCCAGTGTCTGATGGATGTGTGCAAATGTGCCTGAAGTCTCTCTGATGCCCAGACACTGTTAGGACAGAATGTGTATCACAGAACAGTGGAGGTGAATGCCACCATGGCAGTCGCAGGAAATGGGCTGTGTGACTGTGTGTAACAGCATCTCTACAGTGAGCCACTCTCTCCCAGCTCACCACAGTACACAGGAGGAAAACCATCTGTACCAGCTTCATCTGCTGCTGATTTGATATCATATAAAAAAATCGAGAAAAAGAGTTGGAGGACAAAAAAAACGTTCAGATGTTTATACTGCAGCGTGAGGGTGATGATGATTATTCTGTCTGTCTGTCGCTCTCTCACACACAGGAGTCCTGCAGCCCAAAAGAAGTCCCAAAGTGCTGGTAAGACGCCTCTCTGATCACCAACCTTTCGTTGACTAGTCACTAGTCTTTTAATTTTGTTTCAGTTTTTGTTCCTGTGCTCTTACTTTTTCATTTTAATATTCTACAGAGTGTTACAATACGTGAGATTATTATATGTCATTTGAAAGTTCTCAAACTTACAGACTACTTGCAAATATTGAAATAGTAAAGCTACTCTACAAAAAATAAATAAATAAACATATAGCATTAGTTCTGGCAGATGAAATGCCTCCATCCCCAGCTCCTCCATAATCTGGTCATTATGCATGGATTCATATTTGATAGTCAAGTACATTTTATTTCTATATTTTTATGTAATTTGAATCAAAGTAGCTGTACAAGTAAAAACACAAACATGTGAAGATGTAAAAAACACAACAAAATACACAGAATAAATAGATATGACATTAAAAGTGAGCCCAAAAGGGGCAAACCCTGGCAAGGAACCAACATTCCAATGATGTATATTAATGGAGAAAAATCTTGTGAAATCTTGGGTTTGGGGTTAGCTCATCCAACAAGACTTTGTGAGATTTCCCTTCTAGCTACAACCCATTTGTTTTATTTCCAGTTTATTTGAAGACTTCAAAAAGTGATTTCTGTTGAAGAAAATAACTTCCTCCCTTTTCTGCAAACGTTGAGCGGTGCGACTCGTCACATGTCGTTTATGCTCAAACAGCTACACCACTCACTAACTAAACTGAAAGAAATGAAGTTCCATCCGACCTCCCCTTAAAATTTGACTCGTCTCAAAGCTATTGTATGAATAGGTCGATAGTGCAGAAAAGAGTATGGATCAATTATCATACTTAATAGTATCTAAATCACCATTTACAGATTTTGGGTGAGCTGTTTCTTCACTTAAAAACATGTCATCTCTCTGTTTCAGCAGTTGGAAAGGAAAGATAGTCAGGGAAGCTCTCAGCACAGCGTGTGCAGTCGTCGCAGCACTCACACAGACTCACCTAGACACCCCGTGGCTATCATGTCCAATGAGATGCTGATAGCTCCTCCACCCGTTCCTCCACCCCCAAACCAGCCACTACCTGTGCTGCCCCCCTTTGACCCCCCAGCAGCCAATGGGATGCTCCAGAAAAAACCAGACCCTTTCAAGATCTGGGCTCAGTCCAGGAGCATGTATGAGAGTCGCCGTAAGTATGAATGTCTACTGACACCTTATTCAGCCATGAGTACATTTATTCGCTGTGACAAGTGGTCAAAACATCTTAAGCAACGCAATGGTAATCTTAATTCTTAGCACTAAAACTAGTCCATATGACACCAGGTGGGTCTTTTGGAGCAACACTCTATGTGAGCAAAAATGATGAATATTATTAGCTTATTTAGCCAAGATAAGAGCGTTTGAATTGAACCATGTTTAGATAAGAAAACTATGATCTACTACAATTTACAAATATTTATTGGACTAATATAATCATATGATCTTGCAAACTAACTACTACTAGGTGTTGGTTTTACACCATGTCCTAACCAGATGCGTTGCGTGACATACACCCGTCATGTATCGCAGTCAACGCTTGTATACAACTGATGACTTGGCCAATATTTGATTCTCTTTTAAATAAAGTATTATGAATATAGTCATGAACTCACATTGACACTCAAAATGTATCCATCACATCTAATATTACAACAACAGCACATCTTAGTTATGTATTTTATTTTATAGCATGTCACAATTACTGTACAGATCTGTATACTTACAGCGTACTTAACAAAATACCGCTAACCATTTGTACCTGATATGGCATACTGTAGGTTTAAACTCTTAGTTATTGCTCAGCACAAACACGGAGAACATGACTGTAATGTAAAGTGCTACCTATTAATGGGACATGTAAGCGATAGTTTGGCTTCTAGAGGCAGGATGATGCTAGTATCGTTTTAGTACGTGACCATGTGCATGCAGGCCATCTGATGCCAGATTGTCCCACAATGCCAATTCCCAGTCCGGTCTCTTAAGTGGTTCATGCTGAGTAACAGGGTAGGTCCAAATCTTTTAAATGAGCTGTGTACCACCTTCTGACCGGAGCAGACCAGTTAAACATGCATGCTAAGCATCAATGATGAACAATATGCTGTTCCTTGGCTGAGAGTCAGCGTGAGATGTGGTCGGGCCAAGAAGCTGAGTTGAATCTGCTGTAGTTGATTTTCCGTATGCAAATCAATTAAGATAAATAAACAGAAAAAGTATTTTCTGTCAAATAAATGTACTGTACTTGGCTTGCTGTATAATCAGTATTAACCATTTATTGTAAGAATGGGCAATTATGGTACAGTATATACCAATTGGAATATACCATTTGACGGAAATGCATCAACCGGTAAAGATGTTGCTACCTTTAAACCACGGAAGACATTTTTGTCAATGGTCCAGGCTTTTTTTTGTTGTTTTTTTTTATTTGTGAGACTAGTAGAGAAACGTGGAGAAATGCAAGGAACAAGATTTTTATTGTTTGGTTTGTGTTCAAGTTTACAATTCAAAGAGAAAATTAACAAATGAAGTACATTACCACATAGCACACATCAGCACCGCTACCATAGAAATAAAATATTTACCTTCAAATGTTTGCGTTTATCTAAAGAGAGGAAGTCATATACATTTGAAATGGCATGAAGGTAAATAAATGAGATATGTTTTGGGTGAACTACTTCTTTAATATATCAATGATTTTATTAGTGATGCTTTGAAAAACAAAAAAGGACCATATTACTTGAACACATAGCTAGAAATAGGTTTGAAGTGGTCTCTTCATTTTTCTGTGACTGTATACAGTGTATGTATGTGATCATGCATCCTTGGCTGTTAATCACGTTAATAAATTGTTTGTTTTACTTAAGTGCCAGATTCTCAAGAACAGGACGTTTTCCTGTGGAGGAAAGACACAGGCTTTGGTTTTAGGATCCTAGGGGGAAGCGAACCGGGAGAACCGGTAAGTCTGATAACAAATATTAAAATAACACTTTTAGGTTAACTTTTGACTTCTAATGTGTTTAGTTATTACATTATTAATTATTACATTAATTATGTTGCTTCATCTGCCATTTTAGAGCAGGGACTGCTTTTACAGAGCATTTTTAATGAAAAAAAAAACACTTGTCTAAATACTGTTTGCTCTTACTTTCACATTTTAACCCTTGTGCATTGATTAAAAAAGCTCACACAAATGTCCATGTCCAAAAACGGTCATACAAAAATTATATATCCATATCTTTCACACTTTCAATTAGATATTTTTTTCACTAGTATCAGTTCTTATCATAACTACCAAACATTCATTCATTTTTAGAATTTTATCCCTTTAAATACCAGTTTGTTTATACCCTGTTGTTTTTCATGAAAAAAAGGAATAATGCTAAATATTTTCTATATACTACATGTGAATCAGATTTTTATTATTGCAGTCTTGGATATTTTAATTATTAACAAGAATGTGATTTTATTGCATTAATATTTTTTGAACATTGTAAGATTTTCAAATAAAATCACATTTATGTTCAAAGTGGAAAATGTCCATATTCAAAAATCCTCATAAGATGATTATATATTCAGTTTTTTTCTACTTTCACTCACTTAATTTTTTAACCAGATCCTTTCCAGATCATAACATAACATTTATTAATTTTCAGAGTTTTAACCTAGTTTGTTTACAAAATGTCACATCTATTATGCCTTTGTGTTAATCACTGTACCGAGGGGCTTCTACATAAAAATCAAGCTCACCCTTTATCTCAGTTTAACTCCACAATTCAGTACACAGTTCTAAGTCATTGTAAAGTGTTTCAGAAATGCATTTCTAATATGTTTAGAAACAATTTGCAGAATCCCTTTACACAGACTTCAGGGGCCTGGATGATGCACTCATTCAGCCGCCATATTGATTATGTAAATTATCAAAAAGCATTTACACTTATGCTCAACTATAAAGAAGGACTTCTGATACACTTGATATCTGCAAATTCTTTAAAAAAAATTATAATGACATGTAAATGTCATTAAATGTATCCTGTTTTTAATATTACTGCAATTGGAACACTTTATGCTTAAATTAAATCATGTTCAAATTACATTCTTGCGTTTCTTGTGACAAAATATACAACTATTTATGGCACATTTTTGCTTAAAATGATGAATTCATTTTTATTTTGGGTGAGCTAGTTAGCCGGCTGGAGTGCAGTCTCACATTCTAACAGAGCTCTGAGGGCCACTGGTTCATTTTTAATCTTCATCCTCCAGATCTACATAGGGCACATAGTTAAGTATGGGGCAGCAGATGAGGATGGCCGTCTGCGGTCTGGCGATGAACTTATCTGTGTGGATGGCACTGCTGTGGTGGGCAAATCCCACCAACTGGTGGTTCAACTCATGCAACAAGCGGCTAAACAAGGCCATGTCAACCTTACTGTTCGACGCAAGACTGGTTATGGAGGTAAACTATTTATTTTGTTTTAATCTACACTAGATTTTGTTTTTTATTAAAATGATTTATTAGTCGTTGTTTAGTAGTATATCCTCTAAACCCTGTTTATCTCTGATGCTCACATAAGGTGCTATTTATATGGGCCATTTGGGTTAACAACAATATCACAATGTACTAAAATCGATTCAAAATACACAATTCGTCACGTTCTGTTATGAAAAATACCTGTATTTAAACACAATGGTAATTTGTGAAAGTGGATATTATGAAATATTTTAAATAAATGTATTAATAAAAAAAAAATGTATTTTTTGGAATATTACAAAATAAATGGATACATTTGATTATTGGTTAAGTAATTTATTTAACAATGAAATAATTGCCAAATAAATTTGTATAATAATTTATTTCCTGAAACAGTTATTCATTTAATTATTTCATTTCAAGTACTTTAGTCGTACAAAGAAACCACTGTATGTTTATTACATAAATACCAGGAATCTCAGTTCTTAAGAAATATAGTAAATAATGAATCATCATTAAAGAATACATATTTTATAGTATCTGAGAGATAGAGAGAGAGTATGGCAGTGTGGGAGAGATTGGCAAAGTTAAATCAGCAAAGAATTTCTGAAAAATACTTAGTTTATTATTTTTATTAATAACTTGAAAGCTCTAATCCCTAACCGTAACTACTAGTAATCATAAATTCAAAAAACTTGTGAATCTTAAAAAACTTAAAAAACTTGAATAATAAGATGAATAATAAAGTTTAATTTATACCTAAATACAAACATTCCACAATTCCCAAATGTTGAGTGCAGACTGAAGATATTCATTTAATTTTGGGCCTAAATACCTCAATTTAAATCAAACTAACAGTTTTATACACACTGTGTTTTTATAGGGTATAAGGGTGAGGTTGATGTACCACCATCGCCCACATCATCTCACCACAGCAGCACTCAGGCGCCGTCACTCACAGAGGAGAAAAGGACACCGCAGGGCAGCCAGAATTCACTCAACACCGTTAGCTCTGGATCTGGAAGCACTAGTGGCATTGGCAGTGGAGGGGGGGGTGGCAGCGGAAGCACTGTAGTGGCCATGGCTCCCACCACTCTACAGCCCTATGATGTTGAGATTAAGCGTGGCGAGAATGAAGGTTTTGGCTTCGTCATTGTGTCGTCTGTGTCACGGACTGATCCAGGGACTACGCTTGGTAAGACTTTCAGTGTTTTTTCAGTACACTATTCTTTCAAAAAAATGTCCAAAAAAGGCCAGAAACATACTTTATGCAGATTTGAATGTTTGGCCGTTACTTTGAGTTTAAAAAAAACCTCATTGGATTTGTTTTTATTCATATACATCTACAGTTTAACTTACACCGACATCAAAGTTAAACCTTTGGGAAGCTTTATAAAACAGCCCCTCAGATTAAACATACCTGCGCTCCGAGCCCCCCCCCTTTAAAGCATAGTTTAAGATTTAAATAACCTTGATCAAAAAGATTTAAACAGGCTGCGCTCTACCTCAAGCATAGTGTCTTCCTGTTGGATTTGCGCTTAAGATTTCATCAAACCTTATAATCCTGCGCTCATTGCCCCCCCCTCAAATAATCGCTCCCCCCCTCAGATTAGGCTGCGGTACTCAGATTTAGGCTGCGCTCACTGCATAGTTTCTTCTGTTGCCCCCCTCAGATTTACCGTGCATAGCTGTTTTCAGACACTCAGATTTAGAGCACGCTTCCGAGCATTCTGTTGCCCCCCCTCAGATTTAGGCTGCGGCATAGATTAATCCCCCCCCTCAGATTTAATAGTTTCTTCTGTTCCCCCCTCAGATTTAGGCTGCGCTCCGAGCATAGTTTCTTCTGTTGCCCCCCTTCAGATTAAGGCTGCGCTCCAAGCATAGTTTATTCTGTTGCCCCCCCTCGCTTGCGTGCATAGTTTCTTCTGTTGCCCCCCCTCAGATTTAGGCTGCGCTCCGAGCATAGTTTCTTCTGTTGCCCCCCCTCAGATTTAGGCTGCGCTCCGAGCATAGTTCTTCTGTGCTGCGCTCCGTGCATAGTGTTGCCCCCCTCAGATTAAGGCTGCGCTCCGTGCATAGTTTAGTTGCCCCCCTCAGATTAAGGCTGCGCTCCGTGCCCCCCCTCAGATTAAGGCTGCGCTCCGTGCATAGTTTATATGTTGCCCCCCTCAGATTAAGGCTGCGCTCCGTGCATAGTTTATTCTGTTGCCCCCCCTCAGATTAAGGCTGCGCTCCGTGCATAGTTATTCTGTTGCCCCCCTCAGATTTAGGCTGCGCTCGCATAGTTTTTCTGTTGCCCCCCTCAGATTTAGGCTGCGCTCCGAGCATAGTTTCTTCTGTTGCCCCCCTTCAGATTAAGGCTGCGCTCTCCAAGCATAGTTTCTTCTGTTGCCCCCCCTCAGATTAGGCTGCGCTCCGTGCATAGTTTTCTGTTGCCCCCCCTCAGATTAAGGCTGCGCTCCAAGCATAGTTTATTCTGTTGCCCCCCTCGATTAGGCTGCGCTCCGAGCATAGTTTCTTCTGTTGCCCCCTCAGATTTAGGCTGCGCTGCATAGTTTATTCTGTTGCCCCCCTCAGATTAGGCGCTCCAAGCATAGTTTCTTCTGTTGCCCCCCTCAGATTAGGCTGCGCTCCGACATAGTTTTCTGTTGCCCCCCTCAGATTTAGGCTGCGCTCCGTGCATAGTTTATTATGTTGCCCCCCCTCGATTAGGCTGCGCTCCGTGCATAGTTTCTTTGTTGCCCCCCTAGATTAAGGCTGCGCTCCGTGCATAGTTTATTATGTTGCCCCCCCTCAGATTAAGGCTGCGCTCCGAGCATAGTTTATTATGTTGCCCCCCCCTCAGATTTAGGCTGCGCTCCGTGCATAGTTTCTTCTGTTGCCCCCCAGATTAAGGCTGCGCTCCGTGCATAGTTTATTCTGTTGCCCCCCCTCAGATTAAGGCTGCGCTCCGTGCATAGTTTATTATGTTGCCCCCCTCAGATTAAGGCTGCGCTCCGTGCATATTCTTCTGTTGCCCCCCTCAGATTTAGGCTGCGCTCCGAGCATAGTTTCTTCTGTTGCCCCCCTTCAGATTAGGCTGCGCTCCAAGCATAGTTTCTTCTGTTGCCCCCCTCAGATTTAGGCTGCGCTCCGTGCATAGTTTATTCTGTTGCCCCCCTCAGATTAAGGCTGCGCTCCAAGCATAGTTTATTCTGTTGCCCCCCTCAGATTTATGCGCTCCCTGCCCCCCTTCAGATTTAGGCTGCGCTCCGTGCATAGTTTAGTTGCCCCTTAAGGCTGCGCTCCCTGTTGCCCCCTCAGATTAGGCTGCGCTTGCCCCCCCTCAGATTTAGGCTGCGCTCCGTGCATAGTTTATTATGTTGCCCCCCTCAGATTAGGCTGCGCTCCGTGCATAGTTCTTCTGTTGCCCCCCTCAGATTAGCATAGTTTATTATGTTGCCCCCCTCTGCGCTCCGAGCATAGTTTATTATGTTGCCCCCCCTCAGATTTAGGCTGCGCTCCGTGCATAGTTTCTTCTGTTGCCCCCCTCAGATTAAGGCTGCGCTCCGTGCTAGTTTATTCTGTTGCCCCCCGCTGCGCTCCGTGCATAGTTTATTTGTTGCCCCCCTCAGATTAAGGCTGCGCTCCGTGCATAGTTTATGTTGCCCCCTCAGATTTAGGCTGCGCTCCGAGCATAGTTTCTTCTGTTGCCCCCTTCAGATTAAGGCTGCGCTCAAGCATAGTTTCTTCTGTTGCCCCCCTCAGATTTAGGCTGCGCTCCGTGCATAGTTTTTCTGTTGCCCCCCTCAGATTAGGCTGCGCTCCAAGCATAGTTTATTCTGTTGCCCCCTCAGATTTAGGCTGCGCTCCGAGCATAGTTTCTCTGTTGCCCCCCCTTCAGATTTAGGCTGCGCTCGTGCATAGTTTATTCTGTTGCCCCCTCAGATAGGCTGCGCTCCAGCATAGTTTCTTCTGTTGCCCCCCTCAGATTTAGGCTGCGCTGCATAGTTTATTGTTGCCCCCTCAGATTTAGGCTGCGCTCCGTGCATAGTTTATTGTTGCCCCCCCTCAGATTTAGGCTGCGCTCCGTGCATAGTTTCTTCTGTTGCCCCCTCAGATTAAGCTGCGCTCCGTGCATAGTTTATTATGTTGCCCCCCCTCAGATTAAGGCTGCGCTCCGAGCATAGTTTATTATGTTGCCCCCCTCAGATTAGGCTGCGCTCCGTGCATAGTTTCTTCTGTTGCCCCCCTCAGATTAAGGCTGCGCTCCGTGCATAGTTTATTCTGTTGCCCCCCCCTCAGATTAAGGCTGCGCTCCGAGCATAGTTTATTATGTTGCCCCCCTCAGATTTAGGCTGCGCTCCGTGCATAGTTTCTTCTGTTGCCCCCCTCAGATTTAGGCTGCGCTCCGAGCATAGTTTCTTCTGTTGCCCCCCCTTCAGATTAAGGCTGCGCTCCAAGCATAGTTTATTCTGTTGCCCCCCCTCAGATTAAGGCTGCGTTTAGTTTCTTCTGTTGCCCCCTCAGATTTAGGCTGCGCTCCGAGCATAGCTGTTGCCCCCCTCAGATTAAGGCTGCGCTCCGTGCATAGTTTCTTCTGTTGCCCCCTCAGATTTAGGCGCTCCGAGCATAGTTTCTTCTGTTGCCTGCGCTCCAGCTGTTGCCCCCCTCAGATTAGGCTGCGCTCCCATAGTGCCCCCCCTCAGATTAAGGCTGCGCTCCGTGCATAGTTCTTCTGTTGCCCCCCTCAGATTTAGGCTGCGCCGAGCATAGTTTCTTCTGTTGCCCCCCCTTAAGGCTGCGCTCAAGCATAGTTTTTCTGTTGCCCCCCTCAGATTTAGGCTGCGCTCCGTGCATAGTTTCTTCTGTTGCCCCCCCTCAGATTAAGGCTGCGCTCCAAGCATAGTTTCTTTGTTGCCCCCCCTCAGATTTAGGCTGCGCTCCAAGCATAGTTTCTTCTGTTGCCCCCTCAGATTTAGGCTTCCGTGCATAGTTATTATGTTGCCCCCCTTCAGATTAAGGCTGCGCTCCAAGCATAGTTTCTTCTGTTGCCCCCCTCAGATTTAGGCTGCGCTCCGTGCATAGTTTATTATGTTGCCCCCTTCAGATTAAGGCTGCGCTCCAAGCATAGTTCTTCTGTTGCCCCCCTCAGATTTAGGCTGCGCTCCGAGCATAGTTTCTTCTGTTGCCCCCCTCAGATTTAGGCTGCGCTCCGTGCATAGTTTATTCTGTTGCCCCCCTCAGATTTAGGCTGCGCTCCGTGCATAGTTTCTTCTGTTGCCCCCCCTCAGATTTAGGCTGCGCTCCATGCATAGTTTATTCTGTTGTTTCGTTTTGACATTTATTTTGAACTAATTCTCGACCTTGAACCCCAATAGCTTAGCGAATAATTGTTTTTCAGGAATTGTAATTTTAATTTCATTCATCTTTGGCAGGTTTGTTGCTTGCTGTTATTTGAAATGAAGTTCTTTCATACAATCATACTCCTTAACTCAGTCAACTCTGTACGTTTGGGCTTATGTTTATCATTTCATCTTTCTTTATCTCATAATTCTGTCTCTTTTTGGATCTTTTCTTGCTCTGATGTATGATACACATACACACGCCTGTGATCATTCAGCCGGAAACACATGTGTGGCCATGCCTCATAAAATAGGTCGGATCATTGACAGCAGTCCTGCGGACCGCTGTGGAAAGCTGAAGGTGGGTGATCGTATCTTGGCAGTCAACAGCTGCTCCATCACCAACAAATCCCACTCAGACATTGTAAATCTGATCAAAGAGGCCGGCAACACAGTAATGTTGCGCATCATACCTGGAGACGGTGAGTTAGTTGTTAACATTTAAAGTGAACCGAGCACTGTCTTGACCATGTATGGAAGTTGTATGAAAGACTTTCAAATGTGTTATATTGTCTCATAAATAATCGTAACAACAGTTGAAATACACTAGAATGCTTAACTATTTGTGACTTTATTAATAGTTGTAAATTAATAGTTTATTTGTGTTCTTCCACACGACTCACATTTTACCTCAAGTGTAATGTCTTATAGCCCCTGTATAATATCTTATGAGAGTTATTATTTATAGTTATATAAGTTATATTTATTAGTTTACTTAAAGCCGACAAAGACATCCCATAAGATGCAGTAAGATCAAGATGCATAACACTTTAATACATTGTAACTATGGTAACTGGGGATCTTATCGAGTGGTATATCACCATATTCTTTAAAGCTACAATCACAAATAGATACTTGGATGGACAGCCCAGTTATCCACCGGAACTCATATAAATGAAGATAATCAGATTAGATTACCTGAACCACATATACATACATTTAAAATGAAAACAAAATAATTAGCTTTCTGTGGTATCAGAGCATAGCAAAACATGGCGGTCATAAAAGTCATTTGTTCCTTTCGGTTGTAATACAACTATGATTAACCAAACAAAGTGATAATTCTCCCAAAAATAACAATTCTGTCGTCATTTACTCACATTCCTGTCATTTCAAACCTGTATGACTTCCGCAGAACACAAAAGAAGATATTTTGAAGAATGTTGTTAACTGGCCCCCTTTCACTTGCATTGGTCTTGTGTGCATACAATAGAGGTGAATGGGGGCCAGTGCTGTTCTGTTACCAACTTTCTTCTAAATATATTTGTGTTCTGACTGCAGCAGTACCTATTGTTCTGGCTTTTGTGGGAACTAGTAAATTGGTATTAGCACCTATTGTATTATTGCTCCTGTATGACATATCGCTTTATTGCTCTCTGAACTCTCTCCAAGTCGCTTTGGATAAAAGCGTCTGCTTAATGTAAATGTCTTACAGGTTAGAAATGACAAGAGGGTGAGTAAAATGATGACAGAATTGTCATTTTTGGGTGAACTATCACTTGAATTTACTTCCTGGAGGTCTATGGGAATGTCACAACTCTGTTTTTCAACGGCTCTGAATGCATGTGCAGCAATTTCTTATTTTGAGGGCGGATAAATGCAGGCAGGGGCGTGTTTTTGCATTGCTGTGTGTGTGTTTGTTTGTTTGGTCGTTTATTGTAAATATCAACAGCAGTTTTCAGAAATCGCTTACGGCACTTTTAAACATAATACCATTGCATGACAGTTTTTCAGGCGTGGTAATGTGGTGTTACCATTTTTACCACCGTTTTGTGTATGTACTAATTAAACACAATGGAGTGGTCTGTTTAAGTTGAAGTATTATTTGTATTTTTCTCTGACTGAACAGAGATGTCAAACTCCTCTTTACTGACAAACGCAGAGAAAATTGCCACCATCACCACAGCACACTCACCTCAGAGCAACGCAGGGCTTAGGTAAGATACACACACCAATTCAATTGAAGTTCATTAAATAATGTGGACTGTTCTTTGATTTTATCCATGGGAATCTGTATAGGTGGTCAAAAAATAGTTTTTATTTTTTGTATTAGAACCTCTGTATGTTTTTACTTATTAGCAAAAACCTGGATTCACATGTATCATGTTCATTAATGGTATTGATATAGTTTTGTTTGACCTTATCCAATTATATTTCAAACAGGAACAGCAAACCAAAACAAGCCCAGATCCAACCAGCAACCTTTAATCAGGTACAAGATTTTACATTGTATCTTTAAAAGTTGAATAATGTACATATTTTCTCCTTGATTTGTGTTTAGAAAAAGATTATTGCATGTTTATATAAAATAATACAAAATGTTATAATGTAAACAAAAATAAAAGGGCCTGTATAAGAGGTTTCTAAAGTTAAAATCTTGCTTGTACATAGAGCAAAGTAATTCCACTACTGCACTATTTGAGTTTCAGAGATATTGTATGTTTTTAACATCAATAAAAACTATTAAAATCCTATTTACTACTAATTCCACATGAGAGCAATGTATGCAATAGGCAAAATATTAACCCTAATTAAATGTAAAGATATGCAAAGTGCAAACATTTAAAAAACCAAAAGAAGATACCTTAAAGGCAAAAGTTCACCTCATGATGAACATACATTACGGGTCAAACTTTGCACGGTTGTGTAGTTTTAACTGCCTTGCTAACATTTATTATGGATTCCAGAAAGACAAAGGCATCATTTGTGCTCTTAGAAACCGCCATAATAGTTGGTGCAAATGAAAAGAATACCTGCAAAATACTTTCTTTTGACCATAATCCACAAAGCTTAATGTGAATGTGGGATCCCCGGACAGAGTTTACATTCATGAGAATGAGATTCAGATTTATTATATATATTAAATATATTTATTTCATACACCAGCCCTCGACAGACTCGCACCTTATGTTTTAAAACACTTAATGTGAACTTTTCCTAAATTAAGACATTAATATGATATGATATTAAACATGTACACTATAATGATTATAATAGATTTTATTTGTATGGGTTTTAGCACTGTTTTGATGCATCAACCCACATTATATAATTGTTTTCTTTACGACGGTTGCCTATAGGTGTTATATAACACGTTGCATTTGTGGGCTCATTTGCTTGCCCACATTCGCTTTATTAATAAGGGTGCTTTAAGGATTGCGCATGGAAAACTCGCAAACTCTGAGCAACAACACAAATAAATGAATGTCAGGCCACTTCTTCATTTCATCCTCCCACCGCGAGTGTGCTAAATATTTACCATTACGTCTTTTTATAATGTTTTGTGCTTCTAACCTGCATCGAGACATCTCAAGGAAGTGCGTCATATGATTTACTTCCACATTTGAAAATAAGGTGAATAACACAACACGTTAATTGAGTGTTTTCAGATTGGAGTTGTGGATCCGATTTTGTACTTTTCACACTAGTTATTTGGTCTAAATGATTCTCTTGTGACAGAACAAGAACAAGGGTGTAAAGCCGGTCTTATTCAGTTATTGTTCACTTATAAACACTTTTATTCTTGAGATGTTTGTTTTCTGTTGGAGAAGTTTGTTTTATGTCAGCAAAACTTTTCTGTTTAATACTTTTTCAATTGTTTGTGTGTTTAGGAGGCGGAGATTTACTCTGTTGATCTAGAGAGAGACAATAAAGGCTTTGGTTTCAGTCTGAGAGGAGGAAACGAATATAATATGGACCTGTTTGTGCTTCGGCTAGCTGAGGACGGAGCAGCTACAAGAAATGGCAAAATCAGAGTAAGTGAATGTAGAACATTTCCTACAGTATCTGTACCATGGTTGTATACTGTATATGTACTGTATATGAATATAGAATATAATCTGCAGAAACAGATAAACATCAAAATCATGTATGTTTATTACTATTATTATTTATCATCCTTTTATTGTGTACTTTTTTAGTTATTATCACTCAATTAAATCATTCCAACTGCAGTTCGATTGATATTACTAATATATATTGCCATTTTACAGATGTTAACCATGTTATCTCATAGTCGTATGTTATTGAATGTTGAAGCAGTGCCAGTGGTTATGGTGTAAAAGTTTGAATGTTTTAAATGCCTAATCTTCCGAGAGATGAAAGTACAACGCAGCTGTTTGTGGTTAAAAGCGTGTTAACCCAGTTAAAAAAGGTTAAAACCAGAGTTTTCCAAATATTCCACGTGCGGGCGATTTATAATCTCTGGCCTGTTTCAGGTTGGTGATGAAATCCTGGAGATCAATGGTGAGAGTACAAAAAATATGAATCATTCTCGTGCCATCGAGCTCATCAAAAATGGAGGGCGACGAGCTCGACTGGTGCTGAAGAGAGGAGATGGATCCGTTCCAGAGTATGGTGGGTAACAAATGGCAGAGACCATTCCTACTCCAATTCGCATCTGAAGTTTGACTTTTGTCCGTATGGAAAATGATTCCTCTGTGCTCAGTGAGGTTCTCTTTAATTGAAGTCTTCAGATTTTCCCATGTATCCCTCTATGTTCTTCTGATCAGATCCTCATTATTCTTTGACGAATCAGTCAGCACAACTCTACAAATGAAACTATTCTTTTGGTTGCTATTCTGTGTTATACATCACTCTTCTCTCTTGTCTGTTTCTCTCTTTTCCTAATCTTTTATTCTCTGGTGGGCTCTTCAGCAATGATGGGCCCCCATCTCGCCGCCTGTCTGAGGAATGATAAATTGGGCGAGCCCTGCTTCTACCTTATGAGTCAAAACCAAGCCACGGTTTGTAGAGCACTCATCTGTGTGTGCCATACCTCCCCATCACATTGTTGCATTTTATATGCCCTGTTTAGGCTTGCTTGTGTTGTATCTTCACTGCACATCACCCCCTCCTGTGCTGTACTTTATTTACACCACACTTTCATCTCGCCGTGGTGAATCCATTCTATGGTGTCATGTTCCTTATGATATGAGAACATGTCTTATTTTCTACAGGCTTGAGAAGTATTAAGTATTTATCAGTTTCAAAGTTCTCCAAATCCAGCATTATATGCACCGTTTATATAACATTCCTCACCCACATGCAGTGAACACACAAACACAGCTGAACTCCGCGAACGCAGTTGTCTCTTGCTCCAGCTGGTTGTGCGCATGCTCCTTTCTTCCGCTCTCCTTGGTTGATGTGTGGGCGTGCTCTTTCATCTGGCCGCGGGTTGACGCATTGGCATGCTTTTCCGCGAGAATTGTCCAACAAGGGACTTTTGTTTTTTTACTTTCTGAAACCTATATGAACGCTGGGAGAGTGTATCGAGCACAGAAATACTACGTAATACGCCCAACTCATTTTTTGACAAGTTGACCATGTCAAGCTTGAGAAGACAACATGTTTAACACCGGTAAAGAAGTCAGAATGCATGAAACACCGTTGCACATCCCCTTTAAAAACTGTTTATTAGCATATCAGATATAATGGCTACTACATCAAAGCTAATTTATCCAGGTCAAAATGTATTATGATGCATGTTGGACGTATAAAACTATGCAAATAATTTAGTTTAAAAATTCGCTGAAATTATCTAGCTACTTTTCCAGATATGGGGCAAAGTGAGTCAAATGCTGTGAGGAATTAGAGCCAGTGGTTTAATTTACCGCACCGCGACACTGAAATAAGTTTCAAATTCAGAGATTGAAGTTAACTTCATTGTAATATTATGTAACTACTGAGTTTATTTGACAGGGACAGTGTACACCAAAGGACACTAAATAATATATTTTTTTAATTACACCAGATTATTCTCATATTATACTAGAGATTATGCTCATATACTATATATCTTTCCAACTATAGTCCCTAATGACCAACCATGTTTGGCAGTAAAAAGCTTCTGCATTTGTTTAAGAGAAATGTCCATGTTGACAACGCTATTAAGGATAATGTTTAACTTGCGTTCGGCTGCGCATGAACAGAGGCTTGTTTCTAATGATGCATTTTAGGAGACGGAATATTTAATTGCTTGCAGTTATTGTTTGGCAGCGGAGCGAGTTAAGTTTCACTTTGGCAGCATTATAGTAAGGGCTGTCACCATAAACCACGTGATTTATGCACAGCTTTTGAGTGAAGTATGGGATAATGCTGCTGCATCGGAAAGCCAGATGGCGCTCTCGTGCGGAAACTCCAAATACATGGCATATCGCAGCCAGATCGATTTCAATAGCTTTTAGTGGTATCGCGATAAATGATCATGCAGCCCTAATTATAGTCTAGTGTCACTACCTGCAGCAACATCTCTAAGAGCGCTTTTCCAACATCGTGCCGTATTGTTCGCGTTGCCAAATTGTTCCACCCCGTACCGATCCATGTCAGCCGATAAGTAAATGGTTTCATTTCCACCGCAGGGCTGATAACGAACCGTGCTGAAAGTTCCGAGCGAGAACAGTTTGTAATCGTGTCGTGTTGGACTGGAACCGTTTCAGACTGCGCTTAGAACAGTTCGACGTGATGGTGGAAAAGCACTCGACATTGCCGTGACATAATAAGGCAGAAAGTAAATCAACGCCTGACAGATATGACACATGCTGACGTGTCTTAGGTTTTACTCATGCGCAGTACATGTATGAAAGCGTTTTCAGAAGTTTCGGTGTGGACGGGCAGCGTTTGGGAAACGCTAGTGTGGACGAAGAGCGTTATGATAAAGAAAACTCTGTTTTCAAATGAAAACGCACTATTGTAGACAAAGTCTCCGCAGCTATGTTTAAGTAATTGGGCCCAGGAGCTTGTGCATGGATTTTTTAGCATCTCCTGACAGGAACGGTGTAATTCATTTTCTTAATGTTTTAAAGGACAAAACTACCAGACAGTGTTATTTTAGGGATGTGTACTGACTATGCTATAATGCTGCTTTCAAACAATCGACAGCTTTCGATTGACAATCCAACACAATATTTATTTCAGTTAAGTTTCATCAATGCACATTGTATTAAGGAAATGTTACACTTCTACCATAAATTGTGTCATTTAGTTATTATTTATCAGTTTCTTTTTCTTTACTACATAACCACCACGTAATTGTATGTAAGGCTACTTCACAACAAAACGCTGCAAAAAATTACAATAAGAGAAGCCGCACTGCAGGACTGCGTCTGTAAAATTGTGTTCTGAATGTGGAAAGGAAAAGTTCTGAAATGGCATTTTCATATTTCATGGTTAAGGAAGAGGTTAGATAAATATATAGACTAATAATGTAAAGACATTCCAGAGAGTGTTTAACTGGTGGGAGAGCAAAGTCCCATAAATGAAGTACTGTGCATTACAAATCAATTATTTGAAGGGAATAATGTCATTGTGTAAAACCATAATCATCACACAAAGTTCTGTTTTCTTTGCGAACCTGTGTAATGTTGTGGCAACCCCGATAACAACACAAGTGAAACGTGTTATCAAAATCCTACTCGAGAATGACACACATGCATGTTTCATTACGACTGATGCTGAACTCGAGTTGTCAGGGAAATTTCATCTTGTGTTTGCATTAAATGTATAGTTAAATGCCAAATACTTTAGGAAAAGGCTTGAAACCACTTTGCTCATTTAATGCGCTATAATTTGGTTAATGCATCACTACATTTGTACACAAATGTAATTGTCAAAATAATTGTTGACCTGTTAATCAGTTAATATACACACAAAATGTTGTTTGACATGAAGTGGCGCGCATGTCATAGGCTTCCAGGAAGTAGGTACCGTTCTTAAATGTGATTTTACTGTGGTTATAGTCTAACATTACGCTTCTCACCATTTATTTCTAGATGGTCCCAATGACAGCTACCCTTCCTCGCCCGGGCCACAAAATTATTCAGAAATGAAAACGTTTCTAACCAGTGGCCCATTTTATCAGCCCTCGGAGCCCAGCTATATATCAGAACATCACACACCACCCCAACCCAAGATGGACCCGTTGAAAAACCGAGAGCCAGAGCAAGCGAGAGGCCGAGTGAAAGACACAGACAACACAGACCTTTACTCCAGCGCTCCACACCAACACGACAGGAATAATCATGTCAGCCCTTCATCTGTCCCTGACGGTGGCAAAAATCTTTTCCGCCGCAAGGTAAAGAAGTCTGAGTCCGAGAGCGGCATCACAAAGCTTTTCAAAACCTTAAGGAAAGAGGGTGGATTTGGGCGAAAAGCTTCCATCCAGGATGTTGCGAGTCAAGCCCACAGACGTTCCGAGACTCGAGGCAGAGCTGGATCTCAGTTGCGCAGTGGATCCTTGGATCGCTCCTCCTCGAGGAAGCGTAACCTCTCTCCAGACCGCAGTAGGGCCAAGTCTATGGATCGACGGACAGTACGCTCTCATAAAGATCAGTCCCCAGAAAGGAGCTTTCCAGCCTCTTCCCAGGACCTATGGCAGACCTCCACACCTGAAAGGCAGTGCCGAGCTCAACGCGAGTCCGGACCATCCAGTAGGGGCTCCAGAAAAGAGGCGTACTCTATGTCCACTACCGAGAGATCTCACAGCACCCAGGCACTCACTCTTGGACACACACCAACGCGTGGTTTCAAAAACAGAAACATCCTGCATGACAGCTTACCATCCATCCGAGCTGAAAGACAAGCCTATTTAACCAACGGAAGCTGGAAATCTGACAGCAGCAGCGACGGAAGTTTTCTGGAAGAAGGCGCCACTCCGAAATGTAGGGATTATTACAACACAACGAAAGCCAGCAGAGTGAACGAGAGCGACGTGGGCAGACGTCTCGCCCGGAATTCTCAGTCCAAAAGATGACTTTACAAAGAGAACCACGCAGACCTCAGCATCCGACCAGGAGACCGGGCTGAGGTTCACCACAGCTGAATAATCCTTGTAGTTTTCAGTTATTTTCTTTGTTTTAATATGCTGCAAGTGAGATGCATGTTAGATGTAGAGATGGCTTTTTTAGTTCGAAAAGTTTCGTTCTCTGCTTTGTGTGTCCCACATTCCTTTATACTGTGATCATTGAAGACAAGAGCACAAGCATTTGTTGCTTGTTTGTACTTTTATATGGACGAATAATCGTAGCTAATATAAATTCTAACTATGACGCTACTGTTTAATGAATAATATATTTAAGATGTATATTTATTTTGAAGAGTTGAAACATGTAGTCTGCTGTATGACATCGGACTTCGTCTTTACGTTGATCAGGACAGCGGCACCCAAAATATAGAAGACGAAAAATGTGAAGACGCGCTGGGTAGAAACGTCGATTCTCAGACTGAACATGTAAGAGCACTCAAGATTCAGGTTGTCATTTTTGATACGAAAATTAAGACTCGGCACCTGCCACAATCTGCCCTGATGAGCTGACCCACAATTCCCATCATGCTCTGACAGTGATTAAGCTACTGTATATGTTTGTTTGTGAGCACAACTGTTTGAAACAATGCATTTTGATAACATCTCTCAGCCCTTACAGGAACAGGGAATTCTTCCACTGACATCTGAATCGTACTTTTAAAGGACCATTTCAGCCGCTTTCCTTTGTACAGACTTTTACTACTGTATGTACTTCTAACTTGTAGTTATTAATGCTGTTGCCTTTTCTTTGTACAAAAAATAATAATTTATGAAGGATGTCCTCCGAAAAAGCAACGCTAACGTTTATACACAGGAACTGTGGATAGAATATCAGGATGTGTAAAGACATATATTTTTTCCAAGGGATGGCGAGAGAGACTAAAACTAGAGACCGATTGTATGTTGTTTAGGGAGGAGGCTGAACATCTGTTTTTATTCTAGAGCTCTTATATACCGTCTGTGGTCTCTGCAGTGTTAGATGGACTTCAGACTTTTTCTGTGTCGATAAAAGAAATACATGTATATATGCCATTTTTAATGAATCTATGCATATCCTGCATTGTCCATAGGTTTATTTGGTTCATGAAGTTATACATAACATTAGTCTAAAAGTGGTCTGTAAGTAGATATGGACTTACCCAGTAAAGCTTTTCCTCTTAGTTGGATGAATCATATTGTATATGTAGCTATCACGATAAAGTCTGTGAATGCTATTTTTGTTATCAAATAAAGTTTTCCATACAAATTCACGGTCGTAGAAGTGATGTTCTTGAGTTTTTTCAATAAAATTACACAAATTAATTGCATCTGTGTGTGCTGGTACCTGAAAATTAATTATTTTTGGCTTAGTCTTTACTTACTTTATTTGCTTACTTAAAATGTCATTTAAATGTAAAATATTTTTGTCCAAAAAATACCTGCTGATATTTGGATTGGCAAACAGCCGCTGACAGTGACGTGACCACATCTTTTGATGCGCATTCTTAACAAATAAAGAATCTTTGACTAAACCAAAGCTCTTGACTGCACCTGAAAACATTTTTTTTGCGGTGATCGTCGCACCTTGCATCCATCCAAAAGTACTCCGTTTAGAATTGGATGCAGCTGGACTTTTCCCGCACGCTCAGCGCCAGCGATCTGGTGTCTTTACAGAAACATTGCGTGAAAGTTGCGGCACTACGTTTGAGGTTACAACCAAACAGCAAGTCCCGCCCCGCGACTGCCCAAAAATGTTCGCGCGAGCAAAAGCAGCAAGTGAGAGCGCGAGACTGTTTATGCGCGTCCTTCGCGCGCGAGGTCTTGTAATTGCGCGCACAGAAGATGTTATGCGCGCGCGAGGGCTAGTATTGCGCGCACATTGGATGCAATGCGCGCGCGAAGGTTTCAAACGAGCTCGCGGGATCCCGTTTCCTCGCGTGTAGATCCGTTGTCCTCTCGCGGAAGTTATTTGGCGCGCGCAGCCAGCATCAGCAGTGCGCTCGTTTTTTATTGCCATTGTAATGCCGTCATACATAAGCACCATTCACAGTTTACACACGGCATCAGTATTGTCCGGAGACCTGTGATTTATAAATGACCTCCACACATCAGGATTTCATGTGACGCATTCGCACGGGATGATTTTACTCAAATTTACTGACATATTTCCCGGATGTGATGGCAAGGCTTTGCGTATAGTTTGTATAGCCTATAGATGTATTGCGTTGCATGATATGTGACCGTACCTGTCAGCATTTGAGACCAGTGATCCCGAACCGGACAAAACATCACCGCGATCGCGGGTCTCAAACGTTACGAGAGTCTCCATGACTTCCGGTAATTTATGGATATCACCCAGCACCGGAAATAATACCAAAACACTTCAAAACAGCCTCTATTATTCGCACACGGTGTATAAAACCTTGGAAAAACATATGTGAGCCCACCAAATCACAGAGATCCCGATTCGCAGGGGCTTAAGATCACAGACAACCTCTGCAATTAATACAAATGTCTAGAGGTCCCCAGGTAATACTAATCTCGTGCGAATAGTGCTCAGGGCACATCAAGCGATCTCTAGCAAACATAGTGACGCTAAGCAGATGTAATCTCAGTAACAAGGGTTTTTTTCAGTTCTGACACTTACATGATGTTCGCGTGAATTCGATTACCTCTTATAAAGCAAAAGCTCGGGTTAAAATTGTGATTTTAATTCATGCCTCCTTTAATATTAAAATTGTGTTGCATATTTTGAAATGCATTTTGTGTCATTTTTCTGTAATAGTGATTGTTACATGTAAATAAAAATTTCGTGAGTAAATGAATCACACGTGATTAGCAACTCACCTTAAAGAATGTAATTAGCTGTCCTTCTTTTGATGACAAACTTTTCACCCCTTGTTGCTGATGCTGGATATTTATTTTTAGAAATTAAATCAACAATTTCTTTGAATATGTTGGGGTTCATTTTCATAGATGTAAATACAAAGAAATTTACTGGAGGCTTCACACGTGTGCTTATAAAAAAGACGAGATTTAATTCCGGATTAGCTCCCCCTAGAGGCTGCTCTGGCATCCTTTTTTACTGATTTAATTAGAAATTAAAGTACTATGCTAAATAATTCCTGAATCAAACAGAGAGCGGTCAAAGATTTCGGTTACCTGTAATGACACCCTGCCAGGTTTGGTGAACGTTCTGTACTTGTGCAACTGTTAAGATCAGGCCCTTCCCTTCCCCTTCTGGGATGTTGCCAACATCCATGAACACGACTCCCAGTGGCTTATTTGGGCAGAACAAGCATCAAGAGAATGCACGTCATGCAGAGGCATTAATGTCATAGCTCCAAGCATCAATTTTGTTTGACTAGCGTAAAATTTTGTTGATGAGCTCTCTGAGTATCTCTATGGTATGCTGGTGGACACAAGTGGAGTACAAAAAGTATTTAGAAATGAGTCAACCTTAAGACTTATTAAAGTTTTAGTAGAGGTATAACAGTTTTTAGAAGATTATAAGGTTGCAAGGAATCACTAGAAGAAAATTCAGGTTTTGGGGCGTTCCGTTCATTTTGTTATTATTTTATTGTTTAGTTTAATATTGTCAATTTTGTCTGTTTTTCTTAAGTCATTTTATTTGTAGTTGATTGCATTGCACTATTTGCACGTTGCTAATTTTTCTAACCAAAAGTAATTTTAGTGGGTAACATTAAAATCCGTAGAAGGGTAAAAACATTGATGCAAGCAAATAAACACAGCTGAAACAAACAAAATTGATAATGGGTGTTTTAGATTTATAGTGTGAGAATAATCAAGGATTGACAATAATTAGTCATATTGGTGGCACAGAGGGGGCCCCAAATAAAATTCTGCTTAGGGCCCCCTGAAGGCTTGGGCCGGCCCTGCCGTGCTCATGTTAATGAGTCAGTTGAGTGTTACGAAATGTCATCTTTATTAGTTAATGTGCTTAATAAGCACTTTTGTGTTGGATTAATGTATCATTTTAAAGCGTACATATGTGTTTTGATGTTTAAGTGTTGAATTGAATGTTAATAGTGTTTTGCCTTGTGTCTTAACAAGGCTGGGTTTTTTGTGAGATTCGGATCTTCCGTACGAGTTCCCTATCTTTATTGGATTTACGAGATGCTGATTGAGTATAAGGCGAGTCACCCACGAAACAACTGTGTTTTTGAGTCGCCAAACTGGTAGGAGAATTTCTTTTTGTTATCATTTTGGATAAGCGGGACTTGAATTAGTTAGGGACTGTTATCTTTGGTCATTTTGCTTTAGATCTCAACGAGAGACATTAACTTTGAGCTGATTCAAACGAATCAACAGTTCTTTGAACCGAGTCATCTAACTCATCAGTTCGGGTTAATGGAGTCATAAGTTTTGGTTTACATAGCTGGAAAAGCTGTTGAATTTTGAAAGAAAGAGTGGTTTATTGAATTAAGAAGTGATCATTTTACATTGTTTTGTATACATTGCATTTAACTGAAGGTTTAATCACAAATATTTGGGTAATCAAGTATTGATTGTGACATTTTGTTGTGAAGTGATTGTGATTAATTTATTCTTTCATCTCTGCTGAGTCACAGACAAACAGACACAGGGTTGATTTCATTTGAT
Organism: Triplophysa siluroides; assembly: GCA_006030095.1. Classification (NCBI taxonomy): domain Eukaryota; kingdom Metazoa; phylum Chordata; class Actinopteri; order Cypriniformes; family Nemacheilidae; genus Triplophysa; species Triplophysa siluroides. The sequence goes on along the minus strand of VCII01000010.1, from coordinate 535,471 downwards.
TTGATTTTATTTTCCTTTTATTTCTCTATGCAAATTCATGTAAATCATGTATTTGAATAGAAATTCTTGATGTTGCAGAATCCAAGCACCTAGAAATTCCTGAAACAGTTGAAGTGAAAAAATTGTTATTAACTGTACAATGTATTCATTGTTTATGCATATTAAATTTACTTTAAGGAAAATAACTAAATACAAAATCTATTTTAATAAATAAGCTTACTTTAATCAGGAGAGGTCTACTGTGTTGATTGTTCACCTACTCACTGTGTGCCCTTCCCTCTCCAGTAGCCGTACCTATCTTCTGATCAATTGGCCCAGATTGAATATTCCTTTGGTGTGACACGTCAAATACGTTACGTGCTACATTTGCCCTCTCCTGGTCCCTTTGCCGGTCACTGGCAGGTGTGTGCATTTGTACTGGAGACAGGTGAGGGAGTGTGGACGATGATTGGAATAGTAGTCCAGGGGGGACAACACGGGGAACAGGACCGTGATCGAACTACCCCCATCCCGGAAAGCACTTCCTCGAGGGTGACATGGGCGAATGGGACAGGAAGGGAAGCCTCCAGGCACCGGAAGTCAGGGAGGTTCAGCCATTTCGGGAGGCCAAGGCAATACAGCTCGGACCGGTAGCCAGGTAGGTGCCAGCAGTTCAGGAGGCTATGGTGGTACAGCCCGCACCGGGAGCCTGGGGGTCCCAACGGCTGCTGTCATGGAGATGGCTGTGATTCCGGAGAAGATGGGGACGGAAATTAATAACCTGTTAAATTAGAACCAAATGCTTTAAAGGAAAAGGTATCTCTGATTTGGAGGCTGATCATCGCCTTCTTTGCAAAAATGACTGCTACAGATTTTTTATTCAGTTCATCTTACCTCCTTAAACATAGAGTCTGAATCCTCATCACTGACATCATTTTGCACCTGATGAGACAATCTGGTTGAGCTACTTCTAATTTGATGTGGAGTGCTGAAAGGTATCCTTCCTGTTGATGGGGAGACATGTTTTATTTATATGGGGGCACATGGCCGTTCTTAGGTGACAGAGAGTCTGACACTCTTGATTCTGACATAAACCGCATGCCTTTTCAAGTCAAGGCAATCTTTTATGTCATGTCGTTTGATGCCTGGTAAATTCAGGACAATGATGTTATGGTGGGCATCCATCTGACAAAGCTCGATTGGACTATTACCAAGCCTTGGGAAAGTCAAATGCTGATTGAAAAAGAGCCTATACATCTGGGGTAGTTAACTATTTAAAACTGGTTAAAGTTTTCTATAACTTTAGTTGACCAAAGATTCTTAAAGATAAGCACCTTTTGAAAACAGAGTATTTCCCATCAATTCAATACTCACGTCATCTATGCACCAATCATATCCTTAATGTCTGCGGGGGATTGGTAACCCTCCTCCTCAGCCTTGGATTTGTTTAATTTCTGAACTCGCAATCTACAAGTACAAAAGTTAGACCAAATTTTACATTTAGAATAAAAATATTGCTAACGTTAACACATTAACCTTGAAGTTGCGCCTCGTCAATCGCCCGTCAGAACCTAATTATGGCCAGGTTATTATATAAAATAAAGCATCTCTCTAGCAGTATCCTAATGACTATACATTAACTGCAAATTACCTTTCGATTAAACTGCAGTCTTGGTCTTCATTTGCCAGAGTTGCTTGTCCTATCAACCTATCAAAGTTAGCATTTATCTGTGATCGTAAACTAATGAGACATGATCTATGTCTCGGAATTGACATGTTTTTTTCTTGTACAACAGGGTGAGTGAGCGCTAATCTTGCTCCACGATGACTTAAAATATGGTAGAGTTGAAAACGCCCCCTTGGGGTGAAAATCATCCATACTGCGTTCCAGGCACTTCAGATTTGGGATGTTTCCCACCTAAACCCCAAATTTTTCAGGAACAGCACTCTTTTTTATGGTAACAAAAAAAATCTGTCTTAATGTTTAATGCTACTAATTAGTGCTTTTAATAATACTAAATAGTAAATACCAAATAAATTTTGAGGTGGACAATATCCCAAATCCGAGGTGTCTTGGATGCAAAGTAAATGTCAAGATCCGTTTGTGTTGTTGCTATGGACTACGTTGCCAAGAATGATGTAGAAATAGGCTACTCACTGTTAAGCTTACACTAATGACGTAAATAAGGATTGCAGAACATCACAGTCAGTTAATAATTGCATCATACATTTTAAGCATTTAACCCCACCTTGGTATAAATTATTTTTGTTAGATCTAGTAAAATGAAAACTCTCATACTTGGTTTGTAATATGAAGTGCTTTTCACTGTTGTTTAAATAAGGATGAGTTTTGCTCAACAAAAAGATATTTCACTCAGATGTAATATAGGTAGCAATGTGGAAATGTTAAGCGTGACCTTATTCTCTTTGAGGTACAAGAGAGAGGGTCGTAAACTGTAGTTTTTGGAGTTTCTGATAACAGTCTGGGGGTCCAGGAACTCAATACCACATCCAGGGACATATATTCAAATTGGCTAATGTGCAATGCAGTCGACATTACATAAACACAAGCTAAACCTACAAAAAGGGCCAACTAGATTACAGCGGTTTATACCAAAACACAAAACTTACAATTATTGTTAAAAATAAACATTTTGTAACAAAATTACAATATTAAGGATGAACCGCAGACTGCAGAAACCTAATTGTCATCTGAAGAAGTTCAACGCCCTTGCCATCCATGGAGACATCCAGAGGATCCACCTAGCTTTGGAGTTGATGAACACAACCTTAATTTAGAGCGAGCAGACTTTCAGGCACATAAATGTCCTCTCTCCATAAATGCTCAGCATTATGGTACTCAGGCAGGTCCCTTTCTTGTGCCATTGGTGGATCTAGCCTCTGTGGTAGAACACCACCTTGATCTTTTGAGGCATTGACCGTTATTTCAGATACACCCTGAATGGCTCTCAAGGATCTGTTCTGTTATCGCAAGCATGCTCTAAAAAACAGCTGTACCGGAGTGCTAAATCCCTTGCAGGCCCTGATTATTCTAGTGACGACAGAAATCTCAGAGATCCCTGTTTTTTCTTGGAATATACGCACAGTGCAGAGCCCATATGTGTAGTTCATTGGCAAGATCAATGATGCCCTCTGACTCTGGGAAAATAAAGAGCCCATGGTACACACTGAAAATGCCAGACAAAGATCACGCCAAAACCTCTGTATCTTTTGGTTGTGTGTGCTCTGACCTCTGAAAACACTCCTGGTGCCCATTCCATGGAAGACTTTCATGAAGAGACACACATCAACGTTCTCAACACCATAATCACAATGCACTTGTGACGACACACTATACTGGGTACTGCTGTGTTGAAATATTGCATTACTGTACTACTGCCAGTGGCATGACATAGTCATGACGGGCCCCAGTGCAGATCCCCTTGGCAGCATGATTATGAAAATTATGCAAGGGCATAAGGGAACCCATATAACCGAATTTGTTTGTCTAATCTAGCATATTTATTTTAGACAACCTAAATTAGTATTTTATCAATGAACTAATAAGGCATGATTAAGACATAACAGAATGACGTATTGCTTCAGCCTTACTCAAAGAAACATGTTGGGTTCTTTTGTTACGCATTTCAATCCATTCCACACTGGACGTTCTTCCTATTCATATAATCCAGACGAGTGCTTGATGAAACATATGAAATAAAATGTATTTATACAATCGAAATTCACTGTTTCTAAATTCACAAATGTTTCTACAAAACAAAAGCTTAGTCATGAATTCATGACGTCAAGACTAGATTACTGTAATGCACTATTAGGTGGCTGCCCTGTGGGCCTATTACAAAAACTCCAGCTAGCAAAATGCGGCAGCTTGACTTCTTACACGTACTAAAAAGTATGAGAATATTAGCCCGGTTATATCAACATTGCACTGGTTACCTATAAAGCAACGCATAACTTTCAAATCTTACTGATTACCTATAAAACCCTTCACGGTTTAGCTCCTCAGTACCTGAGTGAGGTTCTCTTGTATAACAGTCCTTCACGTTCACTACGTTCTCAGGGCTCCGGTCAGTTGGTAACACCTAGAATTGCAAAATCAAGTAGATCATTTTGTTATCTAGCGCCTAACTTTGGAACACTCTTCATTGTACTGTCCAGGAGTCAAACACACTCTGTCAGGTTAAATCTAGATTAAAGACGCATCTTTTCAATTTTGCATACACTACACTTCCATAATACAAACCCTCTGAGGGTTTAGGCTCCATTAGTTAGATCAACCGGAACCAGGAACACTTCTCATAACAACTGATGTACTTGCTGCATCAGAGAATGTAGAACAGTCCTCTACTCTCAGTTTTCTTTTCTCATTGTTCCGAGGCTACCGCAGCGAGCAGGATGGAGTCAATGCTCAGACTTGGTGATAGAGCTGGAAGGAGGAAGCGGCGACCCGTCAAGTCTCACTACAAAAATGTCAACTGCTATTAGATTATTAATGATAATATCAAACCTCTTATTTACTATGTTTATTTTATTTTACTTAGCCTAGTTGTGCAAGCACTGTGGAGCTTGTAAAGATGCTGCAGTTTTTGCCAGAGGGGAACTGGTTCCCCTGGTTGGGCCTGGTTTCTCCTGAAGTTTTTTTTCTCCATTGGTGGTTCTAGTCATGGTCCCGACCCGGCTGTCCGCTCCATATGCGGAGCTCCGCAATGTTCAAGAGACCGCTCTCGAAAGGGAACATCTCCAGTTACTTTCGTAACCTCGGTTCCCTGAGAAGCGGGAACGAGACATTGCGTAGCCCGGTGTGTTCACCGCTCATCAACCGTACAGGCGTTCTCTCATAGATTCGGAGGTATTGTCGCCATGCACTGTATTTATACTGCCAAGGGTTCATCAGTATTGCATACTGTTGCATGTCTTGCGACAATTGGCCAGATTTTTTACTGCCGTTATCCAATAAGATATCAGGAAAAAGTGAAAAAGGAGGAGTTTCATATGCGGAGCTCCGCAATGTGAGAACCGAGGTTACGAAAGTAACCGGAGACGTTTTCTGAAGTCCACAGTCAACGCAGCCATCTACCAGGAAATTTTAGACCACTTAATGCTTCCTTCTGCTGACAAGCTTCATGGAGATGCTGATTTCATTTTCCAGCAGGACTTGGCAGTTGGCATTTAATAAATAAAGGCTTGAGATATTTCACTCTATGTGTAAGGGATCTATATAATATGTGGGTTTCACTTTCTGAAATGAGTGACAAAAAATATTCACCTTTTTCATGATATTCAAATTTTTTTAGATGTACCTGATTGGTTACAAATGCACTGCAACAAATAAAGATTTTTTTGCCTTGTTTTGCAGAAATATCACTGAACCCAATAGCAGAAATATTAACAAAACAATTCTTAAATCAATTAATATTTTCTTCAGAAGCTAAATTAAGCCTTAGAAAAGATTGTAAGCATAATTTTCTTAATAAATAATCAATGGTACACACTGCTAACTTTCAGCAGTTAAACCACGTTTAAATGGTTCCACGTTTGTACGGAATGAGAGTAAATGTGATGATTTACCGTTGTAACCTGATCGTTACCATGGCAACGTGTTTGCCGCTGATCGCAGTTAACACGAAAAATTGTGAATAAATGTAATTCGTTACTTTCTACCTCGGAGTATTACCCGACCAAGAGTAGGAAAGGAAAAGTCTTCATAAAATGCGTGTGGGATGATTTTCATGAGACGCTGCCTTAAAAAAAATATTAGAAAATACGGGGCAAATTAAAATGTTTATTTAAGGAACGGGTGGCAACCCTACAAGGAACGGAAGCACACGTAGACATAAACAATAACCGACAAAGAACTCAGGAACAGTGAGGGCTTAAATACACACTGATCATAATGGGTCAACAGAAACAGCTGTGGGGCAATTAACAACTAGGGAAACTGATGAGGGAACACCGGCAAAAAAGGAATACTGAAAACTAAACCAAACAGACTAAAACTGTGACAGCTTCATTATGACATGTATGTATATATTATAAAATTTGAAGATGTGATGAGAAGCACAGCAAGTATAGCCTTTTGTTGCTTATGTTTAAACAATAACTCACTAGCCGGATTTCCATCTCCGTGGTTTTTTGTGCATTTTGAAGTTTCGATTCAGAAATGAGTGATGTAAGGGACAATTTTCAAAAACCATTAATTTGCAAAAATGTTTTAAGGCACGCTTGAGGTGATTTTTTTTGCCGAAAAACAGTTGATTATAATAATAATAGGAGATGGAACCAAGTGTGCTGAATAAATTCTGACGTAGGGAATGTTTTTAATTATACAAAACCTATCATAGGCACTTTTACATATTTACCTTAATGTGCTATTCAATTAAATTTTAACTAAGGTTAACACACACAAACAAAAAAACAGTGAAAGGTCAATTGAAACAGTTCTTCTTATTTCTTGGCCATGTCCACCTACAGAGGCACTTTTCTGCTTTTTCTTTAAGCAAAGTCATCAACAACTGCTTCATAATAAATCAACTGGGCAAGATGTTATGATCTCACCTTGTTATCCTTTTCTAGTCTTATGGCAGGAACAAGACAGTCCCACGTGTGTTGTGTTGAAACGCATGGTCATTGTTTGTTTATGATGGCCATGTGCTCTCCTGTCTCATCTCTTGACTCCGCCCCCTCGTTTAGCTTCCTGCCAGTGTTTCATTCCCCACACCTGCCTAGTGTAATTATCACTTTTAAGTTTCCCTATTTAATGCCATTGTATTTGCTGTCCTGTGTTGTTTCCTTTGGTTTATTTCCCGATATGCATTACCTCTGATGATCCTTGTTCCCGGATACCTTGTCCAGTTTGTGTCAAGTTTAGTTAATCCTGTTATTCAGTTTTTCCCCCTTGTGGGAAGTCTTTGTTTTTGCAGTTCCAATCGTTCTGTTTGACCAACCTTCGTGGCAAGCATGGGAGGAGGGAATAATGGGGGTCGGCATCTGATGGTTCCAGCCCAGAGCCAGTCATGCTCCCCACCGCATCTCTTCAGCCAGCCACGAATCCTGTGGTTTAATCGAGGCGGAAGAAGAGGAGGAAGGGAGTTTCTATCCCTTGGCCTCAGTCCTCCCCTGTGCCAGCGTCCGAGTGAGCTGCAGCCTTTCCAGAGCCGGCCACCGTGTCGGCTCCAGCCTCACCTGTGCCAGCCGTTGAGACCGCTGCGGCCTCTCCTGTCCTAGCCGCCGAGCCAACTGCAGCCTCCCCTGTGCCGTCATCGCCCCGGTCCTCAGGCTGATCCCCCGACACTCCATGCTCTCCCTGGATTCAGTGACATTATGCCATTACTATTTTCCCTGCTTATAACATTCCTCTGTTGTCTTGAATTATGTTTAAGTTATTTTATCATCATTTGGGGATGATATGATGCATTTTATATTAAATCGCATTCGCTTTTAGATAGAATGCATCTTTTGTTTCCGACACTTACATTTTAGCAATTTTACATGTCTAATACATGCATGGGCAACTTATAACACACCAAAGACATAGAAAAACACGTATTCGCGCCATATGAGCCCTTTAAATAATGGTGCTGTATAAGCTTCCCGGTGGGCAGCACAATACACGTGAATTTGTTTACTAAGCTGATGAAACCGACGAATGCAGAAAAGTTGTTTTGAAACCCTGGGCGGGGCTATGTGTACTACAGAATGTGGTTTTAGCCGCTATGAGGCTGGTCACGTAGCAGCAGGAGTAGATTTCTTATACAGTTACGAGTTGTTCTATCACTGAATTCATTTTAAAGACATTAGTTTTGTCACAGATATGTTTTGTTATGTTCTGTTTAGATTCATCAGAATGCATTGTGGGTAAAAAGTAGTGAACAAATGTAGGGAATGAGTTGTTAACTCAGAATTTGGACAAAACTACAAAATGGTGGACGCCCGATAAAGTGCACAATATAGGAGATAGGGGGTGAATTCAGACACAGCTTTAGACTGGGTGAATGAAGAGGATTATTGGCTCCTCCCGTCCAGCTCTTCCACGTCACAGTTATAATCTGTTTTGTTTTGTATAGATTCTGTGTTTCTGTTCCCCCACAGTTGTTTGTTCCCATGGTCATAGATTAGTTCGCAGCTGTTTCGGTTCTCCCTAATCATGTTCCACATTCAGTGTTGGGCAAGCTACTTGGAAAATGTAGTGTGCTAAGGTAAAAGTTAAATGAAGCTTCTCTACACTAAAGTTACCACCTTGAGAAATGTAGCTAAGCTAAGCTACAGCAATACTACATCTAAGCTACTTTTTAATATTTCATTTTTATTTTGAACTGACTTCTTTCCAAACGCTATCTCAGTAATCAATAAAACTCTCAGTCAAACAGATAATTATTCAGAAACGTTTTCAAACGTTTTTCAAGTTTTCAAGTAAGGGGCACATTTTGGAAGTGATTTTCACAGGCAGTTTTTCTTTCTTCATAAGGGCATTTTTAGTGACTAGAGTGTATTGTCTTTTTATCAAATACTTACAGTACATTTAAACGATTAATTTAACAAATAAGAATAATGACATGTAAAATATTATCAACAGAAACTGCAGATGTTGCATCTGCGATGGCTTATTACAAAGACTTCTTAATGCGGCTGAAATGTGCCATAACTGTTTACAAAACGATTGTATAATGTTATAAGATATCATTTTAAGTGCATTAAGTACATTATAAAAATATTAAATAATAATGAGAAAAAGTATAAGGCTGTTTTGTTTTTAAACTGAAATTAGTCTGAGGAGCACATGACACATGAATAAATATAAAACAGCAGGCGCTCATTACAGTCGACTGCAAGATTTCAACAAAATCATTCATTGTTAGCAGAATATAGAATATAAAGAAAAGGTTCTGCATGAAAGAGTCTTGCTACTCAGCACAATAAATCTTGCTTACATCGTGTACGTAAGCACTTTTTTATAATGAACAAAAGCTTCGTTCAACAAGAGGGGAAATCACGTGGCAATCACCATCAGTAGCAAATACAATTTTGGGGTGGCACCCATAGCGGCCAATGGGATGTCAGATCCGTGTATGGTGGTGGCGTGCGTCACTTGCTGATCCTGGATCAGCGATCTTAAGTTAGCAGTATTTTTGGTTTGCACTTGAGGTTTAGTATTGCTTGGGAAAATGTTGCTTTTGTTGACGCTGCTGCACTACTTGATCAAAAACAGAGCTTCGCTACTAAAAAGCTACTTGATTCAGTGTCGCTATCACCACGCTACTGAGAAATGTAGTTAAACTAGTTCAACTGCTGCCCAACACTGTCCCCGTTGTATTTAAGACCTGTGTTTGCCTGTCTACATTTTTCCGGTTTTATTTATGTTAACATGCGTGTTTGCTTCTGTTATCTCTCGTGGATTCATGAAAGAACTCTAGTGGATAAATCTTCTTCGTCGTGCATTTGTGTTTGTGTTTAATCCTGTTGATGTGGAAATTATTAAGTGTTTATTTTTCAGAAATTTGTTTATAGAGTGGCCTGCAGATTTTTCTTTTTTTACAAAATTGCTGCTTTTTGCATTCCATATAAAAGAGAAGACCAGTGCTAAGATAGCAGTTTGGTTATCTTTTTTACAAAATATATAAATAAATACCTGTGTGTCTGTGTGCATTGTTATTTAGCAATATCACAGAAAAAATCTTAAATCATTAATAATCTATTCAGCGACTAACATTGATCGTTTCCCAATAAAAATGTATTTAGATATTTTTTAATGTTTACTTTTACTTTTGTCAACGCAGTTTCTTCTGCAGAGTTCATTCGAAATGAAATGTTAGCAGCAATGTCTTGACAATAACTGACAATATGCTTTTGTGTGTCCGTGTGTGTACTGTAGGTGTCCCTATTAACAAATACGCCACGTAATGCAAACTACTTACAATAATCTACTTATATATCTTTCACTTGTTTTATCTGGAGCAAGATTAAGGTTATTGTTCATACCCATAACCATACATATCTGTTATCTAATCCTCCATGAAGCCATAATCCAAGGTGATAGTGAGACTCTCCTTCCCCCCATCCTGGGATTTAATATTTACAAAACAGGATACCTGTTGTTCAAACGTTGAAGCCTCTTATTTATTTAAAGCGTCTGCACTAACATTTTGATTATACATTGTTTTAAACTTAAACAAGACTTCCCTAATAAAGCAAGAACATATGAAGAGTTTGGCTCCGTTTTTAAAACGTTCAAAAATCATGTTTTTTTGTCGTGCATTCCAATTAATATCAATCAAACTGCAGTTGGTTTGTTTTTGATTTTGCTAACTCACGCAATAAAATCATGATAACATAATAAAAACATGTTTTTCGGCGTTTTCATTTTTTAACCAAACTCTTCATATACATCACACTAAAGCTCTCCACCAAAATCAGTGCGGTTTATTAAATGTAAATTACTTCTTTTTTTTTTCCGTTTTAACAGCATAGCTCAATCAAAACATAAACAGGGTGATTTAATTTGCAAAGTGCTTTTTATTGTTATGTTGCCCTGAATACATGCTTCTACAATCACAACAAAGCCAGTATAGTAAGGAGTCCAACAGTAAGAGTAAAGATATTTTTCCTTTTGCTGCAATTCACAAAGAAAAGCAAAAAGAAACGTATGCACGTATTACATTGGACTCGTTGGATGTACATAAACTCGGACACGATCTGTCCTGTCTGATCTGGCTTTAGGTTGAACAAATTAAGTTTTGAAAAAATACAAAAAAAAAACAAACACGATGATATAGACATTATTTCTGTAAGTGGGAGTGGTCACTCGTTTTCCTGGGCTGAACTCTTTATTGCCGATTGCTGAAGTCCAGTGAATGTTGCTGCTTGGAGTGTGTTGTTTTCCAGTGTTTATGCAGGAGACACAGAGCTGGAAGACACAGATGATGCCTCGGTCTTGGATGCAGTGGTGGAGGCACCCTCTTCCTCCTCGAAGGGGTTCTTGCCACAGCACAAGGTGGTAATCATGCAGTTACGGAACTGTTTGTTCATACAGATGTAGATACAAGGATTGTAGACGGCAGAGGTCTTGGCAAAGAAGGCTGGCACTGTCATGAAGACAGGTCCAAATTCGCTTCCCTGGTGGGTGAAGATATACCAGGCCACGCTGGCATAGGGGAGCCAAGCAATAAAGAAAGCGATGACCATAATTATGACCATGCGGGTGACCTCACGCTCTGCCCTCTGAGTGGTCTCAGACTCCTGCTGCTGTGCAGCAGCCTCTTTCACTGTGCAGACGAGGCGACCGTAGCAGAAGAAAATAACAATAACTGGAATGAAGAAGTGGACGATAAACATGTAGATGACGAAGGACTCGTTGTTGATGCCAGGGGCACGAGTGTAGTAGTCAACTCCACATGAGCACTGCATTCCTTCAGGGATGTAACGAGACCAGCCGACCAGGGGAGGCACAGCGCATGTGCAGGCCATGAACCAAGTAAAAGCAAGACCCATGAGGGCATGGTTCTCTCCGAAGCGGAAGTTGCTTATGGGCTTGCAGACCACCAAATACCTCTCGATGGCCAGTACGACCAGGGACCAGAGCCCCATTTCACCGCCCAGGGTAGCAAAGAAGCCTTCGATGTTGCAGCCGAGGCGTCCGAACACAAAGTAGCCGTGCAGCGAGGTGTACATCGTTGTGGTGAAACCGCCAAAAACCATGAAAAGGTCAGCAATAGCAAGATTCAGCAAAATGTAGTTGAGGGGTGTACGTAACTTCTTGTGCTCGATGGTGACGTACAGCGTGAGAAAATTGACAGGGAACCCGGTGAGAATGAGGAAGAACATGTAAGCAGCCAGGCAGGCGTATGCCCACGGGGCCACCAGGTAGTACTGAGGATACTCATATGGGCTCCTGACAACGCCGGTGGCATTCGACATAGGCACGTAGAATGCATCTCCCTCTGTTCCATTCATGGTGGTGTTTTCTTGGAGATGTCAGCCCCTTCTGTAGGAATGTTTGGTTGGCTTGTCAGGACTGAGTAAAGAGACAGGACCGCGACACAAATTGATGGGTTGCGTGGTCACCCTGCTTTATAGAGACTCACCTGGGATTAACCAACCTTTCCAGGCTGTCAGCACAAGTCTATTTAGGTCATAGCTAATAAAATAATCTAAGCCATCATTGCACTGCATATCTGGCAACTTATCAAGTTATTAAGGTTGTACCAGCAAACGACCAGTAAAACCTCTGAAACCTCAACGATGAAGTGTTCAGCTCAATGCAAATGGTTCGAACGGTTGCAACACTATGGAGACCTTACACCATGACTTTCATTGGGTTGAAAAAGTCATATCTTGGCCCCACATTGATGGTCCTTGAACAATATTCCTGTTAAAGAACCACAAACCCCCAATCCTAACCTTAATTTTCCTATGAAATATTAGCGCAGTAAGAATTTCAATTCACTTTCTAGGTGTATTTTTGCAAAGCAGCTTTACTACAGATATTGAAAATACAAAAACCATGCATGAAAATGTGCAATAATAACATCACATATTGATTTCACATTGCAACCTGTTAAAACAAATATGCTGTTGTGTAGTATATGTCTGTATGGTTTTAGTCAAATTGTTGTATTCGTAGCATTATTAAAAATCGGGTAAGATGATATTTCATTCTGACTTCTTTACACTGTTAAACCTGTATGCTTCTCATCCTTAACGTGGTCAACTTGTTAAAAAACGAGTTGGACGTATGATGAAGTATTTCTGTGCTTGATACACTCCCCCAGCACTCCAACTTGTTTCGGAAAGTTTTTTATAAGTCTGGATCCCTTTTTAGTAACAGTTCCTGTTCCTTTTATTGGGCAATTTTCCCGTCATTCTCCAATACATTTTTTTACTATTAGGAATATATTATTTTTCTGGCTTTAAGTGTAGGATATTTTAATTTCTTGAAATTAAGCATTGTTTAAAATCAACCAAAGGCAACCCAGCGAGGCCAGTGGAGGAGGGCGGAGAAGCACCGCGGTCAGAAAGGCCATCGTCTTCAGGCACGAAAAGAGGCCGGAGTTTGCATAAAGAGGACATCCATCAGCACTCGAATCAGTTTGATGAAATTTGACCATCTGTAGTAATAGTTCATGGTTTATGTATAACAACAAGTAAAATAATGAGTAGAAAACTATAAAGTCATATTATGTTAGACTGTGTTCTTTTGTGTTTGTATACTTCACCCACCTCCGAGGATAGTGGGGGTCTCGAGTCCCTGGCACTGTTATTTTGGGGGTCGCATGCTGAAAAGTGTGGGAACCCCTGAGTTAGGTCACCGGCAAGGGTACCTGACCACACCACCAGGCACAGGCGTCATTGCTTGCATGGGCCTCAGTGCTGTTCTCTGATGGAACACGATTCACATTGAGCAGAAATTATGGCCGCCAAAGCTGTTGGAGACGTCAAGTAGAATGCTATACATCAGCCAGGGCAGGTGTGTCTAGTCAATACAGAACTGCCCTAAACCTTGTGAATGGTACTGTGACAAGCCAATACTACCTGAATAACATCATTAATTCAGTCATTGTGCCTCTGCATGAGCAACACAGCAACCTAAACGTTGAACATTTGTGTAGTGTTAAAAAACTGAAACAAGAAGTTCTTTGTTGAACCAGCATTGTACACATCATCCGAAGTGTATATTTCTTTTTTTTTTGGTCTATATATAGGTTTTAACACAACATAAACAATTTAAAAAAATACAACCAACAGAACATTTATAACTGAATCAAAATGTTTATATAAATACTGGATATAACTATATGATAAGGCTCGGCAAATGTTCACACAGGTGGGTTGATTGAAGAGGATTTACAGATTACAGGACAGTTTCTTTACAATAAGGAGCCCTAAGCATATTATCTGCTTGCTGGTCCCACCTTGCATGGACTCTACAAGTATCATACATTGTAGCTAAAATTGCTTTCAATAAATTGACTTTTTTCAATAATCTGGAAAGATTTCCACACAAAACACCTATACAACCAAAAACACAGATTTGCTTAAGTTAAGGCAAAAACAATGCACGGTTTCTTCATAATACCTGTATTTATATGTTGGACTACAACCTGTCCAGTACATTTCCCTGCAAATGGCAGATGATAAAAATATGCTCTAATCCAGCACTCCATGCAATACTTACGTTGTGTGCTTTGAGGAAGAAGAAAAATAAGGGTTCGAAAAGTAAAATGGCGATAGTTGGGGCCCATAGAAGGAATTGCCTAGGGCCCCCAAATCACAAAATCCGCCCCTGATTATAATACCATGTATTATGTCTTTATTTATTCATTCATTTAATTTATTTATTATTTCTCTTTACTACAACAACCACAGCCTAAATGCGTGTACAGCTGCAGTTAAGTGTTGTTTATTCCTCATTTTCATGGGCAGTGAGTGGTCTTGACAGATTCCCTTGACTGTGATGTGACATTTAGTAACCACCAACTACCCTTGGACTTAGTTTAGCATGAACGAGGTTCTCTCGAACGAGTAAACCATTTAAAACATGCTCACATCATAATTCGTCAGCACAATCAGGGCCATGGGGTAACTCAAGCCCGTTTTTTAAAGGAGAGGTAACCTATACCCAGTAACCTGTCAGGGTTGAAACGCACGGATTCAATTGCGGGGTAAGAAGGAATTTATTAAGGTTCGAACACACAGGTAATGCACTGGGATAGTTCATAAGGCTGAATCCGCCTAGGGTCAAAGTCTTTCGTACTGGCTACGAGGCCAACTAGGGGACCCAGTATACGACAGCGCCAGTGAAGGGGTGGAGAGGCGACCAGCGGAGATTCACAGACCGGCTCGGTGATGGTGAGAAGACAGCCGAAGATTCGTAGAGGCGTAGGAGTGGTCTAGGGGAACAGTGTTCCACACGGCCACAGTGCGGTGGGTAAGGTGTCCAACGGCGGATTGAGACTGTCACTTCCTTGGTCAGGAGACCGTAAGAGATGGTGTGGTCGGCTGTGGCAACATAACAGCACAACAACGCACGGATGCAAAAACCATTCTATAGCACTATAATTCATAAATATGAATGTTTGTAAGACCTTTCATGCCACGTTGCAAAGTCAATAAAACATTTAACAGCAAAGGCCTGTGCAATTGAAATCAAAATGACATAAAAGCCTCCATAAACATGTCAATGTAATATAAGGTTTAAACTGACCATGACATGGTGTAACTACACTCTGCTAACAAATATTGTTCTACATCAGCTATGAAGTCCGAAGTCAACATGATGACTGATTACACTATCAGTGAAGAGAGTAAACACAAGGTCAACCGATATTTGTGTAAAAATATTACCAGATGGAAATGTAATGTATCTTTCATGACAGAACATTTTGGTTTGGAATGACATATACTGTATACAGTAGGTTAGCGAGTGATAACAGAATATCCATTTTTGAGAACAATCCCATAGACATCAAATTACGAAAGTTCCAGACCCTTAGATTTTTTATTAAAAATAGGTCAAATTAAAATAATATAAAACAAACGAGAACTCATTTAAAAGTGATAGGTGTTAAATGTTTCCAAATAATAAAGCTAGTTTTTCACAACCTAAATAGACCTGATCAAAGAAAGATATTAATATTGGTCGACGTCAGGCGCTTCAGCATAAACCAGAGAAGGTCTGTTAGTGTTCTTATCTCGTCACACTCATATTAAACACTTCAACTGTTTTGGGCGTATTGTATGTTGCGTCACAGTTAAAATCTTTCATTTGATTGGACAGTAATCCTCGCCTCCCTTCATTTGATTGGTCAACTCAATCTGATTGACACTGAAGACCTCCGTTAGAAAGCGGAGGCAGACCAGATCTGAGATCAGTTATCTAGGCGTTTCTACAATATTGGCAGACAATGTTTACCGCAATGTTGAGTACGGACATGACCACGATGTAATTATTTTTTTTCCGCATTTCATGTATGTGTACACCCCACAGAATCAAGACTGTAAAAGACAAAGTAGTCTGACTCCTGGAAGAAACGATACTGCTACGACGACCACTTCCTCGTGATAAGGTCTATAAAGTAAAATTACATAGTTGTGGTTAAGAAAAAACGAATTATAATTTAAACAATTGTTTCTAGGACATTAAAGATAACACTCAGCCGCCGCCCCTTAAAGCACCCTTTTTTCTGCTCTTGCCATTCTACTCTCTTCTATTTCTATTAGTCCGATTTTTAAATAAAAGTCCCATCAGTCTTTATTTTACTTCATATATTTTAATCTAAGATTTTAAAAGTGTTTTATTGTTTAACAATTTGCTAATCTAAATGTCACGTATCGTTCTATTTATGTCTGTTTACGTTTAATAAAAAATACATACTTCGCGTACTTCCGCCTTGAAACGTTTATGTAGTTATACCAGTCAAAGCTGCGTCTTAAATGCGCATAATGCATTGAACGCAAACGCATTCTGTCGTGCCTCATGTTAGTTATTAACCTCAAATGTCTGCGGAAATCTCCCGGATTCGGTGCTCCAGACTAGCCAAGAGTCAGGAAACAACGCTCAACTCGCAAATTCAAATAACATTTTTATTGAATGTTGTACATTTATTACTCGTTGAGATGTGTAGACAAAACATATTATGAAGGCATGTAAATGCGCTTTTAGTGTGCCGCGTGGCAGAAAATGAAGTGTGTTTTGTGTCTTGGATAGACACAATGGGTGAGTTAATGTATTGTTTACATGTGATGGTCTTGTACTGTATGTGAATTGTCAGGTGCATATGTTTTGTATTGTGTGTATCGCAAACTGTTTATGTTTCTGTCTTAAATCGGTTGTTTACAAAGTCAGATATAACCTTAACGGGTCTTTCATTGTAAAACAAAAGAACAAAAGCAAACGAATACATAAATGAATTGTTCTGGAGACCACATGACTTTGTGTGTTTTTCTTGTACACATTCCAATACCTTCAGCCACATGAAATCAAACGTTTAAGTTTTTATAGTAACATTTGTTTTTCTTGATATATTTTATTCTGATGTTTTAGGATTGTTAACTCGTTCATTCTTCTGTGTTTGCAGGTGTTCTTCGGTCTGGCTTAACTTTTTCAAAGCCATGAGGTCGTAGCATGGAGTAAACGTTCAGATCTTTCATTACTTTATTACCTCTGGAGTTTGCCCTGCTGGACATAGAAGGTGCCCTTCCTGCATAATGACGGGCAATGGGCGCCCAGGGAAGTCCATGTTTTGGCACCCTTTCACTGGCTTCAGGACACGCCTGGAGAGGGTCACGCTGGCTCGGAGTGAAAGTATTCCAGGAGAACCCGTCTTAAAAGTGACCATTACGGAGACAACGGTCCTTGAGGCTGACTCAGGTGTGTGGAACTCCAGAGCTCTGGTGTATCTGGTGCTTTGGTACTTCTTCAGCTTCTGCACGCTCTTCCTCAACAAGTACATCCTCTCTCTTCTGGAGGGAGAGCCCAGCATGCTGGGTAAGTGTCTGAAAACATCTTACATTCTCAATCATCCCTTGTGATCTGCGCTGATCCAACAAATCCAGTCCAATAAACAAACCTTGACAAACAATGAGTTGTTGTATAATATCAGTTTATTTGGCCCCAGCTCCAAGTGAAGAAAAACTAGCCTATGTTTCGGGCCGTTAATATTGCTTGTAATATACAATTATAATTTGATGATGATTTAGTACATCCCCAACATCGCATTACCGTAAGTAAAACAATCGATTGTAAGAGACGTTATATAATATAAATAAATATTCAAATAAACGAATCATAAAATATGCATTTGTTGTACTTTTATTATGCATATATACATTATATCAAATGCCTTTACGTTTAAAGGAAATGAGAATTTGCAGGGGATGATACATTTGCGTTTTTACATTCTTATTTAGCATCTCTAAACTAATATAACTTTTGATTTTGGAATTCAATTTGATTTATCCATTCAGCATTAATGACGTAATATAACCTCTGTGCCCTATTTAAAAAGCACTTGTTTTGTATTGAACTATTCTTTGGACGTGATGTGATTTTATCGTGTAGGTGCTGTCCAGATGCTCTCCACCACTGTCATCGGCTGTGTTAAAATGTTTGTGCCTTGTCCCCTGCACCACCACAAATCCCGTGCTGAATTCCCCTCCAACTTTCTCATGATAATGCTCTTTGTAGGGCTGATGAGGTGTGTTTGCACTGTACAGTACATCCATCATCATGTGACCCTTACAGAAAATACTGAACAATACAAATGTGTTGCGTTACAATATAGCTGTATACGTTATTAACCGCTGTCTATTTAGTTTAGGAACATGCTCGATACATTGCGGTTGATGTGATATTGGTCATGTATATCGTATTAGAGTATTTTCAATTGTGTTGAAATCACATTTGTAATATCTCACCCCGAATCGAATTAAATCAATACTGCGCGTCCAGGAAATGAATGCACATTTTTTGTACTTTAAATTAGTGTCATTTTTAGTGTTTTCTCGTGATTTTTTTCAGTTTTTAGTTATACCAAACTACTCACACATGGCGAAACACAACTGTTCTTTACAGTTTTTGTGATACGATTACGAACCCATTAGGAGTTAAAGTTAGCAGGACAACCGCTTCTGCTTGAGATTTGTTTTCAAATGATCAACGATGATAAAGGCCAGTGGATCTGGTTTTACTTGTCTTATTTTTTTGTCCTCTGTTCTGTATGGTGTCAGGTTCACGACTGTCGTGTTGGGTTTGATTAGTCTGAAAAATGTAGCGGTGTCATTCGCTGAGACAGTGAAGAGCTCAGCGCCCATCTTTACTGTTATCATGTCCCGACTCATACTGGGAGAATACACAGGTACTGTGCCTACTGACTTGCTTGTCACTGCAGTTTTTGCTAGTTTTTGTAGCTCAACTGGAAGAGCATTGCATTAGCAGCGCAAAGGTCTTGGGTTATTCTGAAGGAACACGCATACTGATCAAATATATACATTCAATGCATAAAGCATCTGGCAAATGCATAAGTCCGGCTTGCTATTACTTTTCTAGGCCGTGTCCTAAAAACATTTAGTGGACTCTTTGACACCCTAGCAATATTCCAAGGGTAAATATCACTCGTATTTTCTTCAGAAGTAACACTTTATATGCTGTTAATGTTGTAGACCTAGTTCGGTTCTAAAACGGTTGACAGACAGCTGTGAAAAACAATATTAATAAAAAAACTAAAAATCAACTGACTACACATTCATGCATAGTTTTGCGCAGTTCATTCCGCCTGCTAAAACTATTACAGCGCTGACGGCAACCCGAGTTGGATTCCCGTCTCTAGAGTCCTTTGCTGAACCCGCTCCCAAGATTTCCTGTCAGCTCTGTCCTGTCCAAATAAAGGTGTAAAAATGCCCCCCCCCCAAAAACTGCTAGGATATTTAGTCCATTGTTTGTTGTTTACTGAAGCTTCTAAATCACACTTCTCGTGCTGTATTTGCCCCAAACCGAGTTGTTAGTTTTATCTGTTGTTGCGTTAATCATGTTGTTATTCAGCTAGTGTGCTTCGTGATTTTATCTTCGTGATTTTATTTTATGTTAGCAAAAACTAGTGCATTTACTACACTATGTCCTGATGTACATGTTCACTGCTTGCTTTATTTAATAATTGCTCTGTGTGTCCTGTGGCAGGTTTCTGGGTGAATATGTCTCTGTTTCCTGTGATGGCAGGTCTGGCTCTCTGCACGGCCACTGAGGTCAGCTTCAACATGCTCGGCTTCTCTGCCGCTCTCTCCACCAACATCATGGACTGGTAATGCTTTCAATGACGAAAACTTTCTTGAGTGAAAATGATGCTTTCGCAGTAAACAGTCGAATGCTCAGATGTCATGTTTCAGTTTGCAGAATGTGTTTTCTAAGAAACTGTTGAGTGGGGACAAGTATAGGTTCAGGTGAGTGCTGGAGATTCTTACACGTTTGCAGGATGTGTAAAGTTGGGTGGCACTGTATGTCAACGCTGTCCTTGTTATTTATCTTGTGTAGTCCTTCAGAGCTTCAGTTTTACACCAGTGCTGCAGCGGTCATCATGCTTATACCAGCTTGGGTTTTCCTGATGGTCAGTTGGAACAGTACACACAACCCTATCATGCGCACACACACCACACATGCAAATCAATAAGGATAAGCTCATTTGAAAAAAAAACTGTTTGTAATCTATTCTCTTTACCTTAGTCAAGCCGGAGTCCCTTTCACTATTAAAGATCCAGTGTATGAAATTTAGCGGCATCTAGTCAAGTCAACTTTATTTATATGCATCTCCTATGCATTTTAAAGGGGTCACATGGCGCAAATATGTGTTTTTCTGTGTCTTTGGTGTGTTATAAGTTGCCCATGCATGTATTAGACACGTAAAATTGTGTCAGAACACTAATGCATTCTATCTAAAGGCGAATGCTTACCCTGAAACGCCTCGTGTAACCACACCCCCACAAATCTGCGCCAGTTCGTGGTATGATTTGACTAATGCTGCGTTCCCACCAAACGCGAATGAAGCGTTAAGTGCGAGTGATTTACATGTTAACTACACCGATTTGCATTGATGGTTCTGTGGTAGAAAGTAGGTTCCCAAGTGGGAGACCCGTGTACGATCATGGCGCGCGTGATTGTTCTCACTGTTAAACCACCCTGTGTCTGTTCAGTGGCCTTTCACGGCAGCCCCTCTTAGCGGGGCAGTTGTGCCTAATGGTTAGAGTCGGACTCGTGACCGGAAGGTTGCCGGTTCGATACTCAGGGCCGGCAGGTAACGACTGAGGTGTCTTTGAGCAAGGCACTTTACCCCTACTTGCTCCCCGGCGCTGCAGTGATAGCTGCCCACTGCTCCGGGTGTACGTGTGTTCACCACTTGCTGTGCGTGTGTTCACTACTCTCTCTGGATGGGTTAAAAGCAGAGGGTCACATTTCGGGTATGGGTAACCATATCTGACTAATAGGTCACTTTCACTTCACTTAAGTCAATGCAAAGACGCGATAGGACATCCTGCGGCATGAATGACGCGGCGCGAATTGAGCGTTTCAGTTGTCTTTCAGAGTCGAAAAATCTGAACTTTGTCGAACATTTGCGCCGCGTTAACCTATCAGGAGCTTGCTCTTGTAGTGACGTGGTTACGACGTAGCGAGCGGAGGCAGAAATCCGAAACGACAATGGAGGACAAAATCATCGTCCCTGTATGTGGATACCTGGAGCTGTACGATACATCTTCTTACTAGGGATGCACGATAAATTATCGGCCATATCGGTATCGGCGGTTATAGCCGATAAATCTAAAATCATTTCCTCTGGTTAAACTACTTCATCTGCTCAGAGTTAAAATACAGTACAGTACTGTCCTTCTGTCGTGATCGTTCACTTACTGCTATTATCAAAACATTGCTGATGTAGGCACAGTATGTAGATACAGTATTTGTGAATGTGTAAATTATAGGAACAAAATCATATTGTTTGAATCAGACTGCTGTCAGAATGCTTTGTCTTGAGACCTGTCAGACATGTGGCTATTGAATCATTTTTCTGGAAGAACATCAATAATTTGTTTAGTAAATATACCAGAAAAGTTTGAAGGTTAAAGAATCGTTAACTAGGCTTTGTACATGATTTTCAGGGGAAAAGAGAACTAATGGTGACCTTGTTTTCTGCGGTGAATGTTTTGAAATAAAAGCAGTTGTCCACTTTTTTGCCTTTTGTTTCAGTCAAATTTTATATTAATATTTAGATACTTTATGTCGGCCAATATATCGGTTATCAGCTTCCGATGTTAAAGAAACATCGGTTATCGTTATCGGCCAAAATTTACATATCTGTGAATCCCTACTTCTTACTTTTATCGAGACAGGAATAAAAAGAATCTTGCTTGGAAGTGAGCGAGGAGGTCGGACAATCTAGTAAATCTCAACAAAATCCATGTCAGCCATTTCGCAACGAGACTGGAGCCGCCTGGCAGAAGCCAATCTCATGATGTGAATTCGCGTCTGTTGTAAAGTGAATGAAGCGAGTAAACTCAAAATGTTCAAGCGTCCAACTACGTGCGAATAGCGCGATTTATTCGCGCAAGTCGCGTTCGGTGGGAACACTCTATAAGACCGCCCAATGCACATGGCTATGCCCTTAACATAACCTATAACACCATAACAATCCCTTGGCATTAAATTATTTATAATTTGTTTATGTATAATAACTTTATATCACTATATTTATTTTAGCTTTCATGCTGTCGTTAGTCCATCAGCTGCTGTGTGTTTACGACCACATAAACTGCATTGGTACCTTCAATGTCACTGTTCTGTACATTCTAAAATATAAGCAGTATGAAGAAAGATAAGAGGACGCACTGATGATGTTTTTGTTCTATAGGATATACCTGTGATCGGGAAGAGCGAGAGAAACTTTAAAGTGTCCCAGGACGTTGTGTTGCTGCTGCTATTCGATGGCACTCTGTTCCACTTGCAGAGTGTCACAGCATATGCCCTCATGGGCCGCATCTCTCCCGTCACCTTCAGGTCTGTATGTGACCCGTCTGAGAAAATAGCTTTTTTTATATTGGTTGTGAGATTCCCATTTGGTGTAAGCGCATTGATTGTGTATTTTGATATGAATGAATAAAAGTATTGATGATTGTGTCCTCTCTTTCAGTGTTGCGAGCACAGTAAAGCACGCTCTCTCCATCTGGCTGAGCATCATTGTTTTCGGTAACCCCATCACTGTGGTGTCTGCGGTGGGCACGGTCATGGTGTTTGGAGGAGTTCTACTTTATAACAAGGCAAAACAAATGCAGAGAGACGTACTTGTCCAGCATTCTCTCGTCCCATCGGATTCGGAACAGAACCCCCTTATCCAAGACTGTGAAGCCACATCTCCCAAATAACCTGTAATATGGTTGTATTCAACCCCAAAGGAGTTGTGTGGATTGCAGTCCTTTCCAGGCACATTCATCAGAGCAGGAAGACAAGGGCGTAAACGTTCTTAAAACCTGTCAGGTTTTTATATTTGTTTGCTTGACAATTATTTCAAGGTGGTCAAAATTCGGAAAGGAGATAAAAAGCTTGGGACTTTTGTACACTAGCTCTTTCTTAAATTTTGGTATCACATTAAATAAGACGTTGTGCCTTTATATGAGTCATTCTTTTCGGTTTCGGGACCCATCAGTTTTCCTTAGAATGGTGAAAATAAATGGGGACTAAAGGAAGTTTAATTCCACATTTCTGTTGCTGGGGGAACATCACCAAGAAATATGCAGATCACATTTCATCCAAAAAAGCATGATTTATTTTTCTTAATTTTGGCGCGAAGAATTTCTTTGTGTAAAGTGTCTTGCAAGTTCTTTGGCTAAAATGATAGCAAACACCTGTTTTTCTTCAACTTCCAATTAAGTTCAATGTAATGCTTTTACATTACACCACTTTTCTTAAAAGGACAATTGTAATGTCGGCTGTGCACATCCGTCCTCTGTAACGGAACTCTGAATTCCGATTGCAATTGTAGCCATGGCAGTTGGCACCCTGTGCTTTTACTTATCATGATTTACTGGAAGCACAGGTCATGCTATCAAAAAGAGTTTCTCGGGTGACGTGGCTTATGTTGGATCAAGAACATTCTTTTCATCACACTTTTAACTGTTGGATAACTGTGAAAATACTTTGACTTGCTTTTTAGTCCGAATGAATTTTGAGCTTCAGTTTAAGATGATATGTTTGTTTTTTTTGTAATTTGTTGTAAATCTCTCAATATTTTGCTGACGTTGCGTAACTGACAGACAAGAAGTAGATAAGTCAGATGTGATGAAAGAATACTTGACAGTGGGTGATGTTTGAGGTCGTAAACTTATGGTTCAGCTGTGGTGGGTTGTCTGTATATGTTCATTTTTAACATGAGTCGATTTAAATGAATTTGCAATTCTTTAATAAATATATGAACTTCAACATTTGTGTTTTTTATGCATTTAGCCAAAATAACCTAGGAAGCTGACTAGTACAGCCGTATTATCTGTCAATGATTGTGTATGTCAGCCGAGTTACTTTCGTGGCATCTTTAGGAGGGAAAAGAAGATGAAAACATCTGTGGTTTGCTTACTATACAGTGCAATGGGTTCCATTAAAATAAAGAAAACACTGTTTTTATAAATATAAAAAGAGAATGAAACATAACCCGTGAAATAAATAGTTTTAAAAAGACAATAAAACTGATGTCCTGCCTGTCCCACTCATAACAAGGGTGAAAGTGAGGGCAGTCACCATCTTGCCTCTTTATTTACATAGTTACCTTCCCTTCTCTATTATCCTCATTCAATCTTTGTCAATATTGTAATGGTTACAAATCAAAGCTACTTCAACAAATAAAAAGATGACGACAGAGTTAATATCGGTTCCGGCAGCAGGCGGCGCTGTGAGATCTTCCACGTTTGCGCGTGACATCCAGAGACCCTTTAGAACCGGATGTTATCAGACGAAAGCTCGCGGAATGACTAGTTTTTCTTCCGGTGTTGTGTGAACGCGCCGAATAAAGTACAGGTGGGTAAAGCGCTTAAGTTATCAGTATTAATAGCACGTTAAACGGGCCTGTAAGGATTGAACAAGTGCGCGTGTGATTAATGATTTATTAGAGTACGCAAACACGCGCACGGGTGTGAAGATGATCGAGTTAACGTAACTATAACGCGGGTGAGCTATAACGTAACCGTTAAGCCTCCTTGAAATAACACAAACATGCTTAAGAGTGAACGGCCATGTTAATAAATACTGCATGACTTCAGTCGTCTTTTTAAACACTCTTGGATCTGTATTTGAACCATAAGTTGTAATACCACGATACGCGTTGGCGCCATAGTGTAGTCGTCATGGTCTCGTTGATTTTGCGTTAGATATTTTGTGTGTTTAGTACATGTCAAATATATATTAGTTGTGTTTAGGCTGCTTAGAAACCTCAACCTGGGTGATTCTCACGAAATCATGGTTCAAGATGTCAGATACGATTGTCTTGTAAACCCTCGCGCCAACCTGTTTATTCATTACAAACAAGGTATGACGTGTTCAGTAAAATCCTTGCCTACCTTTTACCACATTTGTTTTACCAAAAGGCCTTAAAAGTCTCATTACAGAGACCATTTATAAACTCAACCAATCCTGTGCCATCTTCTGCTAAACCAGAAGGGCAGTGATGCTTAAGCACGTTGTTGTCATTT
Source organism: Triplophysa siluroides (assembly GCA_006030095.1). Taxonomy (NCBI): domain Eukaryota; kingdom Metazoa; phylum Chordata; class Actinopteri; order Cypriniformes; family Nemacheilidae; genus Triplophysa; species Triplophysa siluroides. Next base: position 510,265 of record VCII01000010.1, on the reverse strand, counting down.
GAGCACAACCAACGTTAGTAGAGCATCCAGTTATTTATTTTTCAGAAGAAAAACACTAAAATGATTTATTTCCATGTTAAAATAAAGCTTTGTGGAAGCAATCTTTGCGTCCGTGATGTTCCAGTGGTTTTGTGAGAATGATCCTATTACTGAACGTGTCAGGTATCAGAATGATAGTGTGTACTGGTTCTGGCTGTTTATTACCATATTCTTGGACCATTCTGTTCATGTTTGTGGTATTTAATGAGTACTCCGGACTAGACTGAAATGGTGGTGGACCGTGTTCTCTGTTTGACAGATGGATGGAGGGGAGAAATTGAAGTCATAAATGATGAATTATATTTGGATGTAAGCTCATGTTTCTTTGAATAACACACACAACACATCTTTGTCTGATTCACAGTTTATTGAACTGCACGTCTATGCCTCTGTTACAGAAACCTTCCATAATAATGTTTGAATGTAACTTCCCTAAAGCTTGTTCTGTCATTTGTGCTCAGGAAAGACGTGTAAGGCTAAACATAAAAGCCACGGCAGTAACAGCGTGTTGGTTTTTATAGGGAGGTGATTTGGAGCTGATGGGGGACGAAAAGGAAACCTGGAAAGTAAAAACGTTAGACGAGATTTTACAAGAGAAGAAACGGAGACGAGAGCTGGAGGAGAAGAGCGATCCCAAACGCCAGAACAATGTAAGAAAATCATTTCACAATCGGTAGCTTTGATGTGACCAATGACCGCACGAGGAACAAGTCGGAGCAAACGAATGCTATAGCAACCGTCATAATGAATTGCGGTCACGCGAATCTTTTTGAATGAGCACCCTTTCTTTGAAAGCGAAATGCGTAAAATGACTCACTTTGACTTATTGGTTTGCATCGTCTCTGGACAGACGGATGATCGTGAATCCAAACGGGATACTCCGGAGGAAGGGGAGCTACGAGACCACAGGATGGAAATAACCATACATAATTCACCGTACGCGAGGGAAGACTCGACGGAAGACAGGTTACTATCACTGCGTCTGAATGTCCAATAACATGGATTTCTAGAGTTAGGACTTTCTAATCAAACAACAGTCAATTCACTACAATTTACGTTGCATGCGAGACGTTGCGGGTGTCTTAGCACAGTCGTATTTTAAATGTTGAATGTTTTTGTGCAGAGGAGAGGAAGATGAATCTTTGGCCATTAAACCCCCACAGCAGATGGCCAGAAAAGACAAATCATACCACAGAAAAGAGGAGAAAAGAAAAGATAAGAGGAGACGCAGGAGCCATTCTGCAGAAGGAGGTCTGATCTAAAGATAATCAGTAATGATTGGCATTACTGCTATTTAGACCTTTACAAGGGATGTACTAGTATAGTTTAGACAACCATTAGACCGATACGATTGCCAATGTTTATGACTATTGTCGCAGCTACCTAACATTGAATTCTTTTCCATACTCCCACTCCATAAATCTTGTCAATTAAACGATCCATTTAAAAAACAAGCAGATTTTGTTTAAACGAACCGTATGTCCCTCCAGCAGGGAAACACGTGCGTGTGAAAGACAAAGAGAAAGAGAAGAGAGAAAGTGAGAGAAGGAAGAGACAGTGGCAGGATGACAACAAAGTCAGAAGAGATTATGACCGACAGAAGCGGAGAGATCAGGCCAGAGATCACTCTCGGAGAGAGAGGTACATCATACACACAGCCATCTGTCAGAATCAAGCAACATATTCCTGGAGAAGCTTATAAACAGCATTCGAATCTTAACTCATTTTCTGGCCTGTTTGACAAAGTTGGACTGCGTAGAGTCATTTCCACATGAACAAACTAAAATGGTGTATATATTTACAATGGATATATCAATCTAAATAGTGAAGATTTTCATGTGATCCCGAAGACCCTGACTGAATGGTTTGTTTGATCTCCACGAGCAGGGGTGGAGACCCCTGAGTTACCGGCGTAACCGTTTGTTTTATATTTTCTAGGGATCGCCTGGAGCAACTAGAGCGGCAGCGGGAACGAGATCGAAAGCTCCGTGAACAGCAGCACAAAGAGCAGAGAGAACAACGCGACATAAAGGAGAGAGAGAGAAGAGCCGAGGAACGTCGCAAAGAAAGAGACACCCGCAGAGAAGGTACGGAACAGACATTGTACCTGTTGTTTCTAGACGGTTTCATCTTAACAACATAAACAAACCTTACTGCGCATGCGCTCTTTGTGACCCCCACTGAACTTCCGGTACACGTTCACAAACAATAGAGCGCCTGTAGATTCAATCAAAGAAACCGAGAAGAACCGTTACTTGGCTAAACTTGTCTCTTCAATATTTAGTATTTAGACTGCGATACCAAGCTCAACCGCCAGATGTCAGTGTACCCCATTCAACAAATTGTTTATTTAATAAAATGAACATGCAACAAAATTCAACATTATAAAAAATATAATAATATTAACATAGATAAAATGTAAATAATTATTAGACACTAGCCATTACACAAACCGGAAGTTAACTGCCGCACGTGCGTCCGATGAAACGCTCTATAGGCTTTCAGCACTTAAGTGCAAGTTTATTTGGTTTGAATCTCTGAACATATACATCACATCACGGGTTTGTTTTCACATAGTGATCAAATGTATGCTAGTGCGTAAAATGATCCGAGATGTAAGCTGCTGTATGTTTTGGCTTGATTTGAAGTCTGTTTAAATGATTTGGTGCGTTCAGGGCCCGTGTCTCATCATAGAGGGGTTCCCATTGAAGAGTATGCGGATAAAAGCCGCTCTCGGCACCGCAGCCGCAGTCGGAGCCCTGTTCGGCTGCAGAGAGAGCCGAAAGCAGAGAGCAGCGAACAACGCCGAGCGGGTAATAGAAATCATACATGACACGTGGATCTTACATGTGACGTATCAAACGATTCACAATGATTCAAGTGTTGTTCTGAACGGGTTTAACGGCAGTAATCTTTGTTTGCAGTGCGGGAGGGGAAGACTGAGGATAAAGATCTTCTGGCTGATCTTCAGGATGTTAGTGACAGCGAGAGGAAGACAAGTACACCAGAATCTTCACTGGGTACGTCACACTTTCTGTCTCTGTCGGTGTTCGTATCAGGCGGGGTTAATGTGTGTTGATCATGTGTGCGCATGTATGCGTTTGCTCAGGATCTGGATCGGAGGAGGAGGATGATGGTGATGGTGATGGTGAGGAGAATGATGAGGAAGAGTCCAGCAGTCCGAGTGATGGAGACGAGGACGGTGAATCAGTATCAGACTCTGAGGGGTCCGAACAGAGCGGAGGTTGGTCTATACGCACCTGCACGAGCGATATTAAAAAAGATGAGAAGGGAGATGAAGAATGAGAGCTTGTGCCACTTTTTCCATTCGATTCAGCTTTATTTATATTGCGCTTTTCACAGTTTTGCTGAACAAAACTGATTTTTTTTATTTATTTAAAAATGGATGAAATGCCCATTTTTCAGTTCGAAACAATGTGTTAAGACAAGTTTAGTTAGTTGAAAAACGTGTCAATGCATGTCAATGTTTCCGGTTGTACCACACTTACATTTAAAGTCCCAGTGAAATAAAACAATTACAATTCTTATTTTTTCATGAAATATTGCAGCGTTTATAGTAAATAGCTTATCCATGTGCGTCATTTTCTTTTTATAATTCATGTACCCTCATAAACTTCCGCCCTGAAATGACCATCTCAAATGAAGTAAACTTACTAGATGACTTGGCTGGAGCATCCGTTGACTCCTCCCCTTTAGCTGTCAGTCTGCTGCCAGTTTCATTTCAAAATGCAACGGCTGTTTTTACACATCCTATTAATTTGGGGGGAACGCAAGCCACGCCCACACATTTTCTCCTTTGAAATCCCTTTCACTTGGAAATGTGTCAGAATACAGAAGTTCCCGTGAACTGGAAGTGACACATCCAAATTGTTGGTCAAAAGTTTTTTAGTTATCTCAAATCTTAAAAAGTACTTACATTTGTAAAATGTGTTTATAGCAAAGGTTTCGAACAGAAAATAAATAATGCCACAGTGTCATATTTTGAATTGTTCATAATTTTAACACCCTTTTTTATAGTTGTCCTAATCTGTTCATTTGTTTGGACAGTTGCGCCGCCTGACGTTTTGGCAGTTTAAGATGCCAAAACTATAAAATATTTATTGTTAAAAAATCTTGAAAATGAATTTAAACTAAATATGTAATTTTAAAGAGGAATAATGCCCCCGGATCAAAAAATTCATGTCATTAGCCGGGTTCCATCACTCTGGTTTTATGCAAAAAAAATTGGCCCAATTTTGCGCATAAGCAAAATTTTCATACTTTGGAATGGAAACCCGGCTATTGACCCATATCACAAATAGTAATGATTAAAAATTGCACAGACAATGATTGTAAATCAGTAGTCAGATGGTTTTATTTATAGGACTAACAAGCAAGTGTGTATCACATTTACTAAAATAATCTATCAGTGATACTAACTTAAAAAATAATTGTTTGTAAGATCTTGTAAGAAGCAGGGCTTCTGTATGCTGTTTAAATAAAAGTCCCGCTTTCAATGCCAATTGGCCAAATGGTAATGCTTCCACCAGTGCTGTCAAAAGTCAAGTTAGTGTTTAGTGGAGGCAGAATGAAGTGTTATTAATAAATGAGCGTTTTCACAACATAAATACTAAATGAATAATGAAATGAATGTTGAGCGTTGAGTTCTTATGAGTTTACATTAGTACCCTTGGAAGCTATTTAGTATGGACAATATGTTCCTGATCAGCTGTATGTAAAAATGTTTTTCCACATTATTATACCTTATATGTTCATTTGTTTTCTCAGGTGAGTTAAGCGATGAAGACCAGTCAGATGAGGAAGAGGACATAGAGAATGGAACTCACATTCCACTTAGTGAGTGTCTGTTTCATTTTTTTTTACTTGGTAGTGTACAACACCTCTTACATTGCATGGAATCTTGTCTCCCTAACAACGGCTGTTCATGACGACAGTTCCAGGGTCACGGTTTGATCATGACTCTGAGGCAAGCGTTGAGGAAGAGGAGGTAGAGGAAGGCGAGGAGGCCTTAGACGTCACGCCTCAGTCTCCTTCTCATTCAGCCACTCCAGAAGACAACTACATTCCTGAATCGCCTCCCATCTCACCCGTGGAGCTGAAGAAAGAGCTGCCCAAATACCTGCCCGCTTTACAGGTGCGCAGACATACACGCCTAACTGTTACACCGTCACGCAAACATGATGTTCAGTGCTCATCGGGTTTCTTGGTCTTGCTGTGCTTTAGGGCTGTCGGAGTGTCGAGGAGTTCCAGTGTTTAAACCGTATTGAAGAAGGCACTTATGGAGTCGTCTACAGAGCCAAAGACAAGAAAACGGATGAGATCGTGGCCCTGAAGCGACTGAAGATGGAGAAGGAGAAAGAGGGCTTTCCCATTACCTCACTCCGAGAGATCAACACCATCCTGAAAGCCCAGCATCCAAACATCGTCACCGTCAGGGTCAGACAGCAGTGTTCTCTTCTACTGATTTACTTGAGGAATATGCTCGATTAGTTAATGATTAATAATAATAATTGTTTTAAACGACACATTTTCAAGTGGGTCTTTTTTTATGGTTTAATAATAATTAAAAATGATCTTGTTTCATTTCAAATGACTTTCCTTCTAGTTTGAAGAAAGTTAAGAAATGTCTCTCTTGATTTTTCTGGCTGCTGTAGGAGATTGTGGTGGGCAGTAATATGGATAAAATCTACATTGTGATGAATTATGTGGAGCATGATCTGAAAAGTCTCATGGAAACCATGAAGCAACCCTTTCTACCCGGTATGAACACACACACGCCAGTTTAAATGAGTGATGAAGCGGTGACGTCTCCGAAGATTTGAATGTTTGTTTCTTCTGCAGGTGAGGTGAAAACATTGATGATTCAGCTTCTGAGAGGCGTTCGTCATCTCCATGACAACTGGATCCTTCATCGTGACCTGAAGACCTCCAACCTGCTACTGAGTCACAAAGGCATTTTAAAGGTAGACTTCCGGCTGTTGAATTTACTGCAAATGAATCCCATGATACAGAAATGTGTACGTTTTCTTTTATTGTTGGTCATTCAGAAGGTTAATAAGTAATAATGTCATTGATTTAAAAAAGTGTTGTTATTTACAGTTAATATTTCTAAATTTAAATATATATGTGGTTTTCAGAACAGAAAAGACCATTTGTGTGATGATAAATGATAGCCTGATATATTTCTGGGGAAATAGAGTTTCGTCTGTTTCCTAATGTAGACTTGTGAAATGCTTTGTTCTTTTGTAGATTGGAGATTTTGGTTTAGCCCGGGAGTACGGCTCTCCGCTCAAACCCTACACTCCTGTGGTTGTCACGCTGTGGTACCGTTCACCAGACCTGCTGCTGGGGGCAAAGGTCAGTGAAATACATGTTCACACACGGGTTTCACAGTGCACCTCAAAAATCATTTAGAATGAAAAGTCAAACATTTATGGCAGGCTGTTTTTGAAGTGCAAGAGTCAGGTTCCAAAGGTAGAAATGCAGTTCTTTTCTCAGACGTCATTGCACATTGAGCCCGAAATTTGCATCAGAATTTTTTGCGCGTTAAAGCAACGCTTTGTAGTTTTTCGACCTTAAAATAATGTCTCTGAAATTATTTCAGTGGTTGAGCAACTCGAAATTTCGGACTGTATGTGCAAAGACCTTAAGCCTTGTGAGACAGAAAACCCATTACCTCGAGTGATGGACTATGCTCTCTCGAAGCCAATCACTGAATTACTTGCAATGATTTTTCTGCGATCAATCAGAGACTTGACTGCTGGTATGTAAACCACAGCATGAGAAGTGCAGATACAACCACGATTTCCCATCAAGCATCGCAAGTGATGCCGTCCAACTGTCATCACTGTCAAACAGTTTATATAGTTATACATACACACCGACATAAGTCAAAAGGTTTCTATTGTACTGGCGTTTCAGATTGAATTTTATTAGTTGCAATACCTCATGGGTTACGTATTTCTTAACTCGGTTTTCTTGGCTTAAAACTCTTTTACAACTTTGACGGCTTGTTGAAATAATCACACATGGATGTCCCTTCCAGGAATACTCTACAGCTGTGGACATGTGGTCTGTAGGCTGTATATTTGGAGAACTGCTGACCCAGAAGCCTTTGTTTCCTGGCAAATCTGAGATTGATCAAATTAACAAACTTTTCAAGGTATGTTTTAAAGCGTGCCACACATCTCAAATACTGCATGGATCACTGAAACATTGTTATAACACTGTGAGAAAGCACATTTCTTTTTATGACATCCGTACAACGAAAGTCAATGGGGTCAGTAAGACGGACAAAGACATTCTTTAAAAAATCATCTCGGTGACATTGATGTCTTTGTCATGTATGTTGTTTTAGTTTTCCCTTATCCACTTTCATCAGTACCTCCTGTTATGTGTGTGTGGTGACAGGACTTGGGCTCTCCCAGTGAGAAGATCTGGCCAGGTTATAGCGAGTTGCCTGCAGTAAAGAAGATGACTTTTACTGAATACCCCTACAACAACCTCCGCAAGCGCTTTGGAGCGTTGCTCTCCGACCAGGGCTTTGACCTCATGAACAAGTAAGAGATCGGCATGCCAACAACATGTCTGTGTGTTGAACATCTTACAGAGAGAATCTTACAATTCTACACTGATAAGGAAACGCAGTACTATTATTGGATCCGACAATACGTACAATTCAGGAATTGGAAAAAGTGCCATCGAGCCGCCACTAAATATCTCATTTTCACAAACCCATTTCTATGGTAAATAATCAAATTGAAGTGAGTAGCTTTTTAAACATTACCAGTACTTCACTTTATTATTCTCGATCAAAGAGTGACAATGGTAGTTGTTTGGATACAGATGTAAACTATAATAAGAAATTATAGTTTTTCTATCTGACTGCCTGCTGTACACCTGTGGTCTCATTTGGACAACAGTTGAGGAAGGTCAAGTCCCACCTGAAAGACACTCAAATACAGAGGTGGAACATGAGATCTGTTCACAACTGAGCTGTAAATACCACAAGCATATGAGAGAAGAAAAAATGAAGGTCATGGGTAATGGTAAAAATACATGCTTTGAAATATGAACGTTTTCCCCTGTTGGAGCTCTGTGGTTCTGTCCAAAAAAATGACGCATCAGTACAGTACATATACACATGCTAGTACAGTCAGCCGATAAAGTAAATGTGCAGAATAGATGCCTTCTGTTTATCTCTGCTCAAGTTTACAGCTCCGCCAGAACCCTGTGATCTTACGACGTTCACCCTTGTACAAAAATGTTACAAGACAAGTAACTACTCTCCTTCAATATCTCCATTTTATTGTGTTCGTTTCAGTCCTTTGTTGAACGCTTTTCTTGACCTGCTCAAGTACAGACACGGTTTGATCTCAGGCAAGAGGTTTATACAAACTCGATCTTTGACCCAATTCCCTGCTGCTCGTTAACGGTTGCTACCGTGACGCTAGACGTTTACAGTAAAGCCCACTTCCTAAGTTCATCTGTGTCTGCTGTTCCATTCGTTTGTCTGACAAAACGTCTGTCCGCCTCAGATTTCTGACTTACTGCCCTGCCAAGAGGATCACTGCGGACGAAGCACTCAAGCACGAGTATTTCCGAGAGTCGCCGCTCCCCATCGAGCCCTCCATGTTTCCCACCTGGCCGGCCAAGAGCGAGCAGCAGCGAGTGAAGAGAGGAACCAGCCCTCGACCCCCAGAAGGAGGCCTGGGCTTCAGCCAGCTGGTACAAAAGCTTTCTAATGGTTTTGAGGAACACGTGATGGCAAAATATTTCTTTATCAAGCTAAATTTTTCATTGATGTTATTCCGAGTCATCTTTTGTCTCTCTGGGCGATCCAAAGAGGGCGTACTGTGTTTTATTCTATTGCAACGACACACAATCCAAGCAATCCTAAATGAGGATTAGCTTTTGGTTACGTTGTTTAGGTTACCTAAATATGATCGACATTACATTTTATTCATCTGTTGTTCTCTGTAGGGTGATGATGATCTGAAGGAGACTGGCTTCCATCTGACCACTGCTAACCAGGGCGCCTCCAAAGCCGGACCAGGATTCAGTTTGAAGTTCTAAGTGTCCACCAGGCACCTCGATTCAGAGCCACGAGCAGTCTTTGAATGAATGACATGATGCTGAGACTCATTTGAGATGAAAGACTACAGCTCACCGAGCTTCATCGAGACGGACTCGTTTTTACTGGCACTGAGGACCTACACGCAGTTGCAGCCCTTCATGTTCCTGATGGTCACCTGACTTACATCAGTGCTCTTTTGTCTTTTTTACCAACAGCAAAGTGGAGAACTTGTTAAATTCTGAACTGTGCTGTCTGTTATCGTAGTTCTGTGAGAAGGTAGACTGTCAAAACCTATTTGACACTTAAATATGAAATAAAACTTTTTTTTAAAACACATTCTACCATGTTTCTGAATACTGTACATTTACAGGAATTGCCGGTATGTCCAGTCTAAAAGTCTTCTTTACAGTGATGTTTACTCACTGAATACGTTCTTTTTAACTGACTTTCCTCTACCAGTGACATGGCACTGGCTGCAACTTTGGATTCAATGTTCCTTTCTAGGAATCTCCACTTGACCTCCACCGTTCCTGTTAACTGCCATTTCTTCCCTGCGTTACAAACTGAGGAAACTGCTTCCTGACATGTGTTGTCTTTGTGGGCCTTATTGTAATATTTAGCTTGGATGAGCACAATGCTGCTCGTTGTTGGTAGAAGCTTTGAGAAGTCGAGAGTATTGGCACCTCCTGGAGTTCTTGGTCAAATATGTGATGGCTCAAGCTTCTTGGGCAGGTTGTATAGCAAATGGCTTCTTTATTTACTACATTCTATTCAATTCACAACAAATCACAGAATAAATTGTTTTATTGTCAAATAAGGAATGTATTTACAACACACACCAATGTAAAAACCCTGACATTAAAAATACTGTTTTTTTTTTATGATGAATTGGAATTTTGATGAGCTCAAGTGTGCCCAATGTTTCTCTTTTCTGTGGTAAACTTAAGTGACAGTTCACTCAAAAAGGAATATTTAGCCATCGTTTACTCACTGTCGTTACATTTGACTTCATTGATGTCTCCAATGTTTCATTTGGGATCTGTATACACAACATGATTTCATTTTGACTGTGAATTGGAACTTTTGGTCCGTTTGTCAAAGTAATCTTATCATAATTTCATTGGTTCAACTTCATTGTATGGAAAAATAGATCATCACAAACATCACCAGTTATGTTCTGCAGAAAGAGTCATACACAAAGAAATGTTGGGTTATTTCAACCAAGCGTTGAGTCAAAAATGGACAAACCCAACCATTGGGTTATAAATTAACCTATGCTGGGTTGTTTAACCCGTTGTTGGGTCAAATATTTTTTTTTGGGGGGTTAATTCAACCCAAGAGTTGGGTTTGTAACCAATCCATGGGTTGAAATAACCCAACACTTTTTAGAGTGTGTTATGTTGAAACGGCACGCGAGTGAGTTATTTCTTCTACCCTGATCACTACAGTTGTGATTCTTCAACACTGCGGCTATCCTGAGACACAGGGGTCAGGGAAGGCCGGTTCGGGTCTGCTTTTACCTAGCATGTCTCCATTTGAAGGTTTTGATTATATAGTCTGAGAGTGTTTCCAGCCCTCAGAAACGCACTCGTACTCTCCAAGAGTACGTGGTCAGCACCTTGTTCTTCTTCCTCACGATGCAGGTGTACGTGCCCTCATTGATGGCGTTTGCAACAATAGTAATGTGGTCATCCTTCAAGGAAGTGTAGCCCGGGTGAGAAGATTCCAAAAGTTCGCTATCCTTATACCAACTACACATAAGAGGATGGTCATTCTTCAAAACCTTTAGAAAATACATTTAACATACACTACCATTCAAGGGTCGAGAGGCACATGTAGGATTTTCTTATTTAAAGGTGTATGCTCAAATGTTTTTGTTGCAATTTTCTTTTGTTACAAAAGTATAACAGATAACCAAAGAAAGAGGTTTGGAAATCTTTTTAAAAACCCTTTGGGTTGAGTCTGAAATTCTACATGATAAAATGCCATTTTATCAATTCTGCAAATTCTAGCATAGCTATAATATAGCCGTTTTCGTATATTGTGTTGTTTTTTTATTCGACATTTGTGTTATTCCACAGTATTGATGAGTACTATGTGCGAAAATAAATATAAACGAAGCATGATTAAGTGACCTTCAACCTCTGAAGGGTTGTGTAGACTAACATACAGCCTGTAAGCGTGATTTGGTTGGTGTCCATCTCAATCACGTGTCTATGTTATTTGGGTTTCTTGACGTGAATAAAGCACTGGATAGAGATGACTAGCAACCAGTATGTGTAAAAACTGGTACTTACTAGATTTTGCCTTTCTTGGCTGCTATCTTCTTGCCACAGCGGAAGGTGAGATTCCTTCCCTCAACAACAAACTTGTTTTTAGTTCGTGGGGGGGCTGCAGTTGGTGGGACAGTGGGAAATGGGAACTCTGTTGAAAATCAGGATCAGGATTAGTCTAAAAGAGCGTGTAAGTAGGCTATACAAGAGGAACCCGCAACAATCCTCTAGTCTAGGGCCATATCATGTATACATTACATACTGCAGCTCCAACCCTGCTTCAGCACACCTGTCTCCTATTATCACGCAAACCTGAACACCTTGATTAGATAGTTCAGGTGTGTTTGATTGGGGTTAGAGCTGAAATGTTCGGGACAGTTGATCTCCAGGATCAGGGTTGGGGACCACTGGTCATTTGTTTTGGGCCCGCCAATGAATTATACATTCAAGACCCAACCACTAGGTTAAATTCATCTAGAAAACTCCCAACATGGTAGTTCTCAAAGGCATCTGATGCATACAGCACACAAAAATGGAAGTCTTTTGATCCTTTGCTATGCTTGTTAATATAGTCATATTCTTGACTAGTGTTGATTGCTTTTAGGGCTGGAAATGGGGACACGGAGTGAAGTTTAAGTTCAGTTTGATACCTAAACCTCAAAATAGTTTTAATGAAGGCTTGTTTTGAAGATCAGGGTGGTCTTACCATAACAGAAGTCACAGCTGGAAGGGCAGTGTTTCTGCATTAACCTCCTCTTGCTCTCGCAAAAACCCTTTCTTGCCCAGGCAGGACAGATAAATAATCGATCCAAACATCCTGAATTGAAAGATACATGAAAATGCCAAAGGAGGCAGATAACTATAAAAAAAGAGAGCTACTGGAACCATACCGCAAGTACTATCGTTCGCTAAACAATCTTTTTAGTTATACTTGTTAATCATTTTTGTCCTTTTAAAGATCGAACACCTTCGTCCCTGTTCATTGTAATTACATCGAAAAAAATTTGTGAAACATTTTCTTCACAAAAAAAACACTAGTTTGTTAGAATTGTAGGTTTAGAGTCGTCGTGATGAGCACATCAGGGACATACCGTAGAGTCTGTGTAAGCCCCAGACTTCATCCTGAGTGATGAGTTTGCGGCCTGTCAGTGTGGCGTTGAGGTGCATTAATGCTTTGGGGTTCTGGGAATGCATTAAACCCAGTACGTGACCGATCTCATGAGCTGCCACGTGAACAAGATCCGTCAGCCACACTCCTGAACAAACACACACACAGTCAGATGGTGTCTCTCTAATTTGCCACTTTCGTGTACACTTTAGACATTTTTAATACATATAGTTAAACGCAACAAAGAAAACTAAAAATAAAGTAAAAAAGGAGACATGCCTTTACTCCAGCTGAAGCGCATGTTCCCTAGAATCCAGTACTCATCGTCGTCAAAGTGGATCTCTCCAGTCTGTGGAAAGAAGGCGTGGGCCAGTTCACCGGTGATACCGTCGAAGCAGTGGTGCAGGTACGACTGGAGACAATCGGTGTGGTTTACAGAGTAGAAACCTGTCGAAACAGAATTGATGAAAAAGATGCTTCCGACCAAAAACACTTAAGTTCACCCAAAAATGAATATTCTGTCATCATTTACTCGCCTTCGAGTTGTTCAAAATGTCTATAAATGTCTTTGTTCTGATGAACACAGAGGAAGATATTTGGAAGAATGCTTGTAACCAAACAGATCTTGCCCCCATTGACTCCCATAGTAGGAAAAAATACAATGATAGTCAAAGCGCCCCAGAACCGTCCTACAATCTTCAAAATGTCTTCTTTTGTGTTCAACAGTACAAAAAAATGATAAAGTATTTTTTCCTACTATGGAAGGCAATTGGGGGCAAACTCTGTCTGTTTATAAGCAATCTTCCAAATATCTTTCTCTGTGTTCATCACACCAAAGACATTTATACAGATTTGGAACAACTCCAAGTTGAGTAAATGGTGGTAGAATTTTCATTTCTGGGGTGAAGTATCCCTTTAATGTTTAGGTTATGCCGCCTCTAGTTTCACCCAACAAAGAATCTTTCCAAAAGCTGGCACAGTGGTGGTTCAGTCAAGCCAAGAGTGGACTGTCTGTCTTGAAAGTTAATGTCAATGGATCATCTTTTATTTGCACAAATGTCCAACAGAACACAAACTCGTCCAGCGTCTTTGGAACTGGACATATTTTTCAGTTCTTTCAAAAGAATTTGATTTAGTGCCAAATTTAGGATGTCTTCTCGAGTCAGCCAGGAACTCTCCTCAGGGCCATAACCATCTCTAAAAGGTTCTCGAGTTGGGAGTTCAGTCGGTGCAATCTTGTCGTTTGCTGCAAGGCTTAACCGCTACGTGACAGGTTTCATTTGTCTGTGAATGTTGAATAGAATGACGTAATGGGGACTCTTCGGGGCCGTCAAAGATCACTGACCAATCCATAGGGGCATGACCTAGTACAATGACTGACGTTAGACTAAAATTTTGTTATTTGCGTCCTTAACTCTAAATTCCTCACTGTTTTTACATTGGACAGCTAAAATACAGTGTTGTCTTTTACCGATTTTGATGTCCGCCTCTTGATCAGCAGGGACTTCACGGAAACTGAAGGGCGAGACATCACTCCACATGGAGAAAGCTTTGGCTATGCCTCTCCGAGTGTCACTAGCGTTCAAAAGGTTCCTGGGAAATGACAAGAGTCTGCACAAACAAAACGGTAAAAACACTACAGTCAAATAACAGAGTGCAGAGTTTTCCAGGCACTTCATGCAAACGTTCCCAAAAATATAAGAAGGAAATCTAATTCCGTCCTAATTTTCCTATTGTGAAACGGTTTGCGACAGCAGAACGTCTTGGAAAGGGCCTCCTTGGGAAAAATGCAAATGTTTTGCTGAACATAAACAAAGCAGATGTTGTGCAGTCCAGGCGTAGAAGGTTTTCACAAGAGGGCCGTGACACTGTAAAAACGCACCTTAAATAAAGCAAGACTCTTACTTGTAGGTCAGCTTGAACTTGTCCCATTTGAGTTTCTCTGGAGTAAGCGTGTAGCGTTTGTTTCTTGAAAGGTGAAGCACATGGGAGCGGGCGTCTTTGCACATACCAATGATTAAAACACCAGACATGAGAGCTTCTTCCTTGGACAAAAAAAATCTCATATTAGTTGAGGGATTAATCGGTGATGAAGATTTTCCGTCGGCCTCGTGCCACGTTTGCTCTTGATAGCGTAATAACTCTGCTTGTGAGGTGCTTTAAAGAGCAGGTCGCTGTTATAAAGGGCTTGTAAAGCCAGGGACACATCTTGCACTGATTAGTTCGCAGTGAAGTAAGCGCAGTCACGATTTCAGAAAGCCCTTAAATGTCTTTCAAATGACTTTGTAAGAGAGGAAAGTTGATTCAAAGTTGGTAAGAAGTCAGACTAATAAAGAAGCCAGACGTCTCTTTTTATATTTTACCCAGACTTGCAGCGTGATGTAAGAGAAAAGATTTCAGCTTCAGTCTAGACACATATTTCAAATAGAAAAGTCTTCACCTGACTCGTTTCAAATTGAGGCGTCTTGTTAGAATCCTACCGTTTTTCCTTATGATCCGACTGCAGTTTTTCAGATATTTTAAGGAACGTTGGTAACCACACAACATTGGACCCCACTGAACTTCACTGAACTATGGACACAGAACCTTACCTAGACCAAACACATTTCTCAAAATGTCTTCTTTTGTGACCCAAGGAAGAATGAGTCAAATACGGGTTTTCAACGTCATGAGGGAAATGACCTTCTCAGATATCAAGGAGGAATCAATGCCTAGTTTTGTCAGCATTACTTTTGGTTTGCGCTTCACACATTTAAAGACTTACATCTTGTCTATTGTTAAAGTGATATTTAGGGTCACTAAATATAACCTGGGTCAATACCAAAGCAAATTTTTAGTCCTACTTTCACATCAATGTTTTTCTGCAGATTGTCATTGGCTGTTTCTCATTGTTGCATTATTGCTAGTGGGTCTGATAATGTTCCTGTATAGCTCAAATGGCAGAGCACTGCATAAGTCGCGCAAAAGGTCGTGAATTTGATTTCCACACACATTCCTCCAATATATGTAAGTCACCTCGGATAAAAACGTGCATAAAAGTAAATGTAATCACACCTGAAAAATGTTAAGAACTGGCAGCAACTGTGATCTGGACCTTCTGGTGGCCATTATAAACACCAAAGTACACCTGGCTTAAGAGTTAAACGGACTAAACCAGTATTAGCACTGAGGTTATTCACATATTATTTGGAAGTTCTCTGACAAATATATTTTCATTTCTGGGCGAGCAGATTTTGCACAAGTCAAAAGAGGTGTGGGAGTATAGTTCCTAATCATATCGGCCTAGAAAATCGCAACTTTTAATTTTCCGCCAGTCTTAGCACACGATATAAGTAAACAAGAGTCAAGTTTTAAATAGGAAAAATATCGAAACTTTTTGAAAAAAAAATTGAACGCGATGCTACTGGTCTAATTGGATTCAATGATCTATGCTAAGCTATGCTAAAAGTGCTATCGTCGGACCCGGAGATCGGCTGAATCGACTCTAAAATGGTAAAACTCAACTTATTAACTCTGGGGGGGTTGGAGAATGAGCCTATTTCCAAAAAAAGTGGAGTGTTCCTTTAAGACCTAAAGGCCAAATAGTCAACAATGTCAACAGTCTTAATTACATTAATTAACATTATCATGTTATTTCAGCCATACTCATCTCTAGAATGTAATCTTACCTGTCCCACCTTCTGTGGATAGAACATGTAAATACAACAATTGGTACAGCCTTTTATGCTTAACTTGAACAAGAAAAAAGCATCCTAAAATATGAAATGAGTGTCATAAAACCATGTAAATGTAACTTTTTTACAAATTATTATGCGCTCGTTTTATGTTTGAACAAAAACTATAAATACATTGTTTGCGTTGCTTGAAATGTATTGATTAAATGAATGTTTGGCAGATAGAACTTCTAAACCGAAAGTGTTTTTTCAGAACCAGACAGTTCTATAGCGTTTGACCGGTTCCAAAAATCCCCATTTACAGATTTTTTCCGCATATCATTTTTGCTTTGATATGAGGAACAATATCATGAGTTTATTAGTTCATTAATCCCACACCTTCATATGTTCTTTAAGCCCTGTCTGATCCTGATATTGTTACGTGTGGTTGTCATTCTCCTGTTTTGGTTCCTGTCTATATATGAAAGTGCTCTTTTGGATTATATCTTCTTCGTCGGCGCTTTATTACAGCCATTCCATTACAAAGGGTGGGTAAATGATGACATTTTGGGTAAACTATCCCTTAAGAGATGAGCTTTTCGCATAATCTTTAATCCTCTTGAACCCATTGGGGGACACATGAGTGTTTACACTAAAGTTTGAGACTTGCCGGGTTTCTCGCCTGCAGTGACGTCATCGTCGATAGTCTGTTTAGTCATTAAAAATGCAGCGGGAAAACGGTCAGAAGCTGTATTTTATATCTCTTCTCATGTCAATAGTTCTTCATTTTGACGTTTCTACATCTACTGCATGATTCCAGAGCGGACTTCTATACGTTATTTTACTATTACTTCCATTTGGGACGTTTACTACTGCGCTTTCAGACATGCGCACATAAACAAAACTGAGAGAAAACCGGTAAAGGCGTTTACATGCAGCGCGAAATCGGAGCAATGGACAAAAAACGACCTCTTCCGAGCGGGTTTTGCTGAAGCCGTTTATGAGCTTTCCCCGATAAAAGAAAAGAGTTTAACGCGTTTACACGACCTTACATATATCAGCTTATTAAGCATAATCGGCTTTTCCAAAGTGGTCTGTATGGTTTTAGACAATGTTTACACCTGTTTGTAGTACTGACTCCTTGAGATTGGATCATACGAATCTGACCGGAATTTGACCCCAGAAGTTACTGTAATGCTCTGATTTACAAAGCATTCATTTTTTCCCTTCACTGGTAAATCTGACCCTGAACTCTCAAACACACACACACACACACACACATGTTTGTACAGCTATCTTTATGAGGACATACATTGGCGCAATGCAATCTCTAGCCCCTTAACCTAACCTTAACCATCAGAACTGAACTGAGTACCTGACCCTAACCCTAAACCTAATTATAACCTAAACCCTAACACCAGGTCTTGACCCTCAAACAGCCCTTTAAAGGGGTCTCAGAAAGTGAGGACCGGCCAAAATGTCCTCACTTTACTCTCTTAGTCCTCACTCTGCTGGTCTAAAACTCAAACTGGTCCTCATAAAGACAGATGTACAAGTACACACAGACACACAGTATGCCAGGGTTCTGGTTGGGTTAGAAAAGGTTTCTGTGCATAAATCTTGACTTATTTACACATAACATTAACATATAATCCTATCAGATGAATGCAAGTGAATGTGAATTTCTACATAGTCACCCTTCTACATCTGTAACATCCTTTCACAAGCATTCCAACTTAATCCTCTGGAATACCGTCAAGTATGTCTGGAGTGTTTGAGTGGTCTTAAAGTGAAATAGCTGGCAGACTCTACTTTTAAAGAATGATAACAGCAGTAAAATGAAGATAGAGACGATGAAGACTATTATGGTCTGACAGGACAGAGAGGACTTTACTGCACTGGACCAGAAGCCTGTCTTCATTTCACATGCATTTACAATCAGACGCGATTTCTGAGCTCCAGAACTTTCATTCTCTTCCTGTGGAAAATAGTTGAAAATGGAAAAACATATTTTACAGCCAAAATACGTGGAACCCTCAAATCTCTGTGTTTTGGGGATCAGCTTGCCTCCCTGATTAAAACGTGAAGTAGCTAAAGACTGGAGTGCGATCCATTCCATTTGCATGTTTCTTGAGCTTGTGCCACTGGCACTGCAACCCAAAGCAAACATTTATAGGCCTATTCAAAGATGTATTCAAAACAGCCAAGAATCCAGCAACAGAAACAACAAACTGTGCGCAATCGGGCATTTTAAAAAACAAAACATGCAAAGGAACGTAAATACATGGACAACTTTTGGTAGTTGGTAGATGCATTTGTGTTTGAGATAATTCATCTAGTGAAAAATAGGTCCAGGCCAGCTGGAACTGGCAAATTCCCTGATTTATCCTTTCGGTGTCTTTGACCCTTCGCTTACAACTTTTCACGAGACCATGTGCTAGTCTTGGGATCTGAAGTTTGCAAGGATTTTAGCATCTCTGTACAAAATATCACAGCAGTGTTTGACCATGGGGCCTTTCTGTCCAAGTGTTTAATCACGGGCCCCGTTTGATTATTTTGGAGTTTCCGCCCATCCTCTGGAGTCCATCCAGCTGTCTTGGACAGACGGTTGGATTATCTCTGTCACAATCATTTTTGAATAAGTTACTTTGCTAAAATAAACACAACTATATACAACATATGCAGAAGTATAAAGAGCTATGACAGAAAAAAAGATTGATGCTTGCCTTTATGGACTGCCAACTGGTGTCCAAACCCTCGTGTTTCTTGTTTTTAAGGAAACTGTTGCATGAGAGATGGACTGTCTGTTGTGTCTTCACTCTTACGCTTTAGATATGGGTTTTGTTCCAGGGACTGAATAAAGATATATCTTGCTTCTGGAAAAATGATCTTACGGTTTGGCTGATTCACATGGTCCAGTTAGTGACATGGTCCATGTTGTGACTACACTATTCTAAAACTAAAAACTGTGTCATCATCTATTTACCCTCTTGCCGTTCAGAACCTGTTTATGACTCTTTCTTCTGTGGACCACAAAAACACTTTTGGTAAATATCCCGGAGGTTTTTTGTTCATTGAAGTCAGTGGGGAGATGTGTTGTTCAGTTACAGATTATCTTCAAAATATCTTCTTTTACTTTCTGCAGAAGGAAGAAAGTCATACAAGTTTGAAACGACATGGAAGAATTTTCATTTTGGATAGAACCATCCCTTCAAGGCAAAATAACACTAATCCGACCACTCTGCAGGCATGTTTCTCCATGGCATTGAACATGACATGTCATTCAAGCTAGTTGTGAATCCTAATAGACTGGTTTTCTTTAAGCTACACAGAAGTTGATATTTTTCATGATATTTTAGTAGATGTTTTGCCAGTGACGAGCCAACTGACATATGGGGTAGCATTCTCCGGCCATATACTCATTAACACAAACGTTTTTGGCAGTGGATGACATAAATAGCGTAATATTCGTTTCTAACTGAAACCCAATGTAACATGCAAGACAGATTTGCATTCTTGCAGACTGAGCATATTAAGTATTATTTATTCTTCGTCTGGATTTCAAATGGATGGTTCACCCAAAAATGAAAATTCTGTCATGAATAGCTCACTCTCTACTTGTTCCAAACCTGTATACACTTTTTGTTCGGTTGAACACGGAGAAAGATAATTGGGCCCCGGCCTAATTTAACCCCTGCTTGTAACCATTGGACTAGTCTCAGACGTCGCGCCCACGGACCGTTGGCTGAACGTCTGATGCATATGGCACACTTAACTGGAAACACTTCAGGAATATCGAAGACGTCATATGATTGGTAGAATTATACCGGATTTCCGTGTCGTGTGTATTTTCGGTCTGCCAGGAAACAAAGCGCAGACGTGTGATCGAGGAAGAAAAGCTGTGTGACCATGAGCATTAATCATGATCAGCTAAATATTGGATTCTCAAAGGTATGCGCAGTTCACGGCATAGACTCTTCTTCTGCTGTTGTGTTGGTGTTGATGGTGCGCATCTTTCTGCCCGGTCTTACTGCACATGTCATTTATAAGCAATTTCAGTCGTACAACTTCTTTGGAAGCGCTGCTGTACTTCATTAGTACACTTCGGCAGGACGTGCAGATCGCCAAACTTGTGTCATAAAGCTTGCCAACAAACTCCTCCAGTACAATAGTAAATCCGCTTTGTCTGAGGAGTCGTGTCCATGAAATCATTTGTTAGTTTTAGATTCTTTGAAGGTCTGTAAACAAGACCTAGATACGTTTCCTACCGATTTACTCCGTGTAGAGGTGCTACTGGAAACTGATGCGCCATTGTTATAATACACTTTTGCAACGTTCGCAAACAAATGACTGACTTACTGCTTGTTCTCCGCCATCTTTGATTTTCAATGCTGAGTTTTTCTATGCTTGACTTGTTGCACGTCGTTCTGTTGTGACATTACCACACCTCTAAACTCATGTAAAGCTGCTTTGGAACAATGCACATTGTGAAAAGCGCTATATAAATAAACTTGAATTGAATTAAAACATGACACGGCACAAAACAAAACCTGATTGGTTGCTTTACCTGTCAGTCATGTGGCCTCTTGGGCGGGCCTTGTCCAAAGAAAGCGGCGATAAGTTGAAGGTCTGGCTACGCGAGACTACCATTTGACTACCATAGTAGGAAGTCAAAGTCAAAAGTGCCCCAGAACTGTTTGCTATCTTACATTCTTCAAAAGATCTCAATTATAAAGTCATTGTCCTACTATGGTAGTCAATGGGGTCCAATAACGGTGATAACCTTTCTCTGTGTTCATCAGAACAAATACATTTATACACATTTAGAAGGACTCGAATGGGAGTAAATGATGACAGAATTTTGTTTGGGGGGTGAACTATCCCTTTAATTCTATCTTGCCTTGTTCGGCAGCCAAAAATGTCATCATTCAGAGCTTCCTCTGTGACCACCCTCCTTTCAAAAAACAAAAGCCCCCCACTTTCATCTGTGGTGACTGAAACCCAGAAACAGTTCTACATACTGTTACATATCCTTCCATTGCCTCCGTGGGCATGTTGTATACTTTACAGTTACACATAAGTTGCCATACTGACTGTAAATTGTGTAACTCTGATGGATACAGAGACGTGCATCAAAAACGTCTCAAAAATGAGCCTTTTTTTTGAGGCATTGCAATATCATTAATTGTCATCACTCATAAATCACAGCAAAATCCTCATCATTACCACAGTTGGGTAGGTCACTATTTTACAAGTATGGATCTATTTTAAAGACAAGAAATCACTCGTGTCCAAACGGAAACAGAAAGTTGGGTTTTCGTAAAAATACTTAATGGCTTCAGTTTACGTCAGTCAATCATTAATGATGCTGCTTAGACTGGGCAGTCAATCCAAATATAGGCTAACCCGCTCCATCACTGACCCACAAACACACTTTAAATGTTATAAACTGAGAGGCAATGCTTCCGATGACATACTTGTGTCTCCAAACTACCAATATCATCATTTCCATAATGACTATCATTGCGTCACAGTCTCACGCGCGTCGCGCTTCCATTGCGCGTAATCTGTCTGCTTTAACTTATAGCTGTAGTTTATAACGCGATCAATTCATTCCGAATAACGCGCGTAACCGCTTCGACGCGTGTTTATAGTTATGCGAGCGAAAAGGTCTCGCTTCGTCCTGATGAACCACTAACATACCTCAAATCTCCAGACAGGAAAAGCCGAGACTTCATGCATGAAGAGCCCGAACGCCGCCACCGCCAGCACAAGCAGCCCGGCGACGCATTCCTCTTTTCGCAGACTGCCGTGACCCACCATCTTTGCGACTTATACTTGCCCTTGACAAAGAAGCATCGACCTTCACCATTTATTTCCTTTGGGTTATTTGGCTGGCCATTGGGTGCTTCACAGAGTCTTTTTTTCACTCTCCCAGCGCAAGCTTCAGTGTGCCAGACTGGAGCTCAGAAGACCACCGCTGCAGGACTGAACACATTGTAATGCAATCAATGTAGCTTTACCACACTTTCTCTTTCATGGTCATTTTTGTAGGATTAATCACATTTTAAAAGACATCTGGATGTGATTCTTCCTACTCGATGCATTATTCTCCTGTTTACAATATTACACGGCCAAACTGCTTGCCAGTTTTTCTTTTGCTTTAGCTTTCGAAAATATAAATGGTATGTGACTACAATTGTGTCCGTCATGTCCAAGACAATAGCTCTCACTGACTGAACCTTTAAAAGATATCAATATGGGGCACGTGTAAATGTCTGCACAGAATGGATGATATGTTCATAATTCTTTTAAACGTTTATCGATGTCTATCAAGTCTATCAGTGAACATAAGCAGACATTATGAGTTTGGTGTATAATCATACAAAGATACAATCAAAATGATCTGATTTGTTTATGTTAAACGCTTTCTTATCAAGCAGTATAAACTAGCCTATCAAAATAGGTTACAATTAGAATATGAAAACTAATAGACCAACACATTTTCATTTTAATCGGAGAAAACAGAGTAGTACAGCAACAATGTACTACAATTACAATAGAATGATAACTTTGTAATATATTTTGGCACTTTGCCAAAATACGTATATAACACGAATAAACAAAGCAATGAAAGTTGAAATGCACAATGAAATAAGTTTGAAGAGAGTATTATTGACAAGCGATACTGTCATCAAAATGTTCTAATGTTGTTCGAATCCCATGTGACTTCCCTTCTTCCATCAATCACAATATACACAGGTTAGGAGAAGACTGAAGGGGACATAATAACCACTTTCCGACAGAGTGTATGGCACATGTGTGAAAAACAAATCTGGAGAAAAGCTAACACCAGGTCTACACCGTGGCACCAAGCAACAAAGAACCAATAGAACATTTCATAATCAGTATCAACAAACCAGTAAACTGATGTCGTGCTCTTCATCGGTTCAATTGTCTTTTGTAGCGACTCGCCGCTCACATGGTGTAGAGGTGTAGATTAGACAGCCCCGGTGCTAAAAGAGTCATTCATCGGACAAAAAGCATTGTGTCTTAAAAAACCAGGGGCGACTGTCAGCCATGCTCAGACGCCACTCTGGAATTATAGTCATCATTAATGTATATATACTGACTTCACAAAAGGATAGAAAAAAACTGTGCAATAATACCAAAAAAAGCATTCAGAATTCCATTTTGGTATATAAAGCATAGCTATGGATTCATGCTGTCCTCACATGCTACCAAAACTGAAATTCAGAAGACTGTCCAAAAACACAACATTTCTAAATCCTCTTTGGCGCTGACATCACACCAGTGTCCAAAATCCTTGTAAAAGTTATATTTCCATAATAGGAACCCTTTAAAACTGAAGTGTGCCACTAGCACCACCAAACAATATTGCATCCTTAAAGGTTCTGTGTGTTGATTTTAGCGGCATCTAGGGATGAGGTTGCAAATTGCAGCCAAAGGCTCAGTCCACCGCTCCCTAGTCTCGCATAGCCAGACCGAACTTATTGCCGCTTTCTTTGGCCAAGACCCACCCAAGATGCAATACGACTGACAGGTAAGCAACCAATCACGTTTTATTGTGTGCCGCGTCATGTGTAGAGGCGTGGAAATGTCCCCGCAGTAACAGACCGAACTTTCAGGCCGTAAATTCACGAACGTGTCCAAAGTTAACCACAACAAAATGATTATAAGTTTATGCCGTGAACCTCGCATACTTTTAATAAGTAAAGGGGAACTCTGACCAAAAATTTAAATTCTGCCATTGATTACTCACCCTCAAGTATCATCTGTTGGACCTCCATTTTTCCCAAAAAGCAAATTAAGGTAGTTTTGGAAGCTTTTTGACTCCTCCTTAGATTGCAGCGCAACCAATTTTGAAAGCACTGAAAGTGCGTAAAGACATCGTAAAATTGTCCACGACTCAGGTGGTTCAGTATAAATTAATATAATTCGACGAGGATACTTTTGTGTCCAAACAAACAAAACTAACGACTATATTCAAAAACTTCCTGAATTGAGTGTTAGTTTCTGTCAGGTCGTCATGTGGCTCGTGTGTTTGGTTGCATTGCAATCTATGTCAGAGAGCTTCAATAAACTTCCAAAACTACCTTAATTTGCATTCTGAGTAAAAACGGTGGTCCTAAGGATATTAAACTACTAAAGGGTGAGTAATTAATGGCAGATGTTCCTTTTTTGGTCGGAGTTCCCCGGAGTAAGCATTTAGTAGTCGATCGTGATGAATTCTTAATTCTTTCTCAAGTGTTTCCAGAAAAGTTATGCATTGGACGTTTAGAAATAGCCCATTTTAAGGTCATATGTAAGGTCTTTATACACATCTGAAGACATTGTTATTTGTATTAAATCGGATTTCTGTCAATAGCAATAGCGAACTGTGACGTTTGAGCCTTAGCCCTCTGCGCAAGTGAAATAAAGCTAAGCAACCAGAATGAATTGAGGCATGAATTGTAAATAACTTACAATTTGATGATCAAATTACTTGATAACAAAGTATTATTCCTGTTGTTTTGACGTTTTCCGCATTTCTCTTCTTTTGCAGTTTTTTGGCGGTTGGCGAACCAACTTTGTGTGCTTCTTCCGCTGTACGAGATTGTTGGTGAACAACCCCCCAGATAGCAGAAAATTAGCAAAAAACAAAGCGTGCCCATTTAGAAAAATGATATGATTGGTCAGTTTTACTGTCACTCAAAATTAATCTCTCCCATTGATTTACTGTACTGTCATCCAACGGTATGCTACTAGAAGGCGCCCCAACCCTGTGTAAACACACGTTCGACTTATTGCAGCCTGCGCGGGTTGACCTTTATGGAAAATAGTATAATTACGTTTTTAAATATTATTTTGTACGATAGTAGGTCATTACAGAGGGCCCTGAGGGGTCGCTGCTGGTCAATAATCCTCCATAATATCACACAGCCCCTTTAAACCTGAAGTGTGCCATAGCGTCACCAAACAGTACTGCATACCTAAAATTACTTAAAAATACTTCAAATAACTTTTTGAGAAGGTTTTCCCCAGAACACTACCCCATCATGGGTGCAGTAAATATAACAGTAAAGTATATTCCACCTCGTTTGTCCCAAAGAGGAGATCGACCACCATCTCCGCAATACCTACAGTGATGCGGCTCGGGAGGACGACCTAGGTCCCTATAGACCTTTGATAGATCCCCCAGGACCCACCACGGACTTCAACAGTAAGGAGCCCAGTTGGAAGGAGGTTCAGGAGGTCGTCAAGGCAGCCAGAGCCAGTTCTGCTCCTGGAACAGAGTGGAGTGACGTACAAAGTGTACAAGAGGTGTCCCAGACTCCTTCAACGGCTTTGGAAGATCTTGAGGGTTATCTGGAGGAGGGGAAGGGTAGCCCAACAATGGAGATTTGCAGAAGGTGTCTGGATTCCAAAGGAGTAGAATGCTAAGAACATCGAGCAGTTCCGAACCATCTCGCTGCTTAGCGTTGAGGGGAAGATATTCTTCGCGTGCAAGGGAGGTGCTGCAGTACAGGGAATCCAGTGACACGAAAGTCTCCCGAGCTGGCATCGTAGTCAGGACTGGGAGGAAGTGGAGGGCGGGGGAAGCAGTCGAGCAGGCTGAGTCACGCTTGCGTCACAGTGTGCTGGTCGGCCCAGTGGCATCTGGACGAGAAACTTGGTAGCGTTCCAACCACGCGCTACGACAAGGCCCAGGGCAAAGAGAGATGCTGAATGGTTCAAGAGGAGGTGAGAGCGGGTGTGGAGGAACTGCGCGCTAGCCAGATGGCGGAGTTTGCGACAGCAAGGCGCATGGACGAGATAGGAACAGGCAGTGGACCGCAAGATCTCCTGGAACAAGCTTTGGCAAGCTGAGCCGTACAGGATCAAGTTCCTGATTGCATCCGTCTATGACGTCTTACCCAGCCCATCCAACCTCTTCTGCTGGGGCAAGGTCGACACACCATTATGTCCCTTGTGCCTCAAAAGAAGAATGCTAGAGCATATCCTCAGCTGTTGTCCAAAAGCCCTGGAAGAAGGACGCTACACTTGGCGACACGACCAGGTGCTGAAGGCGATAGCAGAATCCATCTTCACCAGCATCACCCAGAACAAGCCTCCCCGACCATCCAGGCAGGCGATTGCTTTCGTCCGAGCAGGGGAGAAGCCTAAGCCCCAGCCAAGTTGGGCAGTGGGACTCCTTGGAACTGCGCCAGACTGGCAAATGAAGGCCGACCTGAAGAAGCAGCTCAGATTCCCAGAGCACATCGTGGAAACCACCTTGAGACCAGACATAGGCCAATGAGAGGAAGCGTGCCAAGTACGCCGACTTAGTGGAGGAGTGCCGCATACGGGGGTGGCGCGCCCAGTGTGCGCCAATCGAGGTGGGCTGTAGAGGCTTCGCAGCACGATCTCTCTGCAAAGCATACAGTCTGCTTGGCATCACAGGGGCACGCCAGAGAAAGGCCATCAAGAACTCAACAGAGGCAGCTGAGAAGTCCTCTAGATGGCTGTGTATCAAGAGGGGTGTACACGCTACTTAGACACAAGTCGGGACTTGATCAGTCTCGGCTGGGTCGCCTGGGTGAGGGTGTATGATGTTGAAAGACCCGAAACACCCAATGACCTCAGGTTCCATCACTGATGAAGTGCATCAAAAGATGTATATTTAACAACCACATGTTTTTTAATAAGCAAATGGGCAATATTTGAAATGAACACCATAGTTTGTTCTTATTGATGGATAATTGTTGTCTTTGTAAATCAGGATGAGACAGAGGGAAAAGTTTTAAAAACATTAGGAAGATAATCCTCTAAATTTGACTTCATCCCTATTCCTTCCTTTAACCCCCAAGCTCTGGATATGTATGCACATTTTATAATTCCCTGCTCTATAAATCTAAAAAATAGGATTTTCAGTTTCAGTGTCTAATTCATATTAAAATATGTTTATATTATAAGGATCCTTTATAAATTAGAACAGAAATCCCTTGGCAAAGGATTTTGTTTTTATTTATTTATTTATTGTTCATGACTGGCAACATGGGAAACATTTTGGCCATGAAAATAATTCCCCAGTAAAATCCTATTATTGTTGCTGTTTATGTGTTAATTATCCTGTATTATTATTTATATATCAGTTTGCCTTCGAGTTACGAAAAAAAGTGTTTTTCATGTGGCCATTTTCATCTCGGAAAGAAGACGTCGCTGTGCTTGTTTCTGTCCGTGCCGATTAAGCGGTTGCACTCTGAAGTGTTGGACGGAAATGGCTGCTGCTGTCAGCTACTCTCAAGCTAATGTTGGTAATGTCGTGTAAATATCCACTCAACTGACACGCTGTGGCGCCCTCGAGGGACATATGAGTGATGGGGGAACTGCTGGTGGAGTAACTCTGTCATCAGCTGAATTCTCTGTGTGTGTTTGTGGCGCAGGTATGATCCTGACAGACACTTTCATAATCTCTTATAATCTCTCTAACTAGCATTAGCCTTTAGCATTTAGGCATTTGCTACAATAACAATTCATTTGAATGTCTTAAATGAAGAGTAGATCAGCAGGGGAATTTAAACATGTATGGATAATGTGGGGACATGTCACTTTAATTATTGTACAAGATCCTCCTTAAAAGTCCCTTGGAAAAAAATGAGACTGTACCATAGTAAAGTAACTGTACTATATCAAGGATTATAATCATATTACCATGGTCAAAATCATTCAGTTGTTGTTTGATTTTATAAACATTTGATTTCTTCTGACCAATGTAACTCATATTTGCCTGTGTGATTGACAGCTGCGTCGTCCTGATTTTTTTAAGCGTTCTGAGATTGAGGTGACTATGGCATCCAACTTGAAGCAGATGAGTGAAGAGTCCTACGTGCTTTCAGGATCGAATGGACTGAATGGGGCGAAATCTCCTGGAGTTGCGGCCGTCGAGCGTAACCACACCAGCAGGCCGTCCCGTGCGGGCAGGATGGCCTCGGACGTGCAGGGCAAATGTGCTGCATACGTGTTGGCTTTAAGACCATGGAGTTTCAGCGCCTCCCTCACACCTGTGGCTCTGGGCAGCGCTCTGGCCTACAAACTGGAAGGTTCTGTGGACCTCCTCATCCTCCTGGTCTGTGCCGTTGCGGTTCTGCTGGTCCATGGGGCTGGAAACTTGGTGAACACCTACTATGATTTCTCCAAGGGAATCGACCATAAGAAGAGCGATGACAGGACTTTGGTGGATCAGATCCTGAAGCCACAGGATGTGGTGATGTTTGGGGCGGCGTTGTACTCTGCAGGATGCCTGTGTGCCACTCTGTTGTACTTCCTGTCCTCACTAAAACTAGAGCATTTAGCTCTCATTTATTTTGGAGGACTGTCAAGTTCTTTTTTATATACTGGAGGTGAATGTCGTGATCAGTTTTTTTTAAACGCATTGAGAAGATTAGTGCTAGAGGTCATAATAAATATCCATGATATATTTGTGATGATTTTGTAGGTGATTTTTAATTAAGAAAAATTGGGAATGTCACAGCTATTGAGTTTCCTAAAGACTCGCAATACGTTTGATTTTAATGGATGCTTAACAAAGCACGTGTGTTAGCAAGACTAGTAACATTACCCAGTTTGCTTCCTTTTACTGGAATATACTTTGCTAAAACAGCTGTGCAATTGTCAGAATGTCCTATGTTTCATCTAAACCAGTAGCTTATTGACTGGACTTCGTTTAAATGGCTTAAGAAAGTTGTTAACTCTGACAGTTCCTTTATCTTCCAGACTTGTGTTCTCAAGCCTTGTCTGTGAAACGGGGGATTAAAACTAGTCCCAGACTAAACTGAAAGTTTGAGCCTAATTGGAAATAAATGAAAATTTGTCATTACTGATTTGTATCTAGAGACAAAACAATGGCAATGTTATTATCCAAGGCATTAAAATAAAAACGACTTAAATATCGTAATACAACTAAGGCATAGTCCTGGCTTAAGCTACGCATTGTCTGTGAAACCGGGCCTATATGTAATTATTTCTTAATCTTGTGCAGTTCTTGCTTCTTACATGTTTGTTTTGCGTTTTAATTTTAGGCATAGGGCTGAAGTATGTCGCTCTGGGCGACGTGGTCATCCTCATCACCTTTGGTCCTCTGGCAGTTATGTTTGCCCACGCGGTGCAGGTGGGCTACCTGTCAGTGCTGCCGCTGGTCTACGCTGTGCCGCTGGCGCTCAACACCGAAGCCATCCTGCACAGCAACAACACGCGAGACATGGACTCGGACAAGCAGGCGGGTATTGTGACCCTGGCCATTCTGGTGGGGCCCACGATGTCCTACGTCATCTACAATCTGCTGCTTTTTGTTCCTTATTTGCTGTTCTGCATCTTGGCCACACGCTATACGATTAGCATGGCTCTTCCGTTGTTGACACTGCCTATGGCCTTTCCTCTTGAGAGGCAGTTTCGCCGACAGTGTTACGCAAAGATTCCTCATCAAACTGCCAAACTCAATTTGCTCATGGGACTCTTTTATGTTTTTGGGATTATATTGGCGCCAAAGGGTAGCCTGCCGTTGTTGTGAGACCCTTTTTGTTCCTGTTCTTTTTAATATCGTTTCCTATTTGTTTTAAACAGCCTTAGATTGGTAAAAGCTTTAGATACTTTTTGTATTTCTAGTAACATTAATCTAAGGTTGAAAGACTTTAATTTATTGTTGTTAATTTATATTTCGAAGTGGGCAAGTGTTCTCAGTACAGTGCGAAGGTACGTAGGCTGTCCAGGGACATCAGTATTGTAAAAGCGGACGAGTATAAAAAATTAAATATCTTTATGGTTTACTAGTGAAATCAGAGTTTCAGATATATTTAGGAGACTTCTTATTATGTCATGTTTTGTAAACAAACTGTTTCTGATCATGTTTTTGATTGTGCTTTTATAAAACCAATGACACATTTCAAGTACAAAATCTAAATCTATCTGTGTTCATGAACACTCGCTTCAGTCTGAGAGACAATGATATAGTTGGTGAGCTATGATGCGTGTTTTCATGAAGGCAAATCTGTTATCAGCAAAAAATGGTTTAGTTGTTGGGCCATTGGATGCCTTTCACAAAATAAACGTGTATATTATTGTGTATATCACCTTTATGCTGTGTATAACAGTCTCCAGGGAGATTTCAGACTGACATGCTCTTCAACACCATCATCAAAACACCAAATAAGGGAACATCCTTACTCCAGTAGACTTGCATGATCGACGGCAGGAAACATTGAAGTTGTTCTGGTGGCAAGCCTTAGGATGATATGCCTAACTAAGGATTCAAGTAAGATATGGGAAAATCTTTTGTCTCATACTTTTTATGTCATGTCACAGGGCAATGAGTTCCTCGTGAAAGTTCTGAACCAATAAAAGTGAGCACCAACGGTTAGAGTACACCAAAGATTTATTATTATATTATACTTTTCTAGCTTTTGAATGGAAATGTGTTGTTTTCAGACTGCAATGCTTAGAATGTAAAAATACAGGTTGTAATTGTTCCCTTAAAGGGATAGGCTACTCCACCCAAAAATGAAAATCCCCCTCTTGTTGTTCCAAACTTTTATAAATGCTTTGTTCTGACTTACACAAAGAACGATACTTATATGGAAGAACGTTAGCAATATAAACTAAATTTAAATGGTTGTCAACGGTTCCCCAGAACTGATTGCTTTCCTAAATTCTTCAAAATATCTTACATTACCATTTAAAATAATAAAGTATTTTTTCCCACTGTAGTCAATGATGGGCCAAAAAAGGTCAGTGCTATAGCTGTTTTTGTGATCTTTTAGGGCATGACGAAAAGAAAAGATGCTGAACAGAACAGAAGCACATATTTAACATAAACGTATGATGGTTCTCATTACACAGTTCCTATCATTTATAATAAATGCTCAGTCTGGTTTAAGCCAAGTAGACAATTGAAAACAAATCTCGCACAAAAATAAAAGAATTAAAACTGCGGATATTATTATGTGCTATGAAGCGTAAAAGGAAACTCTACTTTAACAGATGATATAACAGAAACTGTGAAATGAATAAAGCTTTTCTCACCTATCCGAAATTCTTGATGAACAATGAAAAAAGATTTCGGTCGATGGTCCTCACACAGACGCATGCAACAAATCCAGAACCACGCAACAGATGCACAAAACACATGCCTAGGGCGACACATGCTGGTCAAAACTGTAAATGCTATGATAACAGGCCTACTGATAATACAACTTTACTATAGTACATGTTAAATCCTGCAACACTGTCTGTAAATAAGAGGATCTGTATACTATAGGGTCTGTTTTTATTAATTGTAGGGCTTGACGCAGAAACAATTAATAATCATTCTTTCCTTTTGTTGCACACATTTAATACTGACCGGTTAAAACTGTCGAATTTAGAAAAACATTTGCTGTAGGCCTAATGCAGCAAACATGCATTAAACTGAGAGGCAGATAACCAAAACATTGTGCCGTACCTTAACCTGAGGACACATTTCTTTATTTTATTTGTTATTACGTTTTTTGTGACCTGTTCAACTCTGCATGGACGACATGTGCAGACTCCTACACAATGTACTACAGTAGACTTACTTTACCAAATGATACAGGTTATGATCTCCAGTCAAGCAGATATTCTGTTTGACGAACGTTTTGAAATGAAATGTATTTCATGCCAGAAACAAGATTATTATTTATTGACATTTCATGTGCTCGTCCCGATGAAAACATCACATTAAAGGAAACATGAAATAAGTTACATTTTATTATACCCTTATGCTACTGTTAAATTCTGTCATTATTTTGAAGTTTAACTATTCAAAGCAAATTATATTTTTCTGTTGTGTTGTGTTATGTTTTATGTGTTATGTAAACCATTTACAGATCTTAGATATTTGAAAAAACAAGGTATTTAAATATTGCATGTTAAACATCACCGATCCTGCCATATGCACGCTATTAATAATAGGCCTATATTGTTTATGGGCTAATATGAATATTTATAATACAAAACAACAATGAAGATAAATCTGTCTTATAGAATTTTTTTCTAAAATGTTGCTGTCACACCATAGGACACGTTTATTTATCAACTACCCAATTTAATTGAACCATTTAAGGGCTACTGACGTTGCTTGGTAACGTTACCGAAGCGTCACCTAATTCATATTCGACAGGGGTCCTTCGCCATAGTGGAATTCGTAACGTTGCAAGCTGCTGCGTCTTTTTAAGGGAAGCAGCAGCACCATCGGCAGTGACGACGCGCGGCGTGGGCGTGCCCAGCCTAACCCCACTCACTGTTGCTAGCACAACTAGCGCTGTTTTGATTTCTGTCCTTCACAATGATGTCGTACTGACGTGTTGTGTTTTGTTATTTAATGGCGTTACCGTCAAACGCAGACCGCGGAGCCCGCGCGGAAGATTAGAGGAGATTTGACGTGATGGATGTCCAGTGGCGTGGCTGACGCGCGTGACACATGCGCGTCCACCGCGGCTCAGCGCTGTTATAATCGCTCGTAAAGCCGTATAATCACGTTAATCGGCAACCCGGTGAAGTTCTCGCGCAAGCATTAATGTTGTCGACAGGTAAGCGCGCACACGATGACACTGATCTTATTTACACGCGTGTGTTGTGCCTGTGGTGCATATTAACGTTACATCGGTTATACGGGGGTGTCGCGGCCGTGAATATCGCTTCTTTTGTTTGAATATTCATGTCAATTTGCATGTTTTAGTTTTTTAAACATGTTCTTATTGATCACGTCTCCCACAGCCAGCCAATAAACCATGTAATCAACCAATTACATTTGACAATTACCACGTAATACTCCTATATTTATGTAGCCTATACAAACCCTACACTATACATATACAGTACGTACACACACACACATATTTATATATATGTGGCATTTTTATAGAAATATGTCCTTAAACATGCTAACAGAATGGTGCTTTTTGGTACATTGTGTTTTAATGAGTTTATCTAGGAGCGTTTGGTAAAGGGTCATCATGAACATGTTATGGGATCACACTGAATTTTCAGATGATGCAGAGGCGCTCATGTGACAACATTTGCTCAGTTTCTGGTAGAGATGGACCCGTTCTTCTGCTGTTTTAAGGTTCTAATATGTTCTGATCCTGAGTTCTCTCGGTTTGACATGCTTGCCATCTGCTTGGCAGCGTTTTTCTTCACTGGTAGAGGTGTGGTTAACTAACCAATGTGTTTGCATTGTAGACCTGTGTTATCTCTTGTCTTTGTTTCTGCTGGGAAATCGCTGCGTGTCAATATTTGTCGCCCCAAAGGTGATCTATCTGTACCGATATTAAAAGTGTTTAAGGAATAGGCCTTTTTATTTTCATTTTAATTAAAGGAGGCGTCAACTGAGTCAAAGATAGGGCAAAAGTGAATATGTACGGTAGCAAGTACGGTTGGCCACAAGTCACCAGTAAGTTTAGTGACTTTCACGAATTAAATGGGATTTCTTTAAATATATTTTTTGCATCAGTCATCAACTTTAAAATCAAACCATTTTAATTTCAGTTCTGAAAGTGTTGTGGTGTACCAAAGTAATTTCAAGTGGCAGCAAGTTGCCAATCAGCATTATTTCTTTTGTTAATAAAAGCCGCAGATAGACCTATGACCTTCTAGTTAGATATTTCCTTTTAGTTTCTGTCAAAAGAACAACAACAAAAGGATTAACAATTGTAGTCCTTAGGATTTGTGCACTGAATTCCAAGTGTTGTGATATTATATGACAGCTTTTTTGCGAGGTTCAGACAGTTTATCAATGTGGTGTACAGTAACCAGTACACCCCAGACCCAATTCACTCACAACCTACTAAACCTAAATGACTATACAACACAATGGCTAATAAAACATTGCTGTTGTGCAGAATAATGGTTCTGTGTTTGTGAACCCCGACCTAAACATTTCTAAGTGTACCAACATTTTGTCATACCTTTAGTGTAAAGGAAGAATCTCTCAGTCCCTCATATGCCTAGTATGAAGATACCCACTTACCTTATATTCTAGTGTGTGGACCAGTGCTCGAATTGAAGGGGGGCTGGGGGGTTCCGGGACCCCCCATAAGAAGTAAAAAAGATATTTTTATTTGAGTTAAAATGATAATGACAAATGTGATTAAATTCATGCAATGTATATGGTAAATTTCATGAACTAATTAGTTACAATAATTTATATTAAGTTTGTTTATGGGCTAGTTGTCATGTCTCTTTAAATTGTAAATGCCCCACGTCTAAAGACCGCTAAACCCAGGACATCGTTGACATGACTGCTTAATAGGCATTGCTGCGGTGAAGCTAACTTCAGCTGAAAAATGGAGAATCATAAATCTCCACGCGCAGTCGGGAAGAAGAAGCTTCTACTTACGGGTCATTTTCTCTCTCTATCTTTTCACTAAATTTATCAACTCCATGTGGGGGCTTTTGTATTCCTTGCGTAAATTATTATTAGGCCTGGTTCTGGAGTGCTAGAGATCTGGATGAAGATGAGTGACAGCTTTTTAGTATTTATAAAGGGAGTGCTCGTTGTGCGGTTTCTGTGCTATATATAATCCATTCAGAATTGTATAAAACTTGTTTCTCATGCTGCTAAAACCAACAGCCACATACACGCTGCAAAGTTTCGGGAATAACTATGGCATATAAATGCGGGATTCACTCTTGAAATAGCTATGATTGACATATTGATACCCATTGATATTTCCTGAATGAAGCAGACTTTTGGACTGAAATGGTTGAATAGTCTGTTGACTGACAGACACACTCACAACCTACTGGGCGTAACTATGTAAACCGCACTGAAAAATCCCCACAACACTAACACACAGACTGACAGCCGGTCTTGTCAAAATTTATATTTTTAATATCTAATAAACTAGTTTCTTGCATTTAAACAAGTCTTTTAGAACAAAAAATATTATCACAAAGTGTCAATCATCCTGTTGTTTTTACGAAAAAGTAAATACTACATTTGCAGATGATGCTAGAATTATTCTCTTGGACGTCAAAAGTTCTTTCTGTTCACCAAGCCTGCACTGAATTGATCCAAAATACAGTAAAAGAAGCCTGTTCTTTTATATAAGCCTGTTTTTAATAAATAGTATATAGTTATGCATATTATGATCAAATTTATTGTGTATTTTGTATAAGCTGTATATTGCGAGACTAACCCCCACCAAAAAAAGTCTTACGGTGGGGACCCCCATAAGACTTGATTCAATTCGAGCACTAGTGTGGACCTTGATAAAGATTTTACCCAGTCCTCTGATCTTTAGCATATGTTACTCACAATATCCTGACATTATATTCATGTGAAAAATATTTTAACATTTGTTATAATTGTCTTAAATGTCATAGGAAAATGATTTCAACCTTTACAGCTAAATAGAAACTTTCTGCACTTTATCAGTAAAAATATTAAGTTGGCCAAATGTTGTAGATTATTTTAAATTGTTTAATTGCATTGCAGACTTTCAGCATTATGGTTCTACAATGCTGTAGTCGTAGCCAAAGTCTTCTTTCACTGATGTTGTCAGTGTATGAAGAAAAAGTACAAGAAGAAGACAGTCGGGCTGACTAGTGATAAAAACCAAACACTGTTGTTCCGAAAAGTAGCTTGCTGTTTACATTCTCAACTCATAGTTAAGATGCTTTGACGAGGCCACATCAGGGCCACGGAGGCACAGCTCCATACAGATGAACCGTCCAATCATAGACCCAAGAAAAACAAAACAAGTATCGCATGACAAATGTAGGTACATTTCTTACGCATGCATTGTATCATATATCTGCTGTAAATGTGGTTTCATAAATGTATTCTGTAAAAGTCCCACGATATTCAAATGAGCGTCCATTCTCTGTATTTGCTCTAAATGCAATGATGGGATGCCATACCTGTCTGTCAGCCTTTGTGCTCATTGCGCCTTGCTCATGCATTTGGAACAATGTCGTTCTAACAATAATTAAAAATATGTTGTTTAGATTGATCATTATTTGAATGATGTGCTTTGTGCTGAAATGTTACTGGTGAATAATTGACATGAGGTGGTGTGGCTTTGGAAAGAGCTCTGAAGGGAAGAATGGGATCTTTTTCCCTTTTATGCTTTCAAAGCTGGCTTATCCATACGAAATTGCCAATCCTAGCCTTAGTTCTTGTCATAATAGGCTTTGTAGAAGAAGCAAACGATGTTTTGGATAAGCTAAGGAAGCTGGTACACTTCATAATATTCCCAATAAAACAAGACAGTAGGTATAGAGATGGCCCCTTTGTTTTTATGTCATTTAACTTGTAGATTTCTAGGACCTTATATATAATGAATGTTGCGTAGAATTTTCAATCCTAGTTTTGTCAAATTTAAAATATTGGTCATCCTGAGGCCCCCTTGGATGTCAGCTGTTGAGAACCACTGCTTTAGACCGTCTGGAAGCACTCTTTTACTGCTGTTATTGAAGTAGAAGCAGAATGATTTACACATTTGCTCAAATATTCCACTTTTATTAATGGAATTAATCACTCAAATTACATTTTAAAGTTAAACAAAAAGTAATATATATATATTTCATGTGTCTTTTGACCACTTTCCTGTGTCTTTTGACAGCGAGGAGTGTGAGGTGCATGTTAATTCCTCTTAAACTAAACTGCAGTATTTAAAGTATATAAAAATATTTCTAATGAGAACAGCGGTGATCAACGGTGCGCACTTTGATATTATTGTGGACACTGCGGGATCCGGTGGAAGAGCGGTCCATTGGCTCATATCTTCCAAATGTTTCGGATGAAAATGAAATGTAGATGACATTATGCAATATGTAAGATCCATATATGGTTATTTTGGGAAGTAAATGTGGTGGAGATACATGTACGCTCAGTCTTCTGCTGATGGGATTTAGAAAGGGAAATTTTCACAGGTTCTGGCGTTGATGAAATCTTCCCTTTGTGCGTGCGCACACTTTACAGTGTAGTTTTAAATCTACATAAAGTTGTGTAACGTGTTTGTGCATTCTAATAGAGCATTTTGTTTTGTTCTCGAAGCACTCAAGTCTTTTTTTCTTTTTGTCTAAAGTTTTTATTGGGATGTTATTAATTTCCTCCTTAACCCAGTTCAATTTTATTACACTAAATTTGAATGTCTGCAACCATTCAGCCTGTACATGAAAATGGTTATGGTTAAGTATCGATACTACGTTATTTTACAGTTTTTTTTTTCATGTAGCCTACACACTATGTACTTACTGTGTAACTACTATACAGTAACCCTGAAGCTGTAAAAATAAGCGCTACAGATGGCGAGCGTGATTGACAAATGTCTTGTGAAATGTGGCGTAACCGCTATTACTGGTGTTTTCAGTGGAAAAATTCCCTAACTGGCACCCTAGTGGGAAATGAGTTGTGTTTGGTTTCAGATCATCAGACATGTAGAAATATCAGGTGTGTGCAGAGGCGGTGCAAAGGTCAAGATCATACTTAAAAATGACATTTAGAGTGGCTTTAAATCTTGAGTAGCGTTCTTATTTTCGTCTTTAGCATCTATGCGACATTTGACTCATCTTGCATGTGATGTGTGTTTTTCCGCTGCCTGTAGATTTATTGAATACACGAACAAACTCTCGGATGCCCGCCGTAGTGTTGGCAGGTGTTTGTGTGTACGCATGCACATGTCTCGCATCCCCCAAGTATGATGGATGTGTTTAGCTCTTTGCTTACATGAGGCGTCCCCTCTGCTGAATTTTAAAGAGTGAAACGGAGCAATGGACTTGCGAGGACCGCAACAAAAGCTTTTAGCATGTAGTCCTAAGGTTTGGTTCCGTGACCAGACAAAAGCTCGGTAGCCTCTCTCCCATCCCATGTCGGATAATCTGTCCTGATACGCAAAGGACTAAACGTGGCCCCATCCCGTAGCAGCACATGGGTTCCTGGTAAGCGCTCGCTGTTGGAGATTGTGATTGGCTCAGCAGTATTGTCTGCAGTGGCTGACACGCTCCCCTGCGTGGCCTGTGACTGTAGACGTCTTGTGATGATGAATATGTTCCTGTAACATCCACATTTTTGTTGGTTCTTTAAGTAAACCGGGTTTTGTTTAATGCACGGGTGTGTTTTGGTTTGGTGCCGAGATCTATTGTGATGTCTGCAGGACTTGATGGGTATTTGAGAGCTCTAACTCACAGATCATTACTACGAATACATTTCAACAGGTAAAATAGACGACTGGAACAACTGCTCCAAAAATACCTCAAGTCTGTTGATGGTAGTGTGTTAGCTTAAATGTACTTGGCGGCGTGAAATATAAATTTGTACTAACTTCTGTTATTTTTTATGATTTCGTGCCGGCTTTGCCTTCCCACATAATATAGAATTTGTTGCATTTGTTTTTTTGGGGTATTATCATTTTTGATATTTTTGTTAAGTTTGCCCTATAGTCAAAAGAAAATGTAGGATTTAACATTTGTTGTTTCCATGGATATTATTATTGTGACAAATAATTACCCCCTACTGTAGGATCTCCTTGCGTAATATAAAAATATCATATTAATATGACAATCATTTTATTAATATTTAATATTACAAAGTAATGGATGTATTAGTTTCACTGCCTTCAATTTATGACTTAAAATGATTGAATATAAATATAATACTGTATTTTTACTATAACTTTCTGTATTAAAAAGAGTCAAATGAGAATCATCACAGAAGAAAGTGATCTGCAAAAATAACAGAAATGAAAATGAGTTTTGCTTATTACAGTGAGGAAAATTACCTTAAATGTCATATTGTCAAAAAATATAAAAAAAATCATTTTGTTTCCTTTGATTAAGGGTTAAAATTGACCTAGACGTGTTTTATTGATATCTGTGTGTTATATAAACACACACCGTCATCTGATTGTGAATATGATGGGTAGATTATTTGTAATGGGGTGATGAAGCGGGTTATCATGTGACCTGTACAGGCTGTCCTAATCCCACTTTATATAGTACGTCACTGAGCTTTAAAAACATGCTGGGAGTTCAACTCACAGTAGCTGAAATAACGTCATGTTGATGATTGTGTGGTTTTGTGCTTTTACTACAGTTTAATACATTTGGCAGCACAGTCCTGTTCTACATGTTCTATTATGCATCTTAAATTCACTTTATACTCGAGCGCCGGACCTACGCAGAGCCGCGTACCCTACGCCGTAACCTGACGCGCACCCCTCCAAAAATGTAACAACGCCTAGTGGTCATTGCCCGTCAACGCAGACTACGACGTAGAAGTATAAATCTGACGGCGTAGGCTGGCTGGATACACTATTAGGCTGTAAATAAGTGGCACAGTATTTGTACCGTGAAATCATTACATATTTTTTTTACTTTTTATGTGACATGTACTAAATCTAGCTGGTTTTTAGAATGCAGTTTCAAGTTTAAAGTTTAGGATTCAGTGGAACTCCACCTTCTTGAGTAAAAGTCATTAAAAGTATTGATCGATTTATATACATTGTCAGATATTTTTGAGATATTATGAGACTGGATATTAATATATTGATTACTACATATCCAATCAGATTTCAGAACCAGTACTTAAAGAGTAAATATCACAATGTCCTAAAAATGACAGTTCATGCGGTGCGTGATGTTGTCGTGTGTGAATGTAAGCAGTCTGCCCGTGTGAAAGAATAACAAAGTTATTGGCTTTGGAAAAAAGGATTTGATTCTGAATCACGCAAAAGAGTCGTTCTTATTTCAGTTCCCTTTTCGTCACTCCTTGTTTTTAGACACTTCATAAGCCAAAGTAGGACCTTAAGAATCACAAAATATTTGCTCTTTAAAAGTGTATGCATGCCCCATTCGCA
The DNA here is from genome assembly GCA_006030095.1 of Triplophysa siluroides. Classification (NCBI taxonomy): domain Eukaryota; kingdom Metazoa; phylum Chordata; class Actinopteri; order Cypriniformes; family Nemacheilidae; genus Triplophysa; species Triplophysa siluroides. The sequence goes on along the minus strand of VCII01000010.1, from coordinate 470,240 downwards.
ATATGATTATTGTTTATACAACATTAAACATGGCTCTAATGCAATGCAGCGTAGATATCCGGCTGCCGATTTTCAAATGCACTCCCGTCCAAAACCAACAAAAGCTCCAGGTCTTTGTAAGCCACCGTAAAGGTACTGTTTTACAGATTATTTTGATATTGAAGGTTAAGGATCTAAAGCTAAAGCGTGTGGTTAGAAATATAGTCCTGGTTTTTTTCATGGGAGTGTGTTTCGGTTTTGTGTGCCTTTGAAATTCTCCTTCCACCCCCTCTCCTCTCACAAAAAAGAGCAAAGTTCATCCAAAAAACAAACAGTTGTGGACTGCTGAAACAGGTCAGCGTGGACGCAGTTTTTAATGAAACGAGCGAGGTCGAGCTTCAAATGTGCGTGAAACAAAAGGCCTACAGATGATTCGGAGTGGTATCAAACTTTTGGGGTGTAAGTGGATTTGCTTGTTTGTTCTGCCTTCCTTTAAGCTTTCAGAGTGTGTGTGCTTCAAGCAAACTCTCCTTTTCTCCTTTTCATTGTAACATATTAGAGTTTAAGATTTCATGGATTCATTTTCAAGGTGGGTTTGCTGGGGCAACTGCTTCTAAAGCCATGTGTCGGTTCACACATGGCTTTGGGTGAAGGCGTTTTCATGTGTTAGGACTTGATGTAATCCTCCGTCCCCCTGCTCTTTTTTCTCGATCTTGAGTGAATGATCTTTTCTCTGCCGTCTTTGTTTTAAGTTCGGTCCCCATATGTGTTTGACGAATGCCAGCCCTGCAGCACGTTGCCAGTTTTGTCAGAGGTTTCTGACGGAGACGGATTTTATTGACTTTAACGAATCAAAAGACCACTTTTGTCATTCTAGCACAAGTTTATGGGAGATCTTCTACTATTACGTAGAATTATAGCACGTCTGGTGAAAGAATTGCATGTTTATTATTGTGTCTGGCATATGGGAGTCTAACTGTTGGCAGCAATGTGTCAATTGCTTAATACAATACCAAAATATCCTCCATCTCCATCGAAATGTGGAAAAAGAGAAATGGTGACTACTACAGAATAGATTTTAGGCAAAAGGTTTCCATTTGTAGCTTTAAACCTTGAGGTTAAAGAGAAAATCTCACACCCAACTGTGTCTTTACTATGTGAAATAGGTCTGTTTTCTGAACTCTCACTTTCATTGCTACAGCAATGTAGTGGTGAAAGCTCGACTGAACTTGATCTGTCAGGCTGAGGGGCTATGAACTCTCAGGAATAGAGGAAGTTCATGAATTATATATGGTCATACAATGGAGACTGTGGCTCACAGAAAGCAGAAGGGAGCACTTCCTGTTTGGGAAGTACACTTCACCGGGTCCGGGTCAGGTCTTTGTTAGTCAGAGCTAAGTGGGACATCAGCACGTTGACTGAATAAAAAGAAACACTATAGACATTCAATGCAAAATGTCAATGCTTATATTAAGGTTTAAAGTTGTTATTTTCTAATGGAATCTTACAGTGTTTATCTAAACATTCATTAAAGGGACACTTCACCCAAAAATGAAAATGATGTCATCTTTTACTCCCCTTCGAGTTGTTCCAAATCTGTATTAATTTCCTTGTTTAGATCAACACAGAGGAAGATATTTGGAAGAATGCTTGTAACCAGACAGATTTCGCCCCCCACTGACTCCCAAAGTAGGAAAAACAGTTGCTAACAGCGACTACTTCCTTTGGTGGGGACGTTAGACGTCAACGCGCATATAAAGCTCACAAATAATGCAACATGGGCACAAATCTCTTAAAACGTAGATTCATTCACGGAGTAATACTCACCAGGGAGCACATTTTTCATAGAGTTGTCTGAGGCTTGGTGGTTCTGATGTTGGTATCGAGCGATCTTAAGTGAAGTCTGTTTATAGCATCAGATTAGCTTTACTTCTGCCAATTGTGTTTCGACTTCAAAAGTAACAAATGTGGTGCTAATTTGTAAAGATTATCTTGATAGACAAAACGTGTAAACATCATAAACCTTGGTTGATCACAGAGCTTATTTTTTGCCATAGGCTTTCGGTCGAGGGAACCAGCGCGGCGCTTACTTCCAGGTTAGCCTACAAAAATACTTCATCTCCGTGGTACTGGATTCACAGTGTCAAATATAAACCACACCCTCTATTTTACACATTTATGATTCCGTTTCACTCGTATTTACGTCAGAACACTGAAACAGAGACGATCGCCACCTCTGGTTGACAGGGACATAAAGCATTCGTTCTGGGCTCTGTGCTGTTGGACTGGTGACCACAGCAAATGCAGGCAAGGTGTGGGTGATATTACTTTTATGCATTACTTCCAATTAATAGGTTCATATCAGATATTTCAGGCAACATTTGACTACTTTTATTATTGTTAATAAAATCTGGAACAAAGTATGCGAGTGGAGCCGCTATCAGTTCGCTATAGAACCACATATGCTTTATTCTTTTTATAGGGGTTAAAAGGTTTGCTAAGTGCAATGCAGGAACAACAACCTAAAAATGACACCGTCAGGAATGTGGGACTGAATGTAATTGTTGTATAACCATGTATTATCACCTCCTAAATAGAAAAAATGACCAATACGTATGATGATATAGAAATACTTGTACTTCTGACACAGTTTGAGGGAAGAATCGTGTGTAAAGCTATAAGTAGGACACACTTTATTCACGTTAGCAAATCAACTTATTTGCAATATTAAGTAGAGTTCATGAAACAAGTGAGCACTTAATCTAAAGTGATCCTTTTTTTCCTCTTTTGTACAGTCACCCCTGATCTGTCTCCAGAGACCCCCCTACTCGGATCCCTTCCAATCCCGGCGCCTCGAACCCAAGCAGCGACCGCTGCCCTCCCCACGGCCCCCCTACCACGTCCTCACAGAAAGCACAGTGAAGCAGGGCACGGCGGCCAGCCGGCGCGCGGCGGCATGGAGGTGGGCATGCGCGTGGTCCGCGGCGTGGACTGGAAGTGGGCTAACCAGGATGATGGCGAGGGCCACGTGGGCACGGTGGTGGAAATCGGGCGTCAGGGCAGCACCACCACGCCTGACAAAACCGTGGTGGTGCAATGGGACTGCGGAACTCGCACCAATTATCGGACAGGCTACCAGGGCGCCTACGACCTACTTCTGTACGATAACGCACAGATAGGTGAGATGTTATTGAACAGATTGCTTGATCATGTGCGGGATGTGTTGACTTTAGGATTCAGTACTATAGAGAAGGATACGATTAGCAGTAGTGTTGAGGAAAGCAGGTGTTGTACGAGTGGTCTGTCACTCCCTCAGCTGGTTGTATCTCTGTGAATCTGAAAAAAACCAGCTGTGGTCACAGGTTAAGATCTTTATTGACCTCAATTGTCCGTAATGGTCTGAGGTTACATCTAAGCACCTGTGAGCTTTCACAGTGCCCTTGCTTTCAATGAGCGTTCATCTCTATTATAGTCAGATCATCCTATCATCAGTCTGTGATCACAGATGCAATACATCATCGTGTGCTGGCGCATTTTTTTTACTCAATAAGCCACTGGATTGGTGATGAAAAAACTGAAGCCGCTTTAATGGAAAACATGAATCCATCAGAGCATTTGTTTATTGCAGCTGGCAACACCATTTCTGCTCAACGCCATTAAAGTTCACCCCAAAATGAAAATTCTGTCATCGTTTACTCACCCTCTTGTCATGTCAAACCTTTATGACTTTCTTTCGTCCGCAGAACACAAAAGATGATATTTTGAAGCCCCCATTCACTTCTATTTTATGGACGCAAAACCAATGCAAGTGAATGGGGGCCAGTTAACAACATTCCTCAAAATTTCTTCTTTTGTCCTAATGTCACACAGGTTTGAAATGACAAGAGGGTGAGTTAAAGGAACACTCCACTTTTTAGGCTCATTCTCCAACTCCCCCAGAGTTAATAAGTTGAGTTTTAGGAACTATACTCCCATTCCAGCGTAATAATCAAGGAAGTTTGCTGCTGTAACATGGCCGCAGCAGTGATATCACGCAGCGCATGTGGAAATAGGCTAACTTCCGTCAACATATCAAACTTGACCAAGTGCTTGCACAAGGAGCGTGATATCACTGCGCCTGCTGCGGCCATGTTACGGCAGCAAACTTCCTTGATTATTACGCCGGAATGGGAGTATAGATTTACATTTTCCGCCAGTCTTAGCACAAGATATAAGTACATAAGAGTCAAGTTTTAAATTCTTTAGTCATCATTTTTGAACGCGATGCTACTGGTCTAATTGGATTCAATGATCTATGCTAAGCTATGCTAAAAGTGCTATCGCCAGCCCCGGAGATCGGCTGAAAGACTCCAAAACGGTAAAACTCAACTTATTTCTCGGGGGTTGGAGAATGAGCCTATTTCCCAAAAAGTGGAGTGTTCCTTTAATGCGGACAGAATCACTTTAATCTGAGTGCATCATTGGTGCCTTGCGCTGGAAATTGCTTGCAGTGTTTGAATTTAGCACAGTGTTTGACCTCCCATTAGCATTAAGAGACCCCATAAGGCCTGAAATAATGAATTTGGGGGGGGCTGGTTTTCATTAAAACTAGAGTTTTAGAAACATTTGAAAGCTTTTGCTCTCCCTGAGAAATACGTGAGTATGCAAGTGCAGGTTATGCGGGCTTGTCTGGTTCTGCTCTGACTGGCACTCCATCTTTTCAATCTGTTCTGTCTGTGTGTCAGGTCTGACAGGCTATATATCTGCTCCTTCTGTTTATCTGCTCTGTCTGTCTGTCTGCTTATATGTCAGTCTGTAGTTGACTGGGGCTCTTGTGTTCGTGACTAACTAAAGAAATACGTAATGCTAATTGACATCATTAAAATGCGGCCCAAACACTTTCTTTCTGCTTAATGGAGCGAATGCGAGAGGAAAACCGACTTTAAACATGTTAAGACTCTCAGTGGGCTACTGTGTGGCATTGAGCATAGCCGGTAAGTGTATTGACGGGTTCACCAAAACCATCATTATTTCAAGTATTTCATTGACGCTGATGATGCTACACCGCGTATGCTTACATCTACATTTTCCTCTCTTGCTCTTAGGTGTCCGACATTCAAATATAATTTGTGACAGCTGTAAGAAGCACGGCATTATGGGAATGCGCTGGAAGTGTAAGGTGTGCTTTGACTACGACCTGTGTACTCAGTGTTACATGAACAACAAGCATGACCTGGCACACGCCTTCGAGCGCTATGAGACGGCACATTCACAACCGTGAGTATTCTTCTCCTTCATAGGACTCTGCATCGCTCTTCTGCGTGACTAAACTGTGAAGCTCTCGCTCTGTCTCCGCAAGCCGTGTCCAAATGTCAGACTGGCCCTCTCGGTCTCATGAGAGATTTTGATTTATTCAAGGTTTATTCAAACGACCTACGCTTCTCTCACATACTTACACACGGCGGTGCACATTTATGATGTTTGTCGGAGCGCTGTCGACTACAGAATGTGTTCCGTCCACTGAACGGTTATTTTTCTCATGGGGACGTTTTGGGACATTTGTGTAGACTTTTGTTTTACGTGAAAAAAGTGTGTGTGTGTGTTTGTGTGTTATCCTGTTCAGTGTCAAGTTCTGTTTTGAATTATCCTGTTCAGTGCCCCACAGGAATCCTCTTTCTATTTTTGGTAGTGGATTATAAATACATGGAGGAGAAATGACTCTGTGTGTGCGCGCATATGAATGAGCCGGTACCCAGTGTACACACTGACACCAGCAGGTGCCTAAACGGATAAACGGCTTCATTTTACACTGGCATAGATACAGAAATACACTTGCTGTAGTTGTAGTAAGTGCTCTGTGGGCACACACGGTGAATGCAAAAAGAGGCTTGTGTATCAATTTCCTTCGTTTTATTTAATAATCATCCACTTCATCATTAATGTGTGCAATTCAGTTAGATCTAAACACATCGTAGCTTTCAATGTGTCTCGTCTAAAACAAAAAGACCCGCTGTAATGTGTTTGAAGACATGTTTGGAGAAAGATCATGTGAAAGCCAGAATCAGTGATGAATGTCTAGCGTTGAGCTATGAACACAAACATCACATAAGACGATATCCCTAAACCAGCATGACGGCATATGACATGAGCTTTGATTCGCTCTCAAACTTATTCTGTGAAGGTGTTATATAGTATATATTTGGAGCACCCTACAGCTTCACTTTGTGAAAACAAAATATTATAAGTTGTATTTCTAATGGAAAGAAGCATTTCTGATCACGATGAGTAATCCCTCTGCTGTTGAATGCTTCGTTTTGAATGTCAAAGGTCATACGTGCTCTGAGGTGACGTGGGTTTGTTAGGACAATTCAGCATATGGCATCCCATATGTTTAGTAGGGCAAGGGAAACGGCCTAACTTGTTAATCGGCTAAGACTGCTACTGGGAAACTTCTGTCTTGTTGTCTTTGTTTTTCCGTGCTCTCTCTCGTGGACAAACAGCCCTGCGGATCTAACCGATTATGTAACCGTGCATCAGCCCCCAACATACTTGTCAAGAGATCATAAGAGTCTTTGAGATATCCCCCAGCGTCCTGCGGGAAAATCCTTCAAAATCAAGCAGATAGAGAACAAACTTAGGATTCAGCCTGTGGGAATGTTGGTTGTGTATTTGGCTCGGTGTACAACTAGGAGTTGGTAACAAATAGGCCTATGCGTTCATTAAAGAGAACAAAGTGCTTTTATGATAATACAAGTACTAATGTTTTTTTCAGTGTAAACAGTGTTTCTGTCGTGTTCTGTTTTATCATTTATTAGTGGTGCTTGCTATGGTAAGCCCATTCTGGGAGAATGTCCAATAAGGGACTAAGAAAAATTGTTACGAAACAGTTTAATATGTTCAAAAAAAAATTCAAAAACCTGTAGGATCGCTGGGGGAGTGTATCGAGCACAGAAATACTACGTAATACGCCCAACTCTTTTTTGAAAAGTTGACCATGATAAGCATGAGAAGACAACATGTTTAAAGGGGTCATATGGCGCGAACACGTGTCTTTGGTGTGTTATAAGTTGCCCATGCATGTGCTAGACATGTAAAATTGCAAAAATTAAAGTGTGGGAACAAAAGATGCGTTCTATCTAAAAGCGAATGCTCACCCAGACCTGCCTGAAACGCCTCGTGTAGCCACACCCCCACACATCTACGTCAGTTGGTGGTCTGATTTGACTAAGACCGCCCAAATGTATACGCAAGTAAGGTGGGCGCACCTGTCAGCACAATTGAAGAGGAAGCTGATGTTCCAAATATGGTAAGAGGCGTTACATTTCCGTCACATGCTTGCAGTATTCCACCAATCACTACACACTGGTTAACTGGCCAATCACAGCACACCTCGCTTTTCAGAGCCACGAGCTTTGTTCAAAATCCACGCGTTTCAGAGAGGCGGAGCAAAGAGGAGATACACACATGCACGTATGTGGAAAATACAGCGTTTTTGAACCTTAAGTCGTGTATACACATTGCATTACATCTAAAAGCCGTGTCATATGACCCCTTTAACATTGTAAAGAAGTCAGAATGCATGACACACTGTTGCAGGGCCGCTTTAACTTTGGTTTGTAACATTGGCTATGATTGATAATAGTTTGCAAACAATGACAAATTAAGCGGTATAAATATTGTCGTTTTGAGATCATGGAAATTGTTGATTGCAGACTGCATATTTATGGTGTATAAATGGATTACTTGGGTTTCTATGTCAACAGACTAAAAGAGATTGACCTTGAACTACTACCTTGCCTAAAGCCATATATATATATATATACACGAGAGTCTTGCTCTGAGCCCTCTTGTATCAAGTGTACAAGTTTATGACACTGTGTTCTGTTGTTCTGGTAAAGGATGAACCTGCTTGAGTGTTTTCATGGTGAGTGCTGATAAACTTTCTCACAGGTGCTCAATACACTCTAAAAAATAAAAGTGCCTTAAAGGATCTTCACAGCAATGCCAGAGAACAGGGGTATTCAATTCAATTTTACTTGACTTTATATTTTCTTCCAAACGGAGGTCCGGACAATATGTTTTTTGAAAATAAATACATATTTAATTAATTTAGCCCAGTTGGATATATATATCTGAGATATGATCTTTTATCGGGCCATTTATTTTATATGTTGATATACACAGTATGAATGTACTGTATGTATGTATCGTAGGCTCTGTGGCTCTAGGGGAATGCCATCTTAAAAGAAGTCGGATAATTCATATTTGTAAATATAAAAACTACTGACAACATGCAAATAACAAATGTAATGTAACAATTAAAAAGCTCTCATCATAAACAGAAAACAACATTTACTTACTAAACTAGCCTTTCCATGCCAGAACTACTTTTATCTTTAAATAACTTACCAATTAGAACGTTGTTCATTACAAAATGTGACCCTCTTCTTATTACTGTTTCCTACGTAAAATCATCCTACAGAATAATCTGTAATTAATTGTTTCTGAGAGCGCGTGTGATGTGATTCTACGTTGTGTAGACGCGCGGCTCAATTTAAACAACCGAAATAGTCTTTAAATGGTTCATTAGGCTGTGTCTCGCGGTCCGGATGAAATGAGGATGCCATCGAATAACCATTTTTGGTTCCACAAAGAACCGTTCAGACGAAGGTTTTTTCACCTCAGTCTTCAGATGTTAAAGGCTTTATATGGAACCATTTAGACAAAGAAGATTCTTCTATGGCATCGTGAAGCACCTTTACTTTTAACACCGTGTCTAAACCGGACGCTGCAACACGATAAAAGACTGCATTACAACCCATTATGCTTTCCTATTGTATTGTATTGTAGGTGTGTTGTTCCAGTCCAGTGTTTGTTGAATTTCAACAAAATCAAACCTCGGTAGTGACAAAGTCATCCAACAGCAATGTGAAAGACTGACAGCATGACAAGACTCTTGAGAAATGTGATAAAAATTGAGGCTTATGGCCGGGTCGCGGGGGCAGCAGTCTAAGCAGGGATGCCCAGACTTCCCTCTCCCTAGACACTTCCTCCAGCTCTTCCGGGGGGACACCGAGGCGTTATGCCCGGAACACCTTCGTCCAGGGGGCATTGCCCGAGCCACCTCAGCTGGCCCCTCTCGATGTGGAGGAGCCTACTCTGAGCTCCTTCTCACCCTATCTCTAAGGGATTGCGGAGAAAGGTAATTTCGGCCGCCTGTATCCGGGATCTTGTCCTTTCGGTCATGACCCACAGCTCATGACCATAGGTGAGAGTAGGAACGTAGATTGACCGGTAAATCGAGAGCTTCGCCTTGCGGCTCAGCTCCTTCTTACAGCGACCGCATTACTGCAGAAGCTGCACCGATCCGTGCGTTCCATCCTTCCCTCACTCGTGAACAAGACCCCAGATACTTGAACTCCTCCACTTGGAACTCTCCACCTACCTGAAGTGGGCAAGCCACCCTTTCCGACTGAGAACCATGGCCTCAGATTTGTGCTTCTCATCCCAGCCGCTTCACACTCGGCTGCAAACCGTCCCAGTGCGTGCTGAAGGTCCTGGTCTGATTCATCCGCAAAGAGCAGAGATGATATCGTGTGGTCCCCAAACCCGACGCCCTCCGGCCCCTGGCTGCGTCTAGAAATTCTGTCCATAAAAATTATGAACAGAACCGGCGACAAAGGGCAGCCCTGCCGGAGTCCAACATGCACCGGAAACAAGTCTGACTTACTGCCGGCAATGCAACGTACAGGGACCGGATAGCCCTTAGCAAAGGGTCCCGAATCCCATACTCCCGGAGCACCCTCCACAAGATGCTGCGAGGGACACAGTCGAATGCCTTCTCCAAATCCACAAAACACATGTGGATTGGATGGGCAAACTCCCATGAACCCTCCAGCACCCTGGAGAGGGTATAGAGCTGGTCCAGCGTTCCACGACCGGGACGAAAACCACACTGTTCCTCCTGAATCCGAGGTTCTACCATCGGCCGGATTCTCCTCTCCAGTGGCATAGAGAAAGTCTAAAAATCATATAAATGTAATTTTTTAACTTTTCCTAAATACATGTAGAAATATTACTGTTGTATTGCTTAAAAGTGAATCTGAACTTGTTTTCTTTGCATGATTTAAAAAATACAGAGTTTTCTGTTATTTCGACACGTTTCACCTGTTTTCATTTTCTGCAAATAAATGCAAATAGAAACAATATTTTTATTTGAAATTTGGTAAAAATATTGATAGTAGTTCAAAGAATGAAACAAAAATTATAATTTTACCTAAACACATAAAACACTTTAAAATCAGATGAAATCTCTGAAATGGGCTCATATTTTTTCTGCGGCTGTATGTGCACATTTGAACTCAATTCACCACAAAATGTTGTTCTTTATCTTGCTCTGAAGGTGATACATTTGAAGTTGAATTTCATTTGTGTAAAACATGACCAACCAGCTCTATGTGGGGCATTCCACAAGGCATCACCTGTCTACAGAAACATATAGCTAAACCTGCGTTCGAATATCACTGTAATCTAGACTCAGTTTTTCTCCTTCGTTGCCTATAAACAGACAGCGTTTGTGGATTACTCTTGGACATGCACCTTAGACTCAGGAGGGCCAGACTGCTTAGAGATTTATCCTGATTCTGTTTTAAGCCTTCAGACGCAACAGGTGGTGCCAAATGCCAAAAGACAGCGAGCAGCAAGGTCGAACATAAACCTACTGCTGTCTACACCGGACACTGAGAGAAAATGAGAGCTGGTTGAAGGAAACTATAACTAAAGAGGTCAAAGATCTTCATCTTTGCTGCCTTTTGACTTGTTCACACCTGCATTTAATGAATCTACCGGAGTTCATAGTATATTTTCGGCGGAGAAGCAAATTCTGATGCTTGACCTTTTGGATGAATTATGGGAATAGGCAGTTCGTTTGCTCCTCGGTCAGATCAGATCTTTACTATAAGGTACGTGCTGGGATTCTGTGTTGTTTCTTTCAGTTATGCGCAAAGCGTCTGCCAAATATTTCGCAATTCTCTCTTGAAAAGTTCCCAGATCTCCTTTGGTTTGTTGACACAAGACAGCCTGTCTGTCATTAGCTGTGTCGAGAGCATGTGTTTCAAATCATGATGTGCTTGTACGAAAGCTGTGGAGTGTCCTGGAACGCACATTCACATATAAGAAACATTGCATTTGTTCTTCACTCTGAAAGGCAGTGAAACACGACTTCGTTATATTGCTTTGGCAAGTTCTCAAGAGAGCGCAAAGGGGCATTTTCTCTTTATATTTGGACCAATTTCTCCAGTTGTTTGTTTATCGCCGTCATCATCTCATTGCTGTAAATGAATGTATAATCAGCGATTTTGAGATTGTTTGGTTAAACTTGCTGAAAATATCACTAGCTGCGTTTCCATTACACTTCAAAATGCGCAAATTGAAATGCGCAATGGAAACACATGTATTTCGCGAAAACTCCCATGTATCGCCAAAAACTTCTTGCGCATGCAGGAGGTGTGTTTTTTCAGGCAAAACGATAAAGGCATATTTGGCCAAACTGCAATGAAAACACTTTTTGTCTTATTTACAAGTCACATGGCGTTCCAAAAAAGTCACATGACCATTCGTGTATGTTTTGGCACAACATTTGGAAAGATAGGATGTAAGGAATACACTTTAAGTAATATCTTATTTGATGGCCCAAATGCAGGAAAACGCTGTATGGAGATTTATTGGGAAAGTGAGGTAATATGAAAATATCAACATTTGGAAAATATCGCTGAAGTGTTGTGCAAATCTGTAATGGAAACCTGGCTATATTGCCATTATCAGAGAGGGATTATGACTTTGATGTGCCCTGGGCACGAGTTTCAAAGGCCACCTGGCATCACATATTTTACGAGAACAGTGTTGCACCTATGCCCAAATACTCAGGATTTAGGAGCGTTTCGCACAAAACACATATTTGCGCCTAACAACACATGAAACAGCGCTCAGGAATGGTTTGAAAAAGCGCAGCGCCAACCGCGAGGGTCTAGTGGCACTCTTTTGATAACAGAAATTGCCATATGCCAACTTGCTATTGTAATCAAAAGCTTATGACACTTGTCCTGCCTTCGGGGTCTTCTGATTGGTCCACTGCTGTGGGATTGACATTGATGAGCTGCGCTGTGTGTAAAATGTTTAATTATTTAGAGACTCTGCAGACGGCACGAGACGCAGGCATAACACGTCGGTCTAGAACGTTACAGAACATAGTTCAGCAGAATAAAAAAACGTATTCAAAATGCACAAAAAACAACACAAATTGGTATATTAATATTTCGGAGTATTCTTCACCTAAAAAAGCTTCTGACCTCTCCAACTCATGTTACGTGGGATAAGCTTATTCCTTACATAATTTACATTTCTGCATTAAGAAGACGAGCATTTAACAGTCCATGTATTACAAATCAAGCAATATCAATCACCAAAGCATTTAACGTTATCCTAATAAAAAAGTTTTCACAGAGAGTATCTTTTGTCTTCCACAACGTAATCCCAATCCAGCTGTCTCGCAAGACTGTATTCAGTGGCCATTAAAGACAGCGCACTGAGATGTCTTTGACACATTTCTGTGGTTTAAACTCATTTTGTTATTTAGCCGAAGTGTTTTTTTTAATCGTCTCCCTCTCAACAGTGCTGCAATGCATTAGGATTTTTTATTTGTTTTATTTGCTACGGTTAATAAGAAGAATCCCTTTATTCCACAGTTTTCAGTGCTATTTTAATGAGAAAATAAACACAATAAAAATTAAACACATTAAATTTGCCAGGGCCCCCTGCTGGTGTAGTGCCCTGGGCCCGTGCCCAGAAGACCTGTGCGTTAATCCCTCCCTGGATGTTATGTGAAAATATTTGATTAACTAAAAATGTAGTTTAGTAGTTAAGTAGTTTTCAGTGCTAGGATTGTTTTTGCATTTACATTACTATTTTATAACGATTAGGTTTAGGTTTAGGGTCGATGTCCATACTGTCAAACGAATAGACTATAAGTTGCTTTGCATAAATGTGTCTGTCAAATTCACCTGTTGTGCAGGTAATCAAGAGTGTCAAGATGTATGATAACATGAGGTCTTTATTTTTTCTCAAACTCAGAGTGAGCCTAACGCCAAGGCAGAACCTGTCCCGAATCATTCTGAAAGGAATCTTCCAGGGTGTGAAGGTGGTCCGGGGACCCGACTGGGACTGGGGTAACCAAGATGGTGAGGCACACTTAAACGTTATAGTCAGTTTCGGGAAATATTCTGGCTCAATAAATAAAAGCGAACCTTTCTTGACAGCATCTGTGACATGCGATTAGATTTTTTACTCAGTAGGTAGTAAATGAGCAAAACTAATTTAAACCTTAACATTCATAATAGGAATGGGGCTGTTGACACCCCATATTACTTACATTATTCCTCAAAACTGTGATTTTATCCACGTAGAAAGGTAATTCCTCTGGTAAAAGGAGCATTTATAAGACTTCATAGTTTACATAATGACAAAATATGAACACTATAGACCGTTTCATCAGACATGCGCGCCTGGACTGCCGGTAAGATCCGGTCTGTGTTTGTTTAGTGGTCTATCTAGCGTCTTATAATATAACTATTTATAATATTATTTTATTTTCAAATAATTGTATTAAATAAACAATTTATGAAATTTGTATTTAAAGAAACCATACGAGACATTGACATCTAGCGGTCTAAATATAAAATCTTCTCGGTTTCTGTCGCTTGTTATCAGAAATCATTCACAATCACTCTATTGTTTGCGAATGTGTAGCGGAAGTTAAGGCAGGCCACGAATGCACATGTGCAGTAACGTTTTTAATGTCGTTGCTTTGAAACGGTCTATAAGAGAACTTGAAGTTGCAATTGACTTCAGTATTATGGCGCATTTCCAAGTAAAGTTAAATATCTTAACGTTAAAAATAGAAGATCGGGCTTAATCTTTCCTCTGCAAATTGATTGGATAAATAAAAGTTGGCGCGTCATTCAGAAATGGAAATGCACATGAATTGAAATAAAATATAACAACCTGAACAAATGTAATCATTTATAATAAACATTGCAATAGTCAATTCCAAACAAGAACAGTCTGTTTTCATTTCATAGTCAATTTTTTACCATCTGCAATGTTTTTCTTGGCTTTAATTTAACTGCATTAGTTTGTAAAGGCGCAGATGCGTTTACACTAATGCACATTAGAAAACGGTTTTCTCTTAAATACGGCACAGGTCACAGATGCCGTCTATATAGCTTAACTCATAGTGAAACGTTGTAGATTTCAGATGTTTTCCCTAGACAGCAGCACAGTGTAAACAAAAAAAAAGTGAAGCTCTGAGGTCTAAATTTAGCCTGTAGGACTTTAGTGTGATTGATGTTTGCAGATTTATCCTTGCATTATCTGTGTTACCTTAAAAGGAAAGTGTGTTATAACATGGCTGATACACCGTGTCACATGAAATGTTTGATCTTGTTGGGTATACAACATTTACATGTACTGTCATGGTACTTTTTGCTTGTTATTATAAACAGATGTTTGTATTTTAAATGCTCCTTGAAGGGTGTTTTCATGAGCACTACAATAACGAATGAGTCAAAACGTCCATGCAAAGTTCATTGATTTATCAAGCATAAGACTTTCTGTCCATTTATGCTCTAGTTTGTCATGTCTGTGTGTAGAGTAGGTAGGTTGTGTTTTTGATCGTTAGGTACTTGTGCATGTTATTTTACGAATTTTTACAGTAACATGTCCAGGTCATATTTTTTTAGCCATCGGGCACATAAAGACACATTTAAATGAACACTGCAAAATTGTGGTTAGAGACAGTCACACTTAAGTTGGTTAAGCGGGCGATCACACAGAACGCGCCTTTTCTGTTCGAAAACGCGAGGACTCTTTGAAAAGAGCAGCGGGCAGCGTTTTTTAAATAATGCTAGTTAACCACCGATCCCAGCTGTCCTGTCAGTCGAGGATTATAGCGCGAGTGCTCTAGTCGCTGTTAACCGTCATATTATTAGAAACTTTAAAAAGGTACAAGCAGAGGGCGCTTGCTCTGACGTTTCAAGCAACTGTAGAGTTCCGTCACCACATCGGGAGCCCCGCCTCCCCTTTTTAATTCGATTGGGTAATGGTAAAAAAAGCGAATGATGTCAAGCGCTTTCCTGTTGAGTTTTTTTTCAACTTCAGGTGCTCAGAGCACTCCGACAAAAACGCGAGGCGCAGCAGGCGGCAAAAACGCGAGGCGCCCGGCGCGCAAAACAGCGCACAAAGAGCTCCCTGCCAACTGAAAACAATTCAAAAGAGGTGCGTCTTACAGCAAATAAAACGCGTTCTGTCTGATCGATCCCTAATGCTGGGTTTACACCAAATGCGAACAATCGCGTTCCACTCACAGGAAAAGTTCGTTATTTTCGATATTTTTAACCTTCGCGGAAGACGAGATTGACGCACAATTCGCGTCATGTGCACCGCCTGCCGCGAGTTTGCGTCTATACAAGTCTCTGCATTGCCTTTGGATGTAATTTTCTCGCGCTTAATTCGCGTTTGGTGTGAACCCAGTGTAAGACACTTTAACAGTACTGTTAACACAATTTTGTTTTTACAAGAAGCATAATATCACAACAGTTGATCAATGGATTTGTAATAATATACCTTACAATTTTCACATATGAGAATTGAATGGCGAACTAACCTTTGAAAGGTCATGAAAATGAGATCACAATCCTTCTGGGCTGAAACATGACCTGGGTCTGTTCTTGGCAGGTTTCATGAGATTCATGAGTGTTTGTGTTTGTTCAGGTTAAATGTTCACATCTAAATACGAGACTGTCAGGAGAGATGCCGTGTTTATATTCTGCTGTTGCAACATTCAAGTGTACACCCTGATTTCTTTCCAGTTCACACTTATTTTAGTTGGTCGTGCTGTGTCATGTTTACGCCCTTCTAAACCGCTGACCGTGTGCTGAGACTCCTCCCTGTCCCGCTTCTGTCCGTATCCGTTTGCTTGCGTGTATGTGCGTGTCTGCGTGTGCGTGAGCAGGAGGTGAGGGAAAGGTTGGGAAGGTGGTGGATATCCGCGGATGGGATCAGGAGTCGGGTCGCAGCGTGGCTAGCGTTACCTGGTCCAACGGAACCACCAACGTCTACAGAATGGGTCACAAAGGGAAGGTGGATCTCAAATACGTCTGTGATGTTCAAGGAGGATTTTACTACAAAGAACATCTGCCCAAATTAGGTAAAAGCATTAAATGGCAGTAAGGGGCAGCGGCTGGCCAGGCGAGGGTTTTATTTGTCCTGCTTATCTGTGTGTAGGTGAGCATGCGGAGCTCCAGCGGCAGGAGAGCGCAGACAGTCACTCGTTTCAGCAGGGTGATAAGGTGAAATGCCTGCTGGAGGTGGACATCCTCAGACAGATGCAGGAGGGACACGGAGGCTGGAACCCCAAAATGGCAGAGGTGAATACACATATTACTCATAACACAGGCATTAAAAGATCATACTGTCACACAAAAAAAAAATGATTAGGGAGCTGACAGCATTTACGCATGAAGGCAACAAATGAATTTGGAAATGCACCGTAACTTCAATACAAACGTTTATTCAAAAGTGTTCTCTGACCGCTTTCTCGGTCGTCATGGAAGAAAGCGAAACAAACATTTGGATGTTCCCGCCTTGGAATTTTATAGCTTTCGGATGCAAATGCCAAGATGTGCCATATACTGATTGATTGAAATTTGGGATTGGAGGTTGATCCGTGTTTGTACGTCATTTTATTGGTCAGTACATCTCCAGAATCGGCACAGTGCACAGGATAACAGACCGTGGAGATGTCCGGGTGCAGTACAGTAACAACATCCGCTGGACCTTCCACCCTGGAGCTCTTACTAAGGCAAGCATGGAACGACATTTCCAGACACATAAAGACTATGGGCATTTTCCAAACGGAAGTGAGCATCCCTGTGCCCTACTCCCTTCGAAGGGCTGAGCCCTTGAAGTGAACTCTTTGGAGGTCGTAGGGCATTACTGTCTCTCCGGTATGCGTTTGGAACTCCCTTCACGAAGGGAATGACTGCCAAATGTTAGCTTGACAATGCCGCACGTGCACTCTGAATCCAGCGCTCGTTTGTTGAAAATAAACAACATTTTCAATACTTCTTGTTAAATAATGTGTAATTATGACTTATTTCACTTTGTTTTTTCACTCCACTTGTTATTAATAAAGGGAAAATACTCAAAATAAACAAGTCGCTATTTTTAAACATATTAAACATACTTTCCACTATATTTTAACTATGTTAAATCATATGCATCACTGACAAAAATAGAATAAAACTAATACAAACTAAATGTTCAAGATCCACGTGATCACAAACGGAACTCATTTCCGTGGCATGTGCCCTTCGCTAACGGACTTCTGAAAGGGCCCTTCGTGAAGGGATTCAGGTGTTCACTTTTGTGGAACACCCCTACAAATGGCCCTTCAAGGGCGCATAAAGGCCGTTTGGAAAATGCCCTATGTCTGCGTTTCAGGGAAGGCTGCAAGTCACTCTCTTCTGTGTTCGTTATATTTAGTTACTCTTAAAGCTGTCTGTCATGAAGCCTGCTGTGTTAGTAGAAAAATCTGCTATAAATAGCTTATAGTGTCTGTTTATTTCTCCTTCCGCTGAACAGATTGTGAGTTCTGTGGCAGTGATTAGTTGAAGCTTTAGACGATTTTGTCTAATTTTAGGACGTGTGCATTCTTATAATAGTGTCTCACCTCTTCATGCTCCTCGCTGTGATCTAATCTCTCTCTCTCTCTCTCTGTGTGTCAATAGGTCAATAGTTTTGCAGTAGGCGAGCTGGTGAAGGTTCTTGATGACATCGAGTGCGTGAAGAGGCTACAGGTCGGACATGGAGAGTGGACAGACAGCATGGCTCCAGTAGGTTTTCACCTCCGTAATATTCGTATTGACTTGGCATCACTTTTGTTGCCATGGCGATTTTCATGCCCTGTGTATTTGACCATTAGATGTGTTTCACCGTTTTTTCTTTGACCCACAAGTATGGGAGAGTTACACAGAAATGGTAACAAGCTATCATCTGGGTTTGATTCATTTTTGTGGAAGAATTAAAATGAAGTCAGTGGAAAGTCTGCAGCATCACACCCTCAATCACATATGTTCACTATAGTCCTCACAGGGCAATTTTTTGTTATCACAATGATTTAGTCGGAGTATAATGTAGCTATATAACACGGCTCGATTCTGATTGGCCAGTCTCACGAATGAAAAATGCCATGTGAAGACTAGTGAACATATGTGACATTTGCAGGTTCGTTATTCCCAGATACCTAGCATTCGGTAAAAATTTGCTAAAAAATATTCATATCCAGTTTTAGTAACTGTGTAATAAGCGGGATAATGTACAAGCAGCCGGCTGATCACACTGTTGGGGCTTGTTTCTGGGATAACAACCGTCTGCCTGTACATTATCCCTGACTTAGACTGAAGTATCGCAAATGTGCAATTTTTGCAAATTCATCATTGGTTCTGAAATCTTTCATTTTAGCCGATATTACCGTTCAGTGGCCATACGGTGCACTGTAAGTGTACATTTACAGTAATTACATCTGTGTTATATCTGACAGTCGATTATATATTCAATTATTATATAGGGATGTACCGATATGTACACTTTGGACGATAACCGATAGTTCTTTAACATCGGAAGCCGATAACCGATATATTTGCCGATATACAGTAAAGTATCTAAATATGAATATAAAATTCCCTAAGACTGAAACAAAAGGCAAAAAGTTGGACAACTGCTTTATTTCATAACATTCACCGCGGAAAACATGGTCACCATTAGTTATTTTTCCCCCTGAAAATCATGTACAAAGTCTTCTTAACAATAGTTAACGATTCTTTAACCTTCAAGTTTTCTGGTATATTTAATAAACAAATTATTGATGTTCTTCCAGAAAAATGTTTCAATAGCCACATGTCTGACAGGTCTCAAGACAGAAAGCATTCTGACAGCAGTCTGATTCAAACAATATGTTGTTCCTATAATTTACACATTCACAAATACTGTATCTACATACTGTGCCTACATCAGCAATGTTTTGATAATAGCAGTAAGTGAACGATCACGACAGAAGGACAGTACTGTACTGTATCTTAACTTAATCTTAACAGTGGAAATAATATTAGATTTATCAGCTTTAATATATCGGCCTAAATTGTATTATCGATACCGATATGGCCGATCATTTATTGTGTATCCCTATTTATTATTGTGTATTGATTAGGGCTGTTAAACGATAAATCGCATCCAAAATATTATGTGTTTGCATAATATATGTCTGTGTTCTGTGCATATTTCTTTTGTATTTATAAACACATACATGTAAACATACATTTAGGAAATATTTGCATGCATATATTTATATACAATTTAAAATATTATATATTATACAAAAACATTTATAGATTCTCTTTTACAAATATTTAATATTTTCTTAAATATATACATAATGTGTTTGTTTTTATTAATACAAAATTAATATTCGCAGGGCACATATATTATGTAAACACAAACTTCTATTCTGGACGCGATTAATCATGATTATTCATTTAACAGCCCTTGTATTGATGTAAATGAATATGATTAAATTCCATCTTTTATTGATGCTGAATAAAACATGTAAGGAGTGATTTTCATTACACACATTCTAATATCAAAATATTGAAATTGTCAAAATGCTCAGATGTACTTCTTTTTTTACCTAAAAGCTCGTACATAAAGTCTTGGTATATGCTGTTATATCTTTTATTAGTAACTTCCAATAAGTTTCAGGTAATTTTGTCACATTTTAATATATATGTGTTTGTGTACGTAGGCTTTGGGTCAGGTTGGGAAAGTGTTGAAGGTGTATGCAGACGGAGACCTCCGCGTGGCTTTCGGAGGACAGACGTGGACCTTTAACCCTGCGTGTCTATGCTCTCAGTCTGGGGAGGTCGATGCCAATCTGATGACTGCGGACAACTCCAGCGAATCAGGAAGTAAGAGCTCCCGGGAATCTCCTGAATGATCTGCTCCTGTCGTCATTTCATGTTTTTACTCAACGGGAATTATCTTGAATACCGTGAAAATAACCTCATCTTCTGTTCTCTTTCACTGTTTGCTGCATGTGAAGTTTAACTCTTTCTTTCCTCCCTCACTTGCTGTGCCGGTTCTGGCGTGTGTTTGTGTGACTTGCATGGACATTTTGACTCATTGAAATGGGGTTTTTACTTGTGGACGCTTTTCTGAACGCAGAATCAAATGTTTCTGACACCATGACTTCTCATCTTCTCTCTCGCTCTTGTTCAGGTACGGTCATTTCAGTGCTAGAGAAGCTTCTCTCTCAGTCGACAGAGCAGGACCACCCGGGCCGACTGGTCATCGAGGCGGCTCATGGAAGGGCAGTTAAAGTGCGGGAACTGGTTCAGAAATACCCGGACAAGGTCAGTAGGAGCACAGTGAGAACGTCGCGCCATCTCTCTCACGGCCTGAGAGAATCGAAACACGGAAAGAATTTGTTTTCCTACTTGTTGCTGTTTTTTCGTTGTTTATCTGATGGCGGGGCATCTCTAGCGGTTCAGAGTTATTTCTGGCATAGTCTGTCCAGAGGGTTACAGCCTTTCCTTTATAAACACATGGGCCACCAGAGACGCTTCATAACAGCCCTCAGCTATTTTTCAGCACTGACAGGAAGTGAGACGCAGTACTATAGTGATTTAGTCCGTATGAATAGTCATTTATAAAGCGGCAACGCATCACAATGCTTGTTTGTTTTAATACTTTGTTTTTTGGTGGACAAAAGTGATGTTCATAGGGAATATTTTCACAAACAATTAGCCGTCAATGACTCCTCGAGTTCAAGTCAAGCATCAAAATACGAGATGCGTGGTAAACAATGAAGAAAATACACTTGGATCAAAATTATTTGGCGAAAGGGCAAACTACAGTCTATCAGGGAACATGAGTTTTATCTTAATATACAAACCTGCATAGAAAACAAAAACCTCTCAGGAAATAAAGAATTTATAGTCTTAGCAGCCACTGCTAGTATAGCCTATATATGTTATTGCCCTGACGTATAGTATGTAGAGTGTATAAGGTTGATGTGGGTGTGTTCAGGTGGATATAAAGAATCAGGGTAAAACCGCCCTGCAGGTGGCTGCCCATCAGGGTCACGTGGAGGTGGTGAAGGTTCTCCTGCAGGCCAATAGCAGCATTGAAGCAAAAGATGAGGACGGAGACGCCGCGCTACACTACACGGCCTTCGGGTGAGCAGTCGCACCTTAGCTGTTTTTCCTGAGTAGTGTAACCTGCATTCAAAATCAGATTTCTTTTTGCTGACCCAGATCTGTTGTGTGAACGGCACAAATCACATGAAATCCATATGTGACTCTCAATCGTATACAAGTCTGACCTCAGTCTAAACAGCCATAACTTTAAGCCCTTATAAATTGGCATGTGTCACATGAATTTTGTGCATGTGGACATGTGGATTCAAGATTCCGGTGCATTGTTTGTCTGCCTCTTGATACCTGTTGTAAAATATGGACCCTATGGTTCTGATTTTAACAAACAACTATCCTCCAATACCGATATTGGTCAATTGCATAGTACTTCACAATACTAGCTAGTTTTTTCCTGCATTAAATTAATTTTACTGAACATGAATTGAAATTAAGTCTGTGCTGTTGCTATTTAATTATTTTGCTCTGAGAAAACGTTGGCTTATTCAGACATGCAACTCATTGCCTCCATGCAGTTAATTAATAAACCATATCGGCTATGGCCGGTATGCCGATGGTGTTTAAGGGGTCATATGACACGGCTAAAATGAATTGTATCGTTGTAATGCAATGTGTATACAGGATTTAAGGTGCAGATTGAAATGTGCAGATTTTTCACAAAGCTCATGGCTCTGAAAAGCGAGGTGTGCTGTGATTGGCCAGTTAACCAGTGCGTAGTGATTGGTGGAATACTGCAAGCGTGTGAAGGAAATGTAACGCCTCTTACCATATTTGGAACCTCAGGTTCCTCTTCAATTGTACTGACAGGTACTCACACCTTACTTGCGTATACATTTGTGCGGTCCTGGTCAAATCAGACCACCAACTGACGTAGATCTGTGGGGGTGTGGCTACACGAGGCGTTTCAGGCAGGTCTGGGTGAGCATTCGCTTTTAGATAGAACGCATCTTTTGTTCCCACACTTTCATTTGTGCAATGTCGCCCCATATGACCCCTTTAAATTAATCCAATATCGGCCAATTAATATCGTTGGCCGATACATCGGTGCATCCCTAATTTATAATGATAAATAAATATAGTGTATGTTGTGGCTTGTATTTAATGTACCTCATGCAGTGAGTTTGTATGTAATGTGTGTGTGCAGGAATCAAGCCGAGATCGCACGTTTGCTGCTCAGTAAAGGAGCGAGTGTGAATCTGCTCAATAACTCCATGTGTACGGCCCTGCACATCGCTGTGAATAAAGGCTTTACAGATGTCGTGAGAGTGTTGACGGAGCACTCGGCCGACGTCAACCTGCAGGTCAAACAAACTACACACATACTTCACAAGTACATACTCTTGAGCGATCCCTCAACCCTGCACTTATTAAAGCTATTATTAATCATTTCAAATAATGATAAAGCTCATCGTGTTTTAACAAACGTTGCACAATTGAGTTTACTGTTTTCCTACTTTAAGAACCTTGCGATCTAATGTCATTGTATCGTTTCTTACTTTTGATGATCGGCCATTGAATATTTTGGGTTCTCAGGATTCATATGGAGATACACCCTTACATGACGCCATAGCTAAAGACTTCAGGAGCATCATTGAGATTCTCACCGTGGTGCCCAACATTGATTTCACCCAACAGAACAACCGCGGCTTTAACCTGCTGCATCACGCCGCACTGAAGGGCAACAAACTGTGAGTTATTTCCTCTTCTTTAAACTTACATTTGGTCTTAAAGATGCTGTTGAAATCCAGTTCAGTTCCTCCGCAACTAATACATTAAATCACATATCATCCATCCAGAAGATGTGTAAGGCTCACAAAACCACTGAAACATCATGGCAGTTAAGATTTGGGTATAAAACACATAAATCGGGAACACAAAAAATCATCGTAATATAGATAATTGTGTTTCTACATTGGACAAAGCATCACGTTAACACAGGAATTAATTATTATATATAATAATATTATTATATTAATTGCTTTTTTCTGCCGAAATTCTCATCAGCGTAACACATCCTGATTGTGAATTAAATGTTGTCATTTAAACAGAGTAAAATTATTCTGAAAAAAATAATGTTCTTGACTGACAAAAAATATTGACAGAATATTCATGTACAATAAAAACGAATGTCCATGACTGATATTCTCATGCACCGTAACATTTTACTGACTGTTTACACAAAGATATTTACATTAAGTTTGATTTTATGTGAAGAAACACATCTGCCAGTACCTGACAGGTTAACAGATTACTTAATATTTTTCTATTAAAAAGCTTAATATGCTCTTGTCACTTCTTTCTACAAAAGAAATGTACATGTATAATTTTGTATTAAAATCTTATTCCTTAATGTTTTATTATGTATGATTGATAAAAACTTGCGAAGGCATCGTGGCTTCTGTTTTTTAAAGATTAGGATTGACATTGTCTTAAATGGTTATGGTTTTTAAGGCCTTTTTTGTAAAAATAAATATAAAGTCCAAAACTTGGTCGAACTGTCAGTAAAAGTTTTAAAATGAATGTCCTTAAACAAGTCATATCTTATTTTTAACGAATGAAAAGGACAGTTGTTGATACGAGTGTTTTTAAGTAAATGATGTTGACATCCTGAATAAGAGTTCGTGGGAATCGTCCATCACAGCGAGGCACCAAATCGCTTGCTAAACCCTTTACTCATTGGGTTCCCCTGTGGTGGAATGAACTGAGAGCCTCCACCCTGCAGGATCCTTTCAAAAACAGCTCAAAACATTCCTGTTCTGCATTTATTTGACTAACCAATAACTGTCTTTGCCTTGAGTCTAAAAAAAGACTAATTGTTGTCCATTCTCTCCTTTTCTCCAGCTTTAATCCTCCTAGTAGTATGGCCTTGTAAATTGACAATATGTTTCCATGCTGTCCTACTTGTAAGTCACTTTGGACAAAAGCGTCTGCCAAATGTAAATAAATGTAAAGTTATAGTTTCAGTTCATTTAAAGTGAGGTTTGTATGGTCTTTGGCTTCTTTGCATATTTGTTACTTTACGATGACTGTACATGAACTGTTTATCACATGTAGCGTTTCCTGAGGGATGTAGCTGTCAGTGGGTTATTTCTCCCTCTCTACCGCCTGTAGATTCAGGACGTGGCGCTCTTTGGCATCCCGATCGCTCAGCCACAGTATGTACATACGAGAACTGTGACCCAGATCCTTTCACAACACTGGCACAGCCACCGGGATACACCGCATCTCTCTCGCCCTCTCATGAAGTCACGCTTAATGTGACTTACACAAGTAGGGCATGTTCCTGGATCCTTGTTTATCCCATCAGCTCCAATCAGGTTACAGTTAGCCCTGGGTTTGGAGCTAGAAGAACATGTTCATTTTCCCCTCTGGCTTCAGAGATACCGTCCTATCGTATGTATTGATTTGTAAATCTCAACACCATACTGCACGTGTCCATGTCACAGCGCTCGTGTCTTCTATGGCGAGATCATTGCGAGAGCTGTCATATGTGTTCTCATCCCATTTCGTATTTGCCCTTTACTTCCACACAGCTCCTCTTTTCAGATGTAGTTTGAAGCTCTTACTCGCCTCGATTAAAAACTTCTTCTTGGTTTTCTACCGTTTTAATGTGGCAGTAGGACGTTTTCAACATTTCATTTGTTTGCTCTCTGTGATAGTTACCAGATACATACACGCAAAACCTGTTCAAGATGTGTCATCGCTGAGGCTCAAGACAAACCTCTCATTCTTTCCCGTTTAGACAGAACAGTTGTTTGTAGGGATGGGTACCAAGAACCGGTAATTTTTTGGACCGGTACATAATTGGGTCGATACCAGAGTATAGATAAACTTCATGACAAACGATACTGTTATCGATACTTGCGTTGTTTTATCTCTGTGTATTCGGGTGTTAAATGGCGAATTAGAGGCTTCTGCCTGTCATTTTCCATCCCTGAATAGTGTCCGAATGGCCGAAGTTTACTCGACGTATGTGGGATATCTAGGGCCATATGATTTCTGCGATGTATTTGTAACCTGGTTGTTTTGCGTGTGTGGCATGGTTGCGCTTGTGGAACTTTCAGCGTCCGCGTTTCACAACGAGGAAGCTTCCGTCAAACACCCCTTTGTGGCAACGCGTCATAATAAAAGTTCTTTATTTGAGAACAAGTTATAACATTGCTTTTAAGGCCACGGAGTATATTTAATTACTTTAGTCAATTGAAGTAAATGTAAAAGTAAAATGATAAAAACAGGACATACAATTAATAAAATACTACTTGTTTAGAAAATAGTTCTTAAATTTATGTCGACCTAAAACCAGAAAGGAAAAAACAAATACGGTCTACCAGCCAAATAACCTTAGTGATGTAAAGTAAATATGTTGAATTGCATTATGATGTGCGCCTATGCACATGCTAAGTGGCGTAAGTGGTATGCTAAGGAACACACACGTTTTGTTATGTGGCATTTTCTGTTTGCTCAGAAGCATTTGTAAACTGCAGTTCTAAAGCTCAACTGTAAAAAAGAAACTTAAAATGTTAAACATCTTTCACATTAAGTGTTTTAACATCAAATTATTGAGCGTAGTATCGTTAACAGTATTGATAAGTACCGGTATCGATATCGATAAAATCTTAACGACACCTATCCTTATTGTTTGTGAGAGCGGTGGTCTCGTACAGTGTTTCCAAGCTGGGGTTTGCCTGACTATGTCTTTCTACCATCGCAAGATTAATTCATAAAGTATTATTTTGTGATATTAAAATAAAAACACTTTTGTGGACACTCATAAAGAAAATTATATTTAAGCGGCCAAAAAACGTCACAAATATTTGTGTAATTAGACGGCTAAGTAAACAACATGCTCCAGACCAAAAATACAACTATGAAAATTTATGCAAAATGTTTATCTTGTTTATTTATTGAGTTGAACCTTAGATGAGGTTTTTAACACAATGGACAGATCATGCTAGTGATATAGAGCTGAACATATAAACACAAGACGATTCGTTTTGGAGCAAGATGAGGAGATGTTTGTGTGTGTTGGATGGCCGTAGTAACACGACGTAGTTGACAAACACAGACAGATCACAGTTCTGCACCCGTGCACATGAAGAATGTAAGATTTCACAGCATGTCAACAAAAAAGACCTTCATCTGGCCTCCCTCGAATGTCCCACCCGCTTCAATCACAGCGCATTAAAGTGGGATTGAAAAAGATGTATTTTTAGATGTGTAGTAGATTGGTTGTGTGTGATTCCGGGCTGATGGTATGCGTGTCTGTATTTGCAGAGCGACTGAGATGATCTTGGCCAGAGCGAGACAGCTCGCTGACGTGAAGAAGGAAGACGGTTTCTCTGCGCTGCATCTGGCTGCTTTGAACAACCACCGTGATGTAGCTGAGATACTCCTGAAAGAGGTGTGGAAGAGTGATGGGAATTATGATGCCTTCTTTTTCAGTTCGTTCACCAAAAGGATTTCTTTGTCTATAATACGCCAGCAGGTGGTGAAAAAGACTTGTGTTATGTCAACGAACGTATAAACTGATAACCGGCTTTATTCAAATGTGTGTGTCTCATCTACGCTTTTATTTCTGATTGCTGAACGAGATTTACATGCTAAAAGACCGACCTACCCTGTACACGCTTGTTCATTTAGTTCATGAACGACATGTACCAGTTCCTTCAGTCCTTTCACGAATGAGATCTCTCTCGTTCAGACTCAACAGCAACTTGCTCAGTGTGGGCGTATTCGTTCAAGTAGAAGATCCAACCAATCACATGTGCCTTCATAGCCGGAACTGGAATGCTATTTGCTGACGTGACGCGAATGAGAGCTAACCAATACTGTCACTGTTTTTTGTTTTACAGTTTTTAGAGAAGTGCATGACAGGAATTAAACGTAATGAAGTCGTTTTTATTTGAAATAAATTGTATATTTTATACTGATCGTTCATGCCGTTCACGAACGAGAATCAGCGGATCCTTTCGTTCATGTACGAACTAGATCTCTCTCGTTCAGACTCAAACCGCGTATTCGTTCAGTACATTCAACCAATCATACGCCATTGGCTCGTGCTTTAGACACTCTTTCAAATATGAGTCATTGCATTTCGAGGACGATTCGTTCACTTAAACGATTCGTTCAAAACGAACGGTGCGTTCACAAACGTAACATCACTAGTGTGATACACACATCTTCAGTCTTGTACTCCGGTGTCCTTAGAAACGTTCTTCTGATGGGTTTTTAAAGAGACTCTTGGCAAGTATTAAATGGTTTCTAGATCGGTTCCTAACCCTCCATGGTTTTCATGTTCAGGGTCGCTGTGACATCAACATCCGTAACAACCGCAACCAGACGCCTCTCCAGCTGGCCGTGACTCAGGGTCACGTGGCTCTGGTGACCCTCCTGGTGACGGAGGGAGCGGACGTCAATGCGGAGGATGAGGACGGAGACACCGCCATGCACACGGCTCTCAGCCGACACCAGCTGACCACCGTCATGAGCAGTTCTGAGGGCGAGGGCGAGGTGCTCTACAGCAGGGTAAGATCAGAGGTCTGCAGACCCATCTGTGTTTAAAATACTCTTTTTCAATTACTGTTTAAAGAACTGCATTCACGCAAATATGCCCACTAGCAGCTGCCAACCAGACTGTATCTACAAAAACACATACAGCGTGCATACTGCACAGTATTGTATATAATGTGGATTTCATGGATTTTTCTACATTTTCATTGTAAGGCCCCCTTTGCTTTGCGGCCCCCCAAAATAAAGACTCTTAATCTCAAACTTGGCATTTTAATTAAACCAAAGACATATTCATTTATACAATGCTGGAACATCAATTCTTTTGGTTGGTGGGCTTATTTTTGTAATTTTATGATAAATTTCCATATTTCATAAAATTCCACAAAATCTGTGGCCCCCTGAATCCATTTTAGGGCCACGGGCCCCAGTTTGAGAACCACTGGTTTATAGTATTATTTCCAGTCCTTGATAAAAACTCTCAACATTCAAACAATTGTTGTCATGTGACCTCACTCATCGCACGTTTAATTCATAGAGTGCCATCTAGTACACTGCAAAAAATGTGTTTTCTTGTTTTCTATTACAAATATCTAAACATTCTTAAATCAAGAGGCACAGACCTTAGATATTTAGTCTCTTTTTAAGGAGGAAAATATAAGAATGAAGTAAGTTTATGGTAAAAACAAGCAAAAAAATCTGCCAATGGGGTGAGAAAAATATTCAAGTGTATTTTTCTCACCCCATTGGCAGATTTTTTTGCGTGTTTTTACCATAAACTTACTTAATTCTTATATATTTGATTAAACAAGACTAAAGTCGGCGCCGATAGCCCTGTTGTTATTGCGCTGACATGTCGTGCACTTACGGCCTGACCCAGGTTCAGTTTTGTTTGTTAATTTAAATTTTAGTTTCCATTTATCAAAATGTAATTTTTCTATACTGCATTTTTACACATTTTTGCGTATTGTTATGGTTATCTTCAGCCCCATTTTATTCCCTTCCCGCTTATCACCTGACAATCACTTAAGTCAAATGCAGTCACCTGTAGCTCTTAACTGAGGCAAAATGCCAGAAAAAAGGAACATATTAATTTAAGATATTATAGATCATTTTACTAAAAACAAATAACAAAAATGCTTAGTAAGGATGTAGTTTATTGCAGTGTACTATTTTGGGATGTTAAAATAAAGATAATTTCCTTTAAGTTTGTCCACAAAAGTGTTTTTAAGCGGCTAAAATGTTTGTCAAATATTTGTGTAATTACACGGCTAAGTAAATGATTACAAACAATTGAATAAAAACAAAGCAAAAAGCTTGGTGACACGCATGGTAACGGCACAAACCCATGCAATCGCTTTCATGTAAAGATCTTCAAATAATGTCTCATGAAAATCCCTGATACAACGTACGTTTCATTTGCAATACTGAAAATAGAAGGTCATGTCGAGCACATTGCATTGTGGGATACAGCGACATGCATTGTATAATGCACATTTTGTTATCACCAGGTCATCCAGACATTCTATGCATACAAAATAATCTCCGTACAGTTTACAAGCAACACACATTGAGTAGTGTGGCCACTAAACAAATGTCAAGTTGAATATGTTTGAATGAATCGTTGAGATGACAATAAGCATTTGTGTTTGATTGTGTGTGTGTGTAGTTGTGTAGCTCAGGGCTGATGGGAAACACAGAGCTGAATGTCGGTGCTGCTATAGCCTGCTTCCTGGCGCAGGAAGGGGCCGATATGAATTATGCCAACCATAAAGGGAAGAGCCCGCTAGACCTGGTGACAGACAGCAGCATACAACAACTCATCCGGAGCTTCGCAGAGAAACACAGGTGCGTGTTAGACACTGATCACCGATGGAATGATGCCATAGAAAATATCTGCATAACACAGATAACATTCTGGTTCCAGATGTGGATGCCGACAGATTTGTTGCGTGTTCCTTTATAAGGGGTCGTCTATTCGACCCATCTGGAATCTCCATTTTTGTGCCTGTCCTTCTGTCATGACCAGGTGTGTGTTTGTGGGTTTTCAGACTTCAAGCGGTCACGTCCGGCACCGGGACGAGCAGCAGCAGTCTCAGGCGAGTTCACACCACACCCAACACCATGACCAACCTGGCCATGCCCAGCGCCACGGGTCCCAGCGAGTGCCTCATCTGTTCGGAGCTTGCTCTGCTCGTGCTGTTCTCTCCGTGTCAACACAGCGTCGCCTGCGAGGGTGAGACCCCCCACACACACACACACACACACACACACACACACACACACACACAAGGAAATCAACACACTGTCATCCCATGTCACTCTCTTCCGAACCCTAATGGAACGTGTTGTTTGTTCAGAGTGCGCTCACAGAATGAAGAAATGTATTCGGTGCCAGGTGACAATAACGAAGAAAATTCGTCAAGGTAAGCAAACGCATTCTGGTGATGTGGATGGAAATTTGTGGGACCTAAATGTGATGGGCGGCTTTTCTGCGTCTCAGATCAAACCGAGGTGGAGTGCAGCCCCAGCTCAGAGAACTCGGAGCAGCACAACCTGCTGGAGCAGCTGCAGTCGCGCTACAGGCAGATGGAGGAGCGCATAACGTGTCCCATCTGCATCGACAACCACATCAAGCTGGTGTTCCAGTGCGGCCACGCCTCCTGCATCGACTGCAGCTCCGCCCTCAAAACCTGCCCCATCTGCCGACAGACCATCCGCGAAAGGATCCAGCTGTTCGTCTGAGGAACGCCGGCCGCCTTTTTCTCGTAGTGGTCGCGTGGCTGTTCTTCGAACGGAGCGGAAGCGGTTGCCTATTTGCGCTTCATAGTCTGTCGAGCATCATCATTTAGACGCAGTGCTGGATGTGCCGCCCTCTCATGCCGGACCGCGGGACACAAGCCGATGCCAAAGGCGAATGAGAACATGTGCTTGTCTGTGTGTGTGTGTGTCATGTGACGCGTCACCGGGGTTGTCATCCTCTGGTACCGGAAATTTGACGGAAGACAATTTCTCCACGTTTCTGGATTTGTCAGATGTGTTTCTTCGCTCGTCCTGGTAGCGCGATGAGATCTTTCCCCGTCGTGAAGTGTAGAGGCGTTGGTTGGTTCATAAACCATCACCAGATGCTGTTTACTCCATACTGCTGAGCTTAAATGACACAATAACATTCAAAGACACAGCATGTGCGCTTCAGACATACGGCGAGCTGTGACGCAAACAGACGCTCTTTTAGGTAAATCTCACCAAACCTGAACAGAAGGAGCATGTCCGGATTATATTTCCCCCTAAAAACAACAGGAAAATAGGAGACAAATTATATTTTGCAGAGAAAACGAAGCCGTTTTTTTTACCACCGTGAAAAAATACCACGACTGCAATGTGAGCGTTTCGATTGTAAAATATTTATCATCATGTAGTATTTATTGTATTGATTTATTAAATGATTATAAAATAGGTCACATTGCGAAAGAAATAGACATGCAAAATAGAATGTCTTATTTCTCTTTCGGAGACCATCTTAAAGTACAGTCCACCGTGTTCTATCCCGGGGTTGGTCCAGAGGTTTATTAGCGAGAGGGTGATGTTGTACAGCTGCCTGTACCATATGCCTGTACCGCGTCACTCGCAGATCTAGAAGCTTTCCACAAGCGAGACGTATACATAATGCATGCTGGCGAGCGTATTATCTATGTCATATATTGTGTCATGGAAACCATGTGTAGTGTTATAAGTACAGGCGTTGTGTAATTTCTACCCATGTGTGGTGATGGCTGTGTGTCCGTGCAAGGATCTGGCAGAGAGACCCCTTTCGAGACCCTCAATAGTAATCTAGTAAGTTAACCCACAAGTTTCCCACGTAACGGCAAAAGCCATTTCATTTTTCCGTGAAGTACGCAATGAATCACAGTTTACAGACTTAAACTTGAGCACATTTATATACACTATTTGTTAATGGGACACTTCACCCAAAAATAAGTTTGAGTTGTTCCGAATCTGTATAAATGTCTTTGTTTTGATGAACACAGAGAAAGATATTTGGAAGAATGCTTGTAAACAGATTTTGTCCCCCGTTGACTCCCATAGTAGGAAAAAAACAATGATAGTCAAAGCGCCCCAGAAGTGTTTGCAGTCCTACATTCTTCCACATGTCTTCTTTTGTGTTCAACAGAGGAAGAAAAAAGTACTTTTTCCTACTATGGGAGTCAATGGGGGGCAAAATCTGATTGGTGTTCATTTATACAGATTTGGAACAACTCGAAGGTGAGAAAATAGAAATGTTTGTATGTCCCTACATATCATTTACTTCTGGAAGAACAGGAGCTTGTTTACTGTAGGACACTCGGATAACGGCGTATTTAGGGCTGTAGGTGATTGAACAACGTAGATTTAAACTGAAAGAGTTTGTCCTCACTAGGTTATTCCGAGCTGACCCACTGAGTGTTGAAATGCTCCCGTAGCCATTCTGAATTTGGCCTTTTTTCGGCGTCAATGCATCCCCTCGTGTATTCTCAACGTCAATTAAGTGTTTTTGTTCCAGAAGGGCTGACTGTACTCATTTACGATATTGATTCTGTTTCAATGTATTCATCGTCCTGTGACGGCTGTTTGTAAATCCCACTTTTGGGGTTAGCCAATGCAAAGATTTGGATGTCAGAAGAGGTATCTCGCTCCCTCGATGGCGGAAATAGTGCCAAAACGTGTCAACGTGTGTGAAAGAGCACACTTATGTTCAAAAGCATCATGTCTTTCTTTGTACTATTTAGATCGTGAACGTAATTGGTTCTAGTTACAAGGATGCATTAGTTACCTTGACTTCGTACAAGTCGTTTTCAGATTTGTGTAGGTTTATTTCAGTTAAAAGGACAACGGTTGGACAGCCTGGGCTTTGAAGAATAGAAAGACTTTGTGTTGTCAGTATCTGCTAACAGCTCCCAGTGGACAGTACAGCGTGTGTCTGTAAGCCATGGGTTTACAGAGCTCCATTCCTCTGAAAGAACTGTTAAAAGATGTCATAAATGTTACTGTCATATAGAAAGTAAAGTTTATTTTATGATGTAAATGACAAAGCATCGTATACAGTACATCGTGCCATAAAGTACATACATGCATTATGGTTTGCATTTGTGCATTCAGATATATTCGGGAAGGTCACAATTGGACGCTGAATTCCTCCAATAATGAGGCTAAATAAACGATTAGATGATCTTGATATTTTACTTCTGTTTGAATAAAAAATGTTTGTTTCGTTTGTCAATCTAGAATTCTCCTGGTACTGTCAATTCTAAACGTAATGTGCTGTACATAATTCAAAAGGTCCAGCCAAAAACATGGTATTTATGATGTAGTGGAGTAATGCTGAGTTTTGCATTAAGAAACGTGTGTCAAATCATTATTTAAGCAAAAAATATGATGTCTGTACAGTATGTGGAGCTCGGATGTTGGCCTTACTGTCCTATATTTATTTTTGGTTTTTTCTTTCCTTTTTTTGGTCTTACACTTTTCTTTTTTCCAGGTTTTACTCTGTAAAAACATTTTGCAGTAAATATTGAACGGTTTTATAAACATATATTTATGGGTTTGTCTTTTGTGAGCTGTAGGGATCCAGGAATCTTACCAATTAATAAAAGTGACAAGTTGTTTACCGCACTTTCAACACGGCCAAAAATCACCATAGGAATCATTTTCAGTAATGCATAAGAATATAACCATAATGGTTCTGCTAAATGGAAAAATAAGTGTATGATGAAACTTACGGCTAAACAAAAAATATCATACATTGTAAAAATAAATGGTGCACTATAGGTGTATATAGCACACTTTTTTAAGAGGGAACACAAAAATGGTTCTTCTGTGGCATCGCCGTGACGCTACATCCAGCCCTCCAGAAGTGTGTTTTTACCATATGAAACTATTAGCACTTTCAAAATTCAAAAAGCAAATATTTTGTAAAAACATTTCAGGAAACAGCCCCTTGTGTTATTTCAGCCATTCTAACTTTTTTATAGTACAAATATCTTAACATTCTTACATCAAGATACATTTTCCTGACCAGAAAAGTGACCGAAGATATTTAGTCTTGTTTGACGAAAGAAAATATAATTTATGCTTAAAACGGGCAAAAATATCTGCCAATGGGGTGAGAAAAATTAACTTGAAAAAAGTCAAACTAAATTTCAAGTTCATTACATAGATTATTATGCTTGTTAAAACCATACATTTCCCTATTCTTAAATGTTCTTTTATAACACAACACGTCACTTTTCAATGTATCTTGATTTTAGAAGTTTTGATTAGAAAACAAGACAAAATTGCTTAGTAAGAATGTCATTTTTGCATTGATCAGCATGACTTGGTGTGTGGGGGAAATTGGACCACTAAGCGCCTGTGGCCCCCATATCATTTGAAGTTTGCCCTCCACATTATTTGTGCACCAATTTCCACATACTAGTTGTGAAGTAGGTAAAATCAGATGCTGGGATGGAAAAGAAAAGAGGAACAATGATGGTGATTGATACTTGCGATGCAAATGTGATAAATAACATTAGCATTTGAAAACACAGAATTTTATAAAACTTCATTAGTGTGCTCGTGTTTTAGTCTTTAATGGACACAACCTTCAGGTTCTACATGACATCTGCTGTTGATCGCTTATTCGTTGTAGTGCAGAGTTCCTGCATTTCTGACCCTAGTGGACATGAAGTTTACCACCAGGGTTTCAAAGGCTCAGACATTAAGATGTCTTTCATCTCTTTATTTTCTATTAAGAGGCCTGTTTGAACTTGCATAACACGTTTTTGACGTTTAGTACAGTGAGTGCAAAGTACAGCGAGAGAGAGAGAGGTGGGGACCAAAGAAAGTAAAGTAAGAGGCATATTTGCATTTCCAAGAAGTAAAGAGCTGCCAGAATCATTTAACCAAAAGAGCAAAAAGAAACGAACGACACGTCTTCACAATAATGGAATTCCCTGACATGGCCTCAGTGAGTAAAAACTAAAGTTACTAAAATATCAAAAGCTATTTGGAACATGCGAAAATGAATAAGGAGCCTGTATTTAACAAGAAGTTCATGCAGTTTAAATTCAACAAGTGCATCACACTGAAGGGGTTTCTTCTGCCATACCAAGCGACCGGCTGTACATTATCCCGCTTATTACACAGCTACATGCGTCATAAAGTATTGTGATGTGATTCAATTATTGGACATGAAATATTGCTTTCAAGTATTTATTATTAGCTCATTTGTGATGCATGCAGACCTCCCGTTCGGTTTCAAGGCGCAAGACAAGAAGTTCAAGAAGAACATTTCATTTGGTTTAATCATTTGTAAATCTAACCTGATATATGTTATGAATTAGACATTTCTTTTGAATTTATGTGTAATATTGAACTCCCGGAGGACCCCGTGTCAGTGTTCAGCAGTTGTTATGAAGGTGAAATAAATGTTTTTTTCTTATAATAATAATAATACAGATGAAACTGCAGAGTCGGCCTGTGATCTTTGACTTTGAGGGCATTTCTATGACCCACTTCTTCACTGACAACTGGGAAAATGTGAAGAACTTCCAGGCAAGACCAGATGACATTCTAATCGCCACTTACCCCAAAGCTGGTGAGTGTGCTGATGTTGTGAGATATCTGGCCAGCATGTCATCTACTGTACTCTAGGCTAACTCTTACTGATTCACAGTTCACATGATCAGAGGACTTTGAGTTTCCTTCCTCATATTGACCTTTAAAACCGTTCTTTCACCCAAACTTGCCACATTTGATGTCTCAGTGAAGTTGACTATTTTTTGCATTCTGCCAAGCAATCGTTATTTAAACTTAACTTACTAGCACAACAAAGTGCTGCAAACTTTCAGACATCTCGATACAAACTTCGCGTTTGTCCCAAGCGACTTACATTGCATTATCCTACACATTTGTTTCTAAACGTTTGCAATCCCCTGGGATAGAACCCATGACCTTGGCATTGTTAGCACCATGCTCTTACCACTGAGGCACAGGAAAGCTGTCAACACTAAACCTGAGAAAGCACTCTCGAAATATGAAAAAATGACACCATAAAGCTAAAAGTAGTCATGAAAGATGTAAGAATTGTATTAACCCTTATGCGGTCTTCGGGGTCTTTTTGACCCGCAAATGAGGTTTGCTAATATAAAAAAAAGATCTTTGTCCAAAATTTTTTGGTCAATATTTGCTAGATCTACAAATAAAATAAATTGGAATGATATCTTGATTGTATGTTGGCGTGGGAAAAACATCACACTCATGGTCTTCGGGGTCTCTGGTTGGTCTAATGGCACATAAAAATGGTGGAGCTCTGCAGCACTCTACTGGTAAAAGTGACCGTTTCTTACATTTAAAACTGCATTTAAAAAAAAAGATCGTACACTTAACCATGTCAAATTATCCATGTTATCCCCATGAATGAAAGATAGAAATGTGGGTCTTTTAAAAAAATCTTTTTTTGTTTGTTTTTGTATAAAAACCTATTTAAAACTTTTTATTTTTGTATATTCATTTTTAAAATATCATAAATCCTCCAAAAACTGGAGTCAAAACCATAATAAACGGAGTAAAATTACACTTGTTTAAAAAATCTATTACTTAGTTACATAATAACATTTTCTCTAGAGACCCCAAAGACCATGAGTGTACATCCCAAACGAAGAAATGCAAAAAGTTTCTCTGCGTTTACTCAAATGTATAATTTGCGCTGTCTACGGTTCCTTTAGTTATTAATGAGAAGGCTTTGTCGCAGATGTGACTGTCCTGTTCTCAAACACTTTCTTTCCATTGTTATGCTGCTGCACTGTAGGTACCACCTGGGTTTCTTATATACTGGACCTGTTGTATTTCGGCAACGATAATGCACAGACAAAACCCATTTATGAGAGCGTGCCATTCCTGGAGTCCTGCTTTCAAAAGATTCCAGCAGGTCAGACGTTTACAATTCACTTGATTAATGAACTGGGATGTAAACATCAACTAGAAGTTTATTTGCACTAGTGAAAGGGTCGAAGATATTTGTGCTGACTCAGATATCCAGTCTTATCCCGACACATAGCGATTATAAATATGTCTCATTGATTAGTCCCTGGTTAAACATGTTGGATACATGTAGATTTTCATGACGTGCGAGCAGTTCTTGACACAGTGTCCGGGTAATGCGTTTCACACTCAACTCTTGTTCTCATACAATATTTTCATTTGCAGGGACTGAAATGGCAGATAATCTGACGACTTCTCCTCGTCTCATCAAAACTCATTTACCTGTTCAGCTGGTGCCCAAGTCCTTCTGGGAGCAGAACTCAAGGGTATAGTTTACATCACCGTATGCATGAGACTCTTTACCAGCATGGCTGTGATTCAGCAAAAGGCCACAGGTACTTACAGACATGCTAACATTACATCGCCGAGAGGAACATGTGACGCTGCTGTTACATTAACAACACCACAGGTGTATCAGCTGGTCAGTTACTCTGTCCATTTGTGCCACGACAAAAGAAATAGGTCCTGAAACATATTTTGTTTTTGAAGTGAAAGTGTTGATAAGACAGATAACTATTGTGTAAAAGTATTTAATTACTTATTAGTAATAACTATAACTTTCTATATCCTACATCAACCTTGATTAGAATTGATTCAAGGATAGACATGAAACAGCTTATTTAATTCATTCAAATAAACAATAAATAAATGATTCTTATTAACTGACCAAAGTATAACAAACTGAGAAGGACACATTAAAGCATGCATTTTAAAGTTAGAATTTTGATGTCATTTCCACCATTGAATATATTAAACAGTATTTAGTTCAATTACACGATTGTGATTAAATTACAGAAAATAAGAGTAATCCCTTACTTTACTGTTTCAAGGGGAAAGTAATTCAATTACAGTAACTAGTAACTAGTTACACCCATCACTGATTGTGTTGAGAGGAGAGATGACAGAAGAGAAATCGCCAACGACCTTTTGCCAAACACACTCTTCCCCTACAGACGAAATTAAACTCGGTTTAAAAACTGATAGTGAGTTTCACAGAATCCCTCTCCTACTTCAGACTTTGTACCGTTCACACCGTATATTCTAGTTAGAGAAACTGCAAATACAGGGAAGGGATACAGAACAGTGAGCGGTATATCAGCACTCTCTTTCCACTGCCATAAATCTGACACATTTATCTGAATGTTCACTTTATTGCTAGGACTGATCTATAGCACAGTGTCTGTTATTTTACTAAAGATGAATGTCTAGAGGTTCCTAAATATTACAGAGAAAATGATCCTTCTTACTAACAGTGTGGAAGAAGCCTGACACAACAATGTTGGTTTGCTAACAAAAAGCACGAGAGAATATCTGTTAGTCATGATGGGAACCGTGTTTGATCTGATTTCTTATTTTCGAAATCTATATTTTTAATTCAATTCAATTCATTATTATTCAATTGCTTTTTCTGGTAAACAGTGCTGCTTAAAGACAGTAAAGTATAATGCCCTCCACTAGTTTTTTTTGTGAAGAAAACTTTCTTTTCATTAATACACAATTTAATAAATGTCCTGTATCGTCATAATGTATGTGCTTTTTTCCATTCATTCCAGGTGGTGTATATAGCTCGTAATGCAAAAGACAACGCCGTTTCCTATTTTCATTTTGATCGAATGAACATGGTACAGCCTGAATCAGGAGACTGGAACTGCTTTTTGCAGAAATTTATGGAAGGAAAGAGTAAGTTGACACAAGGGGGAAATAAACATTGTAAGATCAGGAATTCATTCAAAGATGATGCTGTATGCTATAGACATGAGAAGAGTAAAGTTATTTACGATATCCTATAAGGTAACAGTGAAGACATTCCGTTCACTCCACAGATGTGTTTGGTCCGTGGTTTGATCATGTCAGCGGGTGGTGGGAGAAGAAACAGACATATTCTAACTTACAGTACTTGTTCTACGAGGATTTGGTGGAAGTAAGATCTGTTGATACAGCAACGGTTTCTTTTCATTCTTTTGTCAGTACTTTGTGTTTAAAGTGTGTTGTGTGGACTCTGTCAGGACACAGGACGTGAGGTGGAACGCTTGTGCTCCTTCTTGGGATTATCAACTTCACCCGAGGAGAGAGAGAAAATAACAAAAGGAGTTCATTTCGATGCCATGAAACAGAACAAGAAGACCAACCATGCCTCAATCCCCTTCATGGACTTCAAGATCTCACCCTTCATGCGGAAAGGTTAGTGGGATCCTCTCATCTCAATTCCTCCTAAATGTTAAGTTGCGTCTTCACCTGATTTTCTGCTTTTGTTTGTGTTCTGAAAGGTAAAGTTGGAGACTGGAAAAACCACTTCACTGTGGCACAAAATGAACAGTTTGATGAAGTTTACAAACTAAAGATGAAGAACACCACTGTCAAGTTTCGGACTGAACTTTAAAGCTTGCGTTCCCGACATTGATGCAGAATAGTCACTGAATAATAAATGAAGTCATTAATAATTTAGTTCTGGTACTGAAAGTATTGTTTCCTTTTATTTAGTTACAGAATATTGTGAATATCATATGAGTAGAAATAATAATCAGTAGAACTATTTAATGAAGTATTTAATAAAAGTTGTCTTATATCTTTAACATTTACCTAATAACAACGTTTCGATGATTATTGTTCCCGAAATATCTTTAATATCTCACACTATGAAAGCTTTCACTGGGATGGTACCTTTAAAAATGTCATTATTGTAGGCAGATGTACTACAGATATAGCCTATAGTTGGTGGTACCAATATGTAGTACAAATATTAGAACTATTTGAGGGACTAGTATGCACTCTTTAGGTGCAAAGCTTTCTGTTTTAAAGGATACCACCCCCTTATACGTTTTTGTACTTTTTAGTAATATCTTGGTTTACATTTCTTTGCATTTGCATTAATGGGTAGGCCTAGTTGACAAATAAACCGAACATATGTCCTATGGTGTGAGCAGAAAACTGTTCATATTATATTATTAATATTTATAATTATAATGTAAAATAGTATAAAATAAGTCTGACGCGATTTCGCTCCGGGTGACGCGAATGACACGAATTCACTCCCAGTTAATTTAAAGATGTATTTCTTTATTTTTTGCAGCAACCATGCTATTGATATATATTTTGATAACGTTTTTCTTCTCTTTATTATTTTCCTTTCTTTATTATTATTTTTTCTTTAATATTTAACTTTTTCTTTCCCCATTGATTCTCATTTTTCATATTAATGTAATGCTCTAAAAAAATATTGTGCAAACCCAACAAAAAAATTAACACAAGAGTTGCATCAATATTTTTGAGCTGTGACAACTTCTAACAAAATTAAGTTCATCCAACAAACTACATTGATTTTAGACAGATGATTTTTTTCTTAATTAAAAAGTAACACCAACTTAAAAAATCTTGTTGATCTAGTATAGAGCGCCACCTGGTGGACATTTTGAAAATCCAACAATATGCCATAACATGATCTATTAAATCAGATGTGCAAGGTTCTGGGCATAGTTAACTTCATCTGCATGTTTTACAACAGCATGTTTTCATGAGTCATGTTAAATCAGACTACATTATACTCTTCAAGTTCAAAGACTTGGGATTAAGGGTTTTAATGGTTTCACTTTATCGTTTTGACAAATGTTGACATTTTGTTTAGTGTATTTTTTAGGAAAATAAATATAAATAATTCACTCATTTTTGCTTTACTTTTATACATGTTTTATTTAGCTAAAACATTTACTGTGATTAAAAAAGCTACTTTATTTAAAGATATTTAACTGGACCGACAACAGGATTTTGTAAAAAAATCCCATTGGTTCAACATATAATTTCTGATTGAGCCAAAAACAGATGCACATTTTGGTAATACAGGTTAATAGAAACAAATAAATCCAGTAGGACAGAGGAATCTGTGACTGTGACATAACCTACTCTCAGATGTTACTGGAGCGGATGCCTCAATAAGAGGACATTTGTTTGCATGTGGTCACTCTAGTCACGTGGCTGGACTAGTACACTGGTTACTTATTGGAATATTGCACTGCCTACCACATGACGTCTATCTAAGCCATCTATACAGTCATATCATTTCTTTTAAATTATATTTACGAGCCCGTTGTAGAATGAAAACAAGGACAATTAGGTAACCTGGGTCAAACTTTACAAAAATGAATCTGCTTATTTTAAAATATTCACTAATAAACCACACGTTAATGGGATGAAAAAAAAAGCTTTCACTATTTGCATAACCATATAGCAGACGCGTTTATCCAAAGCAAATTCAAAAGTGAGGACAACAATGAAAATTTGTCATGAATTAGTTATCCTCAAGTTGTTTCAAATCTGTATACATTTCTTTGTTCTGAACACAAAGATATTTGGAAAAATGTTAGCAACTGAAATTACTGGGGCATCCTTGACTACCATAGTAGGAAACATGCTAGTCAAAGGTGCTCCAGAACTCTTTGCTTTCCTACATTCTTCAAAATATCTTCTTTTGTGCTCAACAAAACAACAAAAATGACATCTGGTAGTCAATGGTGCCTCAGAACTGTCGGTTGCTAAAATATCTTTCTTTGTGTTAAACTGAATAAAGACATTTTTAATTTTCAGGTGAACTATCCCTTTAAGGAGAAAATAATAAGACATATGCTGGGATAGATACATAGTTTCAACAGTTGTTAAAAACACACACATGCATCATTTGGCCATTCAATATGTTAAATAGGACTTATGAACTTTTTTCAGCTGAACCCCTTTGAGCTAAATCATTTACTTAAAGTACCCCCTGAGAGGTACTCCCCCTGGGCAAGTCAATATTGAATCATTCATTATTGAATAATTTAATAGCACATTTGCATCTTTTACTTCAAAAACATTGATTTGTTTTGAGGTTTTTGTTAGTAGTGTTTTATTATTGTTTAACTAGTGTTATTCCTAACAATTTCTTTCATCTTTCACTTCAAAGAAAACAACATGTATGTGCACTTGTAGACATACAGTGTACCTCAGGAACCACCAACCCAGGCTGCTGCTAGAACCGTGGAACATCTTATGCCTTACTGTCAGAAATATGAGGCAAAGAGGTGATTTTCGGTTAAAAATCACACTGAGATAAAAAATTTATTTAATGGGCATTCTACAAAGCAACTGAAGACATTTATTTCAACGATTTATTTGACAATATCTTAAATGACCATAACTTGTGGGAGAGGCTGCGAAAGGGACATTCTGATCCACACTCCACACCAGCTGGTGGCGGTAGAACGTCAAGTCGTTTGTCAACCACCAATAAAACCTAAAGAAGAAGCCGCACAGTTCACAACAAACATGGCGGCGCTGGTGGAGGATGCTGCGAAGAGTGCGCACGTGGAGAGGAAGAATAAGAAAAAGGTTATAAGATTCGTGTCTGAGTAAAACAGTCTGTGTTTCGAGAAACGGAAATCTTTCATTTTTTGTGATATTGGAAAGTAATCTTAACGGAAGAGATGAGGCTAAGAATGCCTGGTTTATGACGTCTCGACATGTGTTCATGTCACGATGTAACAGTAAAGAATTTCTAAAGTGTCAAATGTGGAAATATTGTTTATGTTTTGATATAAAGCAGATCAAAAGATCTAAGAGCTCAGTATTAGCTGAGGGCAATACTGTGATGCATAGTCCTTTACCGTAGTATTCACACGAGACTCAGATCAACATGTAAGAGTGATCCCGTCTCTGTGTGGTGGATGATACTATTGTGTTAATCATCAAGACAAGAAAGCAAGACAAGAAAATACACGTATGAACAGATTCTGAAAACGACTTTATGTTTCTCTCTTATAGCCTGTAAAGCGCTATTGGGAGAAGACCGAAGAGTTAAAGAACAGCGACCAGAACACTTCAGACAGATCCATATCCACAGAAAACACCGCCGACGGATCCACGGCCACAGAAAACACCGCCGACGGATCCACGGCCACAGAAAACACCGCCGACGGATCCACGGCCACAGAAAACACAGGATCAGTCAAAAGAAGGAAAGGTGGACAGATCCCGTCAGGGGTAAGTAGGATTATTCTGTCAAAATGCAGGAAAATGACGCGGGTAAACATACCTATTAAACTCATTCAAATCTACATTAAGACATTTTAGTGCACAAGATATTGATTTTAGTACAAAAAGTTCTGTTAAAATAAAATATTAGTCTCGTACAATAAAATGTTACTTTATTTTAACCGTCAAAAGCATTTTAATGAAAATACACATCATTAAACGCGAAAAATTTGCCTGTGGTTAATGGCTACTGTTTCCATTAAGCTCACATCATGTTTAAATAAAAAATATTGCTTGTTTTATAAAACTTTTTAAACTAAATATTTTCTTTAAAATTAAAGAAATAATTGAAATACGTTTTATTTGATAGTACAGAGTCGATCACAGAAAATTCAGACCACTATGTATATTTGAATGTTATATTTTCACTGGATGTTTTTTACTTTAAGACGTAGGGAACAGTAAAACACAAAACATGACCTTAGCTGGATGTTCACAGGCAGGACCAACATGATGTGGCCTCATTAAATGAATGTGAACTTATGTATATTTTTGGACTTATCTGAGATATGGTTTCTTATGGCTCCCTCTATTGAACAGAGAACATGCCTCTTGAATCTTTGGGTGAAAACTAATTCCATCTGTTTTCGTCATCTGAATGATGTATAAATCATTTATTAATCATTTTATAAAGGTAATCTTAAAGTGAAGACCATCTGTGATTATTTAAATCTGTTTATTGGGTATTTACGTAGATTTTTAATGGGGATGAGCTTAAAGGGAGCAGCAACAATTTTTAATGAATGAGTTTTACATTGATTTGACAAGATTTTACTAAATAAATAATCTTGGACATGTATTACGTTATATATACGTTTATATGAAAAAATAAATATTGACAATATCTATACAGATATACTTTTTCATGTTGACGTCACACTGAAGCTCTGTGATTCTCACAGCAGTGTACCCTTTAAGCTCACATTAAAATAATATGAAATCTTTAAAAATGACAGCAGTGTGAAACCAAAGACTGTCAATAAACTGTACATTTATAATATTCTGAATTGTAAAGTACAATCCGTTAACGCCTATGAAGTAATATATTAGTGTAGCACACAATCTTATACAGCTAGTGAGCTGACTATGTTCTGTAGAAAAAAAACAATCTTTTGATTTTATTGTGATTATTTCCCACATCCTTGTTCCAGGTTATAATACGTAAAAGTGAAACATTAATGTCTTAATTTAATCACTTAAGCAATGATTCTTTTCATAAATAAAGGTACATTCATACAGACAGGACAGACAGTGAGAACGCATGAACACTCTTATCTCAGTGTTTAATTGTCAGATTGATTTAAAATGACAGGAGGTATGTCATAACAAACATATTTCAACAAACACTTTTCTGTAGTGCACTGTAAACAGGGCTCTGTTAATGACTTTTATGGGTGATTTATTAACTTTGTGGGGACTTGCAGAAAGACTACAAAGCTATATTAAAGGGCTGCCCGTCACGCGCCTGACTTACATCCACCAATGATGAATAAACAATCATTCATACAACTATAATCTGTATTTATCCATCCTGTATTAAAATTTTGAAATTGTATTCAAAACATGAAATGTAAATGAACACATAAACCCGGTTTCACAGACACGGCTTAGTTTAAGCCAGGACAATGCCTTAGTTGAATTGAGATATTTATGTATATATATGTTTTATAAAAATGCCTTAGAAGAATACATTACTGGTGTGCATCTTGAGACAAAACAA
This sequence comes from Triplophysa siluroides, assembly GCA_006030095.1. NCBI lineage: Eukaryota > Metazoa > Chordata > Actinopteri > Cypriniformes > Nemacheilidae > Triplophysa > Triplophysa siluroides. The sequence goes on along the minus strand of VCII01000010.1, from coordinate 425,618 downwards.
TGGCACCGAAATATTTTAAGTAATTTTTCTGGGCAAGTTATGATCAGTAAGGCAGGTCACACATTCCTTTTAGTCTGAGACGTGCCTTAAACCTTGTCTGTCAAACCGGGCCATAGGGTCTTTATGGTCGTGTCACGTACCCCCAGGGGTCTCTTCAAGTACCACAGTTTTAGAACCACTGGTTTAAGACATCAAGTATGATCATGCATTATTTTTTCTTTTTTATAATCCGAGCTCGAAGATGGAAGTGTGCTTAATAGGGACGTATACCCTATATCTGCGTCTACCTTTCTTCATAAAGACCCCATAAATCAGTGCCATGAAATAATACTGTCATATAATTGAGGGATTACTACAGTAAATGTCCTTAAATAGTGTATTTAAAGCTAGTACCGTAATTGTTAAAGTGAAGCCTACTACTATTGACTACAGTTTCTCAGTTTACTATAATTAATACCACAGAAGAATATAGTGTTCATAGCATAGTACAATAGTGTACTACATGTTTAAAGAACTTTTAAAGTTAGATGCATGATTGGAAAACATGAATATTTTGCAAGAATACTAGATATTTTATGCATTTCTAAAATGTCAATTGTAGAGCTGCTGCTTGCAACAATGCAAAATTGTGAAAGATTCTATAGAAATACATCTGCATTAAGTATCGGGGTTTTCTTTTCAGCTTTGTCCGCTTTGCTTATCTTGTGTACTTCTGGTAAAACTACCGTACACTAGTGTATAACTGACTTCAAGACTACTGGGTCCATTACCTTCCGATGCATAGCTGTATTGTGCCATTTAAAAGTGCCTCTTCATCTTCTGTGGATACTGTACCTGATTTAAAACATAGGGTTAAGCCTCTCATTGGATGATGTTATTGGTTTAGAAAAAGGACCCTTTCCCCGGCGAGGCCCCTATACCAGAGGAACAGCTTCAGAAGTACCAGAGAGGAAGTAAACACAATGTGGTGAGTCAACTTATGACTTGTGCATGAAGATTTACTTTTAAAATGATTAATGAATTATCAACAAAGATGCTTTAGAAGTCTTGTTTGTTAAATAATCTAGTTAAACACTGCAAATAATGTTTCATCATAAATGTGATTTTGATGATAATTCCCATTACTGTAAGGTTTCTGTCTCTGGATGTTTTCACTGTAATATATCAAAGTAAATGTTCCTGTCTCTTGACACAATTTTACATCAGTAAGGCAGTACGGTGAATACTACCACGATACGAATACATCACGTTAAGTCATTCATGTTCTTGTCTTTATTTGCATTACAGAGATAAGAATTGAGTTCTTGATTATTCAATTGTAATAATATCACGATGACATCAATTTGAATAGTCAAGCATGGCTTACGTATCTTTACATACATTGGTCATTTTACTTTTGACTTCAATGATGTCTTCTCGAGAGGCTGGATGCACCCAGCATTCTCTGACTCGGACACTAGGTTGCATTCGGAATATTTTGTGACTGTAAATAAAGCAATTTTAATGTGTATTATGAGCTTCAGTCTGATAGAATCGCTGACAGTTGTAGCGTTTATTTCATGCCCTTAATGTTTTGCTCTGTTTTAATGTTCAGCCGAAAGGGGCTCAGCGGAGACTTAAGGAGGCCATTGCCTGGTCTGAGAAGGTGTCTGAACTTGCACAGAAACAAGCCGCGCGATATGATCTACTACTACCAGAGGATGCTGGGTAATATACTTCACTTTGACTCTTCTTTTCACGCTGACCATATATCCTGACAAAAAAGGCATTTGGGGAGAAAAATCTGTGATTAAAGAAACGAGACGGACTCAATTCTCACATGCTGGTTTGTGAAACATTACACCAGATCAGATCTTTTGTGATTCATGGAAGTCAAGCAAGTTTGGAACAGCATGAATATGTGAAGTTTATGGCAACATTTTCAGTTTTGTGAACTCACCTTTTTTCCTTGAAGAATTTAAAGCACACTGGCATACACATAAAGCTGATCTATGTCTCTCCGTCATCAGATTCCTGGAAGGAGACGAGGATGAAGACACATGTAGGATCTCTCAAGAGGACATAGCCGATGCTGTTGACATCACTTCTGGATCTAAGGTGATATATAGTTGTATTATATTTTTTTAAGTAAGTATATGGTGTCTATGGCTACCGGAGATGAAGGAAAACGGGCTCATTGGTCTTGATGCAGTATGTTGGAGATGTTGTGCATGTTTGGAATTGCACAGACCTCACTTCGCCTTTTATGTCGTGCGTCTATGAAAATCACAGTGGGTTTATCTCGCCTGTTCAGCTCTGTTAATGTGTTTCTCTCCACACAGTTTTTCAACTTGCATCTTTCCCAGTTTGGACCTTACAGGCTGGACTACAGCAGAACTGGACGGTCAGTGCTTAAAAAGTATTTTTGAATTGTAGGTTATGTTATTACAGTAGGTAGTCAACCAGAATGCTCTCTACTGACGCGTTGAGTGCCGCCTTTGGGGAAGTTAAAAAACATTTACATGTGATACGCAAAATTTCTGCCAGAATCTTTCCCCATTCGCAAACCAAAGAAACGGACCGTCAAATCAGAATCGAGCATTTTACGTCACGCGCCAAGAGCCACTGAGGGCACGCGCGGGCGCTAAAGGCTCAGGAGAAGGGATGGCGAGTTGTTACTGTCGTTATAAAAAAAGTCACAGCGACTACAAAAACCAGGACAAAAAAAGAAGTTCTGTGGCGTAATTTGAGGTGGCATTCAAATATAAACAGTATATATAAACCAGTGGCGATCGGTTCCTCCTCCTCAGGGGAAGCTGGAATTCAAAATACCTGTTCAGCGCTTCACGTGAACCTATGTGCATCACGCATCATGTCAATATACGTGCCTGCTGCAGACGCGTCGAAAGGGTTTATGATGAAAGAGACGCTCGCGTTCAGAAGACACTTAACCTTGATGACACATGAGACCAAGCGAGTATCTAGCAAACGCGAGCGTCTCTTTTATTAAAACCCTTTCGACGCGTCTGCAGCAGCCACGTGTTGTGACATGATGCGTGACACACATGACGGGCTAAATACACGTTCTGCCGAGCTTCGCATTACTGCTTCCCCTGAATAGGAGTCACAGATCACCACTGAACTAACTATATATACATATATATATATATATAATCTTTCATATGAATACAATTCACATGTTATGTTGTAGTATGGGATACTACAAATATGTTGGCGGTACCAGTAAAAGTCATCAAAACAATCAGTTTCTTAAAATGTCTTTATTTTTATTTATATACAGTAACTAAGCAGTTTTGCTTGTAGGTAGAAAGCAAAGACACATGTAAACAAATATCAAGTCAAGTGAACACATATTTTACATCTGTTTAAAAAGCACAGCTGCAATGCAAATGCCATTGGTAACTAATGAACCCCCAGACCATCGTCCTGAAGTCACGATGAAAGCGATCGTGGTACAGCTAACGTAACCTAACTCTTGGATCAATCTATTAATCAATCTATCTGTTGTATTTTTCTCTTCCTTTGCTCATTCAGTAAGTACGTAAAGCAAACAGTACTGGAAGCCTGTATTGCAACGCGCCAAGCTTTAAGCTTTCCTCTTCTCGGCAGCCAAATAATCCTGAATAGCGGTTGAGCGCCACCTAATGTTTAGGCGTGAAATATATCCTCCATCAGCGCCATCTACCGTTCTGGGTCAAATAGAAGAAAGCGAAAATTCGTTTCGTCGTTGATATGAAAGCTTGGTTCATCGGGTATCGCTTTTTCGTAAGATTTTATAATAAATGTATCATTATTTAAAGATAATCTCATTTCCACCACAGCGCAAACCCAATGAAGTTCAATATACAATTTTATGATAACATTAAACAGTCTAAATTTAACATATCACCACGTAAAACAAAACAGTAAACATTGTGAATGCCTTTAACCTTTAATGTAATATTCGTTTCAAAGTGTACAATTGTTTTTAAACTCATTTACAAAGATTACCATGAGCGATCATTTTACACTAAGATGTGCGTCAGTGAAAACCATCACATTGATCACGCAGGAGAGGGCAGTTTGCACCAACTACTTCAATATGCCTGTGAAGACCTTAGCGGAGCGTAGCATAGTGTCCGTCTTCTAAGCCGATGTGGACCGATTGGCGGTTGGAGGCTCGCTCGGAGCGGGTGTAAGTCCTGTGACAAGCAGCTAAATCAGAAATGAATGTTACAAAGCGACAACAGAAGGCCTAAAACTGTCTTTCAGCCAATACGTGAGGGGGAAGGTGACACAATATCACTACTTTTATAATTATAAATGAACGCGGACCGGAGAAAGTAAACTGCACAAGGCGAAAATTGAACATAAATTATTATTAATGAGCTAGAACAGAGACCCGTGTGAAGACGTGAATGAAAAAAAACATTATATTTTATCATCATTATTAAATAAAAGTGTGGCGAAAAAGTGTGTTGACCTGCGATTAAATGACAAGCATTGAAAAGTTTTAATTCTCTCCATGTCAGTAGGGTACAGGCTTTTAAAAACAGATTCCACTTCTCAGGTGACGGGGATGGGAGAGGTGTGAATGTCTCGCTTCTTGAAAGAACAGAGTTTAGAATGAATGTCTTACCTGCAGGGTGACAAATAAATGTAAGACGCCGTAACACTGATAAGAAACTTAACTCCAAACATAAACAAAACATCTTTGCCAAAATATGCCTTTTATAATCGTAGTGCTCCTAATTTACGTAACATTCAGTTATTAGAAAAAATATTCTACAAATTAAAACACTGAACTGACCTCTCGTTTGAATGACAAACAATTACATGTTTTCATATCTTCTTTATCAATACAGCACTTTAGAAATGAATTCTAATCTTCTGAGTTTTGGCTGAAGTGTTATAGGGTGATGTCTTCCTGCAGTAGGAGGTGGGGGTTGATGGAGGTTGTGTGAGCAGTAACTAAGAGCTGAATATTAAAAGGCATTTAAGGTGCAGGTTCACATAACTGGAAAGTATACCCTGGCAACATTCATTTCTAAAATCACTGGCAAAATCACACGTACACAACATATTTACGATCATTAATTAAACCTGATATTAATTATAGCATAGATAAAGTTTCCTAAGCTGAAACTGCGCTAGAAATCCCCTTTTAAATGCTGCTTCGTGTGAATTGCGAGAGCGCCCTCTCACATTGAGCCTTGCATGTCATTCAAGAACCAAATTATTTTGGCACGTAGCCATTTTAAAATGTATTCCTACTGTATATGTAGCCTACAAATATGTATAGTGAATGTTTATAATTAATCCAGGGTTAACATCGGAGAAACCCTGCAGTGGTATTTATTCCATATGGGGGATAGATGCTGATAATCCAACAACATTATAGAGCACATTGGGTTTTAAAGGACATAAAGCTAAATCACGTTAGAGTTGGTTTTGCCATTTTTTTATGAATGACGCGCATCGCAATACACACGAGCAAACACGCGCACAGTCTTGCACAGGCACTCTGATCTCACTCATTCTCATTTCTCAATTTGCACAAAAAAAAGAGCGAATACAAACATTAAAGCTCTACATGCAACTCGCCATTAAATGAAAATATTCCTTATATATTGAAAATGATTCGAACCGAATAAAGCAGTGATTGAATGCAAAGAGCACATTTAAAATGTAAACCCTTGTTAAATGAAATGATGTATTTATGACTAGTATTAACTGTAGATTGAAGTTCTTGTAACATTGATATTGTAGACAGCGCTTGTCTTTTACGCCTAAACGTCTTAACTCTTGCCCGTCGGCTGACTGAGGCAATGAATTTGATGCGTCAACTGGCGCTGAATGTAGATCTGTGAATAGACTGCTACTCGGCGGTAAACAAGAGTCAACACACATTAAAGAAGTACCGCCGCGTACCTACTGTATACCATGAGGGTTTCAGTTAGCGTACAAAATGCAGAAGTATACATTTCAACACCAAAATTCATAATGAATGGATGTGTGAATGTTGAAACATTAATTACCATTATGCCAATACTGAAATAGATGAAAATATACGTTTTTTTTATACCGTGTACCATACAACCTTGACATTTTTGTCTCTTTCAACAGGCATCTGCTATTGAGTGGAAAAAGAGGTCATGTGGCCTGCATCGAGTGGCAGTCTAAAAACCTTACGTGCGAGATGAACGTCATGGAAACGGTGAATGACATCAAGTGCGTGCACTTTTCCATTTTCAGTGAAACCAGTCTTAAATTGCACGGGTATATTTGTGGCTATCGCCAACAAAACAGTGTATGGGTCAAATTGATGGATTTTTCTTTTGTTGTCACATATGTTCTGATGGGATGTAAACGCTGTGCTGTACCATCAGGTGGCTCCACACAGAGGCCATGTTTGCTGTGGCACAGAAGAAGTGGCTCTACATCTATGACTCAGAAGGCGTCGAGCTCCACTGTGTGAAGAAATTCAATGACGTCTTGAAAATGCAATTTCTGCCCTATCACTTCCTTCTCGCTACAGCGGTGAGTCAGAAACTTATTTTAATTGTTTTATGCTCCCCCCAATTCTGTTCCCAAGTCAATTATTGACAGCAGGTCCATATCATCATAATACGGTTTAATAATTACAAGAAGTCTGGTTCGCAGTAAGACATCTTGCATCTCATCTCGTGATGGTTTTCGCAAGTCATGTCACCATGTAACTTCAGGGCGACTTTGCCGACTTTTAAAACTAGCGTTCATTTCTTTGCCTTTCAGAGCGCCACGGGCTTTCTGCAATATCTAGATGTGTCGGTGGGTAAGGAGATCGCAGCCATCTGCACAAAATCTGGACGCCTAGATGTGATGTCACAGAATCCCCATAATGCAGTAATTCACCTGGGCCACTCAAACGGTACCGTAAGCCTGTGGTCGCCCAATCAGAAAGAGCCACTTGTAAAGATGCTGTGCCATCGGGGCGCCGTTCGTTCCTTAACAGTGGATAAAACCGGCACGTGAGTATGGCCAAATACTAACCCGCACAGCAAAAATGAGCCTTCAGCTCTTAACTCTGACGATAAACCATACATCTTTGTTTACTGCAGGTACATGGTGACGTCAGGTCTGGATAGAAAGCTGAAGGTGTATGATATTAGAGCTTTTAAACCTCTTCACTCTTACTTTCTGCCTGCCGGAGCCTCTTACTTGTCTCTGAGCCAGAAAGGACTGCTCAGTGCCGCCACTGGAGATATCGTGCAGGTGGGAGCTTGACGTGTTCCTGGATTCTTTGTTCTTGAAATAGTTCTCCTTTCAAGTAGTGTTTACTACTTGGCCTGGGCTGTATGACAAACTGAGCCCTTCCCTTGGTACAACGGTTAAAAATTAACAATTTGCCCAACCTGCTGTTATCATTGTGTGTTATCATGAAACAGGTTATTATTATTACAGTTTTAACCTCTTATTCAAGTTCAGTCTTGGTCTGTCACAAAAACATAGGGGTGTGAAGAGGTTTGTGGCACACAAATTCCTCACGCAATTGTCATGATGGGTTGCTGGGCCCCAAATTGCGACCTTTTTCGTCGCATATGCGCCTTTAAATTGAACCTGTGTGGCCTCAAAGTATATTTGGTAGCATTTGTGCGAGTGCACATTTTGTTGTGGTGTGACCTGTTTTCAGTACAAAGTATGTGCGTGGCTGTCGACTTAAAAAGGCCATTTTTAACCAAATATCAGAAGTCATTTGACACTTTCCAGAGCCATTCTAAAGGATATCATACTTGTAAAAACAAAAACAAAATTTGTGTGTATGTGTAGGTTTATCAGAACGTTTGGGGAGGCAGTCCTGTATCCAAACCCTACATGGCCCATCGGGTACGAGGGCAGGTTTGGGGTCTTGCTTACTGCCCCTTTGAGGATGTTCTTGGAGTTGGACATGGAGAGGGCTTTACCAGCATGATTGTTCCAGGTCAGACATAAATAATGGAACTGCTACTTAAAAATGGTTCATTTTACCCAATAATCTTGTGCACAACCATGTATCGGTTTGTTAGGGTATCACTCTTATTAGCATCAAGTCTTGCTTTAAAAGCTTAAGAATCTGAACACTGTCATGAGTCTTTAATGTGGTGCATGTTGAATCCATCTGACCAGGGGCGGGAGAACCAAACTTTGACGCTCTTGACACAAACCCGTACCGCAGTGCTAAACAGAGGCAGGAATGGGAGGTGAAGGCTCTTCTGGAGAAGGTGCAGCCCGAGCTGATAGGTTTGGACCCCGGCAGCTGGGGAAAGTGGACCAGGCCAGCTTCGAGCAGAGGCACAAGGAACGAGTGGACATATTGGTTAGTTCAGCATTCATTTGTACAGGTCACAAGTCCATGAATGGGATTTTGCATGAGGACATTGCATTCTATTTTTGGGACCATTGAGATTTTAGGCTGCCAAATTAAGATTGTAAAACAAATACTGATTTATGAACATTTGTAAAAAAGGATTTTAAATGGATTCTTTCACAAAAACATAATCATTTGCTTTGTTAATGTATTTTATCAGTTAAAATGTAATTATATTTTGGGGTTTTCCCTGTAATGGTGAAGTGACACTGACTGTAGTGTGCTGTGTACAGTGCACACTAACAAGTATACAAGCATGTTTGTGACTGAAGTCAATGTGTCTGTCAATAATTTGAGGATAAACACATTTATTCGTCTTTTCTAAGCAGCAAAAACGTCCGACAGTGTATTTAAAACCTGCTCATGTGTGGTTATGCATATACACAGCAGGTGCAGGTGACTTAATGTAACTTTAGGATTATGGTATCGTTTAAACCCTGGTGATGAATGACTGTGTGTAGCACATGGAGGTGGCTCATTGAAGTCACAATGCAAAGAAATGGCCAACAGTGTTGCACTATTTTGTCCATTTTTTATTTGTGGTTTGAACTGACAGAGTTCTGACAACGTGTATTTGTGTTCTTCTCAGGGTTATGATCCATTGGCAAAAGAAAAATTTAAACCAAAGTCCAAGAAGAAAGGACGAAGCTCTGCTGGTGCTGTAGAGAAACGAAAGAGGAAAGTGGCATACGAGGACCAGAGGGTATGCACTTATTATTTCTGTTTCTCATTTGCAGTTCATTTCACGTCGAATGCACTAGGGCAGAGATACTCAAGGGCACTCGAGGGTCACATGTCTCACACAAACTAATAATAATAAATGAAATGCAACCAAACAATTCAGGACTGATCCTTCAGTTTAACAGTCTTGTCACATTGCTGATTTTATACACAAATTCTAATTTTGTTTATACATTTGACATTCTTCATTTTCGTTCAGTTTGCGCTTTTGACATTGTATTTGACATTGTCGTTTTGTGTAATTTATGAATAATCAGGATCCTTTTTCACAAGTCGCTTGTCTTTTTATGGACAGGCCTATATAATGGCTAAATGTTGTTTTTATGACGGAACAAAGTTTCTTTGTGTAATAAAAGCCAGAGCAGCCAAAAGTGAAGACTACTTTTAGCTTCAATCTTGAGCCTCTGTAGTATATAAGTGCAACAATCTCTAATTGAAATCTGGTGTCTGTCGCTGTTCCAAACCTCTCAGGATGTGATTCGACAAAACGTGGAAGAGCAAATGAAACAGCAGAAGGAGAAATCCAGTGAAAGCCAGCAGTTGGGGAAGAAGTCGACACTCGACCGTTTCAGAAAACAGGACAAATAGCATTCAGAGCACATGGACACCAAGTGCGCTCATTTCATAACAAAAATCTATGGATGTCATTTTTATTGTTCCCTGAGTGTTGCTTGTTTAATAAAATGCCTACACAAGCCGCCATAATTGTGAATGTTTTTCTTAAAACTGATTTCAATCGTGAAAATGGTCTCCTTTTATGTTTGAGTGAACATGCCCTATTGAAGTTCCATTATTTACACTTCTGTGATTTAATGATGTTTATTTAAGTGGTTTACATGCTGTATGCCGGATGTGTTTCACTGACGGAAGTGCTACAATAAATATGCATGTTAAGAAACTGAGCGAAAATGCACCGCTGCTGGTGCGTGACATATTTCAATTTAATATGTCAAAAAACGGTCGAAATGATTTGCTGCATCCGAGTTACCGTGTGTTATTAGTTTTGAGAGGTTGTTATCTGGGATTAACAAACCAGCAAATGTCGTGACTGGCCAATCAGAGTCAAGCATCCCAATGACCGGTGTAATAAAACAATTAGGACAATTGCAAAACTCATACATGCAGCGATTGACATTTGGTACTGTGTTCAAAAGACATGAAACTGAATGTTGAGTACGCACAGATGGCGTTAACAGGAAGGGCAAAGGCGGAGGCATCTCCTTCTTAAATAGGTGTGCAAATGCTAAAAGTATGTGTGCAGCCTTTTCTGATGAATGTGTTTTGGCCATTTCAGTGGAACAACTTAGACAGAAAAAAACACTGCATTGGGGTCACTTCAGTGTCATTTTGTTTTTTTAGTTTGCCATAAAAAATGTGCGGACGAGTGTTTACGACCTATACAAAAAGGGCATTAATTTTCAGGACGTGTGCGGGTCCGATCTTCAAAATAGCTCTTTTGTGTTCTTTTTTTACGTTTGTTCTCTTTAAGAAACACAGAGAATGCTCCCGAATGTGGAAAGGACATTCCATCTGTAGCCTATCCCTCCAGTTTGTGGGAGGATGTTTTCTGTACCAGCGTGACAATGCTGCAGAGAGTCTTGTGTCAGTCAGAATTGCTTGCGTTGGATGTTTTTTTTCTTAAAATCATTTTGCAATGTAGCCTATAATAATCCAACAGTTTTCGTTTATTCATATTTTTAGTTTATAGGCCTTATGTGGAATGACACTTTTTGATGAAGTGTTTTGTTGTAGGGGTACAGAGTAACTTACATTACACTATTTTAGCAGTCAGTTATAAGCCTAGTTTATATAGGCTATTCATGAAGGGAGAGGGCTACATTTTTGTTCTAATGTACTTTGTTTTGCTCAATTTTACATTAAGTTTTATTGTATTTTATTGAAAAGCAAGACAAATTTTCAAAAGCAAATTTTGACTATTCAGTTTGTGCAATAGTGATAAAAATGGCTTAATAAATAGAAGAAATGCAAAAAAACATGTTGGGTGCTCGGTATTATTCGGCCAAGTGTTTCACATCATGTTCGGCTTCGGCCAAGAATGTTCGATTCGGTGCATCCCTAGTGAATATGAATGCAGAGTAAGAGTCCGATTCATCGCTCAACACCAGAGCCTGACCTCACTTATACCATCGAATGAAAGTAATTGTTCCTTTCGCTATGAATAGCATCATTATGGTCTAGCGCCACGGGCTTTCTGCAATATCTAGATGTGTCGGTGGGTAAGGAGATCGCAGCCATCTGCACAAAATCTGGACGCCTAGATGTGATGTCACAGAATCCCCATAATGCAGTAATTCACCTGGGCCACTCGAACGGTACCGTAAGCCTGTGGTCGCCCAATCAGAAAGAGCCACTTGTAAAGATGCTGTGCCATCGGGGCGCCGTTCGTTCCTTAACAGTGGATAAAACCGGCACGTGAGTATGGCCAAATACTAACCCGCACAGCAAAAATGAGCCTTCAGCTCTTAACTCTGACGATAAACCATACATCTTTGTTTACTGCAGGTACATGGTGACGTCAGGTCTGGATAGAAAGCTGAAGGTGTATGATATTAGAGCTTTTAAACCTCTTCACTCTTACTTTCTGCCTGCCGGAGCCTCTTACTTGTCTCTGAGCCAGAAAGGACTGCTCAGTGCCGCCACTGGAGATATCGTGCAGGTGGGAGCTTGACGTGTTCCTGGATTCTTTGTTCTTGAAATAGTTCTCCTTTCAAGTAGTGTTTACTAATTGGCCTGGGCTGTATGACAAACTGAGCCCTTCCCTTGGTACAACGGTTAAAAATTAACAATTTGCCCAACCTGCTGTTATCATTGTGTGTTATCATGAAACAGGTTATTATTATTACAGTTTTAACCTCTTATTCAAGTTCAGTCTTGGTCTGTCACAAAAACATAGGGGTGTGAAGAGGTTTGTGGCACACAAATTCCTCACGCAATTGTCATGATGGGCTGGGCCCCAAATTGCGACCTTTTTCGTCGCATATGCACCTTTAAATTGAACCTGTGTGGCCTCAAAGTATATTTGGTAGCATTTGTGCGAGTGCACATTTTGTTGTGGTGTGACCTGTTTTCAGTACAAAGTATGTGCGTGGCTGTCGACTTAAAAAGGCCATTTTTAACCAAATATCAGAAGTCATTTGACACTTTCCAGAGCCATTCTAAAGGATATCATACTTGTAAAAACAAAAACAAAATTTGTGTGTATGTGTAGGTTTATCAGAACGTTTGGGGAGGCAGTCCTGTATCCAAACCCTACATGGCCCATCGGGTACGAGGGCAGGTTTGGGGTCTTGCTTACTGCCCCTTTGAGGATGTTCTTGGAGTTGGACATGGAGAGGGCTTTACCAGCATGATTGTTCCAGGTCAGACATAAATAATGGAACTGCTACTTAAAAATGGTTCATTTTACCCAATAATCTTGTGCCAACCATGTTATCGGTATTATTCCAAGTATTTACATCAGGCTGCCAAAAAGAAGTTCGATCGAATCCCTAGTGAATATGAATGCAGAGTAAGAGTCCGATTCATCGCTCAACACCAGAGCCTGACCTCACTTATACCATCGAATGAAAGTAATTGTTCCTTTCGCTATGAATAGCATCATTATGGTCTGGCATTGATGTTGCCGGATGAGCGCTGGCTTTCAGTTCATCTCAAAGCTTTTAATAGGACTTCTGTTCTGAGCTTTGAGCGGGCCAGTCAAGTTCTTCCACATTAGAGTAAAACTATTTTAAGGACTTTGTTTCGGCCTAACTGTTGGATGTACAGCAAGTCGGAGGCATATATTCCTCTAGAATGGCAATGTATGGTGGAGCGTTCACCACATCCATTTCTCACTTCCATTTTTTGGAATGTGTCCATACACAAACATTATCTGAAATAGTTTTTCTTGTGCAAGTTTACTCGTTGAACGTTTTCATTATCAAATGTATGTTTTACAGCCACAAAAACCTCAAATTTAAATTCATTTCAGTGTTTGCTTTCAGTTAGATTAAAAAATCAAGACATTTGGTTGTTTTTTTCAAAAATATAGTTTTATTGCACTATATCTTATTGTGTATGTCTAAGAAACCCACTAGTTACCTGCTCAAAAAGAAATGGGTTATAGCAATCATTTGCATAGTGGCACATGGATGAAAGCCTAGGGGGTATGTCTCTTTCCAAAACAGCAAAAGTTAAACTGCAAACCTGTGTCAAGAGTGGATTCATTGACTGCCAACAGCATTACAGAAATATGATGACTGCAAATTTGACGAAGAAATTATGAGTATAAAAGTCTATTTCTAAACATCTGTCCTCAGTTATAGTTCTATGCATCCGTGTTGAGTACAGGTCCTAACTGTTGAAAAATGTCAAATAACTTACTGTCCACCGTGTTACCCAGAAATAAATCCAAAACCAGGCAACATTGAAACTGGCGTTGGGCTTTATGTAAAGTATGCTTGTGTTTTGAGAAACGGCCCATTTGTAGAATAACCCAGCAGCAGTGGGGTTTATTTTTGTTTATTTCTCCATTCTCTTTATGAATAAAACTATACTTGTGTATGTAAACCGTGGCCATGTCTCTCTTACCTACTGCAGGTGTTTACTGGTGCACTAAATGAACTTTAGATCAATGAGTATATTAATTTGTTGGGTCTGTTAAATATTTCCAGTCAACTGGGTGAATGTCACTGTTAGATGAGGTGAGGTGAAAAGACTCAGAACATGTCATGTTATATGCATAACAATGCATTTCTTATATTATTTGTGGTACGGGGAATGCATTTTTTTTAACCCTCATGTCTCTTTTTGGCTGAACTATCCCTTTAAATGTGTAGCTACATTTTGCTGCTCATATTCTAGAAGACAACAACAGTGACGGCTCGAACTAAGGCTTATGAATAATGTGTTGTATGTTTTAAAACACTAAAGGCACACGCCGAGTATAGCAAAGAACAAAACAATCAAAAATAAAGTTGCAGTGCAGTGTGCCTTTGTAAACAAAAGGCTATTCATTTGTGCTTTCTTAGGTCCTAAACTGGAGTGCGCACCTGCATTATAATTACGAATCTTTATAATACTACAGATTTTCTGTTGAATGCAACTTGTCTTACAAGCTATTCCCAAACAGCGTCCCCAAAAATGCTCTCACTTTACACACACCGAGGGAGGTTCGCACACCCAACCACGAACACGGGGCTGTGGAGTGCACCTCCGTCCAGTAGCGGGACATGTCCGCTGGCGTGGTATGGTGCACAGACACCATAGTCTGGTAGCAACAACGGCCGTATGGCACAGCCGGTCCTCCGGAGAAGAGTGGGGAGTGGGCAGGTGTAATGCCCGATCTGTGCGCACATATACCCACAAACACGTCCTCTGGGAGCAAAGGTGTGGTTAGGGTCATCGCGGCTGCCGCTATGGAAACCTTTAGCACTGCAGGCCGAGATAGCACGTACGCAGTCCCGCTGCAGTAATCCGGAAAAACTGTCCCGGTGTAGGTGGATTCTGACATGAAGTGCTTGCTGTGAGGGTTGCGGTCCGGTGCCACTTGCATGTGAACACGTCCCAGGTAAAGGTCTGCGAGTTCCTCCTCGCTCGTTTTAAAGCGGAGGTCGAGATGCTGAAGCAGCGCACTCGGGTTAAACATCACGTCGTCATCCACCTTAGCCAGGAAGCGAGCCTGCGGACAGAAACGACGCACCCAACCCAGCATGGCGAGAGTTTTCAGGGTCAAGTTTGCGTAGGTGTCAGTGAAGCGGCCCTGTATCAGGTCTCCGCGCTCCTTTGACTCTTCGATCAATTCTTTGCCAAGAACCAGGTCAGATGGCTGGCCCACCATAAAGAGGGTCATGACACGGTGACCTCTCACTTGCACTTCCCCGCCCCAGGTGTCCCGGATGGCTTGGCGAGCCTTTCTGTTGGCAGGCTTGGTTGCCACCAAAGTGACGAGGAAAGGTTTGGCACGCTGGCAGACGCGAGAGCTCGGCATAAGAAGGAACTCTTCGGAACGGGTGGGCGGGATACTCTGTGGAAGAACCGCTCCGTGAGGACCCTCGGGTCTGCTCATTCCCAGACAGGTTAGCCATGACTCAATTACGTCAATGAAGAGTAAAGCGAGCAGGGAGAGACAAAAGGCGATCATGAGGAAATAATGGCCAACACCTACTTGCTTCCCCAAACGCCCCTTGCAGACCCTATAACGGTACCACAACATTTATACAGATGAAAGAAAAGAAAGAAAGAAAAATCACTTCACTCTCAGATCCAGTGAGCTCATCCAAAAGGTAATAAGGAAATTGACCAACAGAACATCATGGCAAATCGTAACTATTTCATATGAGTTTGTACGATCTCATTCATATGTCTGGGTAGGATCTCCTGGGTAAGGCCATGGGTCTTTGTTACTGCCTTCGTTTTTAATACGATTCTCCACCTCCAAAAATAGTAAGGACTTTCTGAGAGTTCAGGCTGCGTTGATGGTGTCCAATCTGCTTTTCGCTGTCTGCGCTGCCATCTGCAAGAGGAAATAAACACAACACTCTTAAAAATGTGCTTCAAAAGGTTCTTTGATGCCATAGAAGAACCTTTTACTGTCTATTGGTTCTATAAAGAACCAATAGACAGATTATGAAAAGGAAAGAAAGATGTGATTCTTTAAAGAACCTTTGACTGAACGGCTCTTTGTGGAACCGAAATTGGTTCTTCTATGGCATTGCTGCGAAGCGTTCAGGTGATGTTCCGGTCTGTGGGCCACATATTCAAAAAAGATTAGTGATGCACCGAAATGAAAATTCTTGGCCGAAGCCGAATAAAATGAAACTCTTGGCCGAAACACCGGACATGGCTTTTCATATTTCTTCTATTTATTTAGCCAACTTTTTTTTGAATAAATGAAAACTGTTGGATTATTATAGGCTACATTGCAAAATTATTTAAAGAAAAAAAACATCCATGCAAGCAATTCTGACTGACAACCATTTTTCAGTTCACGTCTCTCCTCCACCCACAAAAGCTGACTGTCACTGTTCTCTGGCTGTCCTGTTTTTCCCAAGTGCTTGATGTCCTCAGGGGCAACATTTTTTGACAAATTAACATTTTTGACCCTGGGGCAACATTTAAATCAACCAATCAGATTTCAGAAATAAATAAGCTAAGTTTAATCTTCCAACCAGGATTAGGTGCTTCTAGACCATTGTTTTTCATCATTTCCCTCAGATTTTAGGGGCAAGTTATGGTTGGGGTTTGGTGTGGGTTTAGGTTTTATTTATAAAAATGTTGTCCTTGGGTCAACAAAATATGTTGTCCTGAGGACATCAACCACTTGGCAAAATCAGGTCGAGCCTGTTCCCTCAGAAGGCGCACTAGTGGCCGGTGGCCTGAAATGTCATCCTACCCGTCAGTTGACCAGCCATGCACACATCAATATTACGTCCTTTTTTTGCGGTGTAAAATCATCCTAGCTGTTCATGTAATACTGCTAGGACAATCGGATGGGGTCCTTTCATTGTTAAATCATTCTACATATTTATTTATAACTGGTAGGAAGATTTGATAGGGTATTTTGCACTGTAAATTAATCCTACCTGTTTATGTTTATTATCCTACCTGACGTCCGAGTGCGACACACGCGCAATACAACATTCGCATTGCCAAAGCATTTGCGGCTGGGCTGCGTACAAATAGTGCAAGCATGTAGGTATACAAACGAAAAGCAAGATAATTATAGTAATAGAATAAAATCTAATAAAGTGTGATGTATGTAGTGCAACTTAAAGTGGTTTATAATATATGTAAATATATAAAAACAGAAATAGAGTATAGTTTCAACAAAGATTTACAAAAGAAAAATATACATTTAAGTAGCAGAATAAAGGGATATAATAATATCATTTTTTTATCGGTCACTGTGTACAGATTGTGACGATCCTGTCCGTTCTGTTCTTAGGTTTCGTGGCTTGTGGACAGGGTTGTGACAGAACCATGTCGTGTGTATGTTTTGTTTCAGATGGGGACATGTGGCGGTATGTTTTGATAATTCGCCGCGTGTCCTCCTGTTTTTCGTCTAGCTCCGCCCCCTTGTTTCCCCGTTAGTGTTTAACGTTCGTCACCTGTCTCCTCTTCTGCCCGTTGAATGTTCATTCTTGTCACCTGTCCGTCCCGATCCCTTTGTAATCTCACCTCATTACTTTCCTCCTATTTAATGTTCCTGATGCCCTTAATGTTGGTCGGTTTGTGTTATCGGTTGATTTTGTTACAAGTCTCTTCGTGGCGGATTATTGTTCCCGTCGTGTTTTGGGATTTATCATTTGGATTACTGTTTCCGCCTGGTTTGTTTTGTTCCCCTTGCGGAAGGTTTTCAGTTTTAAGTCTTTTATTATTCTTTGTGCAAAATGTAAGTCTTTTGTTTAACATTCACCTGCCTGCACTTGGGTTCTGCCAATCTGTTCCGTGACGCAGATAGTCTGGCAGTATTCTCTCTTTAGGGACCAATAACATTGCATTTTACTTTGTTGTTTTGTTTGGGATTCCCTGTGATGTAGTTTTGTTTCTTGTGTGTTGTGTGTTGTTGTCGTGAGCATCAGTAGATGTAAGGACTGAAGCTCTGGACCAGCTGACAGAGGATCATTTCTCTGCTCATCTCGTGGTGTTTCAGGGCTTCAGAATGATGTGAGTGAGGGTCTCTGTGTTTGACATGTTTCCAGATGTTGATTTGCCCTTTCTTCTATCTTTAGGACTGGTGGATATTTGCCAAATTCTGCCCTGCATGCATTGTTTGTTGTGTGCCGGTGAACCTGTAAGATATTTTTACAGAGGTCTGTATATGCAGGCTCTCAATTGGATGTTTTTCCCATTTAGTAAAATTTGGATTTGTCGGCGGACCCCACACTTCACTGCCATAGAGGGCGATCTGTTCAATCACTGATTCTAATATTTTCAGCCAAATTTGTATTTCTATTGGACATTGACGTAAATGTCCTACATATCCAATGTCCTCTCTCTCTGCGCTGGTTGCTGCTTGATCATATATCACACGTCATTGTGATATGATCAAGCTTTTTTTTGCCATTTTCGGCCGAATATTTTCAGTTGCCGAACATTTGTTGCATCCCTAAAATAGATGATGCAATTCCTTGTTTTTTCAACTTCATACATTTATATTTTAGCTAGACATTTTTACCCAAAAAAAGCAAATTGCACCTTGTTTCATGAATGTAGTATAATAAAGATAAATCTACATAACTTGTTAGGACTGTATTGATTTAAAAGTCTAACATGTAGGTCCACTTGATCTGCGAACACCGGCTGAGAACATGAACACTAGGAGTAATTATTTTGGTTATTTGTAGTAAAACCATGGTTAATGTTCATAATATATATATTACCTTATATTCTACTGATATTACAACGAATTAATGAAATTATTGCTTCATTATTTATATCGATCTTTTCATGTAGGTTTTTTTTTTTCTCAAATGCTCAGAGTAACTGACAGGCTTAAAATGCTGAATTGGCTTCTATTCGGCTATCAAAGTGCGTGCCAAGCCCATATTATTTATTTATATTAACTAAGCCATGGGCTGCCACAGAGACCGGTGGGATTTCACTTCTGAACACACAATTTTGACATTTTTACAGAAATAAAAAACCAAGACATTTACTGCAGCTGGGATTAAGTGAAGAAAAAGCGTCGAGTCCCGTATGAAACGCGACAGCGAGAAACATGCAAAACAGCAGCATCATCTATCAGTTATCCAGTCGCCATTTGTCTAGCAAATGAAACCGTCTGATACGATCATGTAGAATAACTAACATTCATTTTTTACGACATCTTATTCTTTCACAGTCTGAGGCAGAAACATTACCTTCACGAGTCTTCTCGAATAAAATCCAGCCAATACATTAATGGAGGAAGATTTCCAGGTCTTTATCGGTGTCCGTTTCGCCATAACGGCTTTCAATCCGATATTAAAATAAATCTGCGTGCCATGTCGCCCGTGGGAAAATACTGTGACTGTGTCAATCTTTGTGAAATGATGGTTAATGCGAACGGCTGTTGCTGGTAGTTAAGGATTTAGCATGTCGCCATCGGCTGACAAAAATCTTATTTGCGTGATTGCGTCCAATGTTCACAGAGAGAGAAACATTAATGTGCGTTAGAGGAGAGGAACGTCACGATGCGATCTGAGGCTGCGCTGGCGAGCAGCCGAGAGAAAGCACGAACGCAGGAAAATATGGCGGTTGAGATGTGCCACGGATAACCTACCGAAGGAGACTCCCAGCAAACACAGAACGTTCCCCAAACGTTCCCATATGGTTCGTATTTGTTTTTTTTTTTGTTGGGAACCATAGGGTAGGTTATATTTTTCCTAACCAAAAGCTAACGTTTCCGGAACGTTCCCTGCAAGTTATTTTTGGGGGTAACAAATAAAACAAAAAATAACCTGGAGGGAACTTTCTGTACAGGTTACCCTTTAGTTTATTAATGTGTAGCATTAAAATAGACTTAACTAACATTAAGACTTACTCTGACCCTACATTAAAAATGTTAATTTTTAAAAGCACCATACAGTACAAACACAGATGAAAACGTAACACTATTTAACTCTTTAAATATCTAAATATAAATTACCAAATGTGATCCTTATAAGCCTAAAAAAACATCAACATTATCAGGCAAAGCGGGCGCGCATGCACAACGTTTCTTACCATTTCCCGAAGTCTGCATTCAAGTCTTCAAGCAAATTGTGAATCAAGTCAGTGAGATTAGGGAAAGTATAGAACTGGAACCACTTTTACTTTCAAGGAGCAATAACAAGCACATTATCAATATAACAAACTTATAAATCCCATGTGTGGCATCACAGTGTTTTTTGTATGTATTTATTGACTGTTTCTACAGTGTTGAATCATGGATTTTGCCATCTGATAAGTGTAACATGAGTTCAGTTATTGTAAGACGGTACGTAAAGTACAGAATACTGCCATGTCTCTGAAAGACAGGGGGACTAAAGACTACACTAGTGACAACATATAGAGGCAAACACTTCTGTACTCTGCTTAATGGAAAATAGGCGTTTTTTATGTTTATGTTTTTATATATTTTTAAGGGTTTACCACATAGACATAATAAAAAACAGCTATTATTGTTTTAGGGCATAACAACTGTTTTGAATAGAGCAAAATAGCAAACACTAAGATGATTTTTAATCAATATGCATTCTAGAGGTAAGGACAAAAATGATCTTTTACCTTGAAAAATTAAGAACCAGATTATGTTATTAAAGAACATTTTAGGTAAGGTTGTAATAACTGCATAAATCTAGCAGTTAAAATATTTTACATTGGTCTTTTATTGGCATTCAATTGTAAAAAAGCTAGTGTTTCCCAACTCTCCATCAGATTCTAATTACCAAGTGCACACTTACATATCTTTTTTATAATCATAATTTTATGAGAGTGTATCATAACATAAATGCACATTATTTTCTTTCTAAATATCAAAAGAGTTAACATTTTGCTCTCGTCTCGTGCAAGGCCCACGGAAGCTGACTTGGGTCTGTGGCCACCGCGTGCACAGAGCGACTCCCTTCTGAGAGGAACCTCCGATCCCGTCCGTTATCCTGAGGTAAAATACTTCTTACTTAACCAGCCTTAAAAATGACATTTGTAGTGATATTTTACGTTTTAAATGTAAAAGGCATTAAAAACTATGAAAAGGGTAAGAAAATCTAGAATCCCTGACAGTTTTCCTGAGGTAAAATACTGCCAGTAATGTATTTAAGTTAAACATAAACCTACTACAAATGGAAATAACGTTTATCCATAAAACAATTGTTATATAACTACCTTCTGCAGCAGGAGGAGATCGCTTTCCTCACAACCACTTTCCCTTTCACATGAAACCCACTGAATAAAATTGACTGCCTAACTAAAGTTACATTACATGTTCATGTAGCCTAACATTAGCCCACATCTGTTACTAACACACACGGCTTTCCGTCTTTTGCTTAAGTCAAGGTAACGTCACATTTGTGCTCACACAGTCAGAAACAAAGGTACAAAACTGTACCTTTTAGGGTACAAGTGGCTGTCACTGGGGTGGTACCCTGAAGGGTACTATTTTGTACCTTTAATTAGAGGTACAAAATTGTACCTTATAACTTTGTACCATTTAGGGGACAATTTTGTACCCTATGGATCAAATTCTTTGGAGTTAATAAAGCTGTTCTTTTCAAAGTAACGTCTAACATGGTAACGTTACTTGAAAATAAATACACATTTTTGTATGAATAAGGTTGCCTCACACACAGATTGGCTGCAAAAGCGAGAGCTGGCTCCTTTACACACGCCAAATGCATACTATATAGACCTCTCACTTAGCAGCCGGATTTCCTTTGGCTGATGCCACAGAAAAAGTGAAGTGTAACTCAGTGTTTGCAGAGTTGAGCCACAGGATGTGTTTTACAGTCATAAATATTTAAGGTACTGCAATGTAAGTGGGTCTCAATATTCTTCCAATTGTTGGTGCACATACAAAGTCTATTGTACATACACATAAATCATAAAAATCTGTGAATTTATTCCATTAAAATAATACATATTTTTTTCCAGTGTCCTTTGGCATCTGATTGTAGTAAGTAACAAACATAGCAGTTACTCAGCAACTCTTGTTTGCCATGTTCCTCATAACATATTTTAAGTAACGCTATTTAGTCATGTTTGCTCTTTTTCTTGTTTCAAGAGCTATATACCCCAAAGGCTCTTTCAAGAGCCCTTTCCCAGAGATCGTTGGCTTACTGTAAGTACATGTATGTGTCTTGGGAGACTGTCAGACACCCTTCTCTGTATTTGGGTTTAAACCAGTTAAAGCAATGTCTAGCAGCAAGTTAGTTATCAGTAATATCCTAAGAGGCAGTTATTTTGTTATTAAGCAAACATTAGCATCCTGCATCTAGCTTGCCATGTTCACCAAAACATATTGTTTAGACAATAATTACTGTTGAAACTAAATGGATCTCGAACTGACACATCTCACTCATATTTAGTCATGTTTGCTCTTTTTCTTGTCAACAGCAACTAAATTAAATGTTTTAAGAGTCCCTCAGAGTGTCATTGGCATTGTAAGTATATTGGCAATTAAATAAAATGTAAGTGAATTACGTTCACCTTACACATGATGATTGTTTGTTAAAGTACACTGTAAAAAAAACTGCAAGAGCAAAGACTGAACGCTTCTCTCACACATAATGATTGGGTGTAAAGATAATAAGACTTGTCCTGTAGATGTTCTGCTGGTGCGCTTTAACCTGGTGCATGAGCAGATGCGTTTCGTCTCTGGAGAAGCGTCCGGTCTGTTTTCAGAAAATTGTTTGCTGGGCTGTCGTGTACTTTTACGTGAGAGAAGAATACGTCGCCACCATAGACGCGTGAGGATTCATTCTTCCCCCAATGCAAACATAATAAGTTGTACATGTGGTTCTAGTAAATTTCCGAATGCTAAATTGAATATTTACCCGTTGTGTGCTTTATTTTATATGGTTTTCTTATGCCCTTTGGAGAGCAATACAGGATTAGCTGATAGAGAAAGGGGTTGCTGATGCCTTCACGTGTAACTTATAGATATTGTACGCGATAAATAAATGCTGTTATGCTTTGTGGAATGTAATAACTAATATTGGCAACAAATTATACATAAATGTAGATTTCTTTAATCCCCTCATTTAATGGTTGTATTTAGGAACAAATTAAAGCATTTTTCAAAAGCTTAAAGTCAAACGAGGAGTCTAAATGCAAGATATCTGTTTAGCTGGGGACATATTTAACGACTCAAACAATTCCACGACTGGACTCAACGCTTAAAGAGATTTTCTTGCGACTGGAACAGATTCTAGTCGTTGACAGTCAGAAATGAGCAAACATCTAAACTGCTGACTGCATCAGACCACTACACCACACTTTTAACAACTCTTGAGTTAGGACTTGACATTCTGCTGAAGCATACAATCTATCGATCTATTTATCGACATAGATCAGCAAGCTCACCGTTGTTTCGTAAGTAATAAAACCGCAGGGTGAAGCATCCAGGATGATCACGTGTTCCTATTTTATGTTCAGTCTGCTTTATACTGCTGTGTTCTGCGTTCTGCTCTGCGTTAGCACACACACAATGCATATTTTCGATTAAAGAAACTTTGAACATGAGGATATAGCTTATATATACTTATTATGAGTAATTTATTAATTAAAATGCCATACCCAATCCAGGGCTTTTTGTGTTTGCATTCGTTTTGCACAGTTGTTGCTGCACAAGAGTTTGGTTCCAAAATGAGATTACACATTTCTTGAATTTTCAAAAATCATGTTTTTTTATTCTGAATTCCAATGAATATCAATCAAACTGCAGTTGGTTTGTTTTTATTTAAGCCATAATAACAAAAAAATACAGCTAAATAACACAATTAAACACAATGAAACATGACAACTCAATGAAAACATGATTTGTTTTATTTAAACTCTGCTGTGTTCCATTGACATTTGTATTGAGACTCCGTTATTTACATTTGACAATTTATATTTAGGATGGACAGGTGTATCCTATTAAACACATTTATATTATTATATATAATTTTATAGTATTTCATCTATACTTATCGTATTTATAATATTAGCTTTACTGTCAATGTCAAGTCAACTTTATTTGTAGCGGTTTTTACACTTTTCATTGTTACAAAGCAGCTGTACATAAAACATATTGACTATAAACAAAACATTTAAAGCACACATTTAAGATAAGGGAGAGAGAAACACAGTTCAAATATTAAACAGATTATCAATTCCTATATGTAATATTAAGTAAAACTTTAAAATAAATAATTTAAATAATAGGGTTTAAATAATGTGTTAATCATTTCCTGTCTTTCTGGTGAATGTTTAGTTTTGCCTTTGTTGTAATACATTTTTGTATGAAAATAAATCAGATAAGAAGGTCAAACAATAATACACTCACAGCGTTCTTATAAAGTACCAATAAATCGAGATCTTAAATTTCACCTACATAATGACATCACAGATGGCAAGACTGGTTTTGTGAATTGTTTTATTTTTGGTGTAGGAGACTCCGTGGGCCTGGAGACTGTAAGGTACACGGTGTGTTTTTAAACGTTGAGTTTTAATGTGTGATATGAATAAACAGTGCTCATATTTCAAGCTAGCAGTCTCACTGGAAATGAGCAGGGGCTTATAGCTTAGATGGCGCTCATTTTGCATAGGGGACGATACTGAATGCACACAAACAACACCAAACAGATATTTAGAAACAGAATGGGCCTCATTTATCAATCGACCGTAGAAACGAGCGCAGATCCGTGCGCAGAAATCATCTTACGACAGGGTTCACGTGTGAGTCATCAATGTTCCCACCATGACATCGCCGCCAGTCTGTCGTCTGCATTCCCTATCAAATCCATTCATAACTCCACACGGACTGAAGGCGACGAGAGGGTTCTCCTGGTTAGGCTTCGGATTGGCACATTTCAACCGCCATAGAAAACGTCTCGGTTACGTATGTAACCTCGGTTCCCTGATGGAGGGAACGAGACGTTGTGTCGAAGACGACAGATGGGGGTTCGCCCTTGAGAACCAATCAACTCTGACTACTATAGAAAAGGCCAATGAAATTTGGCGAATGAAATTTGCATGCCGGGCTCCGCCCCCGGATGTCCGGTATAAAAGGAAGCCGGCGTGCAGCATTCACTCACCTTTTGTTCTGAAGAGCCTGAGAGCCTCTCACGACTGCAGCAGAATACGATACGTGTTAGTGGCATAAGGGACACAACGTCTCGTTCCCTCCTTCAGGGAACCGAGGTTACATACGTAACCGAGACGTTCCCTTTCTGTCGGTCTCTCGACGTTGTGTCGAAGACGACAGATGGGGTTCTCTATGGAAAACGCCACAACGCTGTATCGCGTCACAATCTCTAGCGAAGCGACGGTAACAGGCCTGGGCGTGTCAGCTCGATGCTTTCGCGAAACTGTAACCTTCCAGTGTGGTGGTCGGGGGGTTCCAGAGCTTTCTTGGAGAAAGATGGGAACAGCCCTGACCGGTAACCTTTCACGGACGGAGGCCTTAGCTCTCTACTGGCGAGAGGCCGTCCGGCTCGGGTTTACACCGGGTAAGCGCAACTTCCTTAATTAGGGATGCGCTGCAGAGGCCACCTCCTACCCGTGGGGAGGAATACGGTGGATAAGGTATGGTCTCGTCCTTGGAGGAGAACGCATGGAACGTGCGGGCTGAGTAGTTAACCGCGAGGTGGAGGTCCACCTGGGGAAGCTCATGGGTTACCAGGAGTGGGAACCATATCATGAGGATACATCAGACGGAACAGCCCACGGGGGGGGGTGTTACAGGCGTCCGGTAGCACTAGGTCCGGTTAGAGCCAGGGGATGGCTCACATGTTATCCCGGCCTAAGGGGGAAGGCTGCTCTGCCCAGCCAACCCCCAGGTGGTGCTTGCTTAGTGATGGATAGAAAGCCTATTCTTAACCAAGTGGTTGGGTAAGAAGGGAAGCGGATAGGATACCTGTCCTTAGCCAGAGTAGGGTAAGGAGAGAGGTAGATAGCACACTGACCCAGCCTCCTAGAGGGTGGGGTGATGCTTTCGCAGGCATACGCCCCGCCGGATGCCAGTCCTACATGTTGCCACGCAGGACGTGGGCTGACACCGGGTTTACGCTAGGTTGTTTAACCCCTGCGAAGGTGTTTGGGCGTAGCCCAACCCGCAGCTCTACAGATGTCTGCTAGAGAGGCGCTTCTGCCAGTGCCCAGGAGGTGGCTATACCCCCCTCAGTGGGCATGGGAGATTCTGAGATTGGAATGTCGTCGTAACGGCATCCACGACTCAGTGCGCCAACCTCTGCTTGGAGACAGCCTTCCCCTCTGCTGTCCTCCAATACAGACAAGGAGCTGGTCAGAGCTACTGAGGCCCTGCGTGTGGTCCAGGACACAACACGGATGGGGTTGGGTCTTCCTCCCCAATGGGGAGCGCCTGCAAGTTCACCACTTCGCCCCGTAAGGGAGTAGTGGGAACTTTTTGGGCAAGCATCCGGGCCTGGGTCTCAAGATAACGTGAGAGCTACCAGGGCCGAATTCAAGGCAATCCGGGGACACGGAGGTGCCCTACCCTCTTGAAGGAAGCGAGCGCCATCAGGAGGGCCGTCTTACTCGGGTGAGGAAGATCGGAACCTCCGAGGGGCTCTTGGGGGGCCCAGAGGCCCCCCCGAGGACCCCTTAGGGTCCCAAGAGGGTATGGAGCGGAGATGAGGCGGGAGCCGCCCTCTCGCACCCCTTAGGAACCTGGCGACCAGGTCGTGTCATCCTAGAAACTTTCCATCAACTGAGTTGTGATGAGTGGCGACAGCGACTACATACACACTCAGTGTGGAGGGGAGATGTTAGTCTCCAGTCTCGTAAGAAGGACAACACAATCCTGATCGAGCACCTCAGTGGGTCTTTCTCGTTGAGAGAGACACCAGGACAAGAAGCGGCGCCGTCTAGAGGCGTGTAACCGCCCCCGTAGATGGGGCCCTAGCCTGGGTGATGGTCTCCGCCATAGAGGGGGAGTAGCCAACTCAGGAACTTCTCGTTCCGTCTAGAGACCAGACATGGTGTTCCAGAGGTCTGATCTGGGATGCCAGAACGTGTCCTTCCCCTGAGAGAGCAGGTCCTCTGTCAGGGGAATGGGTCAGGGGGAGTCGCTGTCCAGAGCATCAGCTCTGACGCCAAGTGCGGTTAGACCAGTGCGGTGTAACCAATAACACTTGGTGCTCCTCTTCCCTGGCCTTGCACAATGTCTGTGCAAGGAGGCTCCTGGGGGGGGAAGGTGTGCTTCCGCCCGTCCCGCGGTCAGCTGTGCGCAAGGATATCCGTGTCGAGAGCCTCGGACAGGGAGTACCAAGCGGCCTACGCGGGGGTGGAGTCGCCACTCTCTACGAGGCATAAACTGACAAGAGAGCGCGTAGGCTGTCTAGTTCAGTTTGCCCGAGGTGAGTGTGGCCCACAGGGAACGGATCACCTGTTGACTCCACCGGAGGAGGCGTCGAGCAAGTTGTGTTAGCTGCTGTGAGCGAACGCCACCCTAAGATCTGATGTACGCTACAGCCGTAGTGCCGTCCTCGGACCAGCACGTGCTTGTCCCGCACGAGAGGCCGCAGCCTGCTCAGTGCAAGTAGCACTGCCCACAACTCCTGGCAATTGATATGCCAGCGCAGGTGGGGGTTCGCCCAATGCCCCGCCTGCGTGCCCGTTACACACTGCACCGCACCCCTGCAGGGAGGCGTCTGTCGTCACCACGACTTGCCTCATAACCTGCCCTGAGGGACCTTAGTCCGTCGAAAAAGTCATGGAAGACCAGGGGTTTTGGTGCGTCGGCCGCAGGGCGTCATCACCATGCGTGCTGCCGGTGTGCCACGCTCTCCTCGGAACTCGACTCTGAAGCCAGTGTTGGAGCGGTCTCATGTGCATCAACCCGAGGGGTCTCACCCGACGAGGACGCCATGCCCAGGAGCCTCTGAATCGTTTCAGGGGGACCGCTGTCTGCCTGAAATGTTCCAGGCAGTTCAACACCGGCTGGGCGCGTACTGCGGACAGTTGCGCCGACATGGTGACAGAGTTGAGTTCCCTACCGAGAAAGAGGATGCTGCCCTGGGGAGAGCTTGTCCTTTCCTCGGTTGACCTGAATTCCCAATCGATCTGGGTGCCGGAGCACCAGGCCCCTTGTATACATAACAGATCTCACGAGTGTGTCAGGCCAGTCGTTGAGATAGTTAAGTACCCCCCGCACACCTTCCTCCCCTCAGGGAGAAAGGGCGGCTTCCACGATCTTCGTGAAGACCGTGGAGACAGGGACAGACCGAAAGGGATTTCAGGTCGATTGCCACGAACCAATCCTGACACCTGATGGGTGTCAGGACGCGCCTCTGCGTGAGCATCCTGAGCAGCAGCTTGTGAAGGTGCTTAGTTCAGGGTACGCAGACCTCCGGGGCGCAACCCGCCGTCTTTCTTGGGAACGATGAAGTGCGGGTTGTAACCCACCGAACATCTTGGTTTGAGGGACGAACTCGACGCCTGTTTGCCAGAAGGGTGGTGACCTCTACCCGAAGTATGTAGGCGTCCCTAGCCTCAGACAGAGGGAGAGATGATGCCCCAAAACTTGGGAGAATCTCTGGCGAACTGGATCGAGTAACCAAGACGGACCGTCTGCCCTAGCCACCGAGACAGTGTGGGCAGCTCTCGAGCTCCCAAGGACTGTGACAGGGGGACCCAGGGGACGGTCTGCTTCACCATTCCCATGGAGGGTGGTTCGATGGCTGGCGGAGCTAACCCTGTCGCGGGGAGGGGGCCCCGGAGGGAAGGTTGGCTCTGCCTACTTACCTGCCTGGCGGGACAGCTGCACGCACTGTCATTGAGAGTGGTAGCAGCTGTCGTGTGTGTACGACCCTACGCCTCGCCAGGGCGTGGGGTCGGGTTTGCCGGGCCCAGTCCAGTGGAGTGTGCGATCGGCAGGAATGAACTCCCAGGGGAAACAAAAAACTCTTTGTGAGTAAGTGGGCGCCAGGCCCTGAGAAGGGCCCGGCTTTGGTGACGAGGCAGGAGCCGTCCCGTACCGACTGATCAGAGCCGTAGCTGTGAAGGTCGGGCCCGATGTTGCTCCCCCTGGGGTCTTCCCGTCAGTGTCACTTCTCGTGAGAAGTTAGCTGACGGGGTGAGGTTTCCCCCTCGACCTCGACTTCCGGGGTGCCACCTGCGGGGGCACAGTAACCGGAGCCGATGTGGAAGGGGTCCTGGGCTGCCGGGAAACAGACATGACGTGAGATCTCGGAGGCTTGAGGGCGGCGTGGTCGCAGCGTGGTAAAAATGTGGCTAATCGCCACTGTCTGCTTCTTCACCGTCAAAAACTGCTGAGCGCAGTCCTCGACGGTGTACCAACAGCCCACCCTGCGAGACGGGTGTAACAAGAAAGCGGACTTTCTCGGTGTCACTCATCTGCGCAAGGTTCAGCTGGGGGTGACTCTCCTGGACCACTTCCGTGGACATCGTCCGACCCAGGTCCCGTGCCGCCACCTTGGTCGCTCCGTAGAGCGCTGTCAGTGGCGGCACAGAAAACCTGCATTATACCTGGGTCGGCCTTACCCTCGTGGAGCTCTCTCAACGCCCTGGCCTGCGGCAGCGCAAGGCTTCGGCACCATAGATGTCGAAGTCCTACACGCGTTGGACGGTAGGCGTGGCCGATTCTCCCCAGGCGGCAGCCGTCTGCGGCACAGATGCACCGCAGCCGCACGTTCCACCCGGGGGATCTCGACGTAGCCTTTGGCTGCCCCACCCTCGAGGGAAGTGAGGGAGCCGGAGCTGTTTCGACCGGAGCGGTCCGTGGAGCGCTCCTAGTTTTACACAGCTCCTCATGCACCTCCGGGAAACAAATGGCACCCGGGGTGGGCGTGGCCCGCCCCCAGGAACCACGTATCCCCGGATTAGCATGGCTGACATCACTTCTGCTTCCTCCTGAGCTCGACCCCCCTGGGGGGGAGCTCGGATTCGTCAGAGTCGGATGCCCGTCTCCCTCCGATGCTGCGAACGACATCTCATCTACGTCACACATCGTTTCCGAGTGCGTGCCTGAGGATCCGAACGGTATGCCACCGCCGGTTGGGGAACGTTCAGAAGAGCGAATCGGGGTGCGATCGGCCCGTGAGCACTTTGCTGGCGGGTTTACGTTCGCAGAGTTCCCCATATCACTAACGCTGCTACGTGGTGGTCATCGGGGCCGTAGCCACAGATGTCACAGCCCGGGTAGCAGACGAAATGGTGGCTGGTTCCCGTAGGAAGACAGCCCCCGTGACCGCAACTTCTGAGTGACAATCCGCCCGCAGTGCGGGCAGACGTGTCAACGAACGCTGCTTCAGTGTGCTGGACACCCAGACACCTAATGCAGCGATCGTGTCCATCCCCCTCCTCGATGAGGGTGCCGCACCCAAGAGAACAGCGGGACATGCCGCGCTGGAGAATGCTCAGTCAGTCCTGAAAAGGACCTTTTAGAAATAATCTCTATCACCTCCGGAACCGCCGAGACGCCCAGGAGAAGGTCGCTGCAGGAAGGGACGATCCGCTGCTCTGCATCGTAGATCCGGCGAAGTAGAAGAAGAATTCGTTGATTTCTTTTTTGTTCGTAGTCATGAGCGAGGGCTCTGAAGAACAAAAGGTGAGTGAATGCTGCACGCCGGCTTCCTTTTATACCGGATATCCGGGGGCGGAGCCCGGCATGCAAATTTCATTCGCCAAATTTCATTGGCCTTTTCTATAGTAGTCAGAGTTGATTGGTTCTCAAGGGCGAACCCCATCTGTCGTCTTCGACACAACGTCGAGAGACCGACAGAAAGGGAACGCCCACAAAACACCGTGGCCGTGTTTGGCTTCTTCGCGGCACCGAATGAAGTCAAAATTTTCTCTCAACTGGTAGTGGTCCAGCTTTTGTTGAAACCAGTAACTTTGTATTGGCACTTAATGTATTATGGCTCCTGTATGACATATCGCTTTTTGCTCCTAAACTCTTCGTAAGTCGCTTTGGATAAAAGCGTCTGCTAAATGTCTAAATGTAAATGTTTTGTTGCAACCGAGCCTTGGTGTTTGGTTTTTAATTCCATGTTGTATGTTATAATAAAGACTTAATATTTTTGTATTATACATGTTGTTCTGCCTCATTCTCGCCCCACGTAAGTACTCTTACAAACATCACAAGAGACTGTGGTCTATCAGCCTGTAGAATAGTACAGAGCCAGTTGTACAACAGTGTGCTGTTCAAAGTCAATTTATCATGGTTGATCTCAAAATGTCAGAGAATCACACAACCTGTGCTCTCTTCAAGGAACTGATGGTAACAGGGTATGCATTTGTTACAATAATAGTGAAGTCCTTTCCATCTGATCATGCATGTGTTTCACCTAGATGCCAAATTACTTTTCGTCTGTGGATAGTGATTGTCTGCACTTTGGGCACATGTACACTCTCTTGTGTTAAATGTACAGCCTGAAGCTTTGAGATAAGCTCTAGTATTGGCTCTTCAGTTGGTTGAGATGGGCACGTCAGATGTATTCAAAGAAGGTGAACACAGAGCTGATGCACAGTTACAGTAGTCTAGAACCGCCACTGGAGTGCGGATCATATAAAATGCTCCTACCATCATAAAAATACCTTATTAATAAAACACTATTTTCAGAATACTGACAATAACATAAATAAATAATAAACATTCAAATAAGTGCAGTGACCTGTATCACGAAGCGAGGTGAACAAACACAGAGTTGCAGAGTAAGTTTTCAGTTGACAAAACCAGACAAACCCAACCCGGATTAGATCAGGTTCAGGTTCAACTTTCTCTGTCAACTCCGGCTTGATCCAGAGTTCATGAAGGCGTGCACCTGAGAGTGTGACATGTGCGGCAAACAGCCAATCACAAGGGACATGGAAAGCATCATCAGTTGACTTCTCGCGAGTATCAGCGCAATTCACTTTTCTGTTGAAGATGACGAGATCATTATGAAAAATGTCATGAATTGAAACACATTTACAAGACAGGAATAAACACTGCTGCAGTGAACGTTTGAGAAGCAGCTACTGACTATATCAATACAGAATCAACTGAATTTAGATTATTCATGCATACTTCATTACTTTAAAATGCTTTATATATTCAGGTTTTATGTAGTTATATAAATTTTAATGCTATGTTTAATGTTAATTATCAACTCACATACGAATTTTATGAACATGTTTTAAATTATAATCAATAAATGTAAATATACAATACAAATAAACACATAGCGGAAAAATATTTTCCCTCAAACTGTCACGGTGAGGAACACACAGATTCAGTTGCAGGGTGAGAAAGAGTTTATTGAATCAAGACACACAGCTATGCACTGGGAGAGTTCATCAAGGGCAGACTCAGCCGAAGACCCAGATCGTCCAAGAGGCCGTGTAGCCTAAGTTGGCGTAAGTATGGCGACGAAACCCACTCAAAACCAATTCACCTCCTTGAGCCCAAAAACTCTGAGTATGCTCAAACTAAACACAAGCTTACCTGGTAAAAACCCAAACCGGCTTCGTGATATAGGCCACAGGTCTTTCGCTGCCAAAAATCAATCAGATGATATAACAAGCAATTTAAACATCTGGGGTGTATTCCAGAAAGCTGGTTATGTGACATACCCAGGTCAGATTAAGGGTTAGTTATCTGATAACCTCAACTTTCGGTTCCAAAAACAGAGATAACTTTCAGGGTATGTAAGTAACCATAGCAACTTACTCTCTGAAGATAACCTGCTCCGGATCAGATCATGTTCCAGGGTTAGTTCATTTTAAGGAAATGTTTTCAAAGCTTTATTAGGTGACCCCCAATGGGATCACCATGGCATATTGTTCACATATTTAAATTCCATTCCATTCCATTTTCTACCGCTTGTCCGAACTACCTCGGGTCACGGGGAGCCTGCGCCTATCTCAGGAGTCATCGGGCATCAAGGCAGGATACACCCTGGATGGAGTGCCAACCCATCGCAGGGCACACACACTCACTCATTCACTCACTCACGCACTCACACCCTACGGACAATTTTTTCCAGAGATGCCAATCAACCTACCATGCATGTCTTTGGACCAGGGGAGGAAACCGGAGTACCCGGAGGAAACCCCCGAGGCACGGGGAGAACATGCAAACTCCACACACACAAGTTGGAAGCGGGAATCGAACCCCCAACCCTGGAGGTGTGAGGCGAACGTGCTAACCACTAAGCCACCGTGCCCCCCCATATTTAAATTATTTTTATAATTTTAAACCTATTTACATAAAAAATACATAAAAACTTAGACTTTTTTTCATACTGACTGTATTCCTTAAAAATGTCTTTCTGATCCTCAGCCTCTTACAGTTTAGTATTGAAAGGACTTTCTCCATATTACAATTATCCTTTTAGGATCGGCCGTTTCCACCTCTTTTAACATTTGGAAAGCCACGGCCTTTTAGCAAACAAAGTCAAAAGAAACAAACAAAAATTTGAAAAGTATTTGAAAGGGATATATTTTTAGATTAGATTAGATTCAACTTTATTGTCATTACACATATACAAGTACAGTGTAACGAAATGTAGTTTAGGTTTAACCAGAAGTGCAATTAGCAAGTGCAGGATATACAGTGTGAATAAATACAGAATACAATATTATAAAATACTATACAATGGGCATAAAAACTATTATGAAACTATTATGAAAATACTTTACAGAAGGAATGTTCTATGACAATATGACAGTCGGTATGTACTATGGACAATATATACAGAAGGCTATATACTGTGAACATTAGTGTACAGGTGGTTATGAACAGATAACAATTTAGACTATACAGTAGTGCAAGTGATTTAAGTGTGCATTAATTATAGACATTAGCTATTAAAGTTGCAGTGCAATAGAAAGTTAATGCGGATATTAAAGGTACGGTGCAGTATATGAGTTAATGCAGTTATTGAAGTTATAGTGCAATAGATGAGTAGATGCAGTTAATAGAGTTACAGCGCAGTAGATGAGTTAATGCAGTTATGTTACAGTGCATGCAGTTATTGAAGTTACAGTGCAGTAGATGAGTTAATGCAGTTATTGAAGTTACAGTGCAATAGATGAGTTAATGCAGTTATGAAAGTTACAGTGCGATTAATGCAGTTATTACAGTGCAGTAGATGAGTTAATGCACAATGAGTTAATGCAGCAGTGCATGCAGTTACAGTGCGTTGTTATTGAAGTTACAGTGCTAATGCAGTTTATGAAAGTTACAGTGCAGTAGAGTTACCCAGTGCTAATTATGCAGTTTGCAGTTATTGAAGTTACAGTGCAGTAGATAGTTAATGCAGTTATGAAAGTTACAGTGCCAGTTATTGAAGTTACAGTGCAATAGATGAGTTAATGCAAGTTACAGTGCAGTAGATGAGTTAATGCAGTTACAGTGCAGTAGATGAGTTAATGCAGATGAAAGTTACAGTGCAGTAGATTAATATTGAAGTTAGTAGATGAGTTAATGCAGTTATGAAGTTAGCAGTTAATGCAGTTATGCCAGTTAAAGTTGCAAGTGCAGTTTGCAATTGATTGAAGTTACAGTGCATGCAGTGCAGTTAATGCAGTTATTGAAGTTACAGTTAGATGAGATGCAGTTATTGAAGTTCAGTGATGAGTTAATGCAGTTATTGAGTGCAGTAGATGTGCTGCAGTGCAGTAGATGAGTTAATGCAGTTATTGAAGTTACAGTGCATAGATGAGTTAATGCAGTTATGAAGTTACAGTGCAGTTAATGCAGTTATTGAAGTTACAGTTAGATGAGTTAATGCAGTTACAGTGCAGTAGATGAGTTAGCAGTTATGAGTGCTGCAGTTATTGAAGTTACAGTGCAGTAGATGAGTTAATGCAGTTATTGAAGTTACAGTGCAATAGATGAGTTAATGCAGTTATTGAAGTTTACAGTGCAGTAGATGATGCAGTTATTGAAGTTAGTGCAGTTTGCAGTTATTGAAGTTACAGTGCAATAGATGAGTTAATGCAGTTATTGAAGTTATAGTGCTGCTTGAAGTTACAGTGCAATAGATGAGTTAATGCAGTTATTGAAGTTATAGTGCAATAGATGAGTAATGCAGTTATGAAAGTTACAGTGCAGTAGATGAGTTAATGCAGTTATTGAAGTTACAGTGCATAGATGAGTTTAATGCAGTTTTGAAGTTCAGTGCAGTAGTTAATGCAGTTAAGTTACATGCAGTTATGAAAGTTACAGTGCAGTAGATGAGTAATGCAGTTATTGCAGTGCAGTAGATGAGTTAATGCATATTGAAGTTACAGTGCAGTAGATGAGTTAATGCAGTTATGAAAGTTACAGTGCAGTTATGCAGTTATTGAAGTTACAGAGTAGATGAGTTAATGCAGTTATGAAGTTACAGTGCAGTAGAAGTTAATGCTAGTTAGATGAGTTAAGCAGTTATTGAAGTTACAGTGCAGTAGAAGTTAATGCAGTTATTGAGTTACAGTGCAATAGATGAGTTAATGCAGTTATTGAAGTTACAGTGCGTAATGCAGTTATTGAAGTTACAGTGCAATGCAGTTATTGAAGTTACAGTGCAGCAGTGCGTAGATGAGTTAATGCAGTTACAGGCATAGATGATTAATGCAGTATTGAAGTTACAGTGCAATAGATGAGTTAATGCAGTTATTGAAGTTATGCAGTGCAGTTAGCAATGCAGTTATTGAAGTTACAGTGCAGTAGATGAGTTAATGCAGTTATTGAAGTTACAGTGCAGTAGATGAGTTAATGCAGTTATGAAAGTTACAGTGCATAGATGAGTTATGCAGTTATTGAGTTACAGCAGTAGATGAGTTAATGCAGTTATGAAGTTACAGTACAGTAGATGATTTAATGCAGTATTGAAGTTACAGTGCATGCAGTTATATGAGATGTAGATGCAGTGCAGTAGATGAGTTAATGCAGTTATGAAAGTTACAGTGCAGTAGATGAGTTAATGCAGTTATTGAAGTTACAGTGCAGTAGATGAGTTAATGCAGTTATTGAAGTTACAGTGCAATAGATGAGTTAATGCAGTTATTGAAGTTACAGTGCAGTAGATGATTAATGCAAGTTACAGTGCAGTAGATGAGAGATAAGTGCAATGCAGTTATGAAGTTACAGTGCAGTAGATGCGTGCATGTGCATCCAGTTATGCAGTTATTGAAGTTACAGTGCAGTAGATGAGTTTAATGCAGTTATTGAAGTTACAGTGCAGTAGATGAGTTAATGCAGTATGTTACAGTGCTAATGCAGTTATTGAAGTTACAGTGCAGTAGATGAGTTAATGCATTGAAGTTATGCAGATGAGTTAACAGTTACAGATGAGTTAATGCAGTTTATGAAGTTACAGTGCAGTTATGCAGTAGCAGTGCAGTAGATGAGTTAATGCAGTTATTGAAGTTACAGTGCAGTAGATGAGTTTGCAGTTATGAGTTACAGTGCAGTAGATAGTTATGGTTACAGTGCAGCATGCTGCACAATGCAGTTATTGAAGAGTGCAGTAGTTGATGCAGTTATTGAAGTTACAGTGCAGTAGATGAGTTAATGCATTATGAAAGTTACAGCATAGATGAGTTAATGCAGTTATTGAAGTTACAGTGCAGTAGATGAGTTAATGCAGTTATTGAAGTTACAGTGCAGTAGATGAGTTAATGCAGTTATGAAGTTACAGTGCAGTAGATGAGTTTAATGCAGTTATTGAAGTTAAGTGCAGTAGTGAGTTAATGCAGTAAAGTTACAGTACAGTAGATGAGTTAATGCAGTTTATTGAAGTTACAGTGCAATAGATGAGTTAATGCAGTTATTGAAGTTATAGTGTAGATGAGTAGATGCAGTTAATAAGTTACAGCGCAGTTACAGGCAGTAGATGAGTTAATGCAGTTTTGAAGTTACAGTGCAGTAGTTAATGCAGAAGTTACAGTAGATGAGTTAATGCAGTTATTGAAGAGTGCAGTAGATGAGTTAATGCAGTTATTGTTACAGTGCATAGATGAGTTCATGCAGAGTGCATGTTAATGCATGAGTTACAGTGCAGTAGATGAGTTAATGCAGTACAGTGCAGATGAGTTAATGCCAGTGAGTTATGTGTTATGCAGTGCAGTGCAGTTGAGTTAATGCAGTTTATGCAGTTATTTACAGTGCAGTAGATGAGTTAATGCAGTTAGTGCAGTAGATGCGTTAATGCAGTTATTGAAGTTCAGTGCAGTGCAGTTACAGTGCAGTAGAAGTTAATGCAGTTAAGTTGCAGTAGATGTATGATGAAAGTTACAGTGCAGTAGATGAGTTAATGCAGTTATTGAAGTTACAGTGCAGTAGATGAGTTTAATGCAGTTGAAGTTTGCAGTAGATGAGTTTAATGCAGTTATTGAAGTGCAATAGATGAGTTAATGCAGTTATTGAAGTTAGTGCAGTAGAAGTTAAGGCAGTTATTGAAGTTACAGTGCATAGATGAGTTAATGCAGTTATTGAAGTTAGTGGCCACAGTGCAGTAGATGAGTTAATGCAGTGAAGTTACAGTGCAGTAGATGAGTTAATGCAGTTATGAAGTTACATGCATGCAGTTACAGTTAATGCAGTTATTGAAGTTACAGTGCAGTAGATGGTTAATGCAGTTATTGAAGTTAGTGGATGAGTTTATTGAAGTTACACAGTTAATGCAGTTATTTATGATGAGTGTGCAGTTATAGATGAGTTTAATTTAGTGCAGTACATAGATGAGTTAATGTGCAGTACAGTATTGAAAATTGTTACAGTGCAGTAGATGAGTTAATGCAAGTGCAGTAGAGAGCAGTTATTAGTTACAGTGCATGCAGTTATTGAAGTAAGTGCAGTAGATGATAATGCAGTGTTAGTAGATGAGTGCAGTTATTGAAGGTAGATGAGTTGCCAGTGCAAGTGAGTTAGAGTTAGATGAGTGAAAGTTACAGCTGTTAGTGCAGTTAATGCAGTTATTGAAGTTACAGTGCAGTGAGTATGCAGTGCAGTTATGAAGTTACAGTGCAGTAGATAAGTAGTGCAGTTATTGAAGTAACAGTGCAGTGCAGTTATTGAAGTGCAGTAGATGTGCAGTTATTGAAGTTAGTGCAGTAGATGAGTTGCAGTGCATGCAGTTATAGAGTTACAGAGTTAAAGTTACATGAAGTTACAGTGCAGTAGATAGGTAATGCAGTTAGTGCAGTAGATGAGGTAATGCAGTTATAGAGTAGTCCATTAGTGCAAATGAGCATTCAGTATAATATTCCTGATGTGCAAGTGAGCAGTATAGAGTGCAAATGATGCTGTGTGTGTGTAAACAGTCCGGTAGAGCAGATACATGAAGTACTGGTGTGTACAGTTCAGTCATGCATGGCAGCCCTGTAGTGCAATGTAAACAATGTAATAGCAGCTTTAAAGTTAATATATGAGTGGTAGTGGAATCAGTGGGGGGCAGAGTTCAATAATGAAACAGCTCTGGGAAAAAAGCTGTTTCCTAGTCTGCTGGTTCTGTGTACTGAGCCCCTTTCTCTACTCCCTTTTCACACTCGACTGCAGGCCTGTGAATGGAACTAACTCCTTCATCAAGTTTGCAGACGATACAACAGTGATTGGTCTCATCAGCAACAACGATGAGACTGCTTACAGGGAGGAGGTACGGCACCTGGCCACATGGTGCTCAAACAACAACGTGCTCCTTAACACCTCCAAGACAAAGGAGATCATGGTGGACTTCAGGAAGGCGAAAGGAGCACACACGACCCCATCCACATTAATGGGATGGCTGTTGAACGTGTTTCCAGTTTTAAGTTCCTAGGGACCCATATTTCGGAGGACCTGTCCTGGACCACCAACACCTCATGCCTGGTCAAGAAGGCTCACCAGCGTCTCTTCTTTCTGAGGACACTGAAGAAGAACCAACTGTCTTCAACTATCCTGGTGAACTTCTATCGCTGCACGATAGAGAGCATACTGACCAACTGTGTCACAGTCTGGTACGGGAACTGTTCTGTTGCTGAGCGCAAGGCACTGCAGCGGGTGGTGAAAACAGCCCAGCGCATCACAGGGACTACACTCCTTCCATTGAGGACATCCAGAAGAAACGCTGTCTGCGTCGAGCTCGCAGCATTCTCAAGGACTCCTCTCACCCCGCTCATAGACTCTCCTGCCTTCCTGTAGACGCTTCAGGTGCCTCCGGACAAGAACCAGCAGACTATAAGACCTATATATAAAGGTTAAATGATTATTATGTATATGACTGGGTCTAACATTTTAAACCTCTACCTCATGTCACAGCAAACCTTCATCCTCTGCTGCATATTAATTATCACACATAGTGTAGTCTACTGAAAAGCATTACGCAATTTTTTTCCCAAATAATGACCAATGTAGTTTCAAGAATTAAAAAAAAATCTCCATGACTACATCAGCAACTGTTGCAAATAAAGCTGATACAATGCAAAGTCAGTTTTCACAAAACCAAATAAAGGTTTATTTTTTAAGGAACATACAGAGAAGGAACAAAAAAGAGGTTTAATACTGCCTTCAAAATGAGCAATGTGATCAAATACATATACACAACACAATTTTGGTAAAATACCCATGGTAAACATGTTAAAATTAGTTACAAACATCTCAACAAATCTACAGTTTATGTAACAAAGAGAGCCATGATGAGTATATATTTTAATTATTATAGTATAAAAATCGTGCATATATTTAAAATATTAATATGTTTCATTAAATAATTAATTTATAGCGTTTATAGTTTTATAAACACATAAATTAAATAATTTTATGATTTTTACCCTGCACTTTGTACACTGATGCAGATTAACAATGTCTTCATGTCGTTTCTGTGAGCGAGCGATAACTCTGTGTATCTTTCGGGAGGTTGAGTAAACTAACTCTTCTCAGGTGTTTTGGAAGCAACATACTGTACACCGAGTAAGCAAGGTTTGGGTTAATCAACGGTAAGTTAACCTGCTTTCTGGAATACCCCGCAGATGGTGACAGACACTTTTTTTTAACCAAACAGCTCAAAACATCTCTCAAAACATACCTGTTCCCCATTTATTTAACTAACCAATAACTGTCTATGTCCTGAGTCTCTTATTCTCTTATTCTCTCCTTTGCTTACTCCAGCTTTAATCCTCCTAACATGGCCTTGTAAACTAACGGTACTGTTAACGTGCTTTGGATAAAAGCGTCTGCCAAATAAATGAAAGAATGATTGTAAATGTATATAAATGTGTGTACGTTGTGGTTGATTCACGTACACATACACGTCTCTGTATAATACTTTACATTTGCTGTCGTCTTTTCATCTTGTAAACAGTGTGACTACACCTCCCCATGAAAGCGTAGGGGTTGGGTGACATCTTTTCATCTTACATTATATTTGAATTCTGAAGCTTAAAATAGCAACACATTACCTTTCCAATATTATCTTATGTTCTTAAATGAACAGGCGGAAAGGTTTCAACACTTACCTTGAAGTAAAATAGCTTTAAATGAGCTACTTATACTATAACAAGCTCCCACTGTTATTGATCAGAAAAAGACTCATTTAAGGAGAGATTTTTATTGAACACACAGTAGTCAGATCTTCATCATTTATAGCAACAGCATGATTCCACAGTTATTATAGGCCTACTCAAAAATCTCATGAATGTCAATTTGCTTTTTAGGCCGTAAAAACACTTGTGTAGCTCCCACAATTATTGCATTCCGATTATTCATGTTCTTTTATACTTGATGCCAACGAGTGCTGTACCGGAGTTGGTGCTATTCTTCCAAAACATCACTTCGGAAGAAACATTAGCATTATTACATTTCAATGTTTTTCACATGACAACTGGAGTTCCTCAGGGATCAGTTCTTCCTCCTTTACTCATTTCTATATATACCACCTCCCTGGGTCCAATAATTAAGGCAAGTGGGTTCTCATACCATTTGTATGCAGATGATACGCAGCTTTATGCCTCTCAGCTGCTTGTCCAAGCCCTGGTCATATCAAGACTGGACTATTGCAATTCTCTACTGGCCGGCCTTCCAACAGATGCAGTCAAGCCATTGCAAATGATCCAGAATTTGTTGTGGTTTTTCTTTCTTCAATTCTGAAGAACGACTCTTGAGTCAAGGTTTTGAAACCAAAAGTAAATTAGAATGTATTGTCACAAAGCTGAAACAAAGCCGAGTTGGAAAGCAATGCAACTGACATCACTTCTTCCAGCCTAGCTTAAATACTCTTCTTCTCAGGCACATGCCACTAGCATGAATTACCATAGGAAGTAGGAAGAAGGGGTCTATTGTCTTACAGCCCAATTTGGTCACAAACACATGTCGGAACAGGAGGCCTATTCTTTGCATCCTGATTTGATTTTCAACATGTGATTATAATCATGGTGAGCTGCAGAGTCTCTCTGTCATGTCAGTAAGCTGTTTTCTCCCATCCTCCATACGCGCAGCCATAGAAACTACATTGCATAGAATAATATTAAATACATAATGCTAGAATAAGTTATATAAGGAATTATTTTGGCTATAAAATCTTCAGCAAATGCACGTTAATAAGCCTAAACGAACCCATGTAACAGCCCTCCTGATTTCACCTCCTGATGCCAGTTGCCGCCCCCATCGAGTTTAAATCTCTGACACTGGCCTTCAGAACGATAACTGTCATGATACGCGTGAAACAGAACCCAAGTGCAGCTCTTTACAAAAAGACACTTTATTTACAAAGGACAAAACACAACTCAAAATCCCTCGAGGGGGGAAAACAGGAACAATATACATGAGAAAAGAAAACTAGACTTAAACTTAACTTTGAAATGACAAGACGGCGAGGAAGACAAACGATCCAGCACAAGACAGCAATCACAAGGGTATTAAATAGGAAAGCAACTAAGGAGGTAACGAGGGCGTGAAATAATAATGGACTTATGAATAAGGAAACAAGGGGGCGGGGCTAAGACAAAAGACATGGGGCAGACATGATGCACCCATCTACCTTAACTCAGTGCTCCAGATCTACATCGCCTCCCGTCATCTTTGGTCTGAAAATGAGCAACACCTGGTTGTTCCATCACAGCGAGGCACCAAATCGCTTGTGAAAACCTTTTCTCATTCTTTACTCAACTCTGTATGTCTGTCTGTCAGAAATAAACACCTTGTTGTTCATTCTCTCCTTTGCTTACTCCAGCTTTAATCCTCCTAGTAACATGGCCTTGTAAACTAATGCTACTGTTTAGCGTGTTGACAAAATGTTTATATGCTCTCCTACTTATAAGTCGCTTTGGATAAAAGTGTCTGCCAAATGAATAAATGTCAATGTACTTTGCAGATTGTTTTTTGTTTTTGTTACAACAGACATGCTTTTTATTTATTGTGTTCTGTTAGTTAAATCAGGGGATATTAAAAACATTTAGTTCATTATTTTGGCCTGGGTCACCCTGAAGACATTGCTCTATTCATCCATGTTATAAAATAAAAAAAGTCTTTATCTAGGGTGTTATTTTATTTGGTCTGCTGGCCGGGGTTAGAATCTGCTACCAAAATGTATTGCGTTCTTATATTCGTAATACGATTTAGATTTATTTTATTTCAAGCATCTATTTTTCTGATTATTTTAGAATAACACATTTACAACAGCACAATAATTGTAAAATACAATTTTATAAAATAAAAAAGGCAACTAAAGGTCTCTAAATGTAATTATTGCCTAGTTAAGGAATGTTTTATTTTTCTCATCCTGCAATCACAGGGTTCCAAAACACATATTGAAAATGATTTCAAAAGGATCTTAAATGATTTTAAGTTTTATAAGGGCCTGACCTCTGAGGGGCACAGGCCAGCTATCATAAACTAAACATTCACCATAGCTGTCAGCTTTAAAGAAGTGAGGTGGATAATCTATTTTAAATATATATTTCCCAGTATATATAATACATCGATGCATTCATCTGCATCCTTACACAAATTTGCTGAAGTGACCAAAAATCTAATAGTCTAGATATACAGCTATTGTTGCAAATTTTTAATAAGACAATACACAATATTAAACATACTTGTATTAAAGTAACAAACAGTCCCAAAGAAACATCGCTCACACAGGAGAAGCACTCATTTAATTAAAGATTGCACCTTTTGGTTGTGTTTTTGATTGATCAATATAAAATCTTTATCAATATCGAATTTTTGCGCCTAACAGTTCTGCAGTGTCGGAGGCAGACAGGGTGACGTCAGCGCCGTCTTCCTCCAGACGAGCGAGCTCTAGCCGCGAGAGCGCGCACAACAGAAAGGAAGAAAAACTACCGCACGCTTGCAAACGGGGTCACGAACTATGACCTTTCACTGGAGTAAAACAATAACAAACAATGTGAAATAAACCCGACGCGCATCCCTGTCATAGGTGAGCAGCTTTTTATGTCTGCATGTCACGTAATGTTTTTAAAGCGCTCGCGGAAAACCTTTTTGTCAGGTTTGTTGCATACGGTGCCTAAAAACAGGCCTGATTATGCCATGAAAACGCATAAGCGATGTCAACAATTAAGCTTCAGTTTTTCTTGGACGACCAAAAATCCCTCTTTAAATCGCACGCGTTAAAGTCGACTGAACGATGCCCCTCGTCCCAGAGCTGCTGTCTGTGGTATACTGTGTACTCGGTCCTTGTGTTAGGAGGCGTACGGCAGCGGACGTGTTGACAGTATTAGCTGGTTAGCATGAGAGCTATCATATGAACTCGACCCTTTTACCTTTGCCACCGTGGGCACCAACAGTGGGTGGATTTTACCGTCCGTTATCGCATACGATTAGCGAATCTAGAAATAAGCTCAAATTAAAACTGTCACGGTGAAACACGGTTGTCATGTGAACTCTAATGAGTTTAATACACGTTTGCAAAGGTTTGTTCTGTCGTTGGCTTTGTGCCAGGTTCTCCATTTTGTTCTGTTTTGACAGCGCTTCCTGGATAGTCCACTAGCCTTACCGTGATTGACGTCACCTCTAGCCAATCATCGCCTCGTTCGGGGATGACGTACAATAACATTGTCCAATTAATGATCGTGACTACGTTTAAACCGATCATCTGAACCTGAACGGTTTCTATTCATCTGACCTGCAAATACGGATTTGAACAAAGCGATTCATCCATAATGCAGCAACATGAGAAGAGCTGTATACAGTAAAGTCCTCCATCTAGATGAAGATAATAGAGAATAGATATGGTCACTTACTAATGTACTTCTTTGTTTGATGAGACAGTTTTTTGTACACAAAATGTTAATGGTATGTAAATATTAACTTGACTAACAACAAGTGTCAAGGGCAAAGAGCCATCAGTTTATCCTAAAGCCTAGATTATGTTGTTGAAAACCAGCGTCAAACATTTTCAGATTTTGTAAATTCAATTCACTCTCGTTTCAAATTCATTTATATAGTTTTTTGGGTGTTTTTAAGCTGTTAACATATTACTTATGTAGGCTATATATATACAGATTACTATATTTCTCTCATTAAAAACAATACAGGTAGTTTTCAGCATTAAAAAATCTTGCACGTATAATTTTCTATTAAATTATACAGCCACAGAAAAAATTAAGAGACCATTCCAAGTGTATTTTTATTCATTGTTTTTTTAATCAGCTTTTCTAGATGTATTGTGGCCATTCCAGTCCAGTGTTTTTTATTTCAACAAAATCAAACCTCAGAGTGACATAAAGTCATCCAACAACAGCAATGTGAAAGTGTGACAGCATAACAAGACACATGAAACTGTGATGAACTTTTTCTTATTATTACTGTTGAATTGCTCAAAATTGAACATGAGCTTGTTTTCTTTGCTGTATTTAAGGTTGGAGAAATACAGAGCGTCTTTTCTGTTAATTTGACCTGTTTCTCCCGTTTACATTTTCTGCAAACAAATGCAAATAGAAACTATATTTTTATTTGAAAATTTGAAGAAATATTGTTCACAGAATTACACAAAAATGAGCGTTGTACACATACCTAAAAAAATGGTCTAGTACTGATGTCATAAATGCATAAAATAACTAAGTGCTGTCCAGGAAACTGCCCCTGCAGAATAAGAAGAAATAATACAGGTTTGAAATGACAAGATGGCATGTAAATGATGACAGAATTTTCATTTTGAAGGTGAACTACTCCTTTAGGTATTATTTTAATAGATAATGAC
Organism: Triplophysa siluroides; assembly: GCA_006030095.1. Classification (NCBI taxonomy): domain Eukaryota; kingdom Metazoa; phylum Chordata; class Actinopteri; order Cypriniformes; family Nemacheilidae; genus Triplophysa; species Triplophysa siluroides. The sequence continues at coordinate 380,702 of VCII01000010.1, read as the reverse complement.
ATCTTTAGTTGGGCTTTCCATAAATTGTGGAGGTTTGACATTACCCATTATCATCTAAATTTAGCAGGCACACAGGTGGAGGTGTTCTCTGCAGAGGTCGTACTGGCCTTTGTCCAGTCAGACAACGCAGATGACCTCACATCACCATGACAACCAATATGGAATTGCTGGCTCAGCAAATATTGACGACTGAGCAGGTTGCAGAGGTGAGTGACTTACAATAGTGAGGAAAACACAAAAGCGGCTCGTCTTGGGGAGGCAATAATAGGACATGTGCTATATAATAGCTTAAAAAAATTCTGTAGAAAAAAAAAATAACAATGTATGAAGTATAATACAATTTAACGATAACGAAAAAGCGTATATAAATAAACATTTTCTTATGTTTTATTTAAAAAAATAAAATGAAATATTTAAAAACATCCTATTTGTAACATAACATTTCCCTTTCTGTCGGTCTCTCGACGTTGTGTCGAAGACGACAGATGGGGTTTGCCCTTGAGAACCAATCAACTCTGACTACTATAGAAAAGGCCAATGAAATTTGGCGAATGAAATTTGCATGCCAGTCTCCGCCCCTGGATGTCCGGTATAAAAGGAAGCCGGCGTGCAGCATTCACTCACCGTTTGTTCTTCAGAGCCCTCGCTCATGACTACGAACAAAAATAATTCAACGAATTCTACTTCGCCGGATCTACGACGTAAAGCAGCGGATCGTCCCTTCCTGCAGCGACCTTCTCCTGGCCGTCTCGGCGGTTCCGGAGGTGATAGAGATTTTTTCTAAAAGGTCCTTTTTAGGACTGAGCATTTCCAGCGCGGCATGTCCCGCTGTTCTCTTGGGTGCGGCACCCTCATCGAGGAGGGGGATGGACACGATCGCTGCATTAGGTGTCTGGGCGTCCAGCACACTGAAGCAGCGTTCGTTGACACATCTGCCCGCACTGCGGGCGGATTGTCACTCAGAAATTGCGGTCACGGGTGGCTGTCTTCCTACGGGAACCAGCCACCATTTCGTCTGCTACCCGGGCTGTGACATCTGTGGCTACGGCCCCGATGACCACCCACGTAGCAGCGTTAGTGATATGGGGAACTCTGCGAACGTAAACCCGCCAGCCAAGTGCTCACGGGCCGATCGCACCCCGATTCGCTCTTCTGAACGTTCCCCAACCGGCGGTGGCATACCGTTCGGATCCTTAGGCACGCACTCGGAAACGATGTGTGACGTAGATGAGATGTCGTTCGCAGCATCGGAGGGAGACAGGCATCCGACACTGACGAATCCGAGCTCCCCCCCAGGGGGGTCGAGCTCAGGAGGAAGCAGAAGTGATGTCAGCCATGCTAATCCGGGGATACGTGGTTCCGGGGGGCGGAGCGCGGTGCAAACCGCGCCCACCCCGGGTGCCATTTGTTTCCCGGAGGTGCATAAGGAGCTGTGTAAAACTAGGAGCGCTCCACGGACCGCTCCGGTCGAAACAGCTCCGGCTCCCTCACTTCCCTCGAGGGTGGGGCAGCAAAGGCTACGTCGAGATCCCCCGAGTGGAACGTGCGGCTGCGGTGCATCTGTGCCGCAGACGGCTGCCGCCTGGGGAGAATCGGCCACGCCTACCGTCCAACGCGTGTAGGACTTCGACATCTATGGTGCCGAAGCCTTGCGCTGCCGCGGGCCGGGCTGCTCTCTCTCTCTACGCCATGCCATCCTGCAGGTCCGCCAGGCCAGGGCGTTGAGAGAGCTCCACGAGGGTAAGGCCGACCCAGGTATAATGCAGGATTTCTGTGCCGCCACTGACAGCGCTCTACGGAGCGACCAAGGTGGCGGCACGGGACCTGGGTCGGACGATGTCCACGGAAGTGGTCCAGGAGAGTCACCCCCGGCTGAACCTTGCGCAGACGAGTGACACCGAGAAAGTCCGCTTTCTTGATACACCCGTCTCGCAGGGTGGGCTGTTGGTACACCGTCGAGGACTGCGCTCAGCAGTTTTTGACGGTGAAGAAGCAGACAGTGGCGATTAGCCACATTTTTTCCACGCTGCGACTCGGCCGCCCTCAAGCCTCCGAGAGCTCACGTGATGTCTGTTTCCCGGCAGCCCAGGACCCCTTCCACATCGGCTCCGGTTACTGTGCCCCCACAGGTGGCACCCCGGAAGTCGAGGTCGAGGGGGAAACCTCACCCCGTCAGCTAACTTCTCACGAGAAGTGACACTAACGGGAAGACCCCAGGGGGAACAACATCGGGCCCGACCTTCACAGCTACGGCTCTGATCAGTCAGTACGGGACGGCTCCTGCCTCGTCACCAAAGCTGGGCCCTTCTCAGGGCCTGGCGCCCACTTACTCACAAAGAGTTTTCTGTTTCCCCTGGGAGTTCATTCCTGCCCGATCGCACACTCCACTGGACTGGGCCCGGCAAACCCGACCCCACGCCCTGGCGAGGCGTAGGGTCGTACACACACGACAGCTGCTACCACTCTCAAAGGCAGTGCGTGCAGCTGTCCCGCCAGGCAGGTAAGTAGGCAGAGCCAACCTTCCCTCCGGGGCCCCCTCCCCGCGACAGGGTTAGCTCCGCCAGCCATCGAACCACCCTCCATGGGAATGGTGAAGCAGACCGTCCCCTTGGTCCCCCTGTCACAGTCCCTGGGAGCTCGAGAGCTGCCCACACTGTCTCGGTGGCTAGGGTAGACGGTCCGTCTTGGTTACATGATCCAGTTCGCCAAAGACTCTCCCAAGTTTTGGGGCATCATCTCTCCCTCTGTCTGAGGCTAGGGACGCCTACATACTTCGGGTAGAGGTCACCACCCTTCTGGCAAACAGGCATCGAGTTCGTCCCTCAAACCAAGATGTTCGGTGGGTTACAACCCGCACTTCATCGTTCCCAAGAAAGACGGCGGGTTGCGCCCCGGAGGTCTGCGTACCCTGAACTAAGCACCTTCACAAGCTGCTGCTCAGGATGCTCACGCAGAGGCGCGTCCTGACACCCATCAGGTGTCAGGATTGGTTCGTGGCAATCGACCTGAAATCCCTTTCGGTCTGTCCCTGTCTCCACGGTCTTCACGAAGATCGTGGAAGCCGCCCTTTCTCCCTGAGGGGAGGAAGGTGTGCGGGTACTTAACTATCTCAACGACTGGCCTGACACACTCGTGAGATCTGTTATGTATACAAGGGGCCTGGTGCTCCGGCACCCAGATCGATTGGGAATTCAGGTCAACCGAGGAAAGGACAAGCTCTCCCCAGGGCAGAGCATCCTCTTTCTCGGTAGGGAACTCAACTCTGTCACCATGTCGGCGCAACTGTCCGCAGTACGCGCCCAGCCGGTGTTGAACTGCCTGGAACATTTCAGGCAGACAGCGGTCCCCCTGAAACGATTCAGAGGCTCCTGGGCATGGCGTCCTCGTCGGGTGAGACCCCTCGGGTTGATGCACATGAGACCGGTCCAACACTGGCTTCAGAGTCAAGTTCCGAGGAGAGCGTGGCACACCGGCAGCAGGCGCATGGTGATGACGCCCTGCGGCCGACGCACCAAAACCCCTGGTCTTCCATGACTTTTTCGGCGGACTAAGGTCCCTCAGGCAGGTTATGAGGCAAGTCGTGGTGACGACGGACGCCTCCCTGCAGGGGTGCGGTGCAGTGTGTAACGGGCACGCAGGCGGGGCATTGGGCGAACCCCCCCCTGCGCTGGCATATCAATTGCCAGGAGTTGTGGGCAGTGCTACTTGCACTGAGCAGGCTGCGGCCTCTAGTGCGGGACAAGCACGTGCTGGTCCGAGGACGGCACTACAGCTGTAGCGTACATCAGATCTTAGGGTGGCGTTCGCTCACAGCAGCTAACACAACTTGCTCGACGCCTCCTCCGTGGAGTCAACAGGTGATCCGTTCCCTGTGGGCCACACTCACCCCGGGCAAACTGAACTAGACAGCCCACGCGCTCTCTTGTCAGTTTATGCCCTCGTAGAGAGTGGCGACTCCACCCCCGCGCAGGCCGCTTGGTACTCCCTGTCCGAGGCTCTCGACACGGATGTCCTTGCGCACAGCTGACCGCGGGACGGGCGGAACACCTTCCCCCCCCCAGGAGCCTCCTTGCACAGACACTGTGCAAGGCCAGGGAAGAGGAGCACCAAGTGTTATTGGTTACACCGCACTGGTCTAACCGCACTTGGCTTCAGAGCTGATGCTCTGGACAGCGACTCCCCCTGACCCATTCCCTGACAGAGGACCTGCTCTCTCAGGGGAAGGACACGTTCTGGCATCCCAGATCAGACCTCTGGAACACCATGTCTGGTCTCTAGACGGGACGAGAAGATCCTGAGTTGGCTACTCCCCCTCTATGGCGGAGACCATCACCTAGGCTAGGGCCCCATCTACTAGGCGGTTACACGCCTTTAGACGGCGCCGCTTCTTGTCCTGGTGTCTCTCTCAACGAGAAAGACCCACTGAGGTGCTCGATCAGGATTGTGTTGTCCTTCTTACGAGACTGGAGACTAACATCTCCCCTCCACACTGAGGGTGTATGTAGTCGCTGTCGCCACTCATCACGACTCAGTTGATGGAAAGTTTCTAGGATGACACGACCTGGTCACCAGGTTCCTAAGGGGTGCGAGAGGGCGGCTCCCGCCTCATCTCCGCTCCATACCCTCTTGGGACCCTAAGGGGTCCTCAGGGGGCCTCTGGGCCCCCAAGAGCCCCTCGGAGGTTCCGATCTTCCTCACCCGAGTAAGACGGCCCTCCTGATGGCGCTCGCTTCCTTCAAGAGGGTAGGCACCTCCGAGCATCCTCCGTGTCCCCGGATTGCCTTGAATTCGGCCCTGGTACTCACGTTATCTTGAGACCCAGGCCCGGATGCGTGCCCAAAAAGTTCCCATACTCCCTTCCGGGGTGAAGTGGTGAACTTGCAGGCGCTCCCCATCGGGGAGGAAGACCCAACCCCATCCGTGTTGTGTCCTGGACCGCACGCAGGGCTTCAGTAGCTCTGACCAGCTCCTTGTCTGTATTGGAGGACAGCAGAGGGGAAGGCTGTCTCCAAGCAGAGGTTGGCGCACTGAGTCGTGGATGCCGTTACGACGACATTCCAATCTCAGAATCTCCCATGCCCACTGAGGGGGGTATAGCCACCTCCTGGGCACTGGCAGAAGCGCCTCTCTAGCAGACATCTGTAGAGCTGCGGGTTGGGCTACGCCCAAACACCTTCGCAAGGGTTAAACAACCTTAGCGTAAACCCGGTGTCAGCCCACGTCCTGCGTGGCAACATGTAGGACTGGCATCCGGCGGGGCGTATGCCTGCGAAAGCATCACCCCACCCTCTAGGAGGCTGGGTCAGTGTGCTACCTTTCTCGTGACCCTACTCTGGCTAAGGACAGGTACCCTATCCGCTTCCCTTCTTACCTAACCACTTGGTTAAGAATAGGCATTCTATCCATCACTAAGCAAGCACCACCTGGGGGTCGGCTGGGCAGAGCAGCCTTCCCCCTTAGGCCGGGATAACATGTGAGCCATCCCCTGGCTCTAACCGGACCTAGTGCTACCGGACGCCTGTACACACCCCCCCCCCCCGTGGGCTGTTCCGTCTGATGTATCCTCATGATATGGTTCCCACTCCTAGGAACCCATGAGCTTCCCCAGGTGGACCTCCACCTCGCGGTTAACTACTCAGCCCGCACGTTCCATGCGTTCTCCTCCAAGGACGAGACCATACCTTATCCACCGTATTCCTCCCCACGGGTAGGAGGTGGCCTCTGCAGCGCATCCCTAATTAAGGAAGTTGCGCTTACCCGGTGTAAACCCGAGCCGGACGGCCTCTCGCCAGTAGAGAGCTAAGGCCTCCGTCCATGAAAGGTTACCGGTCAGGGCTGTTCCCATCTTTCTCCAAGAAAGCTCTGGAACCCCCCGACCACCACACTGGAAAGTTACAGTTTCGCGAAAGCATCGAGCTGACACGCCCAGGCCTGTTACCGTCGCTTCGCTAGAGATTGTGACGCGATACAGCGTTGTGGCGTTTTCCATAGAGAACCCCATCTGTCGTCTTCGACACAACGTCGAGAGACCGACAGAAAGGGAACGTCTCGGTTACGTATGTAACCTCGGTTCCCTGATGGAGGGAACGAGACGTTGTGTCCCTTATGCCACTAACACGTATCGTATTCTGCTGCAGTCGTGAGAGGCTCTCAGGCTCTTCAGAACAAAAGGTGAGTGAATGCTGCACGCCGGCTTCCTTTTATACCGGACATCCGGGGGCGGAGACTGGCATGCAAATTTCATTCGCCAAATTTCATTGGCCTTTTCTATAGTAGTCAGAGTTGATTGGTTCTCAAGGGCGAACCCCATCTGTCGTCTTCGACACAACGTCTCGTTCCCTCCATCAGGGAACCGAGGTTACATACGTAACCGAGACGATTTGCATTCACATAAATATTTGATTTGATAACGCTGCTGGTAAAACTGATACACGTCGGCATGGTTATTGGCTGATGTAACAAATCTGAAAATGAATGATTGCAATTTCAGTGTTTTAACCTTTCAAAACGCTGTAACATGAGCAGCGGGAAAAAATATGTTCAATTGCTTGTGGTTTAACAGGAAAATGTATGTTTCATCTCCTTTCTCCTGTTTTCATTAGCTTTACAAATGTTTTTGCCGAGGTGCATATTATTGTTGGGCTCTTTGTTGAAGAAGACTATTCAGTTACCATGGAAACACACTGCCTTTGACCCTGAGAGGGAATGTCATTTGTGTGTGTGTGTGCGTGTACGTGCCTGCGTGTGTGTGTGTGTGTGTGTGTGCGTTGCAGGTACAGTCTTCTTCATCTGACAGCTCAGTGATGAGCGCCTCCCCCCAGCGCATTCAGATCATCTCCACTGACCCGTCCATCACCAGCCCACAGCGAATACAGGTGCAGACACAGACGCACACTCAAGGTTTATAATAGACAAAGTGTGTGCCAACACACTCACACACACACACACTTTGTCTTTGTCAGATTGTGACTGAACAGCAGACAGGTCAGAAGATTCAGATAGTGACCGCGCTGGACTCGAGTTTGCCCAAACAGCAGTTTATCCTGACGGCACCCGATGGCAGTGGAGCGAGCAAAGTCCTCCTGGCATCACCTGAGAGCACTAGTGCCAAACGGCTCATCTTTGCCACTGCAGACAGCATGGTGCCCAGCCGAATTCAGGTATGAATTCACCCACATGCTTTTCTCTGTGTTTTATACAGGCCGAATGGAAAACGTTTGCCCATGTCCCAGACTCAGATTTGACTAAACGTTTGACATTTTAATAATTATGATGAGAAACGTAGTTTGTCGTTTTAAAAGCCATTTCAGTATTAATTGTGCAATCATTTTGTATATCATTCTTCACATGAAAACATCTCTTATTTTAACCTCATTAAATGATCTTGTCCCTAGTTAAATAAAAACAATTAAAAACATGCTTGAGAAGAGCAGTTTTATGGCCCGAGCACCGTGGTGCTTGTACACTCTTGGAACTCCCTGTTATATTGTGTTTCAATTGGAATTCTGTGATGTTATGCAAAAAGTATTCAAATCGTATTTAATATTAGGGATAAGTTAGCTTTCAAAGCAAGACAATGGGTTTTTTCGTTGTATTTTCAAAAACCTTTTCATACATAATACATCATTTGAGATTATTATTCTAAGGCATTTTTGAAGGACTTTATACGAATAAAAAACTCATTGGAACTACCATTATTTCTTATCACTTGAAGTCCCACTGCATTTCAACTCAACTTTATTTATATAGCGCTTTTTACAATTTTCATTGTTACAAAGCAGCTGTGCATGAAACATATCGACTATAAGCAAAACATTAAAGTTATACAAGAAAAAACAAAAAAGGTGAACACGCACAGAATACAGACACGCACACATGTTCCCCATGCATAAAACACGGACACACAACTCGCACAGAACACAAAATACACGTGTACTAACACACGCAGGCATCTCAGTTATCTCAGAGAAGCACACATTTAAGATAAAGGAGAGCGAAACACAGGTCAAATATTATAGGGACTATGAATTCCTATATGTAATAATAAATAAATGAAGCAGAACGTTACTTTAAAGTGATATTAACAGGTACAAAAACTGATGTCAGCAGCCCCCCGGTCAGGCAAACAGTGCAAAACAGTATGCAAATGGTGGCGAGGAACGCATCTTTACGCTTAAAAAAAGCACATGTAAAAAAAATCCTGCAATAATAATTTCTTTATTCCTTTTAGATGACTTGAATGTAACTTCACCCTTATTTTATTTACTATACACGTCATCAACAGGGTTTTTTTTCAAAACGAGGCGAAGGTGGTGCCATCCTTATCTTGTACACACACGCATGTGTACTACCGTACCTTCAAGTGACTTAACCAAACACTTTACATATTAAAACATAAAAAAATCGACGAAAATGACAATTATTAAGTTATATAACACATTACTTTTATTCATCCAAACAGAAATGTTTTTAAATCTAACAAAGCTTTTTATCCTTTTCATTTAACTTTTCAGCCCATAATAGCCAACTATACTAACCAGTTTTACTAAATTTGCAAAGCTCATTCACATCCTACACATTCTCTTGTAGTTTACTGAGCTTTGAATGATTCACTGATTTCTAACATTCACCAGTGACTGAAAAGTTTCAACATTTTAAAGTTTAAACAATTGAAACTACATTTAGTCATTTAGCAGACCCATTTATCCAAAGCGACTTACAGGTGGGTAATAAAGCCTACCACAGTATACAGAGCTAAGTTAGATTTTTTTTTTTTTTTAACATTGGTTCAAATGAGTCATTTGTTTGCGAGTCGTTCTGATCGCAATGTGCGTTCATACTGGCGAACTCGCTCAATTCAACGCTGATTCAATGAGCCAACTGCACAGCTTAAAGCATTACAATGATGTACCCCACGTTAATTTAAGAAACCTTTTAAGAAATTGAACGTACAATATTCATCTGAAAAGCCGTGAAACACAGATAATACAGCTCCTATGGAGTGGCTCACAGATGACGTGTTTTTGTAGGCTAAATGTTATTGCACATAGAGTCCGAAATTTGCGTCTGAAATTTTCGCACGTTAAAAAATAAATACGACCTCACGCTGTGTCAAACATTTACACACTGCCCCCGATATTTTCATCCTTCATTAAAAACATTTGACTGGGTTCGATTTTCAGTGTTTTTCGCATTCGTAGCTAGCATTTTAAGCAGTGTTTTTACAATTCTGAGACACCGTACAAACGTGCGCCAAAATCCAGGATGGCGTCTAAGTGAACTTCGTCTCGCAGCACCAAGTACTGTATGAGAAACAATTAAAGGGGATCTGCAACGATGTGTCATGCATTCTGACTTCTTCATAACGTTAAACGTGCTGTTTTCCCATACTTTTCATGGTCAACTTGTCAAAAAAAGAGGATGGGCGTATTACAGTTTAAGTATAAGTGCATAAGTATTTCTGTGCTTGATACACTCCCCCAGCTATCGTATAGGTTGCGTAATTTTTTTTTTCGAAACAGCAATGTTAAAAAATTCCTTAGTCCCTTATTGGACAATTCTCCCGGAAAAGCACGGGGCCACAAGGAGAGCAGGAGAAGGAGCATGCGCAGACGTCACTTTCACTTGTGTGCAGGAGAGAGAGAGAGAGAGAGAGAGACGTTCATGAAATTCAGGTGTTTGTTTGTTCACTACATTTGGGTGATGAATGTTATATAAACTGTGGATATAACACTGGATTTGGAGATCGTTTGAAATTGATATATGGAGCCGTCCCAGCGCTAAAAGATGCCGGACATGAACCGCATGCTGTGAGTGAAACTGATGTTCGGTTTTGTTGGCAATGGGTGCTTTGGATTAGCCTTCCCCTGCTCACGCCGTATGATTTCGGAAAAAATCGTAAAGGCTTTTATAAATGTGATCAAACTAAATACTCTTCGAAGATACGAAGTATGCAATACTACTCTATAGGAGCTCAAGATTAATATGAGATTGGCAGAAACCACGTATGTTAGGGCCACTTTAAGAGCAGATTACAAAAACAGAATATAAAGAGAGAGTGTGCAAAATGAGCAGATGAATTCGGAACAGTTTGATAACAGGATAGTATGTACTGATTTTCTAGCCACGGTGCTAAATGCAAGAAGATATTACCTCATACCTCCCCAGGGCTGCAAAAAAAGCTCTTTGATTAACCAAGGTTTGTTTACACATTTTGTCTATCATGATAATCTTTACAAATGAACACAATTTTTTTACTTTTGAAGCCGAAACACAATCCTCAGAAGTTAAAAGCTAACACAATGCTATAAACAGACTACACTAAAGGTCGCTCGATATCAACGTCACAACCACCAAGCCTCCGACAACTCTTTCAAACTTTATAAAAAATGTGTTCCCTGCTGAGTATTACTCCGTGAATGAATCCGCGTCGACGTTTCAAGAGATTTGTGCCCATGTTGCATTATTTGTGAGCTTTAAATGCGCGGTGACGTCTAACGTCCCCGCCAAAGGAAGTAGTCGCTGTTATCAACCTTGATTTTTAACACACAATAAGACTTTCAAAATCCACACGCGGGTTATAATTAGTGTGTTTTATGTCGTAGAATAGAATGTTAAAATATTTAGAGGTTTTATTTACCACAAACCTTATTTCGGGCGATTTACCAAAAACCCATTAATAAAACCCATAGACTTTGGAGCGATGGAACCGAAGTCCTAAAATGTTAAAGGGATACTTAACTATCAAATCAAAATTTCCCAAATTTTCCAAAAAGTGCATCCATCGATCAAATAACTGCTCGACGTGGCTCCATGGTCTTAACAAAGGTCTTCTGAAGCGAATCGATGCGTTTGTTGACGAGAAATAGCCATATTGAGATCGCCATTAACGTTGATGTCTAACTTCCGTCATCTCTCGGATGTGTGCGAAACCAGAGGGTTGTTTTTCCAGCAAATGACGGTGACAAAAGCTCCCGTCAGAGTAGACGCCATCCAATTGGAACGAAACGGGTTTTGCATGCAAAGATACATAATCTCTGCGGTTCCCTATTAGCTCTTGTACTGCAACTCTTCAGCACCTCACTGGGCTGATGCGTAATGCCGCCACTGCATTTACAAATGACAATCTGTTGACACAATACACGCAGTGTTTTTTGTGAAGACACCCAACATCATTTTGTCGAGAGACTGAGTCGGCACGAAATTTGACGGAGGCGGCCGTCTCCAATTTTTTCTGTGCAGGAAACCCCTGATCACAAATATGCCGATTTGCCCCTCCTCCACTCAATCACACCAGCTTGGACCATAGATATGAATGTGCAAATTAGTCCCCACCTCCACTCATTTGCACCAGCTCAGGCATACATAGAAACTGCATTTGGCAGTTCCAGATGTTGCTAAAACTGAAGCTGAGAGTGAAACTGAGAGCGGAAATAGTGATCGTTTCAGTGCTGAGTCTATGCGGCATCCTTACATATCCATGGCTGGAACTGCTGATCCACGGAGTCAAATGAGTTGACGATTGGTTATAGGGTTAAGACGTTATAAACCGGGAAATTTTTAAAACCGCCTTTTTTAAACCATCTTTGGGAAACTCAAGTTTTATAGAGAAAATGTTTAGCAATGGTTTAAAATGATACATTTGCATATGGTTTGGTGGGAAGCACCACATAGACATTTAGACAACATTTAAAGCTTGATTTTCACAATAATGGCACTGGATTTTGGTTGTCTTGTTGTAATTTTAGTTGTGCTGTTAGAAGAATAATATATCAAGTCGGGACACCAAGGCTCCAAAAATATAAGATCACACAGGCTCTTCCTCTGACAAAAAAATGACAAGAAACAAATAAGTAATAACATTTAGAGTGTTGCGATAGTAGCGCAAAAGGTAGTGTGTTTGATTCCAGAACACGCATACGGATAAAAAATACCATAATAAATGGAAAAATGATCATATAATGGAAACACGTTTTGCTTTTTCTGATAGTTTGTGACTGATGCAGTGTCAGTGGAGAGGCTTCTTGGCAAAGGAGGAGACATGAGTCGAGCCCAGCCTGTAGAATACTGCCTGGTGTGTGGCGATAAAGCATCAGGTACTAGCAGCAGACTGACATCAAATATGGACCATAACCATCCTGTTTATAAAAGCACTGAAGTCATCCATCTGTGTGTGCAGGGCGGCACTATGGTGCGGTGAGCTGTGAAGGTTGTAAGGGGTTCTTCAAGAGAAGCGTACGCAAGAGTTTGACCTACAGCTGCCGCAGTAACCAGGACTGTGTCGTCAATAAACACCATCGCAACCGCTGCCAGTTCTGCAGACTCAGGAAATGCCTGGAGATGGGCATGAAGATGGACTGTGAGTGTTCAACTGTAACCGCGTCCGTCGTCATTTAAAGGATCCTATACAATTTATAACTAAAGAGAAGGTGAAACCTTCTCATTAGGACTTTTAAGTCTTGACAGCAAACGGATGCGTGTATGGCAGCCTGGAGCATTGTCTGATTTGTGTGTGTGTTTGTCCTGCAGCTGTACAGAGTGAGCGGAAACCCATTGACCTGCCCAGAGAAAAGCCTGCCAACTGCGCTGCGTCCACAGAGAAGATCTACATCCGCAAAGACCTGCGGAGTCCTCTCATCGCAACCCCCACCTTCATCACAGAGAAAGAGGCCTCACGGTGAGACATCCTTCAACGCTGCCTACATTCACCCACAGTGCACAATGGTGTCAGGGGAACAATCGGTGCAAGGGAGAATGTACTAGTGGTGCTAGTGGTACATTAGCTACAGTGGAAAAATGAATCAATGAGTAAATCAATCTAGCAAACATGCCTTTAATGGATGAGCTGCACCGCTATGGACCGTTGTCATTATTCAGAAATAAATGATTGCACATGTTTACAAATATCTTTTCTTTATAGGATGCAAGTTTAATTGTACAGTTGTCAGTGCTTTATGTTGCTTGTCTGCTCTGTGCAGGTCTGGCCTGTTGGACTCTGGGATGCTGGTCAATATCCAACAACCTTTAATTCAGGCTGATGGCACATTGCTATTGGCAACAGATAAAGTAACAACCTTGTCCTTAACATGAATCTCTAACACATGCTTAAATAACTTCTCTCTCTTTCAGTTTTACCTCCTTTGACATATAGTAACGAACAATTGACAGTCTTTACATGTTAGTAATTGAATCGGTGGACAGTAGATGTCAGGAGATTCTGCTGTAGTACTAAACGCTTTGCTGCTACTGTGTTTGTTTTAACCAGTAATAAGATCTTTTATTTGTGTATTTGCGTGGTTCTTGAATTCTGAAATGTAAATTGAAGAAGTTATTTCTTCATCAGACGGAGTCAGGACAAGGTGATCTAGGAACACTGGCTAACGTGGTTACATCACTAGCCAACCTGAATGACTGTCTGAAAAACGGAGATACCACAGACAGGCACCTGGAGGACTCGCCCAGTGAGATCACACGGTGCGTTAATGCCACCATCATATGTACCTGTGCATGTTAATGAAATCGATATTTTACAGTGTTATTAATGCCTGTGTTATTAGTTAAAGGGGTCATATGACACGGTTAAAACGAAAATGATGGTTTGTTTTAGATGTAATGTTATGTGTATACAGGATTTGCTCATACCTTGCATGGTGGTATCTCCTCTTTGCTCCGCCTCTCTGAAACGCGCAGATTCTTTACAAAGCCAATCGTTTCGAAAAGCAAGGTGTGCTCTGATTGGCCAGTTAACCAGTGCGTAGTGATTGGTGGAATACTGCAAGCGTGTTACAGAAATGTAACGCTTCTTACCATATTTTTAACATAAAATGTCTCTATTCCACATGTTCCAGGCAAGTGTTAGAAGAAGGATGAGTTTTGAGATGTTTGTTCAATATAGTGAGGGGCACAGACTGAATAGAGTTAGAAAGACTGTCCCACTAGCAAGGATGAGTTAAAGGGAGTGGGAAAGTGATATTGTTTGTTATTGTACATGACAATTGCTGGATGACCGACTACGAGAGTATTATAGTTCAGTCTAGAAATTACAAGTACACGGACAAGGATGAGATTCAGAGTACAGCTACAGTGGGATTGTGTGGATTTGAAAAATTGAATATGTGCCTATATTATGTTTATATGGAGAAGATAAAGGATCCAAGCACTGGTCTATGGGGTATCCCAGGTGACAATGTGATAAAATGGACATCTCTCACCTTCATGATGCCCTGGGCATCTACCTGTGAGGTAGGATTCAAATCAGTGAAGTGGAATTGCTGTGATGCCCAACGAAGAGAGGATTGCCAAAGAGGGTCTGGATAATAAGCATGTGTCTGCTTTGCTAGCCTCACAGCGTTGCTTTTGAAACCTGACTGTGGAAAGAGAAAGTGGAGAGTAGGCTTTCTGATGTGAATCATCTGTGTCCTTAGGTCTGTGGTATTGAGAACTGGCTGCTGATGGTTGTAGTTTGAAAAAAACTGCAGTCACCAGCTGTAGGAGAGGAAGACCAGGGAAGCGGATATAGAAATGAGTTTGCAGCATCTGATGTACTGCTGACTGATAACTACTGAGGTCAGCGGGTTCTTTAGATTGTCTGAAATTTCACTCTCCCCACCTGAATGTGGTCCTGTGTTCCCGAAGGACACCGGATAGCCAGTGTTTTGGAGGAAGTAGTGCAAGCTGACCTTGAGGAGAGAGGACAAAGATAGTCCAGAAGGGATGTTAACTCTGAGCATGACGTATCACAGCATTGTTCTCATTCAGGAATGAGAAATACAGGATGGCAGCAGAAGAAAGGTGGGTTGGAGAAATGGCCCAGCTGACCTGTAGGATGGCCAACTATGACTGCATATTGTAAAAGAAGCATAACTTCAAGATAGTCCAATGCATGCATTTTAACAAACAACACAATTCACTTTTGAAGGACATCAACTATTAGTGTACACAACAGGAATGAACAGAAAATATGTCGGAGCGCTACAAATTGACTGCATTGTCTTACTGTTGTTCTCGTCTCATTGGTCAGGATGACGACACCATTTTTGCAAGAAATAGGTTAAAGATGTTTTATGATGTTTGTTTGTTTTGCGTGTTGTATGTGGTGTCACAGTGCCTTCGATACGCTGGCTAAAGCTCTGAATCCCAGTGAGGGGATGGAGGCTCAGAGTCTGTCAGAGGTGGATGGGATGGGTGGACATACAATACAGGTGATCAGCAGAGATCACATCACACCTCTCATAGAAGTCGAAGGACCTCTGCTTACAGACGCACACGTCAACTTCAAGGTGTGTAACGGCACTGAACTTAAAAGTGCTTGAATATCTTGTGTAGTCATGAATTGTCACTTGTTCAGACACAGTAGTGATGTACAGTATCCCCTTGAGCCTACAGTAGGTCCTCAGAAAGGAATTGTAAATATGCTTAATGACCTATTTTGAATGCATTCTCTGGTATTTCCTTTTAGTACAGAGCAAAATATAAATGTGTATTTAAATCGAAATTGATCTGATACGTCATTGTTTGATTTGTTTTTGTTTTTTTAGTTGACAATGCCAAGCCCGATGCCCGAGTACCTGAACGTGCATTACATCTGTGAGTCTGCGTCGCGCCTGCTGTTTCTCTCCATGCACTGGGCGCGATCTATCCCAGCATTCCATGCTCTCGGGTGAGATTTCCAGCATTGAAAGGCATGTTGTTAACTATGCTCTGCACACACACGTGGTACGTCTCAGGAGTATATTAATCACACGCCGCGTGTGTGTTTTGTAGGCAGGAGTGTAACACAGCTCTGGTACGAGCCTGTTGGAATGAGCTGTTTACTCTAGGGCTGGCTCAGTGCACACACATCATGAGTCTGTCTACCATCCTCGCTGCCATCGTCAATCACCTGCAGTCCAGCATACAGGACGGTACGATGCTCATAGGCACCACATGACAGGCTAATGCTGATCTCTGATTGGATCGTGTTGTCAGCAGCATATTATAATTCATGAATAACTGCTATTCTCTCAGTAGACAAGCTATCCAGCGAGCGCATTAAACTGGTCATGGAACACATATGGAAGCTGCAAGAGTTCTGCAACAGCATGTCAAAACTGGAGACAGACGGGATACGAGTACGCCTACCTGAAAGCCATTGTGCTCTTCAGTCCAGGTACACACTTGAATTCCTAACAGAATGTTCGAATGTTTCAAACATGTGTAATACATGTTAGTTGTTATATTTTCTAACACGCAACTGACAACCATCACTTCACAAGATCATCCGGGTTTGAGCAGCTGCAGTCAGATTGAGAAGTTCCAGGAAAAAGCACAGATGGAACTTCAGGATTATGTCCAGAAGACCTACCCTGATGATACCTACAGGTGTGTTCTTTATGAGAGAAATGCTGGGCTTCGAATGAAGATCGTCATGTTGTTTCAAACTTTTGCTTCGGTGACTTTGTCAACAGAACTTAGAAGAAATGACGTATGTATGATGTCATATAGGGGCAATCAAAGTGGTTTCCTAAAACACAGATTAATATAGTAATATAGAAGCGAGACTTTAGCACACATTCCATCGCCCCAAAGTCAATGTTTTTTTTTTAATGGAGATTTCATTAAATGGCTGAAATAAGTTAACAAAAACTATACTATTCAAAGCTTACGATATACAAACTAAACATGCAAAAACTTCTTTCCTGTTTTATCCTACGACTTAAAACACACCAGTAATAAACCTCCCGTGAGTTTTATCACGTATAAAAAACGGCGATTGCTAACAAGTTCCTTAAAGCGACTGCACACATTGGCGATTTTAGACATTAGGCGTCAGCGCACATATAAATCTTACAAATAAGGCAACATGGGCACAAATCTCTGTAAAGGTGGATGGAGAT
This sequence comes from Triplophysa siluroides, assembly GCA_006030095.1. Taxonomy (NCBI): domain Eukaryota; kingdom Metazoa; phylum Chordata; class Actinopteri; order Cypriniformes; family Nemacheilidae; genus Triplophysa; species Triplophysa siluroides. The sequence continues at coordinate 363,828 of VCII01000010.1, read as the reverse complement.
TCATTCATTAATTACTTACCCAAAAAAGTTGTCTGAGACTTGGTGGTGGTGACTTTGATATCGAGCGACCGTAGTGTAGTCTGTTTATGGCATCATGTTAGCTTTTTACTTCTGCCGATTGAATTTAGGCTTCAATGTTCTGCATTTTGGGAAGCTCCGTTCTGGAGAGATTTTTCTATGAACTACGAACAGCGGAAAATGTTTTGTATGCCACTATATTGGAAAGGTGCCATATTACATATGAAAGCTAAGAGCTGAGGGGAAAGATATTAGTGAAGTAGTAGTTTAACGTGAAATAAAGGTGTATTGTATTGACAGTATTAACAATATCTGTGATATTAAAAACCACAATCATTGAAATAGTCTAAATACTACACCTGTAATAATAATATCAGTCTCAGCACCCATTCATTGACCAAAGAAAAATATCAGTTTGACTGAAAGCATTATTTAGTTATTTTGGTCAAGACCAAAAAAGAAGAAAAAAAGTGTAGTCCTGGGTCGCTTAGCGTTCAGACTGGCATTTTAACAGCGAAACTAAAGATACCGAACCTAACAGTTTACATGTAAAGTCGCAACGTGACAGCTTTTATGTTTTAATTTTTGATTAAATTTTTGAGTCGTATATTGTTATCACTTCCTGTTTTTGGTTTGGTTCGATGCCTTTGGTCCGTGTTGCGTTCATATTTCAGTTCGTTTGAAAGTGGTCTACTTGTTTGGTGCGCACCAGGGTTCAGGTGGCAGCGTTCACACATGATCTGTGTGAAATCTGTGTACATTTCTTTGTTGCGTTTGTATGCGCTCGTTGGACACTGGTGTGCACCCGGTTGCAGCTTTTGACACAGCGCTGTTAAATAGTTAATAAACACTGTCGCAAACAAGCGTCTCAAGTGCGTTTCGGGTTAAAGAACACGTTTGATAATGTGACATCTAAAAACCAACAGACTGATGAAAATGCGGGACATTTTCTCAATATGCTACGTCCCCCGCGTAAAAATGGGTAAAAATGCAAAGCGGTACAATGCAAAGCGGGACGGGTAGTCACCCTAACCTTAGTATTAAAAAATACTGTGTATTTATTTGTTCCATTGAACGCATCATGGGATATTTTGAAGCATTTAGGAAAACAAACAGTTCTGGGGCAGCTTTGGCGACCCTTACATTTTTCCTACTATGGTAGTCAGTGATGTCCCAGAACTGAAAATTGCTACCATTCTTCCAAATATCTTTATTTGTGTTCATCAGAACAAAGTAATTTATACAGGTATGAAATTACATGAGGGTGATGACATGATGACAGAATCTTCATTTTTGGGTGAACTATCCCTTTAAGGCTTTTTTGAGAGCTGACAGGCACGGTCATTATGAGCTTTTGGTGCATGAACAAAGATTGTATTTGCGTTTTGTGCTACATTGTAAATATATTTACTCCAGGCGTGATTTCTGTTCTTTTTTTTTACACACAGACAGTTAAGTCAAAATGATTCTGTGGCCACTGACCGCAAGCTCTGTTTAATCTTGAATCTCTGATCTTCGGTTGGGCAGGTTGGCACGACTCCTGTTGCGTTTACCAGCACTGCGACTGATGAGCTCCAGCATAACGGAGGAACTTTTCTTCACCGGACTTATTGGCAACGTACCCATCGACAGTATCATCCCATACATCCTCAAAATGGAGACTGCTGACTACAACAGCCAAGTGACAGGTCCCTCTGCGTGACCACACTCTGAAACCCGGAGACTCCGGTCATAGATGGACTCGCGTTATATTGGACCGACCAACAAGCTCTACCTCAAGAGGAGCTGCAACAGTGAAGGCCACGTAGTATGTGAGCGATTCCCTACAAATATCGTGTTGTACTTCATGAGAGGAAAGACGGGACTTTGAGTTCCAATGGCAGCGCATTTGCTTCCTAGGAAATCAAACAGACGTAGGCCTTGCTTACCCTTTGACCTTTATTTAAAAACACTGAAGCACTTCGTTAAATGATTCCTATAGGAGTCCCATATCCAGACCTCTCCAAGATGTCAGAAATATCTTTATTACCTACAGTACAGTATTTGCAGCTATGGATCGTTGATGGAATGTTGTGTGATCTTCTGCCACATGACATGAATCAGATCATTTCTGCCCCTCCAAAAGAAAGAAGAAGATATGTTTCACATAAAGAAGTACAGTGCCAGATTTACATTTTGTTTGCATATAAATATAGTACCACAGCTTATTATTGCTCCGTACTGTATAACCTCTGCAGTCATGACAATCATCTAACATTACTTTCAAAATCCTCTTTTTTTAAGACCTATTTATTTCAACGAGTCTAACTCAGTCAAAACGGCTTCATAAGTAATTTGCTTCAAAATGATCTGTGTGAATAAATGAAATACTATTGAAAATAGGAAATATTTCAGATGTAACGTGTCTTTAAAGCGTTTAACCAGTTAAAATGTGTCATTTCAGATGTAATCTAAAACATGCAGTTTTGTTATGAACGTTTTTTTCTAATGTAGGCACTAGGGACTGAAATGTGTTTAGAGCAACTATATTCATTATCAATGAAATGTAAAGAGTATGTGATGAGTACGTGTTGAAATGAACTTCTTGCCATGTTTTTTATTAGAAACATTCATACTGTTTTAACTGTATATGTGCGCACAGATATTAACCTTAAAGCAAAAAGATGACTAAGTTTGAACTTCCAGACTATGTTTGCATTTTCTTCATGTATGGTTTATGCATCTCCAACCAATATCAGTATCGATGTGTCAACCGTTGGTGTTTTATCCACATGAAATTTGTTTTCAAACCAAATGTAATATTCCAAACACACCAACTTTTACATAACAGCATGGCAGGTCAATACTTTTTTACTCGTAGTACATACGAATGTGCAGAATGATTTGCAAAAAAACTTTCTCCTTAAGATATTCCTTGAGAATCACCACCAGCTGTTACTGAACTCTTTAAACGGTTAAGATATTTCCAAAATGTGCCTCGTATATTTGAAAACGACCCGATACACAGTTGTTTTGCACTTGCATGCTTTGCTTATTTATTAAGAACATTGCGGACTGAACTCTATTGTCTATTGCAATTTTTATGTCGTGTCTAAAATTGTTTAAATGACTTATTCGGTTGTATATAGCAATCTGACTTGCATAGCTGTAAACTGAACGCTTCTGAACAGTTTATTGGTAGATACAATTTTTTTTATGAAATGATGTACGGAAACGTATACATGAATGATTTTTGGGATGAATCATTTTCCAGTTTTTGCTTAAAAGTCAGCCCTACTTGCTCTCATTGTTTATGGCCAAAAGCACTTGGGATCTACCCCATTCAAACACACTTCTTTATAGTTATGCTTTAACGCTTGTGTATGTATTATAAAATGCTTGTTTTGATTTTGTTCCCTCTGTTTTTCATAGGTATTGTAATGCCCTGTGACGGATTTGTTGTATGTGTATTTTCATATAAGTGCATATATTTGTTTTATTTCCCTGTTTTCTGTCAATGAGACAAATTGTGCATGAACTAGCTAATGCATTTTATGAAATGCTATACTATATGTGAATTTTAAATATTGTGGCTTAAGAAAAAATATACAAATGCACACATGTGTACACTGTGTGTATGTACGATACCAGACCGAAGCAAAAAAGAAGTATAGCAGTACATTTCTGGTAATGATCTTGTTTATGTATCTTGTGGAGCAAGCAATGACCTCAGTGTGTTGTAAGTGAGCCTTCTTTGTTTATTTTGTGAGCATATTTGAAATATACTGTTCAGATCGCATAGTTTGTGTTTGATCCTTTTCACTCTTTTACCTCTTCTCATTTTTAATGAGTTGATCCTCCTCTGCTGTACAGTGTAACTGCGATTTTCTTATGAAAGGTATTTAAAGAGGATCTAATGATATTGCTGGCAATTCCCAACCTCACCACTAGATGCCGCTAAAAGCTCTACTTTGCTCTTTTAAATGAGTTTAACAAATTCTTTCCTGATGTACACTACAGTAGTAGCAATAACATTAGCCACTTTTTGTAATTTTATCTTATTTACATGTTTTTTAACACAGGAGCAAGGTTGTGACGTCCTTGCCTCAAGACCTAATAATCATGGTTTTACAATTGTTTCATTTTTGGATGAGCAACTCAATATTATGTTTTTTTATATTGTCTTAACTAACAGCTTCATGTTGTTGTTATAATATTTGGGCGCACAAAGGCACCTAACGTTGAATATTCATATACGCGTAGAAGCACGGCCGGAGACGCACATCCGCCTTGATGCCGCTAAGTGGCGCTCAAAGGTTCGTGTTCTCGTGATCAGACCTCGCTGTGAAGCGCGAAGGAGACGCAATGTGAGCTCGTGTTTGCTTGACGTCTATGGGTCTTAGTGATATCATTTATACAAACGCACAATATAATCATGCCTATGAAAGGCAGATTTCCCATACGGCGGACGCTGGAGTATCTGCAGAAAGGAGAAGTCGCGTTTAAAAACTCGGTGAAGATTATGACTGTCAATTATAACACGCATGGAGAGATGTCAGGCGGAACACCAAACGAACTATTGAGTAAGTTTTTGTTCACCGTGTGATTGCATTATTGTGTCAAATTCCGAAGTTATTTAAAGCGCAGCAAATATGTCTGGAAACGTCATAATGTAATTATGGGAAAACGTTTCATTTCAATCTTTGACATGGCCTTCAGTCAGTATGAGTTGTATAGTACAGTATTTTGTTCAAGTCGGTACACAAACTAATGTTCATGTTGTGTCATAAAATTCAATATACACTTTAAGTTTTGATTCTGTACCAAAAGACTTCAGTCCCAGCAGTCAATGATGAAGAGTTTGGTTCCAAAACGGCATAAATCCATTTGGATTCATTTGAGTAAAAAAGTGTTTTCTGTACAAAGAAAGTGGCAAGATGAAGGTGACCTGGGTTCCCTGACAGGAGGGAACGAGACATTGCGTGAAACGCGAGGGGATCCCCTCCAACAACCCTTACTGAATCCTTATTGAACGCCAGTGAAAATAAAATGTAACTGGCCAATGCCGGTCCAGACGGCGCTTAGGTGCATGGCACCACCCCTATATAACTGGACTGTATTCTTCAGATCCTTACGACTGAAACATTACAGCGCGACGATCAGAGCACGGCGGTTTACGCAATGTCTCGTTCCCTCCTCTCAGGGAACCGAGGTTAGGACAGTAACCGGAGACGTTCCCTTTCGAGAGCGGTCTCTCTACGGTGTGTGAAACGCTAGGGGAACCGAATAAAATCACGCCGTAAGAGCAGCAAAGAGTGAAAACTAGCGCTCCCCCGCATGATCAGGATAAATGAGGAGAAAAACCTCCCCCTTCAGCCACAGGGCGTAGCCGCGAGCACGAGTATCAAGCCCATTGGATACCGCGGGAGCCAATCCGAACGGTCCTAGGTTTTGGCCACATTTTGCATACCCACTAACATTAAGTGCGACTGAGCTATGATGACATACAGCAAAATCATGATGTTAAGGGCGATAGATCGCAGCGCACGGAATAGCTGGGCGCCTGCTAATTAGAATTAGCGGAGGCAGGTTTTGCCCCCGCCGGCGAAAAAGGACATCTAGTAGCTCGACGAGTGGAATTGAACGGGGCAAAAACAAATACTGTCATTCCGCATCACCGTCTCAAGTCGCAATACATCCTGATCCAAGCTATGCAGAAAGCGTCGTCTACAGGCGTAGACGGTACATCGCCTATACGACCTAGATGAGTGCAGCATAGCTAAGCCACGACGTCGCTACAGGCAGCTGTGGGTGGGGCCGAAACAGACAGCACTTGTGACGACCAGCCCGCTGCTGCACACATGTCCTGAACAGACACCCCTCTCGACCAAGCCCATGAAGAGGCCACAGCTCTAGTAGAGTGGGCCCTAGGATCCATCTGGCAGTCCAAGCCCTGACTGGTGGATGCCAGCGCTATCGCGTCTGTTATCCAATGAGACAACCGCTGCTTTGAAACGGGACTTCCCTTAGCTTGACGCCGTAGCAAACGAACAAATGGTCAGACTGTCTCACTGTAAATCCTCGCACCGGGCACAGCACCCGCTGATCGTAATCCTGCGAGACTGGTAGCTCCGGGGAGAAGGCAGACAGGGATATAACTTGCGCTCTAAACGGTGTTGAGAGCGACTTAGGCACATAACCCACTTTAGGTTTGAGCGTGACGCTGCAGTCGTTGGGTCCGAACCACGTGCAGGCATCATCGATAGACAGCGCGTGTATGTCCCCTACACGCTTAGCAGACACAAGTGCAAGCAGTAGGATGTTTTGTAGGGAGAGCTTCCGCAGTCCCGATGATTGCAAGGGCTCGAACGGAGGAAGTGAAAGCGCCTTTAAAACCAAGGCTATGCCCCAGGGCGGCACCGTAGGAGGGCGAGGGGGGTCATCTTAGTCATCTAAAGAAATCTCACCACCCAAGTATGCTTGCCTTCCGAGCGACCGTCAATCAGAGGGTGAAAAGCGACAATGGCATTGACATAAACTTTCTGCGTAGACGGCGTCCAAGCACTGCTGCAGAAAGGTTAGAATGTCTGATACATGGCATAGCTACGGGTGTAGACCGTTTTCCCTGCACAATTTTACAAAAATCGCCCATTTAATAGCGTAAAGGCGCATCGTAGAGGGAGCTCGCAACTCTGTGATAGTATCCATGGCTAAACTCCCCAGGGCTCCCTGCCCCTGTGAACCCGCGACGCCACAACTCGGGTCGGGGTGCCAGATTGTGCCGCTCACTTGATCCCTCCTCAGCGTAATTGGCCACGGAGGTGCTGCCAGCAGCTCCATTAGGTCGGGAAACCACGGCTGATTCGGCCATTTCGGGGCGATCAGCGTCACGGCAGCTTTCTCTGTTCTGATTTTGCTTAGCACCAACGGTAAAATCTTCACTGGTGGAAATGCATAGAGTCTGGTTCTCGGCCACGGGCTCGTAAACGCGTTCCCACGCAGCGTGGAGTTTGACAGGGAGAAGAACAGAGGGCAATGCGTATTCTTCCCCGTCACAAAAAGATCGACATCCGCTTTTCCGAACCGATCCCAGATCAAGATTACTGACTGAGGGTTCAACCTCCATTCCCCGTGAATAGATCAGAGGGAGACAACGGAGTGTTCAGGAGGGCTCTCTTGTCCGCCTCCTTGAGATCTGTAAGCGTCAGCCACAGGTGATGGTGGAGCGCAACCATGAAGCCCATGAAGCTTGCAGCCGCCATGGTGTGTAGAGCAGAGCCGCCGACCGGGGCGCAGACCACGCTTTCATTACCTCCTCGTGGACATCTGGGGAAAAAGGCACACGTTTCTTCTGGGCGCCAGCGGCCCGGCTGAAGAAACCACGTGTGCAGCTTATTCCTCGCTGGCTCGTCAGGGGAGTTCCACTCGAGGCCAAGGTCTTAAACTAGTGAGAACACGGACAAGCTCCTTGTGAAGCATGGGAGGGACATCCCACTCCGCCGGCTCCTTCTCCAACGCCGCTAGCTCCTCTGACCCCGACAGATCCCTGTCCGCAGCCGAAAAAAAAAAACACAAGGTACAAAGTAGATCAGGGAAACTAGGAGCCGAGCGTATTCAGAGCGCCGCAAGTACTGTTTACAATGCGTGGAATGGTGTGCTGTGATTGGTTGAGCGGATATATCGCATTCTGCGGAGAAGTGAGACTGGCGTATATTGCGGTCTGGAAAGAAAAGGGAGAAAACATGACAGAATAACACGGCAGATATCGCGTTTTGCGTAAAATTAAAAAGTGACTTTTCAATACCGACCTGATACAATACTGACTTTGGTGGAAACTTTTTTTTTTTAATGTCGTTTATCGTGTTTTGGAACCAAACTCTTCATATATACTTGTTCTTTCTTCAATTAAAATAATAGTATTGACATTTGATGGCTGTTTGAGCAACCATGTTTAATTATGTCGTTTGACAGGAAGTTTGTGTTCTTCAACATCCCACAAATCCAGTACAAAAATCCTTGGGTCCAAATAATGATGTTTAAAAACATGACTCCCTCTCCCTTCCTCAGATTCTATCTCGGTAAGATGAAGATCTTGATCCGTCTTTCATGATGCCGACAGCTCTGTGGTCATATTCTGATGATTTTGAACATGTTTTCTAGATGATGGTGAACAAGTGCGGGTGGATGTAGAAGGAAAGGACTATAAAGAAATTACGCAGCATGTCAAAAAGATTCTGGGCAAGTCAGAGTGAGTCATTCTTAAATGTGTAAAGGATATGAATAATTTCTTTATTGGGCAGTTCCAGCTTTACGGATGTGACCGTTGCAGTCAAAAACTGAAGTTAAAATCTCTTTTATTACCAATATATTGAGTTTATTTTGAATCTATTTAAGGTTATGGAAATAAACATGCGTTCTGGGTGTGACAAAAAGAACACTTTTTATATCCATAATTTATTGATTTCTTACCAATAAAATGATTACAGACACATTTTTGAGAGACAACATTGTAGGATTTCTAAGATTAAAGTATAAAAACCAGAGGCAATACCACCCAACAAATGGAGTATGGGTGGCTCATCATAGAACATAAAAGGCTTTTTATTTTAATTGATATATATTTTAATATAGCCCATTATGGAGTTAACTGTTCTGAGAGCCTCATACTTGACAATGGAAAGTCATGATTTAAATAGACATATAATAAGCTCATAAATACACAACTGTATATGGTTTCTGAGGGTGAGGGTTGTGTCCATACAATGGAACTAAATGGGGATCTTTGTTGTGTGGTCACAAACGTTCTTCACATTTTAATTTCTTCTGCAGAAGATATTTTAATGATACGATACTGAACAGAACGTGCTGTGGTCTTCTGCCACTTTACACATCTGTAGTCTGACACGTGCGTTCAGAGACGCTCTTCTCCTTCCCATTTTGATAAAACGCCCCAATCTGGCCATCTACAAGATATCTTCACCCATAGAACTGCCACTCACCGGGTATCTTTTGCCCACCGTCCTTTGCTGTAAATACCCAGAGACGGTTGAATGTGATAGATGAGCAGTTTCTGAAATATACAAATGTGCTTGTATTCATGCGCTTGTCTCTCTCTGTCCACAGTAAAGTCCTCGAGGCCGAAGCTGTGGCTAAAATGGAGTTGTCGAACCCTGCTAACTTTGGGCCCAAGAAATACTTTCTGCGGGAGTGTATGAGCGAGGTAGAGGGGCAGGTTCCTCATCCGGGTTTCGTGCCTCTTCCCAAAGAGATGACCGGCAAATACCGAGCCAAATTGGCTGCTGGTACAGACGATTAAGAAGAGTGTGAGAAGAACTCAAGTCATATTGTTTTCTGTATCGTGACGTTCTTATTTAAATGATGCCGTTACCTTTTTTACTGTAACTGTCCATTTCTGTAGTAAGAGATTTTTCCTAAAATCACAAAACCCAGAAGTCGTGTGCGTTACTAGCAGAAATGTAAATAAATGTAGAACATTTATTGACTTTTTTATTGGGTCAAAGCACAACATAAAAGATGAAATGAGAACCAGGAATATATTGTCAGATTTTTTTATTAGTGTTCCATTTATGATTAGTCAGTGTAAACAGAAAACATCCAAAAGCTAATGAGGACCGGCTGTCCACAAGTACTCTTTACCACAAAATCTGTGATTATTACAAGAGCACTGCATTCAGTCACTAAGCTGTTGCTGTTGTGTTCTTACATACATGGTATACGGTCATTTCATAATAAATCTATCCTTTACAGCTTTACTAGAAAGCTTTATTAGCTCACACAGACAAAACACAAGTCACTAAGTGTTTGACATCTGTTTGTGGTATGTACAATAATGTATTACTGAGACATGCAGGTCATTTACAGCAAGTGACAGGAGAAAACAAGCATATTAATTATACGTTTTTGCATTTTGAGAACCAAGACCACTAATAAACAAAAGAAGCAGTGGAAATCAGGTCTGCTAATGGATTTCAGTAACACAATGAAAGTCTGTATGTGTGTTGTTATATACCCTACAAGTAAATAAACCGAGAGATTTAACATCATATCATTTAACATTGCAAATAGAATTTCAGAGCAACGCAATGTTTTAAAGAAGTGCAGGACGTCAGGGTCTGGATCAGTTGAAGTTTTGATCATACATTAGATCATAGTGTTGCAGAAGAAAATAATCAACGTTACAATTGTGCATTTCAATTTGTTGAAAACGATTTGTTGAGAAAATCTTCAACGGACGTGCATAAAATACTGACCAGGTTGGAAGGAAAATGCTCACAGCGTTTCAAACTCGAAAAACACAAACCCGTTTGTCTCAAACTACCTGTTGAATAACACTAGATGTTATGAATTTGAATATTCAGGACTGCTGATGCTCCCTATTCTTCTTTCTAAAGCGCTTTCCAATCCAACTGGACGTTTCTCCCTTCCAGCAGATTCCTACTATGTAAAAGTCAGAAAAGCCCTTCAGATGGGTTTGTGACTATTTTTTTCTTTTCTGCTCTTGAAGCGTTCGATGTAGCTCCCTTAAGTTCTCTGACAAAAGCTCCACTTCATCTGCGCGCCCGTTTAGTTTGGCGTCAAACATATACGCACGGATATTGTCTATCTGTTGGAGAAGCAGCTCTTCCTCAATCATGTCGTCCATTATTGAGGCGTCGTCGTCTTCATCAAATGGATTGCTTGAGGCAGCTGGAGTCCCATCCGAAACCTCTTTAAAAGGGTTCCCTCTATCTTCATCACCGTCCTCATCTTCGAAAGGATTTCCTTGCGACTTCACCGTACCCGCGTCTAGATCTTCTGTGGCCTCCTCTTCCTCCTCAAACGGGTTGTATTCTTTCTTTCCATTGGCTGCATGGTTATTTTCCCTCTTGGTCTCTACGCTTAAAGAGCTGGTTGCTCCTTCCTCAACTGGAGAGAGATCGTCAGCATCGAATGGGTTTCTTGCGGGTGGAGTTGGTGTATGTTCCTCTCTGTGCCTCACCGCGGGTGGAGAGTTTCCAAACTTTGTAGGCTTAGACTCGAGGTCTGCACTCAAATGATCTTCCAGCTCACCTCCGTCCTGTTCTTCATCTTGAACATTGTCTCCAAGATCTAAGGAAGCCATTTTTGTGTGGGCTTTGTTCTCAAGCTCTCTTTGCTCCAGGTGTTGGATCTGTCTCTGCTGCAGGTCCGTTTCCTCGGCCAGCTTCCGTGAAAGCTGGATGGCTCTACTGGTCTGCTGGGCGTCAAACTCGTCCTGAAGCTGCCGCAGGTTCTCCTCCAGCATGGCCACCTCGTCGGTGCGGTTTGCGGAGCGGGCCTGCTGTAAGAAGGACTCTATGTTTCCAATCTGTTGCAGAAGAGGGTCGTCCAGCTCAGAGCGAGTGCCTGACTGCGGCAGCCAGCCGCCGGCTTTGGTCATACGGGGACCTGGAACGCTTCCGTTCGCACCGAGGGCCGGGCGGTTCTTCTCATTTTCAGATCGACGTTTTTGTGCCTCTAGAGATGCCTAAGTTTCGCAAGACAGATGGACGGTTACAAAATGGCCTCCCAAGTAATTCATTTACAGTGAGTAAAGTTTATTCGTGGTTATACAACATAACCACAGCACCTGTTTCTCCTGCTGAATCCTTTTCCCTTGCTCCTCCTTCCTCTTCTCCTTCAGCTCCTCATATTTCCCCTTGGTAGGCAGGGACGTCAGGCCCAGCAGTTTCTCCTACACGGTGCAAAAAAGTAGAAATATTCAATATTCCTATGAAGTTTATGTCCCAGATCGTGTTTTTTTGCGTCTTACCTGTATAAAGAGCGTGGCCGCGTACCGCACCATCTTTTGTAGCTGTAGGGCTTTAGGGTGCGGCTGCACCTCAGCTTTTAACCCGAGTGTGAGGATCTTTTTACTAATGCAGATACGACATTACAGAAATGCATGATGGCAATTCTAATACAGACACTTTCATAACAACGCATGTCTAATTTCTACCTCAGAACATCGATGAGCTCGTAGTATTTTTGTATTTCCATCCTCAATCCAGCAGCATTCTCCAGATTATAAGCGGTCTCTCCAGCACTGCACAGGACACACAAAATGTGCAATGTATTGACGCGTTACCAGGCAAACGAACAAATGCACATCTGTAGTGGTTTTCTTACAGCTGTTGAGGGCTTACTTGAGCGACTCGGCCATGTGCATGTACTCTGGAGCCTTAGCTTCAACCTTCTCCATACACGTCCTCAACCTCTACACAACGAAAAACAATATGTTTGTTTGTTTGTATCTCACTGGCTTCAAAGGTCTTGTAATCCTTTTATGTATTCGTTTCCATTTTCAATTAAACACCCAAATATTTGTACATTTACACAATTTCATCAAAATCGTGCATGAAATTTTAAAGAATATTAGGTAATGCAGTGAGATATAAAATGACAATGTTCACCTAAATTTGGAGCAGAATTACATGGGTAAAATGACTTAATTTTATATTTATACACCAACAGGTAGATCTGTTGACTTCATCAATCTTTAAGCCCTATATAGTACAGAGTTATTATAGTTTTACTAATATTTTAAATTAGCTTTTTTTTTTAGCTTCTATTTTAATTTAATTAAAAGTTTTAGCAATTTTGGTATATGCTTTGGTCTTTTTATAGTTTATTTGTTTGATTTCATGTTGCTATATAATATTAATTAATTTATATTTCAGTTTTTGTTCATTATTATTATTTTAGTGCTTCAAACTTATTTCAATTTATTTTTTAGGCAACCTTTACATTTTTCCTTTAGTTAAGCTTTTCCCGTAATTTTTAGGTCAATATTTTACTTGATTTCAATGAACAGAGACGTTTTCAAAGTTTTAATTTTAGTAAACTAAAAGTACGATCTCAGAGATAATGCCGCTCCATGTGCACACGTTACCCCATTTTCAATGGTTGAAAAACAATGTTTTACTATTTTCTTTTCTTAGTAAGTGTGTACCTGTCTTATATTTAAAGCAGGGGTACCCCGGGGGTCACAAAATGATTTCCAGAAATCTTTTTTTTATACATGACGTATTTTATCAATAAGTGTAACTAAATATATAAATATTAGTTGGTTCAAAATAAACCATACAAATAAAAAGCTGTCAGCCTTTCGAATTTCCTTCCCCTTGATCGGGCCCCTAAATTGATACCTCACATTAACGACATTAGCAAGCGCATTAGGTGCGGCAAGTCAATTTACAGCACCACGTTAAACATTCCCATATGTGCACGCAGATTACTTTTCAGGCTTTAAGTTTAGGATTTTTATTTGGTCGAAATAAAACGTTGGTTAATATCGAGCGAAGACAACGCAGGGAGGCCAGCGGAGGAGGGCTGCAGTCAGAAAGGCCAGCGACCTCAGGTACGTCAGAGGCTGACGTCTGCATAAAAAGACATCCATCAGCTCTCGAATCAGTTTGACGAAAATTGACCATCTGTAGTAATACTTCATGGTTTATGTATAACAAGTAATGTAATGAATGAATGACTAGAAAATAATATTATGTTGGACTGTACTGTGTTGTCAGTATGCGCGTGTATGGATAGACCTTATAAGTGCATGTGCGCAGATGCGCGCAACTTTTGTATACTTTAACCACCTCCGAAGATAGAGGGGGTCTCGAGTCACTGGCACTGTTATTTTGGGGGTCACGGGCTGAAACGTTTGGGAACCCCTGTTGTAAAGTGCATGCCCCGTTTACAGTGGTCTTCTGCAGCTGGTACCTCATAGAGTTTGACAATATCAGGCACGTGATCCTTTTCCTCCAGTTTATGCTGATGGCGCATCAGCGTGTCCATGCAGTGATGACAGCAGCGCACCCGATCATCATCTTTCTCCTCCAGAACAGAGGTGACGGAGGAGATGCTGCTGATGGAGCCACGGCGAGGGATCTGTGGTGCGACCTGTGCTCCGGGAGACCCCCTCTGACCCAGACTGCCCGGTGCATATAAAGCTTCTTTTGTTCCAGTGGTTAACTTATCTGAAACAAAACATTAACATAAACATCAAGTGTTACATGACAGAAATAGACAGCGTATATAAAATAAAAAATACAGAAACAATTATAACTGTATCAGCAAGTGATACGGATGAATAAATGATTAATCTGTAAAATGGAGATACATTAGCTGGATTTCAAACCCCAATGTCTGAAGCATTTTAAAATCAGGCTGCTTTAGTATGTAAAAATACCTTCTTCTACCCAACATCTAAAATACATTTATACTTCAACATTAAAGTCCCGGTGAAATTAAAACTGATAATTCTTATTTTTTCATGAAATATTGCCAAGTTTATAGTAAATAGCTTATTAATGTGGGTCATATTCTTTTTAAAATTCATATGCCCTCATAATCTCCAGTTAAAATCTGAAAATGCACTTCCGCCCTGAAATTACTTTCCATCTCAAATGACATAAATCAGACGGCTTGGCCGTCAACTCCTCCCCTTCAAATGTCAGTCTGCTGCCAGTTTCATTTCAAAATCAATGCAAAAATTATTTTTTATTCAATATGCAGTGAAAAACGCAAGCCACGACCACTAATTTTCTCCTTTGACATTCCTTTTCTCTCGGAAATGTGTCTTTATGAGTAAAAACAATTCCCGGTTCATGGGGACTTTAATCCCAGAATGCATTGGAATAAACCCAGTTTAAAAAAAGAATTTATAAATACACTTGAATTTAATTCAATACCAAAAAGTCACAGGAAAAAATGTTACCTAAATAGCAATATGTAAAGCAGTATTAGTGTGTTACACTACTTTGAGCGTTGCATCATCAGCTTAGCCACAAGTTCTAGTGACACGAATAGCGAGTCAAGCCCACCAATTGGCTTCACATAAGGGGGGCTATGTGCGTGCTGTGCAGAGTTGCTGCTTTTTGTGAATTGACTCTAGTCCATGTGTGTGTCACTCACACGCCAGCTGCAGAGGCACAAAGTCTGTGCACCTTCTGCACATGATGGAACCACAAAGGCGGCAATGGTGGCGGCGGTTGCGGATGTTGAATTTGCCCCCACAATCGGGGCAGAACGGCACATCTTGATCATTCACCCACGACACCAAGGATTTCTCAAGTGCTGAGAAAACAAAGCAGTCACATTACGAACGACTTCTTTAACAGCAGCGAACTCGTTCGTAATTTGCCGTGATATTCTTCGCCTACATCTTATCTGTGCCGCATCCATATTGGTTCTGTCGAAGGAGGTTAGCTAGAAACAAACAAGGAAATCAATCAGACCAGCATATAAAGTTCCATTTCAAACGTCATCATTTATCTGAACCTACAGTACAAGCTTGGCTTGAGTTTTAAGCCCAATTCTTGATGCAACATAAGCAGTTTATTTGTATACATTGCTTCAAAAGTCAGTGAGTGAATCACGTTGAATCATTTTAATCTCTAATACAGGACAAAATAATCATGATCAAGACTTTTTGTCACTAAGAAAATACTCACCTTTTCCAGTCGTATGATGCATTTGTTGACTTCAATAACATAATGGTCGATTCTTGCAGCCCTGTGCTTCTTGAAAGCGTCCAAGTGACTGCGGGCGGCCCCTAGTTTAATGGAATTCACACGTTTATTACACTGCAGATTAGGAGTGAATTATTCTCCTTGCATACGACACCATACAGTGAACATACGGTGACTACCAACATGTATTTTAACACACTGAGCACCACCAGCCAAGTGTAATATAACCAAAGTCAGATTGAAGACCGCGGCAGAAGGTCGTGTGTTACCGAGTTCCTGCGGCTCCCACATGTAAGGGTCCACCCCTCCATAATAAAACGACTCATAGCTGCTCTCCGTCCGCTCGTCTCCATCCCGCTTCAACAGCTTGTCTTTGGCTCTCTTCGCCTTCTGCACCAGGCCTGAGGAACCAAGAGAAACATTCACACTACATCTGCATTCTAGACCCGTTTACACCTGGACTGCGGCGTCTAGGCTCACAAGGTCTTGTCGCTCGTGTTGAGTGGAGGTCTTGTCAATGTTTTGCCATTTAAAATGAGAATCAGACCTGACCGGAACTTACTCTTCAGCTGGCCGCTGACGTGCCGGTTGTCTCCGGAGTGCTCCTCCTCATAGTGGTCCTGTAACTGGTAGAAGGACTGGAGGTCTTTCAGACAGAGGGGGCACAGGAAGCCCTCCTTCACCTCAGATGGGTCTTCTAACGAGGGCTGATATATGGAGGCCATGAGCTGGTTTTGGATACGAAGGGGTTTACGCCGCACCTGTTATGACAGCACCAGCCACACCAGACCCCCTACATCACTTACATCTGCACAAAATATACAACACAACTGCATTGAAACGATCCATATAAAGAGTGTTTGCCATCTCAAAAGGCTTGAACGAAACTAATAACCGCGCAAATGATCTTCTATCGTCTGTGTTTAAATGTCTAAACATCCAGCAGGCCAGAGTCAAACCCCGGTGAGTGACAGATGACAAAGCGAGTCTGTAGTATCCCTTACCGAGATCAGTTCATCTTGAAACAGCCCTTAAATGTGGACGGTTACAGATATGCGAGCAGACGGAGCTGAGCAGAGGCGTTTTAAAGCAGTAAAGCGCCGATCATATGGCAGATCGTGTGACTCTTTCAGTGTGACCATCGCAACCGCGCTACATCCTTTGGTCGAAGCGTCGTGTCAAAATAAAAGTCGCCTTCTTCTTCTCGGTTTTTACGGCGGCTGGCATCCATCGAGTTACGTTCATTACCGCCACCTCCTGCTCCGGAGTGTGGAACAGCGCTCTGTATTCGATTTATCAGCCCCGCTGTCTCCCTAATAAAATCAAAGAAGGCTTTATTATTAACATCACTTTACCATTTTATTAAAACCTTACAATGTACTTCTTGAATTCCACTTTTCCTCGTTTCTTCTTCCATATTATTCCTTTCTTGTTCATAATTACTACTTCACTCAAGATTCACATGTGTTATTGATTCCTCAGCGTGACATTGTTCACATAATCTCTGGATGTTTACCGACTCGAGTATTTTAAGTGTACTATTTATAGAACATTATTCTATATTACCTCTTGATTTACCGATATATCTTATCTTTTGGTTTACTTCATTAAAGTATAAGAATATCTCCATCTTCTTTCCTTTTCCACTTGCCATTCTTCTATTGCCTTCTTCCAAATTAAAACGTTAATTTCTGACTTGCTTCATGGAACTTGCATATCTTCTGTTTCTCTCTGTAAAGCTTGCTATACTAATCCACTAATGCACACCATATCCACATATAGTGGTGTAAATACAACATTTTAATGTAATATTCCAGGAAACCCCTCCAAATTACGTAAAACACTGTGATAAACATTATTGTATGTGTTGTCAGTCCCCATGAAAAAAAACACACAAATAAAGGCACTTTTTTTTCTAAAGTCTATTTTTTAAAGTGTATTACTCTGAGCCTGAGGTGCCCAGGAACCAGCAGACAATTGTTCTTCATTCCAACAGGTCTCAACAAATAGAGGAAAACAGATTTCTTTCTCTGTCAAGTTTTCAATTATTATTCTAAAGCAACTCAAGTGTCCTTTTTCTAATTTCCCCCTGAAATTGGCAATTTTAAACAGACCCCATGATCACATACAGTGGTATATAACATGTCAGGCTTTAATATCAGAGTAAACCTCTCAAAATTGCGTGTAACAAGCGAAACTTGGTGTTGACTTTGCTCTTGGTGTTTTGGTCCGCCTCCGCTGTTCATATCTCAGCCTCTGATTCGCCTATTTGGACAAATTAGGGGTCTTCATAGAGGTCAGAGTATGAGCTTCTGTTTAATATATATCACATGTGGATAGACAGAGGTTCAGTTATTTTATAGATTTTTTGTCATATGTTGGCGTACCCAAGGTTGAGCGTGCTGTCGCTGCATTAATGCAGTTTTGTTCGGCACTCTTGTTGAAGGCCTTGAACACATATTTGTTTGAAACTTTGAGAAGCTCCCTGCAGAGCCGCACTTTCAATGTCCCTCTCATCTTTAACTGTGGCCATAGGTTAACCGCAGTGGAAGATGAGAGGGAACATGACATAATTGTGGCGGACGAGAGAAAGATTGGCTGATAAAATACGGTGATGTCATGACTCCAACCCGATTGTGAACCTCTTGCACATTTTGTTTAAACGTTGGAGTCAGCGCTGGAGTCATGTGCACTTGTCAGATGATATTTTGAGCATCTCACTTTGTTGGCTCGAGCGAATAAAGTTGAACCTTTTGGCGCCTGGAACCTTTGTCTATGAGAATTTTCTTCCGGAGAAGACCGAATCTCCACAACAAAAGACCCATTTTGGCCATTCAGCATTACATTTATTTCCTAACAAGTGTCTGTTTCATTTCCTTCCCTTTTTTTCTCAATAAGAACAATCAATATTCTGCTTTCTCACAGAATAAACAAATTCTCTAATGAAACTCCACACCGTGTTATTTTGTCAAATACTCAGATAGTGTGCGTGTCATGACAATAGGTTGCAAATAAATGAGTAAAATAGCAGAAGTATTACTGATAACAGTGGTTCATTGGGTTACTGGTATTATTGAACACGATTGTAAGTTTGTAAACATACATCAGAATGAATTCATAAAATATGGCGTTATCTTCATCAATCAAAGGCACTATAAATGCTTTATAAACACTTTATTATAGTTACATTGAGAAATCATCCAGTGCAAGCAAGAACGTGAATCATACATATATTTCATTCATATAGAGTATTAATAATATAATAGAATTGCATTAGCAGTAGAGGTTTGCACATACTTTTTTATATTGTTTCATCAATCAAAGAAACTATGAATGTATTATTGCATGCCTGTAAAGCACTTCATTTCATTGACACTTTACAATTGCATAGACAATGAACACTTAAAATCTTAATTTTCTTTTCCTTTAGGGTTTTGTAGAACTATCAAACAACTGGAAAGATGTAACCTTATAAAGGTTTTTCAACCGTTCTTCTAAAGCAGACACATCCATTTCCTGGACAATATCTTTTCTATTATATTGGTTTTCACCAAGATATCCTCTTGAAAATTTACATTTGTTATTGTTGTCTAAGCAGCAGAACGCAGTCCAGAAATGACTAGGCACATTCACAGTTTTATTTATCCCTATTTTTTCCTTTCCTGGTACCACCCCAGTAACAATATACTTAGTGTACAGTTTACAATCATTGTCCAGAAAGTCTGCAATATTTTTTTCAGTCACTCTCCATTGGCCACTGTTAAAAGATGGGTTTTGTGGAGCAGCATTGGTGAGTGTGAACGTGGCTTGAGCACACTGCTTTGAGCTTGCCTGGTAGACCGGTGCAAGATGGCCTCTGTGATAGTCAGAGTTGACGTAGTCTTCATCGAGAGCCTGTTTGCTTCCACATGTAAAAGCTGGAGTGCACCGTGATGCCATATCGTCTCCTGCATTATTATCATCAAGCTGTATGTAAACAGAAGAGTGTACATAAGAGGACTTGCCCATGTAAACTAATATTATGACAAGACATAGATACTGTATATTGTGCTATTGCCCAGTATTCAAACTGAGCAATGCACACTGAATGACGCTAACAGGATGTTAAATGACCCGTCTCATGTGCTCTTCTCTTGTTATAAACTCTTACCCTCCAGAAGAAGGTACAGAATGTCTCACAGCAAACAAAACAGATTTAAGATCTTTGTGCCACTATCAATTAGACTGATGAACATGGATCCGTACGTTACATGTGTAGGTTATATCTAATATGTGTATGCGTATGGTGTGTATGAATATTGTGCATCAGAATTTTTTTGGATATATAAAGTCCACTACAAATTTCTCTATCAGAGACAATAAGTATATTTCATTTCAAATGACAAAACATGAATTTTACAAAATAAGGCTTAAATGTTGCAGGAATTATAATGATCTTAAAGTTAAAATGCATTTAAGTGCAAAGCATACAGAAATACATCTTTATAATGTTTTAACCGATTTATCAGCCGCTGAATTAAATCATACTTTATGCTGTTCATGTGCAAGTTACAGTTAGTTCTGCATATGGGAAAAAACATGAAAAATATACATATCGTGCATAATTGATCAAACTGACATTTCACTTGCTTTTAAATCAAATATTTCGCCTCTGTGTTGCCGAGTTACAGGAAGTAAAGAAATATATCTGAAATTCTCTTACCTGAGGTTCAATGTACCATCCACTTGATCGTCCACAGCTCATTAACCCCTCAAACTTATAGGCTGAGTACACAGGAATCTTGTTGCTGGTATCATAAAGCGTGGCATAATGGGCAACATTCTCTAGCGTTTGGCAGATGCTTTTGAAAGCAGGCGTGGGGATGATAGTTGGTGGTTGTCTCACTACAAAAAATTTATCACATTGATTCTGAAAAGTCTGAACAACTTTAGCTGAAGCACCAGAAAGCAGCAACAGCACCAGCACAGGAAGAAAGAAGGTCATGATGACGTGATAAGAGATGAGGAACTTCTCTGCAAGTACAAGAAACAAACATAACATCAACATATACAGTTCTCCCCTCGAAAACTTGGACAAGCTGACACATTGGGAATTCAAAAAATAAAGGAACGTACATTTTTTTGTACACGATTTTTCGTTTAAATTCGTAAAAAAATGATGATAGTGTTACCACTGCCCAACAGGTGAAGTTATTATTAGTAGTTATTATAGCAAATGTTTTACCAGAGCCCTTTTGCAACTTACTGATGTATTTATATGCTCATATATATATATATTTTTATGATATCCCATCATTAGAATGCTATCCGTCTAATGTACGTGTAAAATGACCTTTTTTCAGTCTTTACTGGTACATTGCCGTTAACAAATCATGTGTTAACACTGTGGACCGAGTACTGTAGTTGATAATCAGTCTTAAATCAATACACAGTCGTCCTTTATTCATCCTGTACCAAACCTGCCCAGCAAATAAAAAGCAGTATTCAGTGGACACGGTATAAATGGGTCTCAAACACAGCTGATGACACTGCAGTAACAAGACGTCCCAAGCGGTTGTGTCCGGCCAAAACCTACATTTCATTGTTTTATGCATGCCGCAAAACAGAAGAACAAATGATTGCTTTTGGTTCAACAGATTGAATTCAATTAAATTACATCTTTGCCGTGAAATGTGCTCTGTCAATATTTTCAGTAATTTTAATAATTAACAAGGGAACAGGTGTAGGGGATGAAACACTGATGGGAAGGTAACGAGATGGCGGGAACAAAGACGCGGACTGGAGAGTGTACGGATAGCCGATAGGTTCACTAGCTCTCCCTCCACACAAGATCTAAGGCTATGCCATGACTCCACCGCAAGACCAAAAATAAACATGACATGATGGCGGAATCATGACAATCTGTACTTTTACTTAAGTATGCTTTTCAGGTAGTCTTTACACCTCTGAAAAGAAATATAATGACCTTACCTTTGTTATTCCCTGTGTGTGTGTTGTCTCGTAGTCTCTGTCTGTCTTAGTTTCCCTTTCACAGACACTTGCATTTATAGGTTTTAGGTGTGTGACTTGTACACAGAACATAAAGATCTCTGGTGTCTTAGGGAGGTGGTTTCAGATATTTGAATTCCTTACTTTCCCCATCTTCCTTCTCGCTATTAGTGTCATTCCTGTCGTCTTTGTAGTTGTTTTTCTTCTTCAGGCTCACAGGATCATGACAGCCCCATGTCGATACCAATACCAGTATCGATACCAAAGACCGATACCTCACGTGACACACATTGAGCCCTATGATTTCCGCAATGCGGATATATATCTATCTATCAATGTCTGTCTGTCTGTCTGTCTATGTGTGTGTATAATAATAAAGTTATCCCTTGACTCTGACTTTGATGAAAAAACAAAGAATGTGATGATAGGACCAACACCGATTTCAGGAACTTTGCAATGTTTTGCATATAGTGTCACGGATTTGAGGGGAAGAACCCAAACGCAGGCAGCAGGTGTAGGGGAAACACGGATTTATTAACAATAAACAAAACAGTAAACAAAAACCCACGAGGGGGTAAAGCGGTACTGACAGGCAAAATAATATAACACAAACTAAACACTAGACTGGACTAAACTAATAAATCACTATTACTGGACTGGACTGGACTGGACAGGACAGGAACAATGAATCAGAACTTCACAAGCACTGCAAAGCAATACAAAACAACGAAGCACAGGACAGAGAATACAAGGGCATTAAATAGGGAAACGAACAAAGGATCATTAACAATAGGCAAGTGTGGGTAATGAAACACTGAAGGGAAGCCAACGAGGGGGGCGGGGCCATAGACGAGACATGAGAAAGCACATGGCAAGCCAATATATAAACAAGCCATGTCTTTCTCACACAAAACATGTGGTACTATCATGGTTCTACCCCAAGACTGTAAAAGATTGAACATAGGAATCAGAACCATGACATATAGTGAATCTGTTTCAAGTACAGCTGCTTTGAAACAATGAAAATAGTAAAAAGCGCAATAAAAAGAGAGTTGAGTTCCGAAAAGCAAAAACTGAATGAAGGATTCATGACACCTACAACATTGTTTAAACATTGTTCAGAGAGACAACATCTTTTGATTGAAAAGTTGATGTAGAGGAGAAGTGCATGGAAGTTTAGGATACTCGGAATACTTTAAATGCTTTACATTTTTAACAAAAAAAATCTAAAACATGAGGAAAAAGACAAGCAACTGCTGTTAAAACAATTTGAAGAATAGTTGGAATGGCAAGGATTCGACCCCTCATCATCAGTTCAGTTCTTAGTCGAATATTAATGTAATGTTGGTATATATTTCCGTGGATGTTCTGTTCGTTGGATTACATTGGATTATTGTTTCCTTGGATGTTTACCCATTTGGATTACTTTGTTTTTGTGGATTTTTACACCTTTATGTTATTAAACCTTTTTCACTCTCCTCCTGTTCTTCGTGGATTCATCTGTCATAAGTGACCTATTACACCACATATTTTGATGTTTATTTTGAACCAATTTGATGATACAGGATCCAACTGCAACCCACTATTATTATTCTTACAGAGAAAACTAAGTTTAGATTTGAATCTAGATTTAAACTGATAGTATGTGTCTGTCTTTAGATGTATATAAAAATGCATTTTTACAGGTGTTGGCGACATGGCTCTCAAATGAAAGATTACAATAGAATAAAAGGCCAAGATTCTTTGCTGACGGCAAGGTTTTTTGTGGAACATCCGTCAATAGTTCAGCCGTATTCTTGGTTGTTATGTATGGTGGTATCTTTCTGTGTTCGGATCATCCTTCAATATTCAGTTGCCAATTACGGTTGGATGTTGTGGGAGATGTCTTCATCAGAGCTCTGGGAGCAAGAGGCACTGACACCAAAGTGTGGTTGTATCAAGCTCGTCTATTTTCTCAAAGTGAACAGTTTATATAGAGCAGAACACTGCCTCAAGCAATAAATGGGAAGGGTCCATACATTTTAATGCTAAATAAGAGAAGGTCTTTTACAAAGAAGGGGCTTCATTAACGCTTAGGGGTTTTCACCCATATCCATTGTTCATTAGGGTGGGAAACTAAATAATGTTTTAAAACACATAACACATATAGCTGCTCTGACTGTTGTGTGTGTTTCTGTTACTTGTAACACTTGTTCCACATACCGTCAACACTCTGCTGGTGTATGATCGCCAAACGCTATTGGATCTTAGAATCTTCGCCAAAGATCTGGTCAACTTTGATTATTATGGACAAAAACTCTGCCTCCTTAACCTACCGGACATCCCGACATACCTCTGCCACGCTCCAGCGCCACCCCCGCGGCGACATATCGCCTATGTATCTCTCGACGCTCGCTGGACCCTGCCGCTGCCTGGTTGGTACCGCTGGCGGGCTCGGATGTGATGTTCTAGCCCCGCGGACCCTCTTCTACTCGTCTCCGTTGGCGCGGAGTAAATCTGGGGAACCCTCTGTGTCGGGCCTCCCTGTCAGCTGTTCGCCCTGACCAGACAGCTCTTGCCAGGTTTGGCCTGGTAAACGCCAGATCGCTTGCGAATAAAACATTTATCCTTAAGGATTTCTTCATATCCCGGGAACTGGACTTCCTCTTTATCTCCGAAACCTGGCTGAGTGTTGGTGAGTCCAGTGTCTTCACCGCACTTTTACCTGATGAGTGCTGCTTTTTTAACTCTCCTCGGACGTCTGGCAGAGGAGGAGGAATTGCCACTGTTTTTAAGAGTGATTTTAAATGTAAACAGTTATCGCTGTCATCCTCCTTCACCAGCTTTGAACTTAGTTTGTTTGAGCTGGGGCATTCTCACACGGTGCTGTGTGCTGTGGTATACCGGCCTCCCAAATATTACAGATACTTTTTAACTGACTTTTCTGTGTTTTTGGCGGATATTATGCCCAAATATGACCGGGTACTTATTGTTGGAGATTGTAATATTTATGTGTGTTGCACTAAAAACCTTTTGGTGGAGACTTTTTAAACATCATTGACTCTTTCAATCTCATGCAGTCTGTACTTGGGCCTAAACATGAACTTGGTCACACACTTGATCTTGTTTTATCGTATGGTTTGCCTGTTCTTAAACTGGAGGTCTGTGACGCTTTTTTCTCAGATCATATGCCTGTACTTTTTGAAGCTGCTGTTTGCTGTCACACAGTTAAACCTCGCGCTGCTGCTCGCAGACGTCGAGTTTTTAACCCCTCCACTGCTGCTCACTTCCCTGCAATTTTTAGTCAGAACTGCGTCATTCCAGAGTCTGTGTGTGAGGATACAGAGGCTCTTAACTCATGGTTTCTCGACACCTGTCAAACTGCCATAGACATTGCGGTTCCATTAAAGAACAGGCTGCAAAAAGCTAAATCAGAAGAGGAAGAGCTGAGCGAAAGTGGAAAAATGACAAATTGCAAGTGTCTTTTCAAATACTGAGGAAATGCTGGCGTCATTACCAATATACTGTGAAAGAGTCTAAAAGAAATAATTTTTCTGATATTATTCTTTTAAACTGTTGTAAACCCCGTGTGTTGTTTAAAGTTATCAACTCTGCTCTGAATGCAGCACAGACTGTAATTGAGGCCTCCCCTGCTGTGTGTGAGAACTTTCTTCACTACTTCATTGTTAAAGTCACTTCTACCAGAGCACTTATTTCACCTCCTGCTTCTGATCCTTCAGTGTTTGTCCCCTGCTCTGCTGTGTTTGACACTTTTGAGACTGTGACCCTGCCTTTTGTGCAGTAGATTGTGGGTCATTTGAAGCCATTAGGTTCCCCAGATGATATGTTCCGAAAAAGGACATTTTTCCCACTGTTGGGTCATCTTTTCTCACAGCTATTAATAGCAGTCTGTCTGCTGGAGTAGTCCCTCTAGATCTTACACATGCAGTTGTGCAGCCTTTATTAAAAAAAACAGGGCTGGATCCTACTGTTTCGGCAAATTTCAGGCCTATCTCTAAATTGCATTTCTTCTCTAAAATCTTAGAGAAGATTGTTAAGTCCCAGCTATGTTAAGTCCCAGCAAACGTGGCACAGCACAGAATCAGCGCTTTTAAGAGTTTTTAATTATATCTTTTTAGCTACTGACTCTGGTCACTGTGTTGTCCTTGTACTTTTAGATTTGACGGCATTTGATACAGTGGACCATGAAATCCTGATTGCTCGTTTGGAGCAGTGGGTAGGCATCAGTGGCACAGCACTGAAATGGTTCAGGTCCTACCTGTCACATCGGACTTTCTGTGTCAGCATTGTTGATTCTGAGTCCTTCACTGCTCCTCTCTCATGTGGGGTCCCACAGGGCTCTGTGGTTGGCCCTCTTTTATTTTCTCTCTCTCTACTCCCACTTGGTTCCATTCTCAGGAAACATGGCATTTCTTTTTACAGCTATGTGGATGGCAGCCAGATTTATTTCATGCACGCCTTTTAACTGGCACAAGCAAGTATGAACACATTTCACCTATTTAAGCTTCACTACCACTGGCTGCCCGTTCATTTTAGTATTCATTTTAAAATAATTGTATTTGCTTTTAAAGACTTGAATGACCTTGCCCCACCTTACCTCTGTGAGCTGCTACACCCCTATACTCCTAGCCGATCTCTCAGGTCAGCTGACCAGCTGCTCCTGACAGTGCCTAAAGCTAGGCTTAAGCTCTGAGCGTTTGCAGTTGCAGCTCCAAAAATTTGGAATGGACTGCCGCTCTACATTAGATAGGCCTCTTCTCTGTCTCATTTTAAAACTCTTCTTAAAACCCACCTTTTTTCTTTGGCTCTTGACACTAGGTAGAGTGTTGATTTTATGTGTATACATGCATATTTGTTTTATCTTCTTTTATTGTGTACTTCATATTTTTATGGTGCTTCTATTGTGTTGTCTATTTATTCAGTTTTATCGTTTTGTGCAGCACTGTGGAAAACCTTGTGTTTGTTAAAATTGTGCTATATAAATAAAGTGGATTGGATACACCTTTGAACTGCAGTGGAATGCAGTGGCTGTGTTAGTTAGATCAACCGGACCCAGGAACACTTCCCATAACAACTGATGTACCTGTTGCATCAAAGAATGTAAAACACTACTCTATTCTCAGCTTTCTTGTCTCGTTGTTCCGAGGTAACCACAGCGAGCAGGAGGCAGTCCATGTCCAGACCTGATGGTAGAGCTGAAAGAAGGAAGCGCCGACGTGACAAGAGATGAGATGGTAGAGGAGAAAGAGGGAAGCGGCGACACAACAACTCATCACTACAAAATTTAAACTGTTATTAGATTATTAATGATAATATTAAACCTATTATCTACCTTTTTACTATGTTTATTTTCTTTTTATTTAGCGTAGTTGTGCAAGCACTGTCGAGCTTGTAGAGATGCTGCAGTTTTTGCCAGAGGGGAGCTGGTTCTCCTGGTTGGGCTTGTGTTCTCCTGGGGGTTTTATTTTCCTCTGGAGTTTTGGGTTGGCCTTGCCGGAGGGGCTGTTGACATCAGCTTTAGAATTTAAATTTTTTGTATTTATTAATATCATTTTACATATATACTTCTGCTTAATCTATTTATTATTACAAATTTATAGTCTGCTTAATATTAGACCTGTGTTTCTCTCTTCTTTATCTTTAATGTGTGATTTTCTTTGATAACCACACTGTGTGTTTGTGCGCGAGTGCGTGCATCTGCATGTGTGTCTGCGTGTGTTAGTCCACGTGTATTTTGTGTTTGGTGAGTGTGGAGTTGTGAGTCCGTGTTTTGCATGTGGGTGTGTGTTCACCTTTTTTGTTTTTACTTGTATAACTTTAATGTTTTGCTTATAGTCCACATGTTTCATGTACAGCTGCTTTGTAACAATGAAAATTGTAAAATGCGCTATATAAATAAAGTTGAGTTGAGAATCCTCCACTGTCTCCTAAGCGCTCTCTGCTGGAGGATCGGTCGCTGGTTTCCCGAGGTGCAAGAAGAGCTGATGAAAATGTAGAATGCATATTTTGCTAGCTTTTTCCGGCTTTCACCTCCTTCAATAGTTAAGGGCTAAGGGCTATGTTGAGATACCCAAGGTTGAGCGTGCTGTCGCTGCATTAATGCAGTTTTGTTCGGCACTTGTGTTGAAGGCTTACACTGCTGTAGGTCAGGCCGACTCCGCCCAGCGCGCCATGACCATTGTGAAGGTCCACCAGCCCAAGGAGCTTAAAGTGTAGGACTGACCCAGGGCTCAGCTCGATGTCTGGCCTATCTTGGCTCACTTGTGAAATCAGTTATGTGCACAAAGGGACCCAGTGCTTCGTCACCTAGACCATTTGAGCCTACAGGCCAACTGGGAAAAGAGCAAGCTCTCCCTCTGTGCATCTCTTATGGAACTGGACTCATTTTTAATAATGGGGCATCTTATCAACCCCTATTTCAGGAGCATTTCCTCTTCGGCACAGAGCAACATAATCTCCAAGAAGTTTTATGTATGATCCATAATCACCGGTATAAATTAATTTGGTCCAACACTGTTATGTATTATTTTTACCTTGAACACATATTTGTTTGAAACTTTGAGAAGCTCCCTGCAAAGCCGCACTTTCAATGTCCCTCTCATCTTTAACTGTGGCCATAGGTTAACCGCAGTGGAAGATGAGAGGGAACATGACATAATTGTGGCGGACGAGAGAAAGATTGGCTGATAAAATACGGTGATGTCATGACTCCAACCCGATTGTGAACCTCTTGCACATTTTGTTTAAACGTTGGAGTCAGCGCTGGAGTCATGTGCACTTGTCAGATGATATTTTGAGCATCTCACTTTGTTGGCTCGAGCGAATAAAGTTGAACCTTTTGGCGCCTGGAACCTTTGTCTATGAGAATTTTCTTCCGGAGAAGACCGAATCTCCACAACAAAAGACCCATTTTGGCCATTCAGCATTACATTTATTTCCTAACAAGTGTCTGTTTCATTTCCTTCCCTTTTTTTCTCAATAAGAACAATCAATATTCTGCTTTCTCACAGAATAAACAAATTCTCTAATGAAACTCCACACCGTGTTATTTTGTCAAATACTCAGATAGTGTGCGTGTCATGACAATAGGTTGCAAATAAATGAGTAAAATAGCAGAAGTATTACTGATAACAGTGGTTCATTGGGTTACTGGTATTATTGAACACGATTGTAAGTTTGTAAACATACATCAGAATGAATTCATAAAATATGGCGTTATCTTCATCAATCAAAGGCACTATAAATGCTTTATAAACACTTTATTATAGTTACATTGAGAAATCATCCAGTGCAAGCAAGAACGTTGTCATGGATCTGCCTTCATGTCTTGCCTATTCCTGGTCTTGAGGCGGATTCATGACGAAGCCTTATGTTTTATGTGAGAGAGAGATGTTGGCCCTATCGGCCTTCAATACTCTCTCTCCGGTCCGTGTCTTTGTTCCCGCCATGTGC
The DNA here is from genome assembly GCA_006030095.1 of Triplophysa siluroides. Taxonomy (NCBI): domain Eukaryota; kingdom Metazoa; phylum Chordata; class Actinopteri; order Cypriniformes; family Nemacheilidae; genus Triplophysa; species Triplophysa siluroides. The sequence goes on along the minus strand of VCII01000010.1, from coordinate 334,900 downwards.
CTGTGCCTGTGATCTCGTCATATCTCTTTGAGATATTCCAATAGCCTGAGTCGAAGTGAGTTTTAGTTATTGGTTAGTCCGTTGTTGTTGTTTGTCTAGTGTTGTTTAAATCCTTGTTATTTTAGTTAAGTCCTCCTCCCCCAGTTCTTGTATATTGTTTTACCCCATTGTGGGCTTTTGTTTTCTTCATTAAATCCCTTGTTAACCCCTTCATCCCTGTGTCTGCCTGCATTTGGGTTCTCCCCTGAGATCTCTCCCTGAGATCCATAACACTTTATTACATAATTTCATCAATCAAAGAAACAATGAATGTGTTCATTGACACTTTACAATTGCATAGACAATGAACACTTAAAATCTGATTTCTTCGTTACCATTTCTTTTAATTAGCAATCAACTTGAAAGGTGTAAAGTTATACAGTTTTGCCAACTGCCATTCATTTGCTTGACAGGATCATTCTTGTCGACACCAATATATCCTTCTGAAATTGACATTTGTAATTGTTGTCTAACAACAATTACAACAGGCACAGTCAAAGTCTTATTTTTCCCTATTATTACATTTCCTGGTACCACCCCAGTAACAATATACAGTAACTGTCATGGTTCCACTATCATGTCATGTTTTATTCTTGGTTTTCTGTGGAGCCATGGCATAGCCTTTAGTTATGTGGTGGGAGAGAGACTATTTTGGCACCTATTTGGCCATACTCTCTCTCTCTCCGGTCTGCGTCATTGTTCCCGCCATCTCGTTCCTCGTCAGCCTCTCCTTAATGCTTAATCCCCAGCACCTGTTCCTCGTTATGATCCTGTGTTTGTCACCCTTTAAAACATCCTCGTGTTCATTGTCCTGTGCTCGTTCATTGTATGAAGTTCTGTGTAGCTGTCGTCTTGCTTGTAGCTGTTGTGCTTTATGAGAGTCAGTTCCTGGTTCCTGGTTCCTGGTTCCTGGTTCCTGGTTCCTGGTTCCTGGTTCCTGGTTCCTGGTTCCTGGTTCCTGGTTCCTGGTTCCTGGTTCCCTGTGTAGTAAGTGTAGTGTAGTGTTGTTCAACTGTTTGTTTTCTTAGTTTTAGTTAGTCAGTGTCCTTGTTTATATTATTGTCATCCTGTCTTGTTTTCCCCCTCGTGGGTTTTGTTTTGCCTTTTTGTAGTGTTCATTGTTACTTATATAATAAATATCCTTGTTAACCCCTCACCATCTGTGTCTGCCTGCAATTGGGTTCTCCTGCCATGTCTTCCCGTGTATTCCATGACAGAATGGGACCAACAGAACCCAGCAGACAGCCAGCTCCACCTCCTCGGCGGCCTTGCATAGCCGCCAGGCACATGCATTATACGGCCTCCGACAGAAGGGGTCCGACATCAGGGACTTTGCCTGGGAGTTCCTAGCCTCTGCGGGCAATTCGGGGTTCACCGAGGCGGAACTCAAAGTCATTTTTAACGGCTGCCTCGATGAACCCCTCAAGCCCTCAGAGGTAAGGATGCTGAGGCCCCTGGGTTTCACCAACCTACTCCGGTACGCGATGCACGGTATCGCCGGGCACTTCACCACTCCTGGTCCCCACCCCGGAGGACCAGGTCCTGCGGATCGGGTTCGTAGGTCTCTCCTCGTCCTCTGCTTCCTCTCCACCATCCACCAGTTCCGTTGGTAAGCGGGGGAGAAATAAATTCCGGAGGGCGGCTGGAGTCCTGGGGGTCCCGAGTCCGGTGGTCCCGAGTCCGGTGGTCCCGAGTCCGGTGGTGTCAAACCCTATATATTTTTTGGGGGGGCGCCGTGGGGAGGTGACGGTCCGAGCGGATTCCTTCGGCACCAAGCCCCAACCGGCAACCACCAGCACCAACCGGTCCAGCAACGGCACCAAGCCCGGTCCAGCAACCGGCACCAAGCCCGGTCCAGCAACCGGCAAGCCCGGTCCAGGCACCAAGCCCGTCCCCAGCCGCCGTCAGAGAGCGCTGCCCAGCCGCCGTCAGAGAGCTCTGCCCAGCCGCCGTCAGAGAGCGCTGCCCAGCCGCCGTCAAGTCCAGCATTCCAGCCGCGTCAAGTCCGTTCAAGTCCGGCATTCCAGCCGCCGGCATTCCAGCCGCCGTCAAGTCCGGCATTCCAGCCGCCGTCAAGTCCGGCATTCCAGCCGCCGTCCCGTCCGGCATTCCAGCCGCCGTCCCGTCCGGCATTCCAGCCGCCGTCCCGTCCGGCATTCCAGCCGCCGTCCCGTCCGCCCCCTCGTGGGTTTTGTTTTGCCTTTTTGTAGTGTTCATTGTTACTTATATAATAAATATCCTTGTTAACCCCTCACCATCTGTGTCTGCCTGCAATTGGGTTCTCCTGCCATGTCTTCCCGTGTATTCCATGACAGTAACAATATAGAGTTGGCGTAGTCTTTATTGAGAGCCTGTTTGCTGCCATATTTATAAGCTAAAGTGCACTGTAATGCCATATTTTCTCCTGCATTATTATCATCAAGGTTTAATGTAAACAGAAGAGTGTACATAAGAGGACTTGCCCATGTAAACTAATATTATTTAAAAAAATCAAAGATACTGTATATTGTGCTATGAAGACTGAAAGACAATCCCAGAATTCAAACTTTGTATGAGCAATGCACACTGAATGACGCTAACAGGATGTTAAATGACCCGTCTCATGTGCAAGTTACACTTTATTTGTAGTTCTACATATGGGAAAAAAACACGAAAATATACATATCGTACATAATTGATCAAAGTGACATTTCACTTGCTTGCAAATCAAATATTCTCTGCGTTGCCGAGTTACAGGAAGTAAAGAAATATATCTGAAATTCTGTACCATGCATTTGGTCATTCACATTTTATTAACCCTTCAAACTTATAGGCTAAGTACACAGGAATCTTGTTGCTGATATCATAAAGCGTGGCATAATAGACAACATTATTTAGCGTTTGGCAGATGCTTTTGAAAGCAGGCGGTGTGGGTGATAGTTGGTGGTTGTCTCACTACAAAAGATCCATCACATTGATTGTTACACTACATTACACTTAGCCTACATAGAGAGATCATCAATAGTGCAGGCAAGAGAGTGAATCATACATTTCATACATATACAGATAATATCATGTAATTGCATTAGTTTTTAACCTTGTTAAAGGTCCTCCTACACAAGGACATACAACAGTAGAAGTTTGCACATCATTTTCATTCCATTTTTATAAATCAAAGAAGTATTATCATTTTATCATTAACACTTTACAACTGCATAGACAACGGAACACTCTCAATTCTACGCTTTCTATTGTTTAACGACAGGCTATTAGTGTCACAGTCCCTTTTTTCCCCGTATTTCCCATTGGACTTCATGTCCCATAATCCTTCACGCTCCCTTACCTGTCCTTCATCGTCTCCAATCTCCCACACCTGACTGCCCTCATGCTCATCACCGGACTCTATAGACTCACTCTGTTCTCCTCATCATGCTCTGTTGTTTTACACTGTTGTACAAAGTACTACTACCACTACCCAATGTTAATATCTCGACCATATGTCTCTGGTTTGAATATATATTTATATGAAATATCTTGTGTTTGGAACCCATCTCGTCAGTGGTCTGTGGCTTACCGTGACAGTCAGGCTGTATTTTGATCTATTGTTACGAATGATCTAAATATAATTCAAATAATTATTGTAAGTGATGTAATGATAAAAGCATAAAAATAAAGCTCAGCGAAGCTTCTTGTTGACACCAATATATCATTGTGAAAATTGAAATTTGTTGTCGTCTAAGCAGCAGTACGCAGTCCAGAAATGACTAGGCACATTCACTCTATTATTTATGTTTTCTTTTCCTGGTACCACCCCAGATCAGATCCCATCGCCCTATATGTGAAAGCAAAGTTTGTTGGTCTATCGCATGCAATCTGAAAGGCACTTACAAGAAAGATTAGTACAACGCTTATGTAAATAACAAAGGAATCGAAATGATACATCGATTCCAGCTTGTACCACATAGCTGTAATAAAAGTTGCACCATGTCAACCCAGAATATAAATGTTGATTATTACAATAAGAACTCTTATTATATTTACACTACCATATATTTAGACAAGAGAAACTGACCCATTCATTCAGCAAAGATGGATTTAATGATTGACAACAATAATATTGATTGACAATTTATTGAATACACTGACAACAAGAAATTGTAAGAAAACAATATAAACATACAATACATACAAACAACTTTTTAACGAGATGTACAATAAATTAGCATGAAGAACTCTGTCACAGTCATATCTCATTAAAAAACAAACCAGAACATTGACATGATGCACACGGTCACGAGAGCCAATGCTATTGCACAACCAAAGCTAATGTAACGCTTCTCATGGTGACAGTTTTTAAATGTGCGCATTTACAGCGGATGGTAATTTATTTGTTGAAAAAATGTGACTTTGGTTTTTATTCAAGACGTCACGATTTGATTGGTCACATACTGTACACAGTTAAATAGACTGCACCATTATACTCCAATAAACAATGTCATTACAACGCTATATTTGCATGCCCATTCAAAGCAATAAGTAGCCTACCCTGCATCTACACCCTGCGTTAAAAAGTGACGCCAAGGGGCTATGACCCAGCGTCAATATAGTTGGGAGTGAGAATGTGTCGGTTATATAATACTGTACTATCTGTTTGCTCTGTCAGTCAGAAGGCTTTCTCGCCGTAAGATGAAAAACGGCCTCAAAGTCAGACACCGAGTTGTCTTCAAGGTCTTCTGCAGGCAGTATATTAAACTCGTGGAGAGAAAGGCCAGACCCTTGGAGTGCTTCCTCAATATCAGGCTTATTCAGTCTAAGACAAGAAAACAGCTGTTCATTCACCTTGTAGAAGGTCTCACCCAGAACACCAACCATGACCAAAAGTCCACCAGGGCGCAGGAGCTTGGTGAGCCCATCTAAAGCGCGACGGTATGAATGAATGTCTTTACATGCTGCTTCCAGGCACAGAGATGTGACGACGCAGTCAGCCGGTTCCAGTGTGTGGGGATAGAACGGATTCTCCAAGCGGACATCACATTTTAAAACCTTTTTGACTCGTTGCTTCAGTGCAGCTTCCAAATCGGACGGGCTGTCATTGTTTAAAGAGGAATTAAAAATCGTGTTAATAAATTAGACTTATGCTGTACCGTGTACCAGGAAGTATGGAATTTTATGAACTTCATGTATAAACTATTTTATTTATAAAGAGTGCTTCTTCATATTTACATAGTTTAACGAAGTAGCCAAGATAACAGCCTGCAAGGTTATTCCAAAAATCACATTTGTGACCCCGGATCACAAAACCAGCCTTAAGTTGCACAGGAACATTACAACACAAAAACACATTGTATGGGTCAAAATGATCGATTTTTCTTTTATGCCAAAAATCATTAGGATATTAAGTACAGATCGTGTTCCATAAAGACATTTTGTAAATTTCCTTCCTTAAATATATCAAAACTTTATTTTTGTGAGCGGATGGCCTGCCACAACCTGGCCTGAAGAACAACTTCAAAGGCAATTTCCTCAATAATTTTCTTTTTTCGCACTCTTAGATTGCTGAGTTTTAAACGGTTGTATCTCAGCCAGATATCGTCCTATTCTAACAGCTCATACATCAATATACATCTTATCTATTCTCTCAGATTATGTAAAAAATCTCGATTTCGAATAATTGAGCCATAAGACAGGTTTTGTTGTCCAGGGTCACATATGAAATGTTGGAGATGAGGGATAAGATAATGTTCTCAGTTCTCCATCATTTTCAACCGAGCCCAAACTATTGGTATCACGCTATGCAAGTGGGCTATGATCAATTAAAGTGACCTTTTCCTCTCCATTTCACAAACGTGCTGCAAAACGGGGTTCCAATCGAAACGGCCTTCTCGGTTTTCCAACCAGTTTTCTATTTCCTTCCGGTTGTTATCTGAGAAATCCGACAGCACAATCTCGTCATAATGTTGGCACGCGCTCAAGACGCTGTGGATGGTTGGTCCGCTGCCCACCTCGATCAGCGTGCGACCTTTGTTTCCTCCTTTAAAACAAACATTTATTCACGTCAAACTTCTTTTAAAATAGTGTTCAAACGATTCGCTTGATTGGGATCAGGCTTCTCACCCGCCGAGAAAACTCCGCTGTGGCATTTCAACACGAAAGTGAGGAAGTTCTTCTCGTCAGAATGACCTCCAGGACAGGAGTAGAAGTTTGTAACATATGCGCGCGAGTCAAAATGCTCGTGATAGAACTCGCCCTCGGTGAAGTCCGCGCGTTCACTCATGATCGCAACACTAGTTATGTGGTCTAGTTTAAGTGCCCTTTGACCCGTGCAGAACAACAGTGCGGTTTTGGTCTTGCGCAAGCGTTATAAATCACAACTCTCGACGGGGTTTCCCACGCAGCGGCATATTCAAATAATAAAGTTTTCATTTCAATCGACAGAGTAAAGAGGTTGTTGCGCCTGTTTTTGAAGGCGATATTAAAACAATCCGGTGATTCGTGCTTTTTATATAAACGATTTAAATGTGAGGTTTATAATTGTTTAAAGCTTTTTATTTGCCAGAACTTTATTTGTGTGGCAGGCATGATAGTACACAGACGTGCTCGCTTAAAATCTGGCCATCGTTTTAAATGTCATATTACAGCTTATTATTATGAAAACAAAACAACTAAGCATAGTGCTGCATATTTTATTTGTATTTATTTCTTTTGGTTATCAATACAACTTAGTAGGCCCTACAACCCTTTTCGACCTCGCGTCAAAATGTTGAGCTGTGTAAAATGATTGTGGCTTCCTCACAGTTTGCAGTGACAAAATGCACACAAGACACATCTAAACACAACGCCCATGGGTTAGTGCTCAGACCACACTCCTATTCCAAATCTACACAACATTCTAGGACATCTAAGGCTATACAGACGCATAGCTTCTTTTACCTTGCTGACAACATCCTGATTTTCTTTTCAACCAGATGACCCCACTGTGAAGCAGTGGTTCTAGACTACGGGGGGCCAGGCAGGGGCCACTTATGCTTTCAGGGGGTACAACATTTGTAATCATGATTATTTTTCAGTCATTTTTCACTTGAAAGCAAGTTCAGGTCAAAATTGCTCTGTTTTGGTGAAATATCATTCCAGATTTAGGGGGGCGGCCAAGTGTGCTGACACGGGGGCACTGCTCCCCCTAGAACCGGCCCTGCTGTGAAGGCTCACATTGAAGCCCATGTTAGCTTGGATGAGAAATCATCACCTCCAACTAAATCTATATAAGACTGAACTTCTTGTATTGCCCACTCTACTGTTACTCAATTTGACCATGAAATAATAACATTGCTTAACAATAATGTTGTCTTACATTGTTGAAACCTGGTAACTCCTTACAGTAGTTCTCATATTGGTGCCTCCTTATGATGAATCACTTGACTATTTTCTCATTCACTTTGGGATAAAACGGCCTACTAAATGTAAATGTAGAATTTTCCCTTAATAGTATAGATTTCTGTTTTTAAAAGCACTGTATCTGAGGCCGGGTACATACACCTGAAGCCCGTTTTCTAGTTCACAAGTACATATTATGATCTAATGGAGATTGACAGCAGATCACTGTAGCCCAGCGGTTCCAAATTCATTTTATTCCAGGATCCACCCAGAGACCCACCAATATTTTCAAATGTAAAAGGATGGGGATACAGTACACATCAAAACGACATTTTTCTTGTCATCATATCAACAACAACAAAAAAAACGTAATGGCGAACAAAACTACTGTCATTGCTAGCCAAATCTTGTTTTTAGATGCAAAAAGCCTATTTTACAGGAAGCATATTTTAATATACACTTAACAGAAAGCTATTTTTGTAAAATAATTTCTGAAAAAGCTAAATAAGTTTTTTTGCTGCAGTGCCGATTTTTGGAGAATCAAAATCAAATCTATTGTGAATGATGGCAGGATAGCAAGCATTGTGTACTATACCGTGAAGACACCAAGCACCATTTATTCATGCCATCTGTGTTCATTCATAAATCTCTATTCACTTGGTATAGAAAGAAAAGTTCTGTACATCTCAACCATTAGTTATTCAAGCAGTTCACAAAGTTCATTAAATGTCCAGTCAGCATGAACTCTGTCAAAACACGCACACACAAACTGCTTTGCTGTCCTTCCTTATTCCAGATAATATTTTTATTTTATGTAGTTCCTGGCAATTGGTACATATCTTTTTTTATCACAAGCGTTTCCTGTTACCAGCAGGGTGTTGTTATTTCATTCAGGGTGAACGTTGCAACAAACTTGGATAAATGAAGCGATGCTACTTGGGTGAGTGTTGACAAAATGTCTGTCTATAGTATACAGTAAATATATTATATTGTGCAGAAATTTCTACTATAAGTATTTATATTTTTTACCCAGACCTTCCGTGAAATTCATCCCAAGCAAGAAAGCAAAGTGAGCAATCGGTTCAAGGAAAAGGGTGAAATGAACTGAACAGACACATCTTAAATCTGAGAAATTTACTGGCAAAGAAATGCTCAAGTTTTTCACATTTTTCCATTGAAGTCATTTTAAGACACCAAACTTCAGACATCCTTGAAAATTGTGCAGGTTTATCAAACATGTCATGAAACAATTAAACAACAAAAGACAAGAAAGAATTGCCGGATCAATCATCTTCACCAAAAGGGGCACCTGCAAAGAAAGAGAGAAAATGCACATCAAATACTACTGTGGGTTTATTACATGAAAAATGACACATCAAGTACATATACTGTATGTTCATCTTAGATCATATTAGACTTGTATATTTCTCTCAGTCCTCTAGAGGGTAGTGTCGCTGTTCTCGTCATGTTTATTTTGTTTTTCTAAACTATCATTGAACATTCTTCTGTTCACAAGTTTCATTTAGTGAACACAGTTTTGGTAAAGTATAACAATCTTGACATATCTGATCTTTTCAATAGGAAATCAATATTGGTCATCATATATTTGTGGTTTTTCACGTACCATCCGATATAACACTGGCACAGGTTTTCATGCGAAGTAGCTTGTTTGATTAACAGCTCCACTTGAGTCGGGACGTCTAGAGTCTCGTCATGGGAAAAGTCACGTCCTAAACGGAGTAAATAAAACATGCACACATTCATGTCCACTGATACACTAATACCCAGCAGGTGATGTTTATAATGATGGTAGTGCAAAACTTATTTTTAAATGTATGTTTATTTCTCTGTGGTGTAAGACCGAGTTTTACTTACCAGTAAGTTTGTCCCGTACCCTGTTGATAATCTGGATGGCTTTCTTGTTTAAAGCTTCAGGTTGTACGAGTCCATCTCCAACTAAAGAAACAAAACATTTTTAAAAGGGTTTACATTTCTTAAACATGTATCTGTGTGTGGTTCAGACTTTATCAGGCAGAGACTCACTGAATGAGTGGATGGATTCAGGCACGGTGGTCCCAGGCTTTTTGTGAGTGGTCTCTCCCAGGTCAATTCCCTCCATGGCTTCTGGATAACACAGAACAAAAACCTTTCTATCAGATGATTCACCGGATGCAGTGAGCATGCATTTGTATACACACTTTTTGCTCTGTAGCAAATACAGTAGTATGTCGTAAATGATGTCAACTAAACTAACCTGTAAATTTAAGCCTTCAGGCTATTAAAACTAAAACTAAAAAGGAACATTTAACAATTATTCTTTGTTAGGCTATAACATTATTGGCGTTAAACATGTGTAAAATATGATCTATGAACGCGTCTAGGACAGCTGTGGACGTCTGCAGCGTGCATACAACGCCTATATTATTCTGGAGTTGAGTAGGCTATAGGTATATTAAATATATAGGAACTTCAGCTAATATAAAATCCGTCACAAAAAGAATACATCGAGTTCATGACAATGTACGCAATAAATCCTTTACCATTGAGGCATTTTTCATCTTTAACAATGTCCGTTTAAAGCATCGTGGCTTTCAATGCTGTCTCTCTGGCTCATTGCAATTCTTTAAATTAGTTTTAATTTAGAAAACGACATCTCGATCGCCACTTGCATGGTGACAGTGATGGTTAAAAAAACTTCAGTTCATGGGCACATCTGTGACACTCGGACACCGTTTTGGAGATATTGTATCTTGCTTATTTAGCAAAGAATGCTAAGATTATTACGTATCAGGACATTTGTAGCTATTCTCCATTTCAATTGGATAACAACAACGACGACAAAGGATACTGTGATCACCAAACAGCGATAGGCAAAAATTAACACCAAAATAAAAGTCCTATTTATTCACGTCAAAAATAGTATATTTTTGGGGCCCCCGCAGTGCGTGTCCGCCCATTACGCCACTGGGGATTAGCCTTTGTGTTTCAATAGTAAACAGGTCAACTTGAACAAAATACAGGGACTGTCAACTGTCAAAGTCTTTGCACTGGACGTTACAATGGGGACAAAAGAAAACTCACCAACTGACTGTCCTGCTGTGTAGGAGTCCGTTCTGGTCCGGGAACGCTTGGTTCCTTTTGTGTTCGCTGTGGAACAGAAACATTGAGTTTTTGATGCTTAATAGTTGAAAACTAAAACTATACAAACGATATTATCTATATAAACGTATAAACACTAAATAAAACTAAAACTATACATAGGCCTAAATATTATTAAAAATACAAATTTAGGAATTGGTTGGAAATGTTGCTTTAGCAACAAACTGAGGTTGAGTCACTAAAATCACTGAAAAAAATATTAAATAAATAACACGACAAAACCACAAAATAAAGATAAAAATATAAATAACAACATGAAAAAGCTCATTCAAAGTATTAAAGGGGTCATGTGACGCGGCTAAAACGAATATTATTGTTTGCTTTGGATGTAATGTAATGTGTAAACACAATTTAAGGTTCAAAATCGCTGTATTTTCCAGACACTGTGGATGTTTGTATCTCCTCTTTGCTCCGCCTCTCTGAAACGCGCTGATATTTTACAAAGCTCATGGCTCTGAAAAGCGAGGTGTGCTATGATTGGCCAGTTCACTAGTAGCGATTGGTCGAATACTGTAGTAAAATGTCACGCCTCTTACCATATTCGGAACATCAGGGTTCCAAAACGAAACACACATCGTCTACCCGACATGGCTGCGCTGGCGACGGTACAATGAGATTTACAAGACCACCCAGCTTACTTGCGTTTAGATTTGGGCGGTCTTAGTCAAATCGTGTTACCAACTGATGTAGATTTCAGTTCAGGCAGGTCTGGGTGAGCATTTGCTTCTAGATAAAATATATCTTTTGTTCCGACACTACAATTTTTGCAATTTTACATGTCTAATACATGCATGGGCAACTTATAACACACCAAAGAAAAACACGTATTTCCGGCGAATCACCCCTTTAATAGAACTAGAATAAAACTGGATTAAAAAATAGAAAAAACTTGTGTTAGCTATGAATACAATTGCAAATAAATGTCACGCTCTTACTGTCCATGAGTCTCCAGTTGAGTAATGGGTCATAGACGAAGGCTTCCAACACAGCCATCACACTGTCTCTGTGTTCCCTCAGCACCTCCATCACTGTGTGACACGTGATCCGGTAGTTACCGTCCAATCCCGTCACCTGAAAAACAAAGTGAGATGAAACAAAAAAGCACACAGGAGAGCCAAAATAAAGAATGACATTTTCATCTCAAATAAAAGGGTCGACGGAGAGTCTTACTTCCATAGCGTTGGTCAACATGCGGGTTAATCTGAACGGGATCTTCTCTGGGAATTTCTCTCTGGTCATCGCAACCTCAAAAATAAAACAACATTGTTGTCATGAACGACCTCTAGATCTCAAAGCAGCTGCATTTGTAGGTAAGAATTACCTCAAAACAGTCCCCAAAATCAATATGGAGGATCTTTCCACTGAGTCTGTCCAACATGAGATTAGAAGGATGTCTGTGGTACAAAGGGCGTAGCAAGGCGGTTTATAAGCTTCTAGAGAATAAGTGCAGATAATAAGCAAATGATTTAACTGTTCCTGATCGGTTCGCACCTGTCGCCAAGTCCTAAGATATAGCCAACCATTGACATGACGGCTAATGAGCGCGTGTAGTTCGTCCTCCGGTCAAACCAAACCTGTGAAGAGAAAAAGCATTCTTTCACCTACTTCTCAATTCTGTTTTAAAAATGTAACGAACAATTTTCGTCCAGGTTATATTTCACCTCAACATTAAAAGACACACTCTTAAAATAGGCTTTACTTCCTTTATTTATTATATAATAATAATTCATATTACAGAATATTAAATCAAATCAGATGTGAGACTGCACACCTCTGAACTGGGACTCTTCAGCCAGAGCAGTTTGGCCAGGTCATCTCCCGCCGTGTTATTGACCGCATGCTCAAACACCTCCACCTTCTCCATCAGAGTCAAGTGATCGTAGTCGGGAGCCATCTAACACAGAGGAGCAAACACCTGCAGTCAGCGACTCATTTTAAACAACCAAGACTAAAGGTCATTGCACATTGAGTCCGAAATTTGCATCCGAAATGTCTGCACGTTTACAAATAAATACGATCACATTTACACACTGCCTCCCATATTTTCGTCCGTCATAAAAACATTCGGACTGGGTTCGATTTTCGCATCCGTAGCAAGCATTTTGAGAGGCAATTTGACAATTCAGAGTCACCGTACAAACGAGCGCCAAATACGAAAAAACGCATACGAAAATTTCGGAATGTATGTGCAAAAGACCTTTAACCAAACGACCCCTGTTAAAGAGATAGTTACCCAAAAATGATAATTGTGTCGTTTACTCACCCTCCTGTTGTTTTAAACCTGTATACATTTCATCGTTCCACGGAACACAAAAGAAGATTTTTGCAAGAATGTTTACAACCGAACAGTTCTGGGGCACCATTGACTTCCATACTAGGAAACGAAATCACTATGGTAGTCTATGGTACCCCAGAGCGGTTTGGTTTCCTACACTAATCTAAATATCTTTTGTTGTGATCAACTGAACAAAGACATTTATACGGACTTGAAACACCATGAGGGCGAGTAAATGATGACAGAATTGTTATTTTTGCATGCGCTGTCCCTTTAAGCAGGGTCAGTTCTGACGTGATGCTGATTCTGTAAGGTACCCTGAGCATGATGCGATGTTCAATGTTAGATATCGTCCTATTCTAACAGCTCATACATCAATATACATCTTATCTATTCAGCTCTCAGATTATGTAAAAAATCTCGATTTCGAATAATTGAGCCATAAGACAGGTTTTGTTGTCCAGGGTCACATATGAAATGTTGGAGATGAGGGATAAGATAATGTTCTCAGTTCTCCATCATTTTCAACCGAGCCCAAACTATTGGTATCACGCTATGCAAGTGGGCTATGATCAATTAAAGTGACCTTTTCCTCTCCATTTCACAAACGTGCTGCAAAACGGGGTTCCAATCGAAACGGCCTTCTCGGTTTTCCAACCAGTTTTCTATTTCCTTCCGGTTGTTATCTGAGAAATCCGACAGCACAATCTCGTCATAATGTTGGCACGCGCTCAAGACGCTGTGGATGGTTGGTCCGCTGCCCACCTCGATCAGCGTGCGACCTTTGTTTCCTCCTTTAAAACAAACATTTATTCACGTCAAACTTCTTTTAAAATAGTGTTCAAACGATTCGCTTGATTGGGATCAGGCTTCTCACCCGCCGAGAAAACTCCGCTGTGGCATTTCAACACGAAAGTGAGGAAGTTCTTCTCGTCAGAATGACCTCCAGGACAGGAGTAGAAGTTTGTAACATATGCGCGCGAGTCAAAATGCTCGTGATAGAACTCGCCCTCGGTGAAGTCCGCGCGTTCACTCATGATCGCAACACTAGTTATGTGGTCTAGTTTAAGTGCCCTTTGACCCGTGCAGAACAACAGTGCGGTTTTGGTCTTGCGCAAGCGTTATAAATCACAACTCTCGACGGGGTTTCCCACGCAGCGGCATATTCAAATAATAAAGTGTTTTCATTTCAATCGACAGAGTAAAGAGGTTGTTGCGCCTGTTTTTGAAGGCGATATTAAAACAATCCGGTGATTCGTGCTTTTTATATAAACGATTTAAATGTGAGGTTTATAATTGTTTAAAGCTTTTTATTTGCCAGAACTTTATTTGTGTGGCAGGCATGATAGTACACAGACGTGCTCGCTTAAAATCTGGCCATCGTTTTAAATGTCATATTACAGCTTATTATTATGAAAACAAAACAACTAAGCATAGTGCTGCATATTTTATTTGTATTTATTTCTTTTGGTTATCAATACTTAGTAGGCCCTACAACCCTTTTCGACCTCGCGTCAAAATGTTGAGCTGTGTAAAATGATTGTGGCTTCCTCACAGTTTGCAGTGACAAAATGCACACAAGACACATCTAAACACAACGCCCATGGGTTAGTGCTCAGACCACACTCCTATTCCAAATCTACACAACATTCTAGGACATCTAAGGCTATACAGACGCATAGCTTCTTTTACCTTGCTGACAACATCCTGATTTTCTTTTCAACCAGATGACCCCACTGTGAAGCAGTGGTTCTAGACTACGGGGGGCCAGGCAGGGGCCACTTATGCTTTCAGGGGGTACAACATTTGTAATCATGATTATTTTTCAGTCATTTTTCACTTGAAAGCAAGTTCAGGTCAAAATTGCTCTGTTTTGGTGAAATATCATTCCAGATTTAGGGGGACGGCCAAGTGTGCTGACACGGGGGCACTGCTCCCCCTAGAACCGGCCCTGCTGTGAAGGCTCACATTGAAGCCCATGTTAGCTTGGATGAGAAATCATCACCTCCAACTAAATCTATATAAGACTGAACTTTGTATTGCCCACTCTACTGTTACTCAATTTGACCATGAAATAATAACATTGCTTAACAATAATGTTGTCTTACATTGTTGAAACCTGGTAACTCCTTACAGTAGTTCTCATATTGGTGCCTCCTTATGATGAATCACTTGACTATTTTTCTCATTCACTTTGGATAAAACGGCCTACTAAATGTAAATGTAGAATTTTCCCTTAATAGTATAGATTTCTGTTTTTAAAAGCACTGTATCTGAGGCCGGGTACATACACCTGAAGCCCGTTTTCTAGTTCACAAGTACATATTATGATCTAATGGAGATTGACAGCAGATCACTGTAGCCCAGCGGTTCCAAATTCATTTTATTCCAGGATCCACCCAGAGACCCACCAATATTTTCAAATGTAAAAGGATGGGGATACAGTACACATCAAAACGACATTTTTCTTGTCATCATATCAACAACAACAAAAAAAACGTAATGGCGAACAAAACTACTGTCATTGCTAGCCAAATCTTGTTTTTAGATGCAAAAAGCCTATTTTACAGGAAGCATATTTTAATATACACTTAACAGAAAGCTATTTTTGTAAAATAATTTCTGAAAAAAGCTAAATAAGTTTTTTTGCTGCAGTGCCGATTTTTGGAGAATCAAAATCAAATCTATTGTGAATGATGGCAGGATAGCAAGCATTGTGTACTATACCGTGAAGACACCAAGCACCATTTATTCATGCCATCTGTGTTCATTCATAAATCTCTATTCACTTGGTATAGAAAGAAAAGTTCTGTACATCTCAACCATTAGTTATTCAAGCAGTTCACAAAGTTCATTAAATGTCCAGTCAGCATGAACTCTGTCAAAACACGCACACACAAACTGCTTTGCTGTCCTTCCTTATTCCAGATAATATTTTTATTTTATGTAGTTCCTGGCAATTGGTACATATCTTTTTTTATCACAAGCGTTTCCTGTTACCAGCAGGGTGATTGTTATTTCATTCAGGGTGAACGTTGCAACAAACTTGGATAAATGAAGCGATGCTACTTGGGTGAGTGTTGACAAAATGTCTGTCTATAGTATACAGTAAATATATTATATTGTGCAGAAATTTCTACTATAAGTATTTATATTTTTTACCCAGACCTTTCGTGAAATTCATCCCAAGCAAGAAAGCAAAGTGAGCAATCGGTTCAAGGAAAAGGGTGAAATGAACTGAACAGACACATCTTAACATCTGAGAAATTTACTGGCAAAGAAATGCTCAAGTTTTTCACATTTCTCCATTGAAGTCATTTTAAGACACCAAACTTCAGACATCCTTGAAAATTGTGCAGGTTTATCAAACATGTCATGAAACAATTAAACAACAAAAGACAAGAAAGAATTGCCGGATCAATCATCTTCACCAAAAGGGGCACCTGCAAAGAAAGAGAGAAAATGCACATCAAATACTACTGTGGGTTTATTACATGAAAAATGACACATCAAGTACATATACTGTATGTTCATCTTAGATCATATTAGACTTGTATATTTCTCTCAGTCCTCTAGAGGGTAGTGTCGCTGTTCTCGTCATGTTTATTTTGTTTTTCTAAACTATCATTGAACATTCTTCTGTTCACAAGTTTCATTTAGTGAACACAGTTTTGGTAAAGTATAACAATCTTGACATATCTGATCTTTTCAATAGGAAATCAATATTGGTCATCATATATTTGTGGTTTTTCACGTACCATCCGATATAACACTGGCACAGGTTTTCATGCGAAGTAGCTTGTTTGATTAACAGCTCCACTTGAGTCGGGACGTCTAGAGTCTCGTCATGGGAAAAGTCACGTCCTAAACGGAGTAAATAAAACATGCACACATTCATGTCCACTGATACACTAATACCCAGCAGGTGATGTTTATAATGATGGTAGTGCAAAAACTTATTTTTAAATGTATGTTTATTTCTCTGTGGTGTAAGACCGAGTTTTACTTACCAGTAAGTTTGTCCCGTACCCTGTTGATAATCTGGATGGCTTTTGTTTAAAGCTTCAGGTTGTACGAGTCCATCTCCAACTAAAGAAACAAAACATTTTTAAAAGGGTTTACATTTCTTAAACATGTATCTGTGTGTGGTTCAGACTTTATCAGGCAGAGACTCACTGAATGAGTGGATGGATTCAGGCACGGTGGTCCCAGGCTTTTTGTGAGTGGTCTCCCAGGTCAATTCCCTCCATGGCTTCTGGATAACACAGAACAAAAACCTTTCTATCAGATGATTCACCGGATGCAGTGAGCATGCATTTGTATACACACTTTTTGCTCTGTAGCAAATACAGTAGTATGTCGTAAATGATGTCAACTAAACTAACCTGTAAATTTAAGCCTTCAGGCTATTAAAACTAAAACTAAAAAGGAACATTTAACAATTATTCTTTGTTAGGCTATAACATTATTGGCGTTAAACATGTGTAAAATATGATCTATGAACGCGTCTAGGACAGCTGTGGACGTCTGCAGCGTGCATACAACGCCTATATTATTCTGGAGTTGAGTAGGCTATAGGTATATTAAATATATAGGAACTTCAGCTAATATAAAATCCGTCACAAAAAGAATACATCGAGTTCATGACAATGTACGCAATAAATCCTTTACCATTGAGGCATTTTTCATCTTTAACAATGTCCGTTTAAAGCATCGTGGCTTTCAATGCTGTCTCTCTGGCTCATTGCAATTCTTTAAATTAGTTTTAATTTAGAAAACGACATCTCGATCGCCACTTGCATGGTGACAGTGATGGTTAAAAAAACTTCAGTTCATGGGCACATCTGTGACACTCGGACACCGTTTTGGAGATATTGTATCTTGCTTATTTAGCAAAGAATGCTAAGATTATTACGTATCAGGACATTTGTAGCTATTCTCCATTTCAATTGGATAACAACAACGACGACAAAGGATACTGTGATCACCAAACAGCGATAGGCAAAAATTAACACCAAAATAAAAGTCCTATTTATTCACGTCAAAAATAGTATATTTTGGGGCCCCCGCAGTGCGTGTCCGCCCATTACGCCACTGGGGATTAGCCTTTGTGTTTCAATAGTAAACAGGTCAACTTGAACAAAATACAGGGACTGTCAACTGTCAAAGTCTTTGCACTGGACGTTACAATGGGGACAAAAGAAAACTCACCAACTGACTGTCCTGCTGTGTAGGAGTCCGTTCTGGTCCGGGAACGCTTGGTTCCTTTTGTGTTCGCTGTGGAACAGAAACATTGAGTTTTTGATGCTTAATAGTTGAAAACTAAAACTATACAAACGATATTATCTATATAAACGTATAAACACTAAATAAAACTAAAACTATACATAGGCCTAAATATTATTAAAATACAAATTTAGGAATTGGTTGGAAATGTTGCTTTAGCAACAAACTGAGGTTGAGTCACTAAAATCACTGAAAAAAATATTAAATAAATAACACGACAAAACCACAAAATAAAGATAAAAATATAAATAACAACATGAAAAAGCTCATTCAAAGTATAAAGGGGTCATGTGACGCGGCTAAAACGAATATTATTGTTTGCTTTGGATGTAATGTAATGTGTAAACACAATTTAAGGTTCAAAATCGCTGTATTTTCCAGACACTGTGGATGTTTGTATCTCCTCTTTGCTCCGCCTCTCTGAAACGCGCTGATATTTTACAAAGCTCATGGCTCTGAAAAGCGAGGTGTGCTATGATTGGCCAGTTCACTAGTAGCGATTGGTCGAATACTGTAGTAAAATGTCACGCCTCTTACCATATTCGGAACATCAGGGTTCCAAAACGAAACACACATCGTCTACCCGACATGGCTGCGCTGGCGACGGTACAATGAGATTTACAAGACCACCCAGCTTACTTGCGTTTAGATTTGGGCGGTCTTAGTCAAATCGTGTTACCAACTGATGTAGATTTCAGTTCAGGCAGGTCTGGGTGAGCATTTGCTTCTAAAATACATCTTTTGTTCCGACACTACAATTTTTTGCAATTTTACATGTCTAATACATGCATGGGCAACTTATAACACACCAAAGAAAAACACGTATTTCCGGCGAATCACCCCTTTAATAGAACTAGAATAAAACTGGATTAAAAATAAAAAACTTGTGTTAGCTATGAATACAATTGCAAAAATGTCACGCTCTTACTGTCCATGAGTCTCCAGTTGAGTAATGGGTCATAGACGAAGGCTTCCAACACAGCCATCACACTGTCTCTGTGTTCCCTCAGCACCTCCATCACTGTGTGACACGTGATCCGGTAGTTACCGTCCAATCCCGTCACCTGAAAAACAAAGTGAGATGAAACAAAAAAGCACACAGGAGAGCCAAAATAAAGAATGACATTTTCATCTCAAATAAAAGGGTCGACGGAGAGTCTTACTTCCATAGCGTTGGTCAACATGCGGGTTAATCTGAACGGGATCTTCTCTGGGAATTTCTCTCTGGTCATCGCAACCTCAAAAATAAAACAACATTGTTGTCATGAACGACCTCTAGATCTCAAAGCAGCTGCATTTGTAGGTAAGAATTACCTCAAAACAGTCCCCAAAATCAATATGGAGGATCTTTCCACTGAGTCTGTCCAACATGAGATTAGAAGGATGTCTGTGGTACAAAGGGCGTAGCAAGGCGGTTTATAAGCTTCTAGAGAATAAGTGCAGATAATAAGCAATGATTTAACTGTTCCTGATCGGTTCGCACCTGTCGCCAAGTCCTAAGATATAGCCAACCATTGACATGACGGCTAATGAGCGCGTGTAGTTCGTCCTCCGGTCAAACCAAACCTGTGAAGAGAAAAAGCATTCTTTCACCTACTTCTCAATTCTGTTTTAAAAATGTAACGAACAATTTTCGTCCAGGTTATATTTCACCTCAACATTAAAAAGACACACTCTTAAAATAGGCTTTACTTCCTTTATTTATTATATAATAATAATTCATATTACAGAATATTAAATCAAATCAGATGTGAGACTGCACACCTCTGAACTGGGACTCTTCAGCCAGAGCAGTTTGGCCAGGTCATCTCCCGCCGTGTTATTGACCGCATGCTCAAACACCTCCACCTTCTCCATCAGAGTCAAGTGATCGTAGTCGGGAGCCATCTAACACAGAGGAGCAAACACCTGCAGTCAGCGACTCATTTTAAACAACCAAGACTAAAGGTCATTGCACATTGAGTCCGAAATTTGCATCCGAAATGTCTGCACGTTTACAAATAAATACGATCACATTTACACACTGCCGTCCATATTTTCGTCCGTCATAAAAAAATTCAGACTGGGTTCGATTTTCGCATCCGTAGCAAGCATTTTGAGAGGCAATTTGACAATTCAGAGTCACCGTACAAACGAGCGCCAAATACGAAAAAACGCATACGAAAATTTCGGAATGTATGTGCAAAAGACCTTTAACCAAACGACCCCTGTTAAAGAGATAGTTACCCAAAAATGATAATTGTGTCGTTTACTCACCCTCCTGTTGTTTTAAACCTGTATACATTTCATCGTTCCACGGAACACAAAAGAAGATTTTTGCAAGAATGTTTACAACCGAACAGTTCTGGGGCACCATTGACTTCCATACTAGGAAACGAAATCACTATGGTAGTCTATGGTACCCCAGAGCGGTTTGGTTTCCTACACTAATCTAAATATCTTTTTTTTGTGATCAACTGAACAAAGACATTTATACGGACTTGAAACACCATGAGGGCGAGTAAATGATGACAGAATTGTTATTTTTGCATGCGCTGTCCCTTTAAGCAGGGTCAGTTCTGACGTGATGCTGATTCTGTAAGGTACCCTGAGCATGATGCGATGTTCAATGTTGAGCAGGATCTTCTTCTTCTCTCTGTAATCTCGAATGAGAGCGTGCAGCGTGTCACAGTGAGGAACCCAGCCGATCAGACCAGAGTTAGTGGAGAGGGGGATCACGGCGTATCGCTGAATACTGTCAACCACAAAAACACAAACCGTCAGCCACACAAAGACTCAAATATGGTTTTATTTGCTTGTCCTTCCAACATCCATGTCATCAAAAGCCTTTTTTCTGGCCACCAAGTCCTGATTATGGGATGTTTTACTAAACTTTCTAGCCAAAATAGTGTTGGAAGGGTTTGAATGACTCATTTCAAGTGAAAAGATTTTTGTGAAGGACGAAGTGTTTAAAAGCATGAATATAAAGGTCTCGCCTCAGATTCTTGCGTAAGGAGGCCGGGTCATTGGCCAGCAGGGTGTTTACCAAGCCGAAAAGCTGCATGACCCTCTCGTCCTGCCGTAGATCCTCATGACCCTTCAGGAGGAACATGAACTCGTGACCGTTGCTGCCTGCAGAGGGCAGAAGAGAACAAAAAACTATGAAGCGTGTGCTGCCTGGTCGGTTCATAAGAAATACATCATCGCTAAGCCTTCTGAGAAAAGATAAGCAGCAGTAAAAACTCATCATCAATTCAGCATTTAAACTTCCTTGTCAGGAAAAGGTGTCAGCTGGGTGTTGCTATGCGGTTGCTATGGTGCTACAGGGTAATGCTAAGTGGTTGGCCTCTAGTCTTGGTTATTTCTTTTATTTAAGAACGTTTTAGTTTTTTTGTCCATCATACAAAAAACTGTAAGCACCAGTGCATCTGGTTAAAAAATCCCATCAGAATTGATGGCTACACAACACAAACTCACATCGAGCCATTTTAAGGTGAAGTGTCACGTGAAGTTCTGTAAATAATTATGAAAACAAAGTTCTGATGATTTACACAAAACTGTTCGGCTCATGTTTTACGAAAGAGGTCCAGGACGAGTTATGCGCCAGAGTCTAATGCTTTGTTTGCTGGAAATGTCACGTCAGAGCGATAGTTACAGCGGCGGTTGTCTTACCAGAACAGTCTGAAAGCCAGACAGCTTTACTGCAGATTATATTAAATGTTCAAATTAAAAGCATCAGGTAGAGTTCACTGCGAAGCACATAAAAACGTCTGCCGTAAAAAAAGCCACCCCAAGAGATTACAGAGAAAATATTCATGACATCGGGCTACTGTAAAGTATATGAACTCTATAAAGGCACAGACGCTGCTTGTCATTATTAGTTGTGTGCCTCTGTGGACGGAGGCACAATGAGTCTGTTCACAAGCACTGCTGAATGTTCTAACAGCACTATGATGTCATGGAGACCAACAGACGGAGAAAGCCATGAAAGAAGAGAATGTATGATGAGGTTAACAGACTGACATATGCTCGAATCATGCTATAAATCACATGAATAACTGTGTTTGTGTGCCATTCCCCTACGTTCTTTATTAACACACTCCAATTCTGAAGCGCTCGAAAACACTGGCTGGTGCTCCGCAACTACTTTAATCTATGTGTGAGCAGGAACATACAGTAGTATTAAAATAGCATCAAACTCATCTCTGTTTTCTTGTTAATTGTTTGGGTTTTGATAGAAAGATGATTTCACTTTTAAATAAACCCTGTGAGGAACAAGAATGAAATGAGAATGGACCTCACACTGACACAGGCGGCACACCCACAAATGCTACCCACAGGAAAGCAGCCAGCTTCAAGTGTCAAGTGTCATGAACTGAGATCATGTTATATGTTGGTCCGATGTCACATCCTGTCTAAATGTGGGCGGTTCTTGGCTTAAATAAGCAGCCATGTGGACCTGAGCATTTGGCGCTCAGTGGAATTCAAGGGTCATATTAATTGTAATGTGTACAGGACTTCCTTTGTGTGGATACAAATTTGGCAAAAAAAATTGGCAGACGCTTTTATCCAATAAAATGAAAATGCCAGTCAACGCAAGCGTTTTGGATTTTTTTTATAAACCTTCATGGCGACCATGCATATTTTCTTCTATGAATATATGTGAACAAAAACAAACAGAACAGAACAAAGCTTCTGATTTTATATGAAAATCATATTTTAATGTGTATCTTTTGTCTATTTCCAAAATTCCAGCGTTATAGATGTGACATAAAATCTGATTCAATATACTGAACCATTTGTTTATACTTTACTAAACCTTTGTTGATAGAGTTTAAACATCATAAAATACAGAAAAGGGATACTTTATTTTAATTTTCATGTGCTTATTTATGAGGAATATGAACCGTTATGGATATGACAATCCTGAAAAATGGCTCTTACAAAGTTCAGCTGTGTTTGTTTGTTCACTGCATTTCGGTGAGGAATGAATCGTTTGAAACTGATAGATGGTGCTGGACATGAACCACAGAAGGCAAGTGAAACAGAGTCATATGTCTTTGTTTTGTTTGCTATCGGTGTGTACGTGGATACGTTAAACAACACAAACTTATAGTGAATCAACAGTAATGCAGGGACAATGCTATGATGTGTTGTGTGCTCGTGCCGGAGGTCCGCCCCCTGCACGTCTCCAGGGGCTCGCCTGCTTTAGGAAATAATCGTACAGCTGTATCAGTCTTTTATAAATATGATCAAACTAAAGACTCTTCGAAGATACGAAGTATGCAATACTACTCTAAAGGTACTCAAGATTAATATGATATATCAGAAACTGCGTGTGTCACATCTGCTTTATTATCTGTGCTTTTAGTATAGTAAAAACTTCCTTTTTTTTATGGTAAGGTTGACATTTTCACGGAATTGCCCAAATGCCGTATTACTTCAAAAGATATATAACAGTGTCCCCTACTGTATAACAGTGAAAACATGAAAAGTTGGAAAAACTCATTTTTAAGTCTTAATAACTAGCATGGAACCGTTGTAAGTATCACACACTATCCGACTGTTCAGTCGTTTCAAACTCCTGCAGAAACACATGCCCTCCAGTTACATGGATTCGTTGCCATTCCCATTTCTTTTTACGTGCTTTAAATAAAGAGTGGCTGGTAGATCAACTAAATCTTTAAGCAACCTTCCCAAACACCGTGTGCATGTGAAATCTACACAAAGCAGAATTTGGATCTTACCCATGATGGTGAGTTTGCGTGGCCGCTGTTTGGAGGTGATGACCTGCAGCGAGGGAGCGATGGATTGGATGCGTATGATCGGCTGGTTAGGGTCGTACGTGCCGGGCACAGCCAGCTCCAGGTCACGACACATGAGAAGTTTAGGTGATACATACTGAAGTTCCAATGAAGTGAGCTGTGGACGGACCAACACACGTGTGAAGGCATGTATACAGGTCAGGTACGTGCAAGAGCTGTCGTGGAAATTCAAGTGAAAATCCAAATAATTGTCAAAACAGTCATAGAAAATCAAAGGGTCCTAAAAGGTTTCATTCTCTTTAAGCAAAATTACTTTTAAAATTAAAGCGCACAATGACCTGGATCAAATCCTTAAGGGTCTACAAAACAAAGTAATGAGGGATAGACAAACTGCCTAAAAATGAGATATTTAAGGGATAAACTGGAAGTGTTCAGACACGCCAAGCAAAAGTTTGGCCATACCTTCCCATGAGCATGGGATGGTGACAACAATAATAATAATAGTGAATGATAATAATCGTTAAAAATGAATTATTGTCAATATAGGAATTCATGCCCTTCCAAACTGGTGGTTTATATGTCAACTCAGTAAAAATGATCCTTGAGAAGCAGTCAAAAGAATAACAGTCCTCATCTGCAGCTGCAAGCCCATGAAGGAGAAACGCTATTTCTAATGAAAACAACGTTAACATTTACGCCATGATTTATAACGTTGGATTTGGCTGCTGTATATGGTCCAATATGAGCATTAAAGTAAACGGGTGCTGGCGGACCTGCGGCAGCTGTTTGGAGATCCTGCGAAACACGTGGTAGTACAGATCCCAGGCCTGCGTCAGGTCCTTCACGTTGCCCGACCGCATGTATTTCCTGCACCAGTCCTGAGCCTCCATCAGATCTCGACCGTAAGCCTGCAACCACAGTAAACGCAATGAAGGCTTACCCAAGACCAAATCCCACGTGTTGCATTTCCTGATGAAGTGTCACGTGCGTGTCACCGGCAGAACTAATTCTAATACTCGTACTGAAGAAACAACCTGGTAGCCACGAAAGCAGCTTCTTGTGTACCTGATTGAAGGAGGTTTCTTTCAGAGTTTGCGGCCCTCTCTCCATCATGGCGTGAAGGGGCTCCAGGACGGCAAACATCCCTTTGACGTTTCTCTCGCCGAAGTACAGCCGCGACGCCTCCTCCAGCCCCTCGTGCCACATTTCGTGCCACAGAATGGCCACCCGGATGAGCTCCTCACTCACCTGGTGACAGACACAATCACAGAAACTGTTGCCAGGACAACTAAACATCTCATAGTCGGGACGCTGTATGACATGTTTAGTATTCCCCTACCATAATGGCCTGCTGGACCAGCGCGTTGCAGTGCTCACACATGTTCTTCAGGATCTTGTTGGCTGCGTTGTGGCGTGCAGTGGTTGTGGATTTGGAGGCCACGGTTAGAGGATAAATCAAAGCCTGTGAGAGATGACACAGAGCCCATGAGAACCACAGCAAACCGACCACTGACCTGATTTTATACACTGCTGGTCAAAACTAACGTGATACATCTTTTTAAGTATAACGGTAAAAAACACAACAAGCGATGAGGCCCAAAACAGTTCACGCATCCCAATTCATTTAATGTACATCTTTGCTCTTTTTTAAATAGTTTGTATGCATGTTGTATAGTTGTGCTTAGGGTGTAAACTGAAGTTGTAAGAATTGAAGTCTGAATCTTGGCAATGCATAAGTTTATTTTGACATATTTCCAAAAAAGCAACAATAAATATTCATAGATCGTCAATTTTTGCTTTATTTTTTAAATGCATTTTTTGTATATTTGAAATAAAACCCATATTATCTCATATGCTGTATGTTGCCTTTTTAGGCAAATAATTCTAATAAATAATCAATATATAATAACAGTAATACTACTACTACTATTAATAATATATTTATTTAAGGCTATCAAACGATTAATCAAACCATTAAAGGTTTGTGTGTAATGTGCATATTCAGTTTGTATTTATAAACACATACATGTATACATATCTAGGAAATATTTACATGTATTGATTTATATTTACCAATCATTTAAATTATATACACAAATGTTTATTAATTTGATCATTTGAATATTTTATTTTTATTTTATATATGCATGTTCTGTATGTGTATGTGTTTATAAATGCAAAATGAATATGCAAGTTACGCAGACATATTATGTAAACACAAACTTATTCTGGATGCGATGAACCGCGATTAATCGTTAGACAGCCATGATAATAATAATATGACTACTGTAGTTATCAAAAGAGAGAGTGAACACGTTAATAAACAATTGACTCTTTGGCTTGGGGAACTTTGAGATTTGGTTGCTTTTGTAAATTGTCAAATAAATTCATCTAATCATAACACTGACGGGACATTTAATATCTGAGTTCATTGTCTCAGGCTGTAACCTCGGCTGATCGGTTTTCTTACTTTTTCATCTTTTCCCACCTCGACAGAACATTGGAACATGAAAAGGAATCTTGATACAATCACATGCTGAGACTGACTGCAGTGTTAATGTAAAGAGTGACGTGACATCTCTTATTACCTGGGGATGGTATCGGCCGATGTCTGTGAGCAGCTGGTGAATAAGACGTCCCACAAGTGCCCGTGGGGTATCGATCCGAGCTATCAGTTGAGGAATCACCTGATTTACAAGACAAACATTCTTGATCCACCAACACATTTCATTTTTGTCTATTCCAAAACCCAGTGAAATGAACAGAGATGATTTTACGATAGGTTTCAGAACGGAGCGCATGTTATGTGTGCTTATATGAGTGTGTGACACAAATGCTCTTACCTGTAACCAGGTGTCTATCTGGATAGTTTTGATGCCCTCAACTAGACCTTCATTCACCTCGGGCCAGTGGCCGTAGTCAAACCATAAAGTCAGGACTCTGAGGGGAAAGGTCACAGTGATTCTTCATTGTTAAATGCACATTGCAAGCATAAAACAAGAAAACAGCAATTTTATTTGGCCCACACAAGCTCCGAAGGTAAACCACAGTATCAACACTGCATGTAGTAACACAAGGGGGCAGCGTGAGTCTCTATACAGACTCACAAACACACACGACTCAGTGTTATTGTTGTCTAGACTATTGAGTGCCCGCTTACCTCAGTGTGTCCTGTAAGTTATTTCCACGGGAGAGGGAGATGGATCGGAAAAATCCCTGCACGGCAGGAACCGTGTAGAGAAGGAGAGTCTTGGACAAATCCTGCGAAACAGAAAACCACTGAAGTGAAGGCCAAACGTTACACGGCTGTGTTGACGTAAATAACCTCAATCGCACATCAAATTACTGTAAATACAAGAATGTCATTTCCTTCGCCTGCGCTTTGTGTGTGAACGTTAAACTTGAAAATCTTGGTGATGAATATCAACGCATTTGCTGTTTATGTACCCGAATCGCCGAGAAGACTTTTAATCTTAAAAGTAACGGACTGCAGTTCTATTCATACGGCTGGGATAAACACACTCACGGATAAAACATGCCAGTGCCGTTTAACCGTCGGCCCATTTTAGACTTGTTTACTTGTTTTGGACTTGTTTACTCGTTTGAGAAAATTGTTTTGAAGTTGTTTGGAAATGGGGTAATGGCAAATGCTGGTGAAGGCCTCGCACACAAGCTTCTAATAAGGCTTGTGACGTCTGGCTTTGGTTTGTTGTGTACCTCATTGACTTTCTTCTGTCCGGGTGAAGGTACGGGACTGTGCTCGGTGCTGTCTGCCTCGCTGTCGCTGTTACTGGCCTCGCTGTTAGCGCTCGCGCCGCTGGCGTGCCGTAGCTTCTTCTTCTCATCGCGGCCCTGATTCTGGTGCTTGTAGTGAAGCACGGCCTCAAAGTTCATGACTGCCCAAGCGTGCCACGCCTGCAGAGAAAAGCCAATTACATTCAGTCGTTAGCCAAAACGAGCGCAGTCACCTGCAAGAAAACAGTCACGTGGTGAAACCAAAGACAGCTGGAGCTCTGATGGATCAACACGTGACCGTGACTAACACAAACATTTGTCAATAAGCCCTCCGGTTGAATGCATCAGACTGAAAGATCCCAGAGAACTGAAGGATTCCCGCAAAACGATACGGAATAAACACACAGCGAGAACAAAGGAGAATCTCACGAAAGCCATCAACAACATATTACTGCAGTGCAGCCGAAAATCACAAGATTAAAATCAAACATTACATTTGTTTTAATTGTGACATTTGTGACTATTCGACTCCCCTCAGTCAAATAATCATAATGCAAAAATAATTAGGGCTGTCAAACGATTAATCGCGATTAATCGCATCCAGAATAAAAGTTTGTGTTTACATAAAATATGTCTGTGCAATGTGCATATTCATTTTGTATTCATAAACACATACCAAATGTCAAAAATATAAAAAGTAATAAATGCTTATATATAATTTCAATTATTGAAACATTTTCTAAATATATATACATGTATGTGTATGTTTTTGTGTTTATTAATACAAAATGAATATGCACAGTACACATACATATATTATGTAAACACAAACGTTTATTCTGGATGTGATTAATCGCGATTAATCGTTTGACAGCCCTAAAAATCATTAAAATCACAAATAAAGATTTTTTTTATTGTAGCATTTAAAAAATAAAAAATGGTACCGATAGCCGATTATTCCGAGTGCTATACTGATAGTTCGGTGGTTATAGTAACTCACATCAACTAAAACAAAAACAATATTATAACTTTCTTATAATTCATATAATGACTATTAATATCAAACTGGTAAATGTTTTTTAACATTTTCTAAATACAGAGCACAAATTCATTGCATTTTCCTGTCAACTTTTGATTGACAGGATATATCAGCCTGATCACTGGCTGTGAGCCGAAAATTGCTTTTATTGATCGATACCGATGATTTGCCGATATATCGGTGCATCTCTAGTAATAAGTACTATTTAAACTTGGCAATTTAAGTAATGGGAGTGCGTAATGTGCATAAGTAAGCAAACTATAACATCCTTTTGTTAGGGTGTATGATGGCACATATGTGGTCACTGACAGAAAGCTTGTTGGATCGTTTAAGACTCGATCCTGCTGTGGATTTGTTGTTTTCAAGTGTTGTACCTTGTACCAGTTGCGGTCATGCTCTGTTGAGTGGCTGTAATACTGGAGCACTTTGGGGATGGTACTCTCGTTGATACCCTGAAGACTGAGCTGCCATTCTCCCAGCTTCAGAAAACACCTGCACACAGGACAAAGACGACAGAGAAACTTAAGTACGTGCGTACTTCAAACCACCCTACCTCAGTCAGTCTCGCCTTAACAACCTAGACAACAAGCACAGCCTGTGACTCAGTGTCTCGTCTTTGTTCCGCTCAAGTCATTCTCATGACACATGTATTCATCTATATGAGCCATCATTCAAACGCTGGCCGTTCTTTGACCTGATCATACTGGACACACCATCGGTCCCGAACACCAGAAAACCAACTCGCTGTTTGCTCCGACCACGTGTAGCTTTGCTCCAGAGGTCTCAGTTTATCTTGCATTTCCGTATCGAGCCTGAAAGCCATGAGGTGAGGTACAGTAATGGCTATTTCAGATAGCTGAAAGTGCTCAGAAATGCTGAAAAGCAGGATTCATTGCTGTCATTTGTCACGGTTAGACTTCATTAGAGAAGCGGTGAGGTATGAACTCCTCCAGGTTCGGAGCAAAATGCATCACTGCTTTGACAACCGTTCTCGCGTTCAATCTTCCTTCGAGCGCACATTTCACAGTCGCTGGCAGCGGTGCGAGGAGCGCCGTTAGCTTCGCTTTGGGCCAGACGTTTGAGGAATAGCTCGTCTCGGAGGACCGAGAAGATCTCACTCGAAGCAGCTGGACACAACAACCCCCCTGCTGTCCACAGACCCGTTACGTACGTTTCCATGGAAACAAGAGAATAACACAGAATAACATACGACTGCAGACACGGACCGGCAGGTCTTATCATGATTTCTGGTGAAAGACCCTTCACTGGAAAGCGCTAAGAGAGGACAGCGGTGAATTCCCCAGAGGAAAACAGATGTGCGTCCTCCCCAACACTCATTACTGTCGCCGTTCCTTCAGAGGAAGGTATGTGGGTGCACCTGGGGAGAGGGAGGGCGGGGCGAACACCAATTTCTCTTCCATAAATGCTGGAAAACACCTCAAGCCAACTTCCATGTCCGATCCCAGCGAGTAACGTTGAGCGAGCTACGCAAACCTCAAAGCTTGTTGCTCTTATTGGAAAGACATGTTCCTTGTCTCCTCCAATCTCAGAGATTTCTTTAATCTCAATTGATCTCGTGGATCAGTTCAACAAATCCCGCTTGGTTCCAGTGAAGGTCTTGGAAAAAGACCAGGAGAGAATGATGTCCAAGCCAAACGCAATGCCTTGTGGAGCAGATGAAGACGTGATTTAGTGATAAGGGGCTGACGCTCTCTGAGGGGTCACAGAGGAGAGGAAAATCATCAAGTGACTCCGTCAGAACCCAAAGGATCTGCTGAACAGCCCTCGGGACAAGCACACGGGTCTGGAAGAATCGGCGAGGAAAACCGTTTTACAAGGTTTTGGAAAACAAATGCGTTGGAAACTGGAGAACACATAACATGCAGTTTGAATAAACGTGCAAAAACACAAGGCAACTGGCCGAATGGTCAAATCCCCCTGCATCAACCCAGTCAGATGATATTCTATTACTATAACTGTGTGTACTGGCAATGAGTTTTGTTAAACAAATCGAACAGATAAGCAGCAAAAAATGGGGACGAAAAATCGAATAACGCAAACCAAATGAAACCTGTTCTAATATCGATCGTACACCTTTAACAGCTTTTTAAAGGCATCACGGCCATCACTGTGAAAGTGATGATGAACACAGGTTAAAGAAAGGTCAATTACAAATACAATGATTATTTTATATTTCAGCTTTTTATTTAACCGGGACAATAGACAATCAATAACAGACAATCAATAACCGACACAGAACTAAGATGTCGTCACATTTACGCTTCTTCGCTGGAGGAGATGATGTGTTTACGAAACTCGCTCTGTAGAGCAGTTTGTCCGTTTAGTAAACAACATAACGAATTCCGTGTAAGGGGGCCCGCGGTGTATGTAGACAGAAATAGCTCATACAAAGATTATAAAAACATCACGCTTCATTATAAAGACATACGCTGCGTCCCAAAAGGCATACTGTGACCGTACGTACTGAATTTGAATAAGTACCTACCTATCGGCCGTTAAAACTGTACATTCTATATAGTATGAGTGTATATCTATACTATTCTATATAGTATACATTTCGGACATACTGCGTCCACCATGTT
The DNA here is from genome assembly GCA_006030095.1 of Triplophysa siluroides. NCBI lineage: Eukaryota > Metazoa > Chordata > Actinopteri > Cypriniformes > Nemacheilidae > Triplophysa > Triplophysa siluroides. Next base: position 303,670 of record VCII01000010.1, on the reverse strand, counting down.
TTATGTTCATGTGACCCGTATGCTTTTTGACCTATGAGTATTAACAACAAACTATACGTGAGCGTTGATAAAAACATCATTTGTCTGCCTGAACGGAAATTTTCGAATGTGTTTTTTGGGCTCGTTTGTACGGTGTCTCTGAATCGTCAAAACGCTTCTCAAAATGCTTGCTACGGATGCGAAAAATGTAGAAAATTGAAACCCAGTACAAATTTAGAAAAAATTAGAGGCAGTGTGTAAATGTGATTGACACAGCGTGAGGTCGTATTTACGTTTTGATGATATTTTTTTGTTTTAACGTTTTAAAATTTCGGACTCAATGTGCAATGGGCTTTGAAGTTTTCCGCTATGTTAATTTGATTTACTTTTGAAATTTGAGCGTTGTTCAGCTCCCGTGGCATCATGGGATGGAGAAGTGTCCATCCGATCCACACTCACGAATCTCGGCAGTATTTCTCACTTACTGTTTTGTACATACTGAGGTTTCGGACATACTATTCATGACTCATACTCATTTTCGCCTACTACATAGTATGGAAGTAGCCGATTTTGGACACAGTGAATGTTATGTATATTATATGGTATTTCTGTCAATAGATCCTCCATAAAATAACACACTGAACAAGTCATGAGTATGTTGGTGTGTGTTGGTGTGTGCGGTACTGACCGTGCCATGAGTTTATGCAGCTCTTGTTTGTGTTGTTGGTCTTCAGCGGCGATGGCGTGCTGCGCTTGCTGCTGCATCCCCTGAACAAAGTGCTGCATGTGCTGGAATGCATCAATCTGAAAAAGATGAGGAAACACAACGTATTACACACAAAAACAACACTTAAATGTAGAACGTAAGGTGAGACTTTGTTTCATCTCAGTAATTGATTAAATTGTGAAGATTTGTTTTTAATCCACAGCTCTTATAGCCCGAACCTTTATGGAACTAAATGAGATTTTCATAGCCCATTACATACAACCACAAGTCTGAGCATTTTGAGTTGGATCATCTGCGGTCAACAACCATTCACATTTGAGAACCGCGCAGGTGTGCAGGGATTAGTAACTGTGAACAGAAGTCACATGGGAAAGCACGGGTTACAAAACTGACCACAGCACAAGATGTGTCAGTAATTCCATGTATTGTATTTTCATCTGTTTGATGAATAAAGCAGTGAAGCTGATGCCAGGAATGTCGCTGTGCTGTGGATCTCGTGTATTGCTCTGGGACTTACAGCGCCTGACACTTACGTAATCTCTCGCAGTCATAACACTTCTGTAATGACCCGCTGACGGGATGTTACTGCCCTTTAGAAAATGGCAAACACTTTTTCTTCTACATTTTTATTTCACTTAAATTTAGAGAACTTATTGTTGAAGTTGGTTGATGTTCATTCATTCTGTTCTGTGACATACTGCCTCTAACATCTCAAGCAAACATTGACCACGTTTACATGGACAACAACTCTAGAAAATAAATGAAACGGCAAAAACTGCATGTGGTACCATGGCGAAGACGAAGTGTTTGTCGCTTAGGGACGTAATGACGTATGTAGCATAACATGTAAAACGGGAACATGAAAGGTATATCCTTAAAGCAGCTCATGGAAACACCTTAATCCTAATATTAGTTTACTCAGAATAAGGCAAATCATTATATTACTGACGTCCATGTGAACGTGATCACTGTGTTGTATGTAATCAGACTAATCCATAATAAAAACATAAGGCAGTAAAAATGATTCACAGGGATTCTTGTAATGGGTTTTAAGCTCATGTTGACAAAAAATATTTCCATTAGTACACCGTTCGGTTCATCTTGTTGACTACTGTTCTGATTTACTTGTTGGAAAGCTGCAGGTGTTTCTGGCACGTTCTTCTTATCAGCAAAATGTTGGCAGCATGAGCTGTGGTGTAGTGTGTGTCAAATGTAATGTTCTCCTGGCGGCAAAACACCGGCTTTATCCGTGTAATGCTTTTCAGTTTTAAATACACTATTTGCTCTGTTAAGCGGTGTGCGAGCTCACATTCTGCTGTAAACGAAGAGTAATTTACATCAAACAATTCACGCAAAGCATCATGGGGCGCAGGAAAAAGCTGGATATAACCAAGCTCAACATAAAAAAATGGCCATGTGTCAGCTAGCCTTATGCAACAGGTGACAGCGGTTCACGGCACATGTGGAGAGAAACAAAGAGTGCCAGTGATGGGAATAGGGAAAACTTGATGTAAAGCAGAGGGATCTTTCCATCTGTAGAGTTTTTCATGTAAAAAAAAGAAATGTTTCAAGTGTAATATGCTGAGGGAGTCGGTCCACTCTTGGGTTTATTAGGGTCGGCACGTGGCTCTCTGCTCCCAAAACTCCATACTGTTCTTTTCATCTGAGCGTCTCTCTTCTGACACACTAAACGGAGGATGTAAATCCCTTAACCTCGGAAACACATACTACCTTTCACAATAACACATTCGCTTACATAACATGAATACAGTTTTAAACAAAATAAAATAAGATCCCTTAGTTCAAACAAACTAAAATCTAAACTTCTTCATGCTTTTCTATTTTTCTTATTATCAGAATTGTGATGCATTCATTCATCACTTGAGCTGGAAATGTCATGAGGGCTACGGGGTGGGTTTACCTTGCGAGTGCTCTTCCACATGTACTTCATATAAGCGTAGGTGACGTGAGGGTGAGCGGTGGGCAGAGGATGGTCCAGCTGTTTGGATGGATCCACACCCAGCAGAAGAACGAGAGTCTTATGAGCCAGAGCCTGAGGGTCACACACAGATTAAACAGCAGCATCATTTTGTGTAGGATTTCAGACAACATGTGCAATGATTAAAGAAGAATCTGAGATAGGAAACATTTCGGCAGTAATGGTTTTAATTGTAAAGCATGTAATTCTGAAAAAAAACGATCATAGTCATTGTGTTCTCAACCTTGCACAACGATTACATTCAAAATAGGAATGAATTTTTGTGTTTTCTGCTGAAGATCGAATTACCGCAACGCATCATTACCGCAGTGTGCGTGATATGTTGTCATTTAAAGAGATTCAATCAAAATAAGTGAATGTTCAATTAGACTACTCAAAAAATGACAACAAAATGTTCATGTATCATATAAATGAAGAACTAGTTGAAAAGAATGTCCATGACCGATGTTCTCATCCTCCGCAACTTTTTTAAAGGACTTTTCCATACACACAGATTTGTACATTAAGCTTGACTTTATTTGAAGAAACTCATGTGCCAGCACCTCCCAAATATCTGCCAGGTTAGCAGATTTCTTAGTAAAACGTTGAATATTCTCTTGTCGTATTGTGTACATGACAATATTGATTATCATTACCGTAACTGTCAGTTTTCCAAACTGAAATATTATAACATTTATCATTTTCCATTATAATATACTTCATTAATGTCTCATTTTGAGTGACGAACACATGCTTAGGCATCATCATGGCTTCTGTATTTTTGCGTTTAAACACGTCAGGAAATTTGTTCATTTAAAAAAAATCCTGTTTCACATGTTGGAAAGCAAGATTTCGTGAGAATCACCCTGTGTTGGAACGAAGCTGCCTGGAAAATACAGTCAACACACTGAAGCCTAACCCTCGACCCTGAGACCTGAAGCTCTCCGGGTCACAAAGATCCGTCTGTTCGAAATCTAGCACTTTGTAAATAAACAGTTCAATTGCCAAAGCCTCTCGAGGCAGGGCAGTCCCCAGTCCTGAGCTGTGAGGTCAAAGCCCATAGGAACCCACAGGAACACTGCTTTCCTAACACGTCTTTCATCCCATAATGCACTGCTTTCTTTCAGTGGCTTCCTGTGATCGGCACTGTAGGTCAAAGGTCATGACGTTACTTTACAAGCGCATGTATTTAAAGAGAGAGGTCAGCGTTTGACTAGCTAAATGCTGGAAGTTATAGGGTCAAAAAGCCTCCATCAAGACGTGTAGTATCTGTTTCAGTGTCTGGTTTCTTCGTCGGGCTTCTATGGGGCTTTGACCTCACGGCTCAGGACTGTCTTGAGATGAAATCAACCAATCACACGAAAGGATGTTCCATGACATACTTTTCCAAAACTGAGCACCTACGAGCAAAGATGTTTGGGATGATTGGGAATGCTAACAGTCTCTCCGGGTATTACAGACTTCCACCGTGTCACATTCTGGAAGTTATTTACACCTTCCACTACAAAGATGCTTACGCGCTCTCTGCTCTGCGCTGGCAGGGTGGCTACACACGAGGTTACGGTCTATTATGTGTTACATAACGAGTTGAGAGTAAATCCCCGACCCCCCTCTGGGGCGAATCTTACCAGTCGTCCGCTCCTCCCGCAGAGGCTGGCATACTTCAGCCACGTCCTCATGTCTTCGTGTGGACTGATGACCAGAGAGCGCACCATCAGGATCCTCTGCCAGTCCTCCACGATCCGCTGGCAGCCCTGGAAACAGAACAGAACAGGGTGTGGAAAACAAACATGTAAACAAACATGCCGACATGTACACTCGGGGTACGATGGGAAGATGTAAGGTTACCAGTTCACCTCTCTTACTTATACAAGAGTGCATGGTGTCCTAGACTAATGAACCTCTCGCGTACATGTTTTCCATCAACAATACATCAGCGCTGGTCCTCGGTCAATCCGCATCTCACTCCCACACCTTCCTTTATGAATGGAAAGGTCTGCAGGTTGGGAGCATTAGTGCACACTATAAACGCTTTGATTCTTCACAGCGGCATAAAGGACTCGCGAGCCGACGCGGTACGTCAAAGCCCGCTGAGCTGATGTCAAGGCAAGCAGAAAGTGTCTTCACACGTGACGTCAGTCAGGAAGGACAGGATGTTGATGCAGGAAGACACCGGTGAGGACAGCCAGCAGATGGAAGGTCAAACAGCACGCTGACCACACCACCTGCATTTTACAGTTGTACTATTTCCTCCCATTGGTTTCTCATATTTGAAAGATATTTAGGTTAAAACCCTAGTTTGATTGAACAAGTGTTACGATTGTTTTCCCCGTAACAGTAAAAACACCGTGCTGACATCTGTCTGAGTTATTAATGGAGAGCGATGTTTCACAGGCAGGTGAGATGGAAAACTGGAAGCAGATATTGAACAGTCAGTTCCCGTCATCGCTTATGTTTTGTTATTTGTTCCATCTTTCACATTTCAACAGAGTAAGATGTGTCAATAATCTAGGATGAGAAGAGCCGATGAGCTTGAGTGATTCAATAATAGACAGAGAATCACACTGTAGGTCAAATGAGTTCTGCTGTATGTCACATCAAGCAATATTATGTGAATTATAATAATGTGTAAAACCACGTATAAATCATTTGGCCATAAATTCAGAAATAAAGCAAACGTATGTTATTGTTCCACACATATAGTGTTTATAAGCACATACTGCTTTTCATTGCGTTCACGTGCCGCTCATATAAAGGGACATTAAACTCTCACTAGACTTGTTCTGTACCCGTTTTAAGCTGTTTTACTGTAAATGCTTTTCTGCGCATTCGCAATCTGAATAATGATCCTTCAACTGTGGCGTTTTGATCCATGTGAACATGTGGTAGCTATTACAATGTTTCACTGGGGAAAAAAGAACAATTTCCTTATTTCTCCCGTTATTTCTTGTGTCTTTCTGTATTTTGGGCTCTGTACATTTGCATCATCACTGAAGTACTATTGTGATTTCTGTTTAGAGATGTTCACACACTTGACAACTTCACTTCAGCTGGATTAAGACAATCTCTGATAATGAACAGACCTGGATAAAGCAGTTAAAGCTCGACTTTATCCAGCATGTGCACATGTTAACTGAGCTAAAGCTGTGTGAACACTGAAGAGACAAATGAGAGCTCGAATATAACCGCACGACACAAAACTGAAAAACGAAAAGATTTTTGCTTAAATGCTTAAAGGTGCAGTTTGTAAAAACCGCCGCTAGAGGAGCGTGGAATGATGGGATCTGTTGACTTCAACTCCACCGCTGATGGCCATCAATCAGACAGGAACGAGAAACCATGTTAGCGGATGAGGTAAAGTTTTATAATTGTGGAGAATAATTGAGGTCCATAAATAAGTGACTGCTCGAAACAAGCTAGTGGCTCGCTAGACGCTAGACACCACTTCCGCGTTTGTCCACGACACTGTTGTCATGCGGTTTCTACATCAGTAAAGGCGGTTAGAAAGGGTAACGTGGATGACGCCACTGACAGGCGACTGCACAGCCCCGGGTCACTGTTTAGAATGGAGATTAACTCACGATTTATAAGTAGTTAGAAACATTTGAGATATTGTACTCAGCTGAACAAATATATAACACTAGCTTAGTGGTTTGGGGATATTTTACTGCAACATTGTTACAAACGGCACCTTTAAAGGTTTTACAGTCAGGCTTTTGTCTCTTTGACGAGAGTTTGGCAAAAGTGAAATTATTATTTCTAAATCACCGGCAAATTTTGTTTGATGGCTATAGGTTTTGGCGATGGCTGTTTACCTGCAACCTCTCCCACCATGTTTCCCTGATGATGTCCCGGCGCTCGGGAACCAGTTTATACTGGATCACTTCCTCTAGCTCAGACAGCATCTGACACGACACCATGGCCTGACAGATAAAGAGAAAACCCAAAGAGCATGTGACTCTAAATCTATAGACAAAGCTTTATTTACATGTCACATTGTATTAAACTCGTCCAGTGCGCTAATAAAAAATAAAAAAGACATGACGTTCCATTTTTCTCGACGTCAGATGATGTGTGTTTTATTCTATTACATCTCTATCGTCTATGTTTGTGTGCTGATCGCAGGTGGAATAACACTTCTGTGTGTTCTTACCCCGTACGCTCTGCTGTAACTCTCTCCAGCCATAGCGGTGAGTTCAGCGTCCAGCAGATCTCTGGCCTTTATCGATGCACTGGAATCACACAAACACACATCAAGAAAACGTACTCCGCTGATACCACACAGCCATGTTCTGACTGCTCTTAGCAGGTTGCTATGAAGTTGCTAGGGTGTCTGGATGGTTGCCAGGGTGCTGTCGGGTGGCTCACCCCTTCAGTATTCTATGTGTAACTTGCGTTCCTCCGATGTAAGACGCAAAAGAAAAACATTGGAAGTTTGTTCAAATGCATAACCCTGAACGTCAGCGATAGAAAAGACTGATGCTTGCCCTAGCCAACGCACTAACTATTGCCGTTCATTGTTCACCCCCCGCACGCCACAAGAAGCCAGCCAGTTTTCACACCTTCAGCTACCGTGAGGGCTAAATTAACACTTCGCTCACATACGACACACACAGCGGGCGTCTTATGAACAAACACAGACAAACATTACAGAACCACGAAAAAATCTACTTCGACTTACGTAACGCTAAACAGATTTAACGGACTTACAGAGTCGACAATAACAGTGTGTGAGCACTGGGAAGTTCCCAAATTTGCGAGCGAGAGAGAGAGGGTAGCTATTACTTGCAGTGACTGGATGGCAGCAGACCGTGTGCGTGTGTCAGAAGAAGGGCTGTATTGTGTGAGCTTCTGGAGACAGGTTAATGATAACTCGCACTGACATGTGACCTGCTATAAAAGCACCAGCACTCAGAACACGCCGACAGATGACCCTCACGCAACCAATATCACACTTTTCCCATTCGCTTTTGCTCAGAAACATTTTCTGTGTTTTTACGCAAAAATATATAATAAACATCAAAACTGGCAGGCTCTGTTGGACTCCATCTGGTGTCAGGATACGGAAGACAGGGCGCTCATAAAGCCGAAAACACTGTCTCCACGCAGCGTAAACCTGCTGCTTGTTTCTTAACAACGGCTTGGCTGAACGTATCTGTCAATCCACACCAGATCCCATTAAAACAACAAAGACACAGAGATATGTGCTGCTACGATCTTACTACAATATCTACATTTGCGTGTAGTAAAACTGGTAATACAAATAGTTATCGATCTGCAAAAACACAACCATGATACCCGTCTCAGCACCAGTGGTGGGTAGGTTACACTGAAAAAGTAATGAATTACTAGTTACATATTCAGTAGTGAAATTAGATTTCTGTACAAATGACTCTCTCCAAAAAGTATTTAATTACTTATTACTGTCTATTAGGGGTGGGAATCGCAGGGTACCTCCCGATACGATTCGATATGCGATACAGGGCTCACGATACCGATAATATCACATTGCGCCGATTCTGCGATAATATATCGCTTGGCAATTCTATAACAATACATCACGACATCTGTAAATGAAGGGAAAAAAGGATACTTCGTGCCAGAGTATCGATAACGTCTCGCGGGCTGAAATGTCGCGATAAATCGCCATATCGATTTTTTGTCCCACCCCTACTGTCTATATCCTTCATCAACCGTGATTAGAACTGATTCAAGGATAGACATGAAACGGCTCTTTTAATTCATTCAAATTACAAAAAAATTACTTAACTGACCAAAGTTTAACAAATGTGAGAAGGACACATTAAAGCATGCATTTTAAAGTTAGACTTATAATATGAAGGTCATCTCCACTATTGAATATATTACACAGTATTTAGTTCAATTACATCAGAAGTAACTGTAATTAAGTTACAGAAAAATAAGAGTAATCCCTTACTTTTCATTTTTTCTAAGGGAACGTAATCAAATTACAGCAACTAATCACTAAGTAACTAGTTCCACCCAACACGTCTCAGCCCACAACACTAAGCAGACGGTGAATCGTGACTGAATGTGAGCGAGTTTCATCAGAAGACACGTTTTTAACAACACTTCAGAATGACTCCATCTGGATCCCATTCTGTGAAAACTACTTTTGGTTCCAGCGCAGGACTGAAGGGATGCCGGGACGTGTTAAATTTAAGTCGATACAAACAGATCCGGCGCAAGTGGGATGTTACGGTAAATGACAGACATGTATCGAGTGTCGTGACGAGTGCGACCAGTGTTTCTCCACGTGTACTCTCACACACATACACGGGAAAAAGAACCTCGACATTTTTCCTAGTTATTGTGCGTGCGTGCAGCGGGCTAGCCTTGAGGCGATATTACGTAACACCTGTGAGACAATGCAGCACGTCAACCGTTGTTCATCATCTCTGACTGAACCGTTCTTTCCTCAGACATCTCTGTTCAGGCACATTTCACGTTTTGTACATTTTTAGATGTTGAATAACTAGATTATCCAGCCCATTTAATAATGCCTATCCGTTGTGTCATACCTGTTGAGCCAATGAGAAGAGGTCCTGGTGTAAAGCCAGCACAGCCCGGTAGAACGCTCCGTCGTGAGTGTCACGTGGGATCATGCAGGTGTATTCCTCCATACTGTCCCAGTGTCCTGACAAACACACACAGAAACACAATAACATGACATTCCATTCATTCATGATAATGACATTTTTGAATTGTATTATTTAAGTGGTTTTGAGTAAAGATACCACACAAGAAAGAAAGCCATAAGGGGTTTACACAACAAAGTGTTTCTTCTATGTTGAACTGTCCCTTTCAGGTAAGACATATGGATAGAAAAGTGTCTTTGAAAGAATCCTGAACATTTGGAGTGACAGGTTAAGAGCTTTTAAGAAGGTGGGACATGAAGAACAAACAACGTCTATTATTCTTATTGATAACAGAGGTGTCATTCAGCATATTTCCATAATCCCTTTAAAATCAGAACGGATCCTTGAGTATCCATAAGCACCTACAGAACAAGCACTTTAATGTGATCATCTGATTATGTTTAAATAGGCTGAATTTCAGCAGTGTAGCGGACTGCCAAAACTAACACAATTGAGACAAAATTCAGTCAGTTGGAATATAAACCACCAGATAAACTTACTTTGCGAATTCCTCAACTTTGACCTACTTCTGCTACGGTCCCTAACTCGTTTCTTTCCCTGTATAAGATTTGAGCACCCTCACCCAGTCCCCATGCGGCAGCCGCTGCCATGCGTGCCATCTTGGCTTTAGTCTCCTCACTGACCAGAGTCCACTCCTCACAACACTGCTGGTGCAGCTGACCCCTGACACACAAAAAAAACAACAATTCTTATTCTGGGTATTAAGAATGTTCTCATTGACACAGGAAAAGAGCGAAAAGAAACGTTAGGAATGAAACCACGATTGGTTCAGATTCACAGATCTGATTGGACGAAAGTGAATTCCAAGAATGTTGATGCATCATGTGATCAGGAGAGCTTAACTTTTTTGTAAATTACACAGTAATCCTGCATTTTCCTATTCGCGTTTTGTTTTCAGTTTTTTTATATTCTGAATTAGTTGAATTATTATATTTTTAATTTTAGCTTGATTTTGAGCTATTTTGTTATGTGATGTTGTTTTATATGATTACTTTATTGTTTAGTTTTAGTTTAACTATCATTTTGTTTTCAGTTATACCTTGTAGTGCCTCAAATTAAACTTGTTTTAGTTTTTTCCTGAGGCAACATTTCTTATTTTTTTCATATATAATATACATTATTTTTGTTTAATTTCTTTTAAACAAAAATACGCAAATATGTTATTTATATTTCTTAATATTCTTTCCTTATATTGATTTTCTTTCTTTTGCAAAAGAAGATATTTTGAAAAATGTTGGTAACCAAAAGTCAATGGGGACCAACGGTTTTCTGTTACAAACATTTTTCAAAATATCTCCTTTGGTGTTCTGCAGAAAATAAAAGTCATACAGGTTTGAAATGACATGAGAGAGCGAGTAAATAATGACAGAATGTTCATTTGAAGGTGAACTTCCTTGATTCTGTTTGTTGTTAAATTCATAAAAATAAAAATGAACAAACATCATTCTCCCTCGTGTGTATTTAGTGAGAAACAAATGTAAAAAGAACAGTATTCATCTCTGGTGTCCCTGTGCTATCCTCCAGAATGATATCTAGGTCCTAAACGATTATTTCTGGGAAAGCATCCGCGTTCCATTTCACACTCCATAAAGAGCAAGAGCGATGAAGGAAAGTGCAAGGTCAGTTACTCCTGAGTGAGCTTCTGTCCGTAACCACACCAGGAACTTTTCACAATAAAATCACCTCGGCCTGTGATAAACTGCAAAGAGCCATGACATCATATCACATGTAGCAACGTCCCGCCATTAAAACAAACAGGCCCTCAGAGACTATCAGTGCACCATCTGACGCACACAAGCTGAGCGTTTCATTGCTGGGGGTTGTGACGAAAGAGACCCCCAGATGAACCTGGCGAGACGCTGCAGATGGTTTAAAGAGGACGTCTGGAGAAAACATTACTTATGGGGCCTTGCAAAATACAAGGTTCCAGGCTGCAGACGGGCCCGTAACACAAAGACGCACATTAACAGCGAGACAGGAAAAAGGTATCCACTACCTTAACACGGGAACAGTCTATCACTCACTGCAATGGAATGTCTTGCGGATATTTCCCCCCAAACAAAAACATCGCAGAAGTTGGATGAGGCAGGCCGGTGTGCAGTGTCAACACTTTGGGGTAATAATGCTTGAGTTACGCACACGTACACATTGATTCTACATACATACATCATCACACATTCATTTATGGGACGGTGTGTAATGCATATTGGGATCATTTGGAATCTAATAGCAATAGGAACCTCTCAACTGCTTGATGTACAAACACAGCAAAGTGTATCTGGGTTTGATAAGTGTTTGAACTCAAATCATCAAGAAATTTGCTTACTTTACAAACGTAATCAAATAAGTTACTATTGCATTCCTTTTAGTTACACTTAATTTTTTGTCCATTTAGAGGCCGTTTACACAAGACCGTTTTCAACGCACCCATTTTGGCTGTCTGTTTACACGGAAAAGGCGTTTTAGGGGACTGAAGACGCAAACGTTTGAAAACGGGTCTCAAAGTGCAACTTTTTGAAAAAAACGCTGTCGTTTTTGTTTCCATGTAAACTGCAAGACGGAACTTTCTGAAGACGATGACGTCTCGCGCATTCGTAAAACCGCGAATATTCGTAAATATTTGAGTATCACCAAAACAATATGGCGGCTTCCGGTACTATGAGCTCTCGCTACTCGACTATTAACGTTTCCCCAGCAAAATATGGATTTGCTTCCCCAATAAGACCATCGGAGACACACTATTTACATTCGCCAGACTTTAAACGCACATATACGTCAACCAACGGTATTAAAAAGCACTTTTGGCTTATTACTGTGCATGTGCACTGTTCAGTATTTCATTGTGTAAACGTGGGCTTTGTCACCCGTGGTTACAGGTTTAGCATATCAGCAACAGCACGATGTGTCTATTGTGATCGTTACACAAGTTATTTTGGGGGATTAATAAATCTTTCAGAATTCTCTGTAAATTCTCTTCTATTCATTTGAACTAACATTTAAGTCCCCGTGAAGCGGAAGTTGCAATCGTTTTGACTTCCGTATTTTGAAGCATTTCCCAGTGAAATGGAATTTCTAATGTCAAAAATAGTGGGTGTAGCTTTTGTCTTCCTCTGCGATTTGATTGGATGTATGAAACATTTTGAAATGGAACTGGCAGCAGACTGACAGTTAAAGGGGAGGAGTTACAGATGCTCCGCCCACGCCATCGTACATACGTCATTTTAGATGGATAGTCATTACAGGAAAGAAGTGCATTTTCAGATTTTAACTGAAGATTTGAGGGCACATGAATTGTTAAAAAGAGAAAGTTGAAAATAAACGCTGCAATATTTCATAATAATCATTTTTTATTTCACTGGGACTTTAACAAAGATTAATAAATGCTGACAAACTACATTTACTTATGTTAATAAATGCAAACTACTTGTAAAGTGTTATCAATAGTAAACAGCAATTCCCTTTCTCCAAATACTTTATAAAGATTGCACGACTTTCTGTCGCAACAGATAAAACAGGGTGTCCGCTCTGCTCCAAAAACACATATTTGACGTAACCCATTAACAGACCAGCCGCTTTCAAGCTTGCACTGATATATGTTGCTGAGATACAGTTTATATTTCCTCTTTCAACAAAACGATTTCTCCTCTTACCCTTCACCACATCTGGCAGAAGCTTTAAACTCAAAGTGAAGTTATGGGATATGTTTTGTAAGTGTGAATCTCATTGGCACAGCTGGTGCCATGCTCGACCAGTCAAGCAAACCTAAACAAACACACCTCAAGCAGCTAGTAAAGGGCTTCGGGCTTTATCTCTATTTGCTAAGACTGAACTCTGAAGGCTTAATAGACATTTTGGATATTTCTCACAGGACAGAGTTTTGATACACAAAAACATACTGCACCGGGGTAAAAGTGAATCTTGTTTTTGATTTTTTTGGAATAATAAACATTTTTATGCTTAGTTTTACAATCAAGTTATTTTAAGTGTTTTACTACAGTACTATTGTAGTTTTATTTATATTTTGAATTTGCTTTTATTTTGCAGTTTGATTGATATTAATTGGAATGCACAAGAAAAAAACATGATTTCAAAAAAAATAAATGTCATTCTGAACCAAACTCATATACACATTTTTGTTGCAATTTTGTCATGTGCTTTTGTCATTCTATTAATTTGTAATATCATTTCATAGGGTTCATTTATTCTTATTTCAGTTGAACTTTCAGTTTACATTTCTTAATTTCCAGTACATAATTCAAGTGTTTTGACTTTTATCAGTTTATTGCCAAGACAACATTCCCAGTGACACCTTCAAATGTCCTGTACTGTACAGCTGGTTTTGGACCAGAGATTCTGTGAACGCTGAAGTTTGAGTCTGGTGCTCATGTCATTTCCCGAACCCTCTTCTCTATCATTTCCTGTCTTATAGTCCTTGTCTATTAGTGGTTTTGGAATCACTGCAACCGTGAACTACTCAGGCTTCCCAAAAACAAAGGAAAAAGCAGGATTTTCCTTTCAGTGGGCAGCAGGACCGCTGTCAGGATGCATCAGGGCAGGTCTGCAGGGGCGGAGCCGATCGACGCTTTAGTCATGCGATGGAACGCTCACCGTGCTGTGCGATTCATATCGAGAGGAACGATATTTCACCGCTGGAATATTCTGCAGGAAAACGCTTGATGTGATAAGAGGTTTTGACAGAGACACCGGCTTTCCGTGCTGTAATACTGTGCAGTCGGTTTCCCTTTGAACCTTTCACAGCTTGTGTTTGGCATGTACTTTTCTATCACAAAAAGATGTTTTTTGGAACTATTACCAAGAAGCTGTCACTGTTTGAAAAGATGCAAGGTCACGCATCTCGTGTTTGGCACGAGGAGAAAACGGAATGGGTAATGATGACATCTGGCTAACTGACGTTAGGTAACAGTTGGCGGCATCTCGAACTGCCTGATTATAAACACAGAGCTGTCTATTCTGTCCAGTGACGTAAGACCACCACCTGTCACACATGCCAGATAAATAACACACAACAATATGATCTCCCCGTGTGTTATGTGTGAATGCATGTACCATTCGCCTAGCGCCTCCAGACATCTCATGCGGCCCAGGATAAGCTCGGGATCCTCTTTGTTCATGTCGATTTTTTTGTCGTAGGCGACCAGAGCGTCTTCCCACTCGTGGAGCTTCTCGTACCAGGTGGCTTGAATCTCCTGTAATTACAAAAAACAAAAACGTGTGATGATGTAGTGTTGCGCGGCAAACCGGTTCTGGAAATTGGCCAGAAATTGACCTTGAATCAATTCCAGAATTTAGCTCGTTTCGGTACTTGAAACATTGCTGTTCCAAAGTTCACCGCTATGCGGCAGTATACCACAGAACCGGCAACATAGAAGAACAAGATGAATCGGTCTACTACTAGCACTTTTGCCACCATTTAAACTGAGACACTGCGAGTGATTTATTACAAATCCGGCCTTTCAACTTTTGCTGAGAGATCTTTAGATTGTTTCACAGTGTAACGTATATTCTACATGCTGCGATGCGTCTGTACATCCCCATTCAACAGCATCCATCGCATAAATAACCTTATCTCTGTTCCAGACATCTCAGTTAGCCTACTAATCATCCTGAAGCTCTCTTTTGCGTCTTGTATATGTTCTTATACTGTCAAAAACACAAAAGGTTCACATAAACTAAGTCCGCTGTGTTTTTAACGTATATCCGCATCAAAATAAATGTGCCTTAAAGTGACAGTAACCTAATAAATCTGCGTCACTTATTTAAGAGAAAATGTTAATATTTAGAGTCATTGCATATTTATTTTATACAGTGAAGACTGTGCTGTGTTTTATTTTTATTGATCATTCAGTTTTCATCTTGGATGCTACTGTTAAATAGACCTACTTGAAACATTTAATTGTTGTTAAAAATTGTATTGTTGATATTTGTGGGATGATGATGATAAGTCTAAATAACAAAAGCATTTTTCAGTAATAAAGTGTACAAATAAAATTGTGCAAAATAAAATATAAGAATAATATATAAAATATGCATTAAAGCAGTTTCATGCAGTCTTCTTAATATTTTTTCCAATAATTTATTTTGGGGCTGGTTATTGATCACCTATGGTACCGATATTAGATTCTGGTACCGTACCGAAGCCAACATTTTGGCATCGAGTCGACCCTATGAAGATGACAGCAATTAAACTGCATCAGAGCGCACATGGTACTGAAAGCGCAAAGAAAACAGAGATCAAAGAAGATTTCTCTTGGGGGAAAGAGAAGTATTTGCTTGAAAACCCAAATTCAGTAAACCACATATCCATCAACTATCAAGTATCACGAAACCAAACAATGAGGAATTCCAATCTTACACACTGGCAACCCTTGGGAATGCGGTGGGCCCGGTATGAATGGTTTCGACTGCTCTTCCAACATTGGATATAAGAGAACCCAGAGAGTTTATTTTAAAGTTGGCCGTGAGCGCATGTGAGATGTAGCGCATCTACCAGACACAACAGAAATGGGGAGTTTGAAATTCACACTTGACTAAAGTCATATTTTATAAATCGAGGACATGAGCAGGCGCTCTGTTCTGATGAATGAGCGTGTACATTTTTCATACGGTGTAAGACACATCTGTGTGTCATTTGGGCCCAATAAGGTTTAAAAGGCTACAACAGAGAATGAGAAAGCGAATCTTTGGGAAGATACATTTGAAAAAGTTTTATAAAAACAAAGAATTACATCTCCTTAACATAACTAGCGTGTCCATGTTTACAAACACTTTCCCGTTAGTTTAAATTAGTCACGATCCTTTGACAAATATGACGCTTTAAAAAATACACAGACATGAAGGGATGATCAGAAAGCCACAATTACATCTTGGAACAATTAGGAATCTCAGAGAGACGCAATCACGTCTTAACAAAGAAAGCCTGTCTGCGGAGTTATGCAATAAAAAATGAAGGCACGTCTTCCAATGTTATTACATATCTGGACTGTGTCCGCCTGGACAGCAGAAGCCACGAAGAACTACGCCTCATACATAAAAAGATGCATCAAAACACGTCAACACGTACTTAAACAAAAATGTTCCTTACACAGTTAAATAAAGCCATTTGTAAACTTTTCTTGATTGCAACGTGATCCGTCAGATGGAAAGACAGATAGCACAGACCAAAGACAGATGTGGCAGAACATTAGCTGCACCTCCTCTGGCATTAATGCACCTCACCTCACATCTCAGACGAATTCTCTCATTAAAACTGTGCACATGCAGCACGTTGTGCATTCAATGTAAAAGGTCAGTTCTGATCCTTGATTCTGATCGGTTGTGTCGTGTTCTAAGCCGTTGTTAAACTCCCACAAACATACAGCTGAATGTATTACATAAGTATCACTACATCACTTGATGTTGCTGCGTCTGTGTTGCTTGGCAACCGCTTTGTTGTTTCCGTTTCTGAGGAACTTCACTGTTTGGTGGAGGAATAACATTTTTTATTAATATCTTTACATTTTATTTTCTGAGTTTACATTTATTAAACCTTGCTGCGTATATGGAATAACCAAATTTGTATGTATTTGAAAAAGCAACACTCGTTAAACATAATCACTATAAATGTACTTTATTATCAAGAAAATACCTGAAAAGGTTTGAAGAACAGCGATAGGATATGACCATTGACATTTCCTGGAACTAATCGCTCTTCTTCTGTTTCCCATATTCAGAGTTTCTGCGCAAGAGCGCCCTCTGCCTTCCGGATGTGGCGGCATTTAAGCATAATTCATTAAGAAACTGAGCCCTACATAGACGTGTCCGCCATCTTGGAACGGTCCACTGACGTCACTCACAGTTTATTATAATGACACAACATTGCGCAGCATACCACAAGGATTTCAATCCCTGAAAACTAGTTCCCCTTTCGCTGTTGTCATGTGTTTGTGTAGCGAATATAATGTTTGAGTTTACACGACAGTAAATACGTTTTCGTAATCATCCACACTCATAACTACAGCTTGCTCTTGAGTGTTCACGGACGGGCTTCAGGGTTCCCAGATCTGTGAACAAAATCAATCAGCACTTGCCTAATGCCCCTAGTCTAAGTAACAGAACTTAACTTCCATAAATAAAGGCATTATAAGACTGACAGCTAAATAACAAAGTCTCTCCACTTTTAACCTGCGGAAAAAACAACCTGCAGCAACAAATTCCACAGGAAAACTGCAGACTTGGCAACACAGATCGGCTAGAACCGTTCCAATATGGGGCTGGGAAGATATATCGTACGGTTCTTATGCTCAGTTTCTCTATGAATAACGGTTAAATGCCGCCACACCCAAAAGGCAGAGGGCGCTCTCGCACAGAAACTATGAATATTGGCCACAGAAGTACCATTTACACACGTAGTTCCAGGAAATGCCTGTGGTCATATTCTATCGCTGTTCTTCAAACCTTTTCAGGTGTTTTCATGACAATAAAGTATATTTATAGTGATGATGTTTGACGAGTGTTGCCTTTTGAAATGCACGTTATCAACGACTCAACCTCGTAGTGATTTTAGCAGTACTTCATACGGATCTAAGAGACGTAGTTCACGGAAGAGCTGTGCATAAAACACAGAATTGAAGCCTTTGCGGTTTCAGAATTGCTCTAGACAGGTATAATAAGTGTGAATCATCCCAGCCCTTGTATACCGGCCCATAGAAATAGCTAATGCGGCATCAACATTTGTATCTATGATTTTAGGTACTCCGCTTTGTGTCGCTTAGTTGTTATAAAATCACGCAAAACGTGGCTTCTTGGGGCGTACTGCTTTATGTTCACGCACGAGTTACATCAGTACGATTTTTCTTAACAAAAAAGGCAAGCACAGAGCCTTAAGTAATAGTTCACCCAAAATAGAAGTCAATGGCTGCCACCGCTGTTCGGTTATCAACATTCTTCAAAATATCTTCTTTTGTGTTCAGCAGAAGAAAGAACGCCATTCAGGTTTGAAATGACAAGAGGGTGAGTAAATGATGACAGATTTTTCATTTGTGGCGAACTATCCCTTTAAGTCTGACATCACGCACCACTGCTTCCAGATCAGATGCCACAGTCAAGCTACAATCAATGCTTTTATACACTCATGGCATGCTGTTGAACTACAAAAAATCATCATCCTAACCTTTATCTCTAAACGAAATCCCAAATGTCCAGACAGCGATTTTTTTTAAAGCGGCCCTGCAACGGTGTTTCATGCATTCTGACTTCTTCACAATGTTAACGTGCTGTCTTCTCATGCTTGACATGGTCAACTCGTCAAAAAACGAGTTGGGCGTATTACGTAGTATTTCTGTGCTCAATACACTCCCCCAGCGATCGTACAGGTTTCGGAAAGTTTTTTTCGAACATATAAAACTGTTTCGTGACAATTTTTCTTAGTCTCTTATTGGACAATTCTCCTGGAAAACCACGCGGCCGCAAGGAGAGCAGGAGAAGGAGCATGCGCAGACGTCACTTTCACTTGTGTGCAGGAGAGAGGAGAGAGAGCGAGAGAGAGAGAGAGAGAGAGCAAACGTTCGTGAAGTTCAGGTGTTTGTTTGTTCACTGCATTTGGGTGATGAATGTTATATAAACTGTGGATATAACGCTGGATTTGGAGATCGTTTGAAACCGATATATGGAGCCGCAGCGCTAAAAGATGCCGGACATGAACCGCATGCTGTGAGTGAAACTGATGTCTGTGTTTTGTTGACAATGGGTGCGCACGTGCTTTAGTTCAGCCTACCCCTCCCCCCTGCACGCGCCGTATGATTTCAGAAACAATCGTAAAGCTGCGTCTATCTTTTATAAATGTGATCAAACTAAATACTCTTGAAGATACCAAGTATGCAAAACTACTCTATAGGTACTCAAGATTAATATGAGATTGGCAGAAACCCTGTGTGTTAGGGCCGCTTTAAAGAATAATTTAATGATTGATGTCGGAGAGACTGTGACCCTGGAGACTGTAGTGCACACAGTGAGTTTTTAAAAGTTTAGCTTAAATGTTTGATGTGAATAAGCTTTACTCATAGAGGTCTCAATTGAAATGAGTGGAAACAGTATTTCCTATGCCACGACAACCGGGGTTAAAGTGATCTTTAATCTCGAATCAATGCAAGAAGGACTACAGGCAGATTGTTGGAGGGTTTAAAGCTCTTACCAGTTCACCAAAATGCTTCATGGCATATTCCAGAACTCCTGATGCCGCCTCAGGCTGCTGGAGCTTATTGTTGATGCTGGAAAGAAAGAAAGCAACGTTTTAGTCCAGAAACACTCAATCCATTCTAAAGTTTAGGTTAACTGAGGTTTCATGAACAGACCAAACGAATAAATGAGCCGAAAATATTTCAGCCACTTGCCTATTTACACTTGGCCACATCAAGTGTTTCTTCTGTCCACAATGGCCTCATAAATGTGTCTGAGCACAACAGATTTAAATTTGATCCTCTGTTTCCGTGCAAATTCACTCGCTGATTTCCAAAGAACAATGTCCAAAAAATAATGACGCTTAAACAATTGAAAGCAGCAATTATAAATCACAGTTGTCTGTTTTTTGTATAGTTTTCCTTATGTGTCAAAGTCATTGAACGTCAAACTGAGAGCAGACCCAGCAGTTCACATTCTAGATCATTATTAGCACAAAAACATTTAAAACACAGATTTTTAAGTATATGCTCAATGATAGATTGTTGTTCATTTTCAATTAAAACTTGCAGAACGCAGGTAAAGCTTCCAGCAAACATGAAGAGAGATCCCAGTATCACTAATGTTCAGAGAGGCCGAGATGGAACAGTTTGAGTTCACGACTACAGTTTGAGTTAGGAATCCCATTCTCTATACTCTTGTAAAGATGATTGATAAAATGATTACTGACATAAACAGTAGACTTCATATGATAACGGACTAATTTTCCCCGTCTGTCTAACAAAAGAGCAACAATTAGCCATGACGTTTGCACAATAAATGATCTGTCGACTATTTTACTGCTACATTTATGATCCTTCTGATGGCCGATTGAAAACTTCCCATCTGGAAGCACTCAAGTGTAATGCAAGTGTTCCTTGACTGCAGCTGTCAAGCCAATACATCTGCTTTAACAGGAGCAAGAAAACCCTGGCGAGAGCAAACGTTGCCGTGACTTTTATTTTCGTTCTGCTGGACTGCTTCCTAAAATTAAGTCCAACAGATTCAAACATGACTAATTAGTAAAACCTTTGCATTTGTCATAAAAAAAAAACATTTGTTTTACGAGCAACCGCCATAAGAGCAAAATAATGATACTGGTGGCATTATTTCTGCCTCGAAAGTGAAATAATCAGGTGGTGGTTATCTAATAATGAATGGAAAAAACTACTTTTTTGGCATCTATTAACTTTAAGAAACACAAGTTATGTCATTTTATAGGGATGCTCTGATACCATTTTTTTAAAGACCGAGTACGAGTACCGATATTTTCTCTGGTTCTTCGCCGACACCAATACCGTACCTTTTTTGTGAGGTGCCAGTGACACTAATAACTCTGCCTGAAAACACAATTTTATGGCCTTGTCACAAAGTTACAAAGCACACATTTCGGTCAGTGATGTCACCTGAGGTATCGCTCTTTGGTTTCGGTGTATCTATACGAGTGCGAGTACATGAGCTTGGTATCGGGCCAGAAACCAAAAATGAATATTCCATCATCATTTACTCGCCTTCGAGTTGTTCCAAATGTGTATAAATGTCTTTGTTCTGATGAACACAGAGAAAGATATTTGGAAGAATGCTTGTAACCAAACAGATCTTGACTCCCATTGACTCCCATAGTAGGAAAAATACTTATTCATGTTTTTTGTTCCGTTGAACGCAAAATAAGACATTTTGAAGAATGTAGGACAGCAAACAGCTGTGGGCACTTTGACTATCATTGTTTTTTTCCTACTATGGGACTCCGTGGGGGGCAATATCAGTCAAGTTATAAGCATCTTTCCAAATATCTCTGTGTTAATCCGAACAAAGACATTTATACAGATCTGGAACAACTCGAAGGGGAGGAAATGATGACAGAATTTTCATTTTTGGGTGAAGTGTCCCTTTAAGATCCCTGTGTTATTAGTCACATGATAAAGCAAAGGTGTTCTTCCTCTCCCATGCACTTCAGATGCCAATGTCTTCAGCATTCCCGATGTCATCGTGTGACTGCTGCCATGGTCACTGGAATCAACATTGTGAGCAAACAGCATATTTCTTTCAAAGAGCAGCCAACCACATCTGACCTGTGCAATGATCTGCACAGTCCGGCAAGGGTCAAGCGCACCTCTGCCCTCCTTCCTGTCTTTTAAAAGCCCATTGGGCAGCATAGCTGAGCTCAACCAATGCTTCAGAGATTTGGCAGGGAAGGTGCAGGGGAAGTTCTGCTAATTGCATCAGATGATATGGCTCGGAGACAGCAGGTTAAACACATTTTCATTACAGACCACAAGAACGGGTTCCTGTTGCTCTCCAATAATGGTTCGGAAAGCGGGTGCCACATGTCATCATAAACTGTACTGTACTTCTCTACATTCATTTTGCTGTTTTAGTGTTAATTTCGCCACTTAGCGATAAGGAAGTTACGGTAAGGTATAAAGTTGATGTTCGGAAATGTCAATGAAACACCTTTTTCCCCAAACACAAGGCTTTCGATGAGAACAAAGCGTTAAAAAGAAACGCTTTGGAGTAGGTGTTGAAATGCTGCACACTGCCATTTTCTACTTGCGTTTAGTCCTACAAGACGCAGACAAATCCTCCTCGTCCTCTCTGAAGTCCAGCCTGTGATCTGAGACGTACATGCTGTTTGAGGTAAAGTAACCATACAACACAAACCGTTCAAGGATTGAAGGACAACTGAAAAGTGATATTAGGACGATTAATGATGCCTGAGAAAAACTGTGAGATGCAACGAACCCTCTGCCTCCAACCATCTGGATTATAGTTTTGGACACAAAACGCATCTAAAACTCCAACAAGTCAAATCAAATCAGTCAGGCTATATAAAAGAGAAGTTTTTTTTGTTTCGATTCCGTAAGAGTATACAGACTAGACAAGTCTGAAATACAGAAAAAGCAAGTCAAACACATGATGTACATTTGGAATCGAATATTTCCTGAATTCCTTTCAGAAACGCAAATCATCTTTTTAACCGCAGATCACAGTGGCTTATAAAGAGGTCAAATCAGACATCATCACATCTACACGTGACATCCATATTACTGCTCCTCTGCGCAAAGCCAGAGAAGTCAGTTATCTGAAGGAAATTTGTGCTTCAAAGGGCCTACTACCACATGACATTACTCGTTTTATTTTGCAGAAGCCAAACTGCAACATTAGGAACATTCAACCCCTGGCAACAGCAAGTCTCACAAATGGAACGCATACTGAGGGTTGGATAAGAAAACAAAGTCTAGGGAGCTCCACACAAAAGCCAGTCTGCCTGAACAAAGAGAACTTTCACATGTCAACATAATAATAGACATGGAGCTTGATCATCACATTCCTGATGTTAACTAAAAACACCAAGGTTTGCAAGAGCATTCCGCTCAAGAACCCACGCTGTACTAATACTACATAGTCTGCTGCTGAGACGTTTGCATCAATGACATTTATTACATAAATCTTCCTGTTGACTAATGTTCTTGTAATAGAGAAAGTCTTTCCAAGACACAAGATTTTCCTTTCGAATCAAATCTTCCAAAACTGGCCTTCACGTAAACTCAACTGCAGGGGTTGGGAGGAGTCTGGAGATGAAAACACTGAAAAGCCATCAGTGAAACGTTTACACGTTCCTCATTTTTGTGGAACATTTTTGGAGAAAATGATTCAGTTGTGTTTTTCCTCTCTGTACACGGAGCACGTTTGTGCATCTTACCTTTTTTGACTCATAACATGTGGAATTCTGCAGTCATTTAAAGAGCTTTGACTGGGAATGGGCAGAAAGAAGCCCTTCTTAAAAAACTCCAACAAACCACTTGAGCTGAGGAAACCCTTACTAATAATGTGCCTTAACAATGAGTTCTACAGGTCTTCTTGCCTTGAGAGGTTTATTGCAGAACTTCAAAGATTTTCGCTGTGTTCCATGACTCGAGCGGCGTGACGTGCTTTTGCTATACAGCTCAGTATAATGGTCCAACATAAATGATCTGGAGATGCTTTCAGTTGCCAAAGTTCCAGTTTAAGAGCAACGAACATCTATGCGTTTCCCACAACAAAGCAATGACAAGGTGGAAACACAAAGACAACTACCATTGAAAGCACTTTCAACCGCGGGACACTATCATTGTCAACAGTTAACATCGGCACACATCGCTTCTCAATCTGTCAACAACGGTTGGGCTTGAGTGGACTGAGGCCACTAAACACTCTCTCCTGGTTCTGTTTAGTATTTCTTTCACTGAAACGCAATGCAGGGTTCCTCAGTCTCCCATCAAAGATAAAGAACATTTAACATGCCTCCATTGGCAACAGAACTCTATTAACATGAGTGCACAGTTCACACAGAAATGAAAATTCTTTCAGCGTTGACAAAGAAAGAAATTCTGAAGAACATTGGTAACCAAACAACATTGGACGCCATCAACTTCCAATGTATGGACACAAACCCACTTGAGACATTTCTCAAAAATATCTTCTTTTCTGTTCCACAAAGAGTCATAAACATCTTAACCAATTTGAGGGTGAATCAATTATAACAGATAATCAAGAAAAATAAAATCAAGCCCATTCTCTGGGAATACACACGTGCACATTTTGTACTTGGCTCAACCCGGCAACAGGGCTGTACTAGTAACTTTGAAGGGTTGTTATGATCGATGATGCATTTCAAAAAAAGGTTTTGTCTTTCACAATATTATGTTCAGATTGACTAAAGCATGAGCTGCCTGTATAGGTAAGAGACGTTTGACCAATAAAAGAGCAGAGCTTCACAGACTAACCTTAGCAAAATACAAAATATACAAACTTAAAGTTACAGTGTTACGTTGTCTAAAATACTTTTTTCATGAAATATTGCAGCGTTTATAGAAAATATTTTTTCAATTTGGGTCATTTTCTTTTGTTAAAATTCATGTGTCCTTATAATCTTCAGTTAAAATCTGAAAATACACTTTCACCCTGTAGTGACATCCATCTCAAATGACGTAAATTAGACGGCTTGGGCGGAGCATCCGTTAACTCCTCCCCTTCAACGGTCAGCCTGCTACCAGTTTCATTTCGAAATGCAACAGCTGTTTTTACACACCCAATCAAAATCGCAGTGAAAAATGCAAGCCACGCCCACTAATTTTCTCCTTTGAAATTCCTTTTCACTTGGAAATGTGTCAGAATACGGAAGTAAAAACGATCGCAACTCCCGTTTCACGGGGACTTTAAATTCAGTGACACAACACCTTCAGTTGAACGGAAGCAAACACCATCAATTAGTCCTCTTTCTGACAAACAGTGTGCACTATTAAACACAGCAACAATGGACAAACAATCTACCTGTGATGTTTCTGCATGTTTTGAAATGACCGGGGTGTGTTAAACATGAGAAATATGGTTACACACAACATGGAAAACAATTTCATCTTAACCTCAGGTCCTGCTCCAGTAAATAAAACACAAAACTGATTTGAACAGACAGTTAGAACGAGACAGGACACACTTAGTGTTTGTGCAAGCCACCATCTGTCTGTTCAATACAACAGGGCCTGAACATCAGATAATCAACTACTGCAGTAAAAACTCAATTAAATGATGTGTTGTTTTTCTGATTTTGTTTGAATGTTTTGCTGCCACTTTATTTAACAGCACTGTCAGACAGAAAATGATGAGAAAGGGGAGAACGTGATCACGGAATGACGTAAGCTGGAATCGAATCTGCCATGTGGCATGTGCACTACTGCGAAGACATTTCTCGGACACTATCCCAGATCCTTAACCACATGGTTACATCACTGTATTTTGTTCAGACGTCCTGGGGGGAGAATGTACACAGCCAGAATGGGCTTGAACCCTTTAAAATGATGGTCAAGTCATCTTTTCAGCTGAGCTGCATGGGTTCAAGAAGAACATTTGTGCATCTGTCAGTTATAATTTGGCTCATTATGTAACAACTGACCAGTGGATGGAATGCTTATGTAGAAAAATTGTGACCTTGGACCATGACCACGGGTATATCTGTAGCAATAGCCAACACTGTATGGGTTTTGCCAAAAATCATTAGGATATCAAGAAAAGATCATGTACCATGAAGATATTTTGTACATTTCCTACCGTAAATAGATAAAAACTTTATTTTTGTGAGTGGATGCAGCAAAATCTTGAACAAAAATGGCCAGAAACAAGGCAAAAAAACGCTCTTTGAGAATTTCCCACTCAAGTTTGGTATCTGTGTAAATCTTAGAATTTCTGCTTTCGGGTTCATCTACTCTCCACAACATCATTACAGCGATAAGCCAATAGAGTGTTAAAACAAACCTGTTTTTCTTAGCAATGACCTGCTACAGCGCTTCTGACTAACAACTTCAAAGGCGATTTTCTCAAAATTTAGACTTTTGGCACCCTCAGATTCCAGAGTTTTCGCCCAAATATACTAATAAACCATACATCAATAGCAAGCTTATTCATTCAGCCTTTAGATGATCTGGTTTTGTGGTCCAGGGTCACAATTATGTTGTATCAGGTTCTTCCAAGCTTGAAGCCATTTCATCAGCAAAACACTTCCCTTTCCAGCCTTTCACCACCACACTAACTTGTGACCTTCAACCTAAACAGACGTGGCTTTATTACAGCTTCACAGTAATAGTCTTCATTACCAACCACTGATTACTTGGTTGTTCCTTTACCTACAACTCTGAATAAGTTCTGTAAACATATATCAGTCTTTACACTGAACACTCTTAAGACGTCTTCACTGACATATGGTTTGTAAAAACAGGGCTCTTATGGATGAATACAGTAGTGTCACTGTCACCTCGTCCGAGACTTTCAGAGGTTACTTCAGGCTAGTCGAGAAAACATTCACATGAAAGGATGCCTACATGTCATCGCCCCAACGACAGGCAACTTGTCAAGAGAAGACGTAATGACAATAATTTCAGGAGATATAGTAGCAGTTCCAGGCACACTTTAAAACAAATGCTACATACTCCAAAAACTACACATAAAAAAAAAAACGTTTAAGTAAAAATCTAATTTCTTCCACTAATCACATGGAACATTTGTGTAATTCATTAAAAGCGTTGAAAAGTTTACCAACGTTTCAACTGGAGGCATGGGAAGAAAGAATGTTCACAAAGAGACACTTATTAAACAAAAAATCTCACAGACGAAATCAAAGAAATTTATTTTTTACAAAGCAAACAAACGTGCATTCCTTTCACCAGTCATATAATTGTACTTTCGAAAAACAAGGAGTTACACAGATTCAAGTGGATTGTCTAATATTTTAGGAATTGAAATAGTAGTGTGTCGTTTGTACCCATGCATCATTAAACAACGGGTGGATGTACTTGGCAGGTGTGCCATACACAAAGCAGTTAATCCAGCCGTTCAGAAAATAAAATCTATAAAAAATGTATTTTCTTCCAGCAACCGAAACCAAACCTTTGACTTCGCAGCATTTCTAGACATGCAGGATAGGATCACCTCTGGATTTCAGGATAATAGGTAGATCAAGATTAAAACAAACTTTAGATAACAAACGTTTTATAGTTTGCTCTGACAACGCATCTCTCAGTTAGGTCTAAACTACGGGTCATAACACGGGCCTTCCACGTGTTTCCGTATAAACACAGTTACTCCTTAGACTAACAGTCCCACGCTGAAAGACAGTCTCTTTAAAGCAGACCACACGGCCATATTTCAGGTCCACGTCTAGAGCAGTCCCAGAGCTGGAGGATAATGCCTGATAAGTAGCTGTCCATCACATGAACTGCATTATCCGTAGCCCAACCAACATTAGTGGTCACGGTGCGTCAAAACCCAACTGTAATGCGGCACTGCTGTGGAAACGGGTGTTCTCTGTGAACTTTGCCTCCGGCGTGATGGATTTATCTGGTTATGATGAAGTTTCCCGGAGGCTTCAGAAGCAGAGAAAGTGAGAATGCCGCTTAGGTGCAAAGAATGAAAACAATCCAGATGTTGGATTCCATCCTGTGTCACCTCACGGATAATATACCAAGTTTGTTTTTCAAGTTGACCCTCAGGCAACACAGTAGGGCGAATAAGGATTGTATAATTGAAGCAGGGTGGACCCAGAAGTTCTTGCCAATATTTTTACTCCTTTAATTATACTCGTGAAAACTAGTAACCTGGCCCACTAGTTTCCATTCTCTCCTGTGTAGTCCGCTGGTGTTTTGCTTGACGCCATCTGGCCAGTGCAATTCATGCCACTTGTCTTGATCTTCTGTCCGACCGCAAACACTACTAAAAGCGGCTATGTTACGCAACGCGGTAATAACAATCATTTTATTCCCTCAAGAGCAGCACTCCCTTGATAAACTATAAAGAACGATGGATTAAAAGGATCTTCTGGTGGTCTGGAAGAAAACAGTGCACCAAAGGCGACTCCAGCTACCACAAACAGCATGGCACGACTGACTCCAGACGAACGGCGGTAGACTCCAAAGCCATGCCCGAGACGACTAAAGAGGCAGTTTTATCATCCTTCCACAGGGCAAGCTCAGACATCATGAGTCCTCTAAACGTGCGCTAACCAGGTCCTGCCCGTAGCTCAGGAAATCATCTAAACTACACGAGCAGCTCTCTGGACAGAGAAACGTGGCTGGCGCGGATAGTACAATAAGCTCCTTTCATGAATTGCGGGTAACAAACCAAACACCATTAAATGTGTCTCCATCAGGCAAGAAAGAAGCAAGGCTCAGCATGAAGAAGTCACGGATGAGAACGTTTGACGAGTCCTAAGAATAAACACAATAAACTTTGAACAATGAACAACATAAATGCAGGGTGTACTGTACGTGCCTAGGCATTCATTTCCTGAATAATGATTTTATTGGATTCCTTTTGTAAAGGAAAAAGGGCACAAGAAACACCAAAGAACCATTACCTCAATAATGTTCGGGCTATACTTTATTTTGGGTTCAACCCTTACCCCAGGGTCAGTATACAAACATACATAGGGTCAGCCAGCCCATGCCTGCCCGTAGATAATAATCTTGATTCATTTCGAGTTAAAACACAACCAGATGTGACGACTCTGAAATTAAATCGATACATGATGTGCGGAAATAACTTGAGTCATACCGACAGGCGATATGATGTCACCACATTCAGAATGCAGCGTGTCATCAGAATCTCCAGTGCCATCTAAAAACATAAATATTAAGATGTTTGGCTTTAATGTGTTCGCTTTCTTCAACCTGATCTCACAGGAATTCGTAAGACTTTTATATATTTATATATTAAGCCGCACCTCTATACCTACCGTAGAAAGTCACCTCTTCAAATAGTGTTGCTTCAGTCTGCACCTTTAAAGCTTAGAGTCCAGAAATACTTCTTATCGAGCCGAGTGAATTTCTTCTGCATTCATTAGCAGACGCATTCTCAGTTTAGAGAAACATCTGGATGTCTGGCACATCACTTCTGATAATCAGACAACATCCACTTCAGCTGTGCCAATAATAGCTTTCAGAGTTTTAATAATCATACAGTCCTAATTATAATGCTGATTTCTCCAGTGTCATTTCACAGGAATGCTCAAAAACAAACTAGTAAAAGAAGTATGCGAGCCATACGGCACTACATAAAACCTCATTTTTCGGAG
Source organism: Triplophysa siluroides (assembly GCA_006030095.1). Taxonomy (NCBI): domain Eukaryota; kingdom Metazoa; phylum Chordata; class Actinopteri; order Cypriniformes; family Nemacheilidae; genus Triplophysa; species Triplophysa siluroides. The sequence goes on along the minus strand of VCII01000010.1, from coordinate 274,493 downwards.
GTATCTTAAAAAAACTGAATGTGCAATGCGCATCAAATCGGTAAGAGCCAAGCAAACAAGTGAAGTGTCAAAGATAAATCACCATTCTTGGAAGCAAGAACCCCGCCTGGACTGCTTTGCCATTTGGCTATTTTCCATTCTTTCACCAGACAGAATGACATCGTAAACACTTTCCTAACACCTTTTTTTAAGAGTATCATTACGGAGCCCGTCTTGTCTATAAGTGTTTTTGGAACCAGCTCCATGACATCTGTTTTCTTCGTTGTCTGAACAAGAAACTCCTAGAGAACATAAACCTGCGATGTGAGAAACCTGCTCATCAGCCACTCAAAGGCTGAAATCAACACAAGCCACTGATGAAATACACGTGTGCTCGAGGTGTCGCAAAAAGCCACTTTTTTTCTTCACGTTGCATGTTTTTTTATATTGAGCACCAACTGTTTCAGAGACCTTTTGTGTGTACCACAAAAAGAGCATGCAAAGTACCGTGATGTGCATGGCGCACGTGCCGACGGGTGAGACCAATCAGGAGGTGGAGGAGAATATTTTGCGGGAAGGGGGGTGTGTAGGAGAGAGAGGCGGGGAGGGCCAAACGGTGGTAGGAGGTGGGGGGTCGATGTCTGTGGGCCTGAGCAAAAGAGGAGGGGCACAGCACACATGAAAATATATTTAAGCCGCATCCACGGCAGGCCCTGGAAGCAGACAGCTGATTGCGAAGAGCAGACGAGAGAAAGACTTCACCAGCCGGAAAACTATTCTACCGTTCTACCCTTGGTTCCAGAAAGTGCTGCCTCAGTTTGAATCGCACTGCCGCCGGGATCCATCATCGTCTTCCACGACGCAAGAGCACGCTAACTTCTTTCTAGCAGAACAATGATGGCTACTACGTCGCTAGCTCTTTTGCTGCTGGTGCTGGGCCACTCACTAGCTCAGAGCAGCCTGAAAAAGAACCAAGCGGCAGCCAAACCGGCCAAGCAAGCGCATTGCTGCGACGAGGTCCGTTCCCTGAAGGTCCAGGTGGCCAATCTGAGCAGCATGCTGGAGCAGATGAACAAGAACCAGGAGTCGGATCTGATGAAGGTCGTGCGGCAGATGATGGAGTTGGAAAAGCTGAACCAGCAGCAGGAGGCCCGCGTCACAGAGGCCGAGAGCAAGTACTCCGAAATCTATAATCGGATCGAAATCATGCAGCTGCAGGCCGCCCAGTCCGCCCCCCAGCAGAGCACCTCAGGTGAGTCGCCACAAACCGAGACACAATGACGACTTCAACTGCGAAAGCTTTTTTAATCCGCGTGCCATGTGTTACGGCGTTTTGTACGTTCAGCGGGTCACATATGTTGAGTGTCAGGGGTAGTTCTCTTCAGCCACAGGATAATGTAGTGAGAGATCAGACAACAAAAAACTTGAGAATCATACATGATATAGAAAAACAAATCTCTGTTAAATTAAAGCTAACCCTCTTGATCCCTACGACTCAAGTTGAACTCAAAAAATGCAGGCGTATTTTCCAACCCAGCGTCCGATGGAATAGTGAGACTAAAGCACAAGGCAAGAAATCGCGCATGAATTGTACAGTAGAGGAACGTCAGGCAATGAATGTTTATCTAATACACATGGAACTCCTCAGACACACGCTTTCATTTACAGAAAACCATTAACATAGTTGTAAGCCAGGAGCTCTTAAGAGTCTGGCCAGTAACCGGCGGTAATCTGGAGGTAATAATACAGGTTACCGGCTGCAGGAATGTCTGGCTGCCAAGTCACAGCACGTGAGCTATCGAGACCACAGGCCGATGTTCTTTCTTCCAAAAGCTGGCGGACTATTAATCTTTCAGCACAGAGGAAGATGCTCAATGAAGCATGTTGCTTTCATACCCAATTAGTCAGTCGTCACACTGGGTTTGCTTCTGCCTACTGGCGACATGAACACAGTAAAGTTTTGTTACAAAAGTTTGAAGCTTTGCAGATGAAATGATTTTTTTAGATCACAGATCCTAAACCTAAATCTTCTCTTCCCCTAGATGCAATCTATGACTGTGCATCGCTATACAATAAAAACTACAAAATCTCTGGAGAGTACAAACTACCAAAAGATGACTTTCTGGGGACGCCGGAATTAAGCGTAAGTATGATTGATAAACGCTGCTCAAGAGGGCTGTGTGAAGATTTGACTTGAATCACTGAACGTTTTTGCTTCGCTTCAGATCTTTTGCGACATGGAAAACAATGGCGGCGGCTGGACAGTCATTCAAAGACGCAAGATCGGCCTGACCAGCTTCAACCGCGACTGGAAGCAGTACAAGAACGGCTTCGGTGCGATTCGCGGCGACTTCTGGCTCGGCAACGAACACATCTTCCGTATGACCAGACAGCCCACGGTGCTGAGAATAGACATGGAGGTAAGCGCGTCTTTTAGAATATCGAGCCGTCCAACACGTGCTGCACTACAAGCAAACATGATAAACGTTCTGCGTGTTTTTTCAAGGATTGGGAGGGTCAGACCCGTTACGCCGAGTACAACTTCTTCACATTGAGCAACGAGATGAACAGCTACAGGCTCTTCATCGCCAACTACAGCGGGAGCGCTGGCGACTCGCTGCGCTACCACAACAACACCAACTTCAGCACCAAGAACAAAGACAATGACAAGTGCGTGGACAACTGCGCCCAACTGCGCCAAGGTAAAAAACTACAAATCGGTCCGATTTAAAGTGTGTTGTTGAAAATTAACTCAACTTAAACCTTTTCACTTTCTTTTCTTTCGCAGGTGGGTACTGGTACAACTGTTGCACCGACTCTAATCTGAACGGCGTGTTTCACCGCTACGGCTCACATGCTAAAAACACTGACGGCATCTCTTGGTACGCATGGCACGGACCGAACTACTCGCTGAAACGGGTGGAGATGAAGATCCGGCCCCAGAACTTCGTACCTTAAAGACTTCCTAAATTCAAACTTTTGCGCCTTCTCCTCACCACTAAACCTTGGCATCAATGGATCAACATAATCTACAGCTTGAACTGGGCAAACATTTCAGGGGAATGCATTTGTAGAACAGTATTTTAGGGCTGAATATGTGACGATGCTTGATTGTAAATTGCATTTTATATATGGTATTTATCTCTTAAATATTTTATTTTCTTTAGCCTTTTCTAGAAGATTTTATGCACCAGTGGGGGAATCAAGACTCTTGTCTTTGAGAAATTCACATCAAATGTTTGGTTTTGAAAACAATTTGACAGTTCAGACACAATGTGGAGAATTAACTGATAAATTAAAAAAGGATTGTGTTAAGATGTTGGGTGATTAATAAAATTGTATTTTTAAAAATTCCTTTTTGCTTTGTTGCAACAATGCAATCCACTTCATGGACAAAACAAACCCAAACGCAATAGCAAACATACCAACAATGAGAATTGGAAGTTCTTGACCTTTGTTCAAGGATAGACACTCCTCTTCACTTCTACATTATTCCTAAAGCAGTTGCTCCCTGGTCTGTTGCTTCGACAGAATTCACACATTTTCTTCCAGCGCTTTAAGTCACAATAAGTCTAACGCGCAAACATTAAGCGCACTGAAGTAAAGAACCATACTGCCATTCAGATAAACTAATCTCAGCACCACAACACATGACCCGTTAAACAGAACATAAAGAAAAGTGAACCATACATCCATTCATTCCATGTACAAACACTGCAGACGAGGATCAACACCAGCACAAGGCACACGCTCATTACAGTTTTCAGGTCTCTGAGCCGTGTGGGAGGTCCATGTGTATGGCCTTACTTGACCTTTCAGTGCATCTGAGGACTTCCTGAGCCTGACGTTTGTTCCTCAAAGCTGTTCTTCATGTCATTTAACACACGGCACGAAACCTTCGGGTAACCTCAAGCATTAATTGAGCTCTCAGTAAAACACTGATCTAAACCCTGCTTGTAATTTAGTATAAACCAGGCCTTTCTTTCAAGTTCTACAGCTGAGGGATTAAGCGCTCATTTAAGAGCCCTTTGTACTTTGCTTGTAAATGTAGGAATATCGTGTGATGGAGAGAGAGCCGTTAATGCGGAACTGCCGATCATCGTCATGGCCCATCCAAGCATATTAAACAACCCCAGGACTAACCTCAGATGAGTCGATGGCACGCAAATCTAAAAGAACCGCTGGGAGGAAGTTTGTTGATGTCCACCGGTGTGGAAGAAATATCTTCAACGCTGCTCAAAATAGGCACTTTCGCTCACCCAGCCACAATAGTGTGCAAAATGTATTTTACATCGGAGTTCAATCGTGTCCTGTAGCTCAGTGGTAACGCAAGGTTGAGGGTTCGATCCCAGGGGATTGAAAATACCTATGTATAAATGTATAGGATAATGCAATGTAAGTCACTTTGGATAAAAGCGTCTGCCAAATGCATAAATGTAAATGTAACGTTAATTAGTTGTTCTTAATTTGCATAAATGCAAGGTTATTTTAGTTTACTCAAATTAAAACTTCAAAATCAAATAAAATATTGGTCTAAAAATGAATGGAAATACTTAAACAAAACGAAAATGTAAGTGTTTAAAGCACTAAAATGATAATAATAAACTAAAATAAAAATAAATTGATCTTACAGTATATAGCAATGTAAAAAAAGAAACAATTAAAATGACAAAAGCATAAAACCGAATTGCTCAAAATTGACTAAAATGAAGATAAAATCAATCTCAAAATGTAAGCTAATTTAAAATATTGACAAAACTAAAAACTATAATAACTAAATAAATGTAAGCTCTCATGGGTTTGCTCCATTCCTTTGTTTTCCCAGGAAAAGCCAGCTCATCTCTGTGTGTCTTTCAGAATTGTTTTAATAAAGTCAAGCTGTGCTTTGCCCGACATACCGATGCACTGATAGATCATACTGATGGGTGGTAAAATGTGACCACACGTTTAATTATTAAGCAATATATCCCAGAAAAACAATAGCCTGCTTAATTCGTCTAGAAATGACACAGTCATCATCTGACACGCACACAAAAGACCGAAAAAAGCAAGCGAAGTGGACAGGAAAGAACGTTTTTTGGAGTATCTTTGTTTTTTGCCACACAACAGAATATTACAAAGACAAAACACAAACAAGGCAAAACAATAGCAAAGAACCAAGAAATTGGACACGATCAACAACAGGCCTGACTTCTCTTACTTACCGAAGTTTGTTTGAAATTCCCTGAGAAAATGCCTTCCAAACAATACAGAGATTGATGCATTAATTTGACAAAGGTGGACCACACTTGGTGACAAATCAGAAGGCACGAAGTTAACAAAACAAACCACATACTGCTCTGACAACAAACCAAGCATCTCGCTGTGACCTCCTTTCATCTCTCCTATCGGCAGTGATCATACACTATCTATATGCTGATGTACTCCTACAACACAGGACCTCAGTCACATATGCAGCTTCAATGAATTCTTGCTGACTGAAGTATTGAAGGAAGTCACACACGGCAAGATAATCGGGCCGAATATCCGTCTTCTTAATCAAAGCTTTCCTGCGGCTCAGTGGTTAGAGCATGGCGCTAGCAACACCAAGGTCATGGGTTCAATTCCAGGGATTGCACTTACTTAGAAACAAAGGTAAAGTATCGTGAAGTGTAAGTCGCTGTGGATAAAAGCATCTGCCAAATGCAGAAATGTAATCTTAATGGTTCTACAGAAGATTTTATCGGATTGTGCCCTATATGTGAGGTGTGTTAAGAGTGACTAAAGAATCAAATCTCGTAAAAACTGAACGTGTTGAATGAAAATGAGTGCACAGGTAACGGAGGCCTCTGAAGGGTGCTCATGGGAAATCCTGAAGAGGTGAACGGCAGCTGGAATGTATTGAAATCATATCATTGGAAGCTCACCGGGTCTTCAGAAATTGAAAACAGCTCTGTGGAAGGTCGAGCCAGATACAGAATGGATGAAAAGGCAAGGCCTGGAAAACAGCGCTCTGACTGTATGGCTGCACTGTCAAATAAATGTGTGAGGGTGGATGGAAACTTTCAGAGATCAGCAGGATACCAGGTCGAGTTCACGATCAGGTGTAAATAACAGAAAAGAAACATCTGGTGCCAGGTCTGTGATGCCAATACTCAGAACTCTTCTCTGTAAAATGATTTGGGTTGAAAAGCATCTTTAAAGGGGATGTGCAACGGTGTTTCATGCATTCGGACTTCTTCACAATGTTAAACGTGCTGTCTTCTCATGAACCAACCAGTTGAACCTATGCAGTAGTATTTCTGAGCTCGATTCACTCCGCCAGGGTTGGTACATGTTTCGGAAAGTTTTTTCGAACATGGATTCCCGTTTCGCAATGAGGGTTCTTGATCCCTTGGACCATTTTCCCGGAAAAGTGCGCCCAGGCGTCATCCAGCGAGCGCCACGCGTCATCCGGCCAGCATTTAGTTCCAATATGAGATAACTCCGATAAATGTATTATATATATAGATTTATTATGTTATCATGTTTTTATTGTGTAACTTAGCTGAATCTTTTGAGTTAATGTGTCTTAAATCAAAACAAAGTTTGATTGATATATATTTATTATATTTTATTATCATTTATTTAACTAACCATAACCATTTTGGAAGCTACCACTTCATTTCTTTGCTCACTGCATTACGGTATGGAATGTTATATAAACGCTGGATATAACGCTGGATTTGGAGAAGGTTTGAAACTGAAAGATGGAGCGGTCCCAGCGCTAAAAGATGCCGCACATGAACCGCACGTATAAGTCAAAGTCACTCTTTTGTCAGTGTTTTGTTGGCAATCGGCGCGTACGTGCATAATGTAAACAACATGAACTTATAGTGAAATAGCTGTAGTTCCGTCCACCTGCGCCACCATGCGCTCCAATTTTTTCGGAAATAAACATACAGCTGTCTCTGTCTTTTATCAATTTGATTTGAACTATTGAAGAAACAGAGTATGCAATACTACTCTATAGGTACTCAAGATATGAGATTGGCAGAAACTGTGTGTGTTACCTCATCTTTAAGTACTCCCATATGCCATAAAAAACGTGGGTGTGAAAATTCCAGTATCGTTGCGTTTTTGTGCCCCTAAAACTCGGTTTATGTAAATGCATGGCCAAAACACCCAATATAATAGTTTTTATTTTGAATGAAAAGGGTGTTTATATGAAATCCTGCCGTGTCCTACCTGATCAGAGACTCTAAGATAAGGGGTGAAGGGCCCTTCTGGAACTCAAGCTCCTTGTAATGTAAAGCCTTGGCATAGGCTCGACATTTAGCAGCTCTCTCTCCCAGCAGAACAATGCCATTGTCATCTCTCAAGGGAAGTGGCCCCTAAAAGAGAAATATACATATACATTTAAAACAAACATGAAACAGGCCTGAATACAGAAGACATGGTGTCACGCTTATATAACAAACCCCCTCTGAGCAAACTCTTCACTTCACAGCTCTCACACATTACTGGCCATCTGCTATGTCATTACTGAAGGGTGTGAGCTGTATGTGTTGTGCCGGAGTAAAACCGAACAAATGCACCATTCATTTCCACTCATTGCGGATGATCTCATTGTGTTGAGGAATATGGAAAGAAATCTGATCGCCCCAAAGCGCAGGAGAAGAATTCACTTCACAGGCTTCATCGTGCAGTGAAGTAGCAATTATGTTTATTAATGAAAACGAATGACCTCGCTGGACAAGACGCAGCGAACCTCCTGCACGTGATTCAGGAGCATCTCGCCTGAAGCTTGGGTTTCACAGTGCTATTTTACAGAGCAGGACGAATCAAAACAGCACCGTCATTTTTCTGCCAAATGCCTTCCAATAAAAGAGGGAGTGAAAGTGTTCGCTCTTTTGTCAAGAACAGAAGTGTTCAAACTTGAAATGCACTTTACATATTAAAGGCTTTGACTTCTAAGAGACGTAGAACTTGATGTGGCTCTTTACAAAATGTATTTTGTCCTCATCAAATCTAAATCATCCTTATTTGCTTCATTAATAATCTGTTGCAATGCGTTATATATTGACTAGGTGAGTCCATGTCAAAGCTTGAGATCATCGAAATAAATGGTTGAAATCAAACCTTGACGCTCATTAGATTAGATTGTGGCACTTCAGCATGGTTTTCACAAACATCATGGAAAGTGAGCGATCAGACTGTATTCTGGGACTACAGACACCCGACTGACCTTGTCACTGTGTTCCATGAACTCTGCGAGGTTGAGCAGCGTCTGCGTGACCTCGGCGATATCCTGAGAGGTGAGAGCGAGCTCAATACTGCGGATCAGTTCATCCTGCTGATCTTCACTGAGCTCTGACCAGCACGATAGGAACGCTGCATTAAAGAGATCCCTGTGAATACACGACAGAAGGGACAGGATCAGGTCGGGCTAAATTACACATTTCTTCCAAAAAGAGTCTCGAACATCCATTAGCTATTGAGATCAAAGTAAAAACAGCTGCTGTTTATTTGCAAAATAAGTTTATTTTTACAATACACATGGTTTGAAGCGAAATCCCTGGAAATAATACTGTTATGTCTGTAAAATCAGAATGTTGACAACAAACAAACTTTGGCAACCAACAACCATTTAGTTTGGCAAAACCAACACAACTCAACATCTAGTGGCTTTGTAATAAACACAGGATGTAGCTACGTTCATGTTTAGCAGGAAATCATTTCATTTGTTTAGCATAAGCAAAGTAATGTGTCTTCCATGAATTTCATGTGGATTTGTGGGCTGGTTATGTCAGGGGTTGTCAGACTGGGGGCAGTGGCTCTCCGGGGGGCACTAGATGGATCCGGATGGGGGGGTTTGGCATTTTATGAAATCCAGAATTTATCATAAATTCTGTGCAATCAAACACCAGAAACGTAAGACCAGCAATCAAGAGAATTGATATTCCAGCTTTGTATAATTGTATGTTTTTGGTTGAATTAAAGTAAATTCAAGATAATGGGCCACAAAGCAGTGCAGACTACACAATCACAGTTCAGCGTTTCTAGGCTGACTAAAAAAGAACCATCACTGTTTGGGTTTATTTATCTTGGCCATTTTTGTGGCAGTAGGTGCGTTTACATGGAACATTGTGTTCCGAATGTAATAGGTTTAAAAGTCCCATCCAAATGAAAATGCTCCATGTAAACACGTCAATCGGAATCAAAATTGCCCATGTGATCAAAATTTTACCAGGACTGTAAGGGCTGGTTTATACTCTTTTTAATCTGCTTGACGGGACATTCAAACACTTAATCTGATTGAAAACTGAAACCACATGTGCAATGACGTAATCGCGTGATGACGTGTGGCGCACACAATGAGTTGTTGTTAAAGGGGTCATATGACACGGTTAAATCGTTCGTTTTAGATGTAATGCAATGTGTATACATGATTTATGGTTCCAAAGCGCTGTTTTTTCCACATACCATGGATGTTTGCATCTCCTCTTTGCCCCGCCTCTCTGAAACGTGAGGTGTGCTGTGATTGGCCAGTTAACCAGTGCATGGTGATTGGTTGAATACTGCAAGCGTGTGATGGAAATGTCCATATTTGGAACATCAGGTTCCTCTTCAATTGTACTGACAGGTACACACACCTTACTTGCGTATACATTTGGGTGGTCTTAGTCAAATCAGACCACCAACTGACGTAGAATTGTGGGGGTGTGGCTACACGAGGCGTTTCAGGCAGGTCTGGGTGAGCATTCGCTTTTAGATAGAACGCATCTTTTGTTCCCACTCTTACATTTTTGCAATTTTACCTGTTCAATTGATAGTGACAGTTAAATACACTGCACGGAGCTAACTACACGCGCGGACGAGAGGCCGAGGGATCGATTCGGACACACACGGAGCTCATCGGAAGAGAGTGCGTGCGAACACGGTAGAGGAGGACGTGCACGCGACCAAACAAGTCAGGAAAGAGAGAAGAAGCGGAAGCGCTGTGTATCCACTAGTTAATCGATCACAGATACAGTCATCATCACAGAGGGATTAAAAATGACTAAATGTGACACCAAATATACTTGGGCGGCCATTATTATACCTTGGCCGACCGCCCAAGTAAATGCAATGTGTGGGATACGCTGGTAAAACGGGTTGAGCTCTATGGGTTTGTTGGCAGCTGAACAGGTGGCTTTGAGACGGTCTCTTGGAGAGAGATTCAGACTTTAAAATCCACACCGATTTATCCAGTAATTTCATTTTTTGATTTAAACAGAAGATAGTAATGCGATTCATCTTGTTGGTTTCAACAACTCTACAGAAGAACGCTTTGAAATGGAAATGAATGGGAAAAATACTTTCCCAACCAACTCTGCTGACGGTTTTCCACAATGACACTGTTGAAGAAAGAGGAAAGTAAAGTTCACCTTGCGAGTGGTATATACGTCTGCGCCAGAGACCAGCAGGAACGCAACGCGGGTGAGGACGACTCTTTCAGCAAGACCACGCTGAGACGTCTCAACCACTCCAGCCAGTCATCTTTGGACACCTTCCTGGCTGCACCCCACGCCTGCACACAGTACACACCGGCCCCATCAGTCTATTCCATTTACATGTATTCATTTAACACATGCTGTTATTCAAACTGACTCAGAAATAATGAAACGTCACCGGCAATTAGTCATAAGATCCAACAATGGAAGATCAGATGACTGGGAGATCTATGGTCTGTTCCAAGACCCTCTAGTGGGCAGCACTTAAACAAGACAACCACAGACCCAATAAACAGCCCCCTACTGCCTACATAGGCAGCCGACTTCTTAGGTAGCATCTCATCCGCAATGGAGTCTTGTGAGGGTTTTGGAATGCTGTACATGCGCCACGCTCCTCATACAAATCATACAGGATATCTTTCTGGAAAATCGACTGTCCACCATCTTGTTCAGTTTTTCCCCACAGCAATGAATTGTTTTGTCTTAAAACGCTCTTTAGGTGTTGGAACAGAGCCATTGATTTCCCAGCCATCTGTGATTAAAGCTGATCTGAACATAAAATCAACAACTGTGTGAGGCTGTGGAGCAGAAAACATTCCTCCGAGGTTGAACGTTTAATCTGGGCGAGGGAGAATGAAATGATGGTGATGACAGTGGATGGATCTGACAGGCAACACCTGCTCATCCTTATAATGTGTTTAATGAACGAGAACAGATAACCTGCAGGACACATGATCATCATCGCCGTTTCAGCAAAATCATCGATTGTGACAGCAATGCCTATGTTTATGTACAGGTTTATCTATCCATTTCCCTTTCGAGCAGGTGAGTTCAAGTAAACCTTCAACGCCTCCCAGTCAACTGGCGTAGCTCCATCGCCTCCTTCAGTTTGTTGGTGTCTCAGTAATGCAGGAGCATGCTGTACGCGCACAACAGGACCGTGCTTGCATTACAATGGCCACATTTCACATCTGAATATTTGCGTGCAAGAGTGTTACGGGCCTTAACGCCATTTCAAGAACCATTGTCTGCATGCCACTTGACTGAGCACCTCGAAGGCAGGTTTGATTAAATTTCATCATTTAAAGACGCAATGAACGACAGCTCATTCACCCTCACACGATACCAATGAAAGAAATATCTTGTGCTTGATGATAACATAAACTAGATGTTCTAATCAGATTTCCACCGACGGTGCCAAAGCCGCTTTATTTTCCATTGGACGTCTGGTATTAATAGAAACATCGGCCCGTTTCAGAATTGCGGGCGATTCGTTAAAAACCAGCCGTTAGTGGCAACCCACAAAAACAGAGACAAGCGCTCCATTACGGGAGGTGGCACGTCATCATACGGACCTTCTGAAGTGCTGTTGTGCTGACGTGCAGTTTCTTCATGGGTCCCGACTCCACCGGCCCGCTGACCAGAGTATCGCTCTGATTACTGCGCAACTGTCTGTGCTGAAAGATAAGAGGGTCTTCCTCCTCTTCAGCCAGAGTATTGCCCTGAGAACAAGACAGCAATACACAATATAACCAACAAAAATACAGTCACATTTATTCCTATAGTGCTTCACAATACATGGCGTTTCTAAAAGCTTTACAGAAGGTCGTACTGTAGTGTTGTTTAAGGGATAATGTACAGGCAGCTGGTTGTTATCACAGAAATAAGCTCTGACAGAGGGCCTTATTTCGCGATAACAGCCGGCTGTTATCCCGCTTCTTACTTAGCTACTTGCCACATGAGAAAAAAACTGGAGGTGAATTTGAAATATTTGATTAGCTCATTTTTACCGGATTCCGCGAGGAAAAGCCGTTTACTTTCGGTTTTAAGGTAAGATACGACGTTCAAATGTCACGAACAGGCAATTTGCTTGAATCATTTGTAAATATAATGTCATATATGTTATTAAAGGACATATTTATATTAAACGTGTCAAAAAAACCTGTGTCACCCCTGTGTTATTAATTTTGAGAGGTTGTTATCTGGGAATAACAAACCTGCAAATGTCGCGACTGGCCAATCAGAATCAAGCATTCCAACGAGCCGCGTAATAAGAATGTCTATAGGTGAAACGGATCAATAAATGATCAATAAATAGCCGAAGAGCTAACCACTTCCACTTAGCTAAAGTTTGAGTTCCATTGGCAAAAATGAACCGAAGAAAATCAATAAAAAATTCTAATCCAACTGAAAAGGCTCAAGTACGACACTCTTCTGTTGAGCAGCATTATGTGCTGGTAGGGAATATCACCCGTGACAGGGAGACAGGCAAATTGTTTTTGGGTGGCAAGGGGCCACCGGCTGAAACAGGAAGTCTGGGTTCACTAGCAAAGAAGGATTGGTGATTCACACAGGGGGCTGACTTCAGGAAATGGAAGCAAGCTTCTCCAGAAGAACACAAGAGGCGTTTTGTTTCATCCCTCTGACGAGAATGAACAGTCGTCAGGGACCTACTTTATGCCTTAAAAATGTGCTTTTTAACATTACATGCGTAGGCTTGGCGAGGGTGGGACACTGACCTTTACGATCCGACAGATGAGCACATCATAGCGCTGGTGGTTGATGCGATGTCTCAACATGACTTTGTTCACCATGGGGATGAAGATCTGGTACTGTGGAGGATAAACAGGCAGATGGCACAAATATTTCAAACTGACTTTAATACCACAGCAAAAACGAATGCTACTGAACGTTCTACTTTTTTAGCATTATACACATACAAGCGTGTCCTTAAGGTCCATGTGACTTAAGGCCTTTTGGTCGCCAGTACACAAATAACTATGTGTGGTTCCTCCAACTCAGGAAACTGAGGACTGTGGGTTCCAGTGATCAAAAGCAGCAGTGCTCACGACGGCCACATGTTGGCTGGTAATCTTAAGAGGGGGAACGGGTAAAGCAATGACCTCAGCCCCGTCTCTGAGCGAAAGCCTCTTAGCACACGTAGCGGGACACTAGGAAATCATTAGACGGCCGCTTCACAACCAAGTTTCGTTCAAGGAGTGAAACTATGGGCATTCTAGCACAAAACAGGTTTTTCCAAAAGATGACGGCATTATGGAACCTAACAAAATGTCAGAAGTTAACCCAAGGGCACATGGAAACTTACTTGACTTGACAGTCATTCGCGACTCGTACCTTTTTGCCGAGCTGAAAGACCAGGGAGGACAGCGTGTCCATGGACGTGTTCCTCAGCTCTGGAGTGACGTCGAGAGTGCGCACAATAGGGTGAATAATTCTGGAGGCATAATCCGTGAAGTCCAGAGACTCGGTCAAGCGGTCTAAAGTCTCTAAGGCCACCCTGAGGACCAGAAAGAAAACCAACACAAGCTTAATTTACTTAGTGAGCTTCATAAATGAGTGACTTTTTACGCAAAAGAGTGCTTTCGGTGTTGCTATGGTGGTGTAGGTGGTTGCCGGGGTTTAACCTGTTGTTCTGTGGTTGTTATGGTGCCTGCTAACACCAAGAATGCTAAACGATATAAAGCTCTCTATATTAGCGTCCACACCAACTGAAGTCCAAGCTTACATGCCGCAGTTTCACATTTTAAATAAGCAAGCGCTTTAATAAATCCAAGTTTCCACTGCCTTAATGTTTTGTCATTCATCAGCTGAAAAATAAGTCCTGAAAGTGATCTCAAGCATCTGAATCTTTTTTGTTATATAAGTGTGGATGCCACTATTCTCTTAAATGTAGTTATTAGTATAGTTGTTGGTGTTTAGGACATTTTAGATGCGTCTCAGGTGTCTCCTTCAGTGGAAGTTTATGGGATTTATCTCTGATGTTAAAATCTTCTAGAAGCTCTTCTTCCCGAGAAAAAAGGAACATCTGTACCGCGATACTGCCAACAAAATCAAGCACTTTAATAAAATACAATCCGTGTCTGACTTTCCCTTCAAAATTCTCTTTTAAACTCTTCTCAGCAGTCTGTCAGTAAAACAGCAGGGATCAAATACAGATTCATGTCTGTAAAAACCGTTTCACGGAGAATAATAAAGCAATAGCTGGCCAAAAGCGCTTGGCTTCATGTGATCTGGGGTCACCTGACTCACTTCTGTCCTCAATACAAACGAGAAACCTATTTCACTAGCACCAGTGCCTTGTGCTGATTCTTAAAGTCAGTTCACGCCCTACATATCACTATATGGTAGGGATGCTACGATACCATTTTTTAAAGATCGAGTACCGATGTTTTTTCTGGTACTCGCCCATACCGATACCATTACTGATGCCTGCAACTGTATTCATTTTGGTGAGGTGGGCAATTATCCAAGCAAAACACACTGAAACTAATAACTGCCCCAAAAAAAGAAACTGATGTGCTTGTCACAAACTTTCTAAGCACAAATTTCAGCCAGTTCTGTCAGGTGAGGTATCAGTCTTTGGTATCGGTGTATCTATATGAGTGCGAGTACATGAGCTTGTCATCGGGCCCGATACCGGTATCATTGCATCCCTACCAGTGCTGTACAGTGCGACATGGGCTACGAAAAAATCAGTCCGTGCGAAGAATACATTTACCAGTGTAGCACGTGTGCGATACAGTTTGTCAGTGTATTAGACGGAGCTGCGTGTTTGTGTGAAGCGCGTTTGTCGATTTGCTTGTTTGCGAGTGATGTTAATCAATGACGCACCGCTATTTTACTTGGTTTTAGTCTATTTTGCGAGTGAAACCCGTTTTCCGGCTGCATTGAGTCCATATAACTAGACTCTGCGTGTCTGAGTGAATGAGCTGCGCCGTTTAACATACTACACGCGTGACGTTTTTTTCTGAGGCTCACTGTATGAGGACATGAACACATGAACTCCATTTCCAGAGTTGCTCTGAGAGTTTATTTCACAAGCATTTCACTGCTTGAGTAAAGCTACAGCCAAACACAGTGAAACTCAGCTCATCTTCGCGACAACCCCCCCCCCAAAAAAGTGACATGTGAACAGCTTCTTGCATCTTGACGTGATTACTATTGAATCATCTTAAAGCGTTAATTAAGCAATCAACTTTTATTTGTGTCCCTACAGCATTTGCGCAGAGGTTGACAGAGTGTTTAAAAAACCTTTCTTATTAACCTTTATCTAAATAACAATAATAATAATTAAATATTCGTTTTATGATCTCTAATATTCAAATACAGTATTATTGAGAAAACAATCGGTTTTATTTTATTTTTATTTTCAAACAATGAGTAGGTATTAGAAACATTTTTGTCAAAAATATTATTCAGTTGTTATTTATTTACTTCCTATTTATGTTAATCACAATTTTTCTCAAAAAGTTAATTTTTATGAATGAATTCATTTATTTGTATAAAGGGGCGCAGGGCACCAACAGAGGCTGGGCTGGCCCTGCTTACGCATAATATGCATCATTTACTCATCCTCATGACATCCTAGGTGAATATGAAGTCATTTACAACTAAGATGTCATGAGGATGAGTAAATGATGCACTTCACTTTTATAAGATGAAGAGTTATTCAGACCAGTGCATGTATACTGACTTGCGGGCCTGCAGTGGGACATCAGGGGCGTCAAACAGTTTAACGATGGGCGGCAGCAGCAGGTGGAGGTAGTCGTCCAGGTTTGCTCCAAACAGCTGTATGGCCATGAGCAGCTAGAAAACAAGAGGATGTCTGAATTCTGACACTTGCGCATCAAAACAAAATAATAATACGTTCAAATTGTATCGTGACATGACAAAAATATATGTTTTATTGTATCGCCACAAATCTGTCGTCCTTAACACATCGCTGTGTTATTTCTGGGAAACAAGTTGTGCTACTTTAACACAACTTGTGTTGTTCCTTTTTATTTATTTTACACAAAATGTGTTAAAATAACAATGTTTTAAATAGCTTAACACAAACAATGTGATAGGGTTTAGCTTTCTTAATTCCTTTTTAAATTGAACTTCAGTTGAACTTTTCAGTGAAAGATTTATTCATTCTATAATTATTTACATACTGAAGATATTTATATTTTGTTTAAAATCTTGTGATACTATCCACATGTGGTGGTGTGCACCTCAGTCACGGTATGTGTGCACTGTGAGTCTGCCTGCCATCATTACATCATTTTATTGCAGTGTTGACTTTTAACAACATTAAACTTTAAAGTCCTGTGAAGAGGAAGTTAAGATCGGTTTTTACATCCGTATTCTGACACATTTCCGAGTGAAAAGGAATTTCAAAGGAGAAAATTAGTGGGCGTGGCTTGCGTTTGTGTTAAAACAGCTGTTGCAATGACTTTGAAATGAAACTGGCAGCAGACTGACAGATGAAGGGGAGGAGTTAACGGATGCTCCGCCCAAGCCGTCTGGTTTACTTCATTTGAGATGGAAAGTCATTTCAGGGTGAAAGTGCATTTTCAGATTTTAACAGAAGATTATGAGGACACATGAATTTTAACAAGAAAATGACCCACATTGATGAAATATTTACTATAAACGCTGCAATATTTCATGAAAAAATAAGAATTGTCATGTTTTATTTCACTGGGACTTTACCAAAATCAAAAGTAAAATCCCCAATAAAATGTCTAAAGCTCACAGCGTGATGACAGGAGAGAACAAACCATTGTTCTAGACCTGGCAAACACAAGGTCTCTTTCTCTCCTATAAGAACTGGCAGGTGGTTTCAGGTCGACCTCATTGCTCTCACAGAGACGGTGGGTTCTCTCTGGACGTGAGAGAGAGACGGCAGACCCAGACTGTGGATGTGGGGCTGAATAACAGCAGAAGGACGTGTTGCTTTGGCCTGTAGCCACACACGTCTGTCAGGGGAGACTTCTCCAGACGTCTGATGATTGAAGAGCTCTGGGAAGCTCTCATATTCTTTACTTCCTTTTGAAGCGTGTGGGGGGGCAGGGGGTTCACAGGCCACAGTTTGGCCAGGATCACGTATTTATCTATAAACCCTGCGGCACATGACCTTGATTTTTTACAGCGCTCTCCGGAGCACTTCATTGTGATCGGTCCATGCGGCATTAGGCCAAGAACTATTTCTGTGTAATGGCCAGTACATTTTCAGACCGCATTTTATTTCAATCTTATATTAATTCTGTCTTTCTTTCTAATAATTACACACATCACCTAATGAAGGAACCAACCAGCCAATATAAGATTAAGAATAGATCAATATAAATCTATTAACATATCTCAGACAAACCCTAAACTGTCCAAAAATGATTGTTCTCAGATGACCTAAATATAGACACGGAGGAGCAGTAAATCCAGTCTGGGTATTTTGGTCATGAGAGCGCATGAGAAGGCTTTATAGGACATGACATCATCTGTACCTGAACGTGAGCCCGTCTGATTTTTACATGATTTAAAACAGTGTGTGCAGACGTGAGCGGCTCACAGAGACATTTCTTTATATGAGTACGGTGAACTTAAGAAACTTCTCTGCATTTATCGTTTTAGTTCTTCATCACAGATTTGAAATGACCAGAAAGGACCTAACATTAAAGGATTCAAACCGACTCACAGTGACACGTCATGTTAGTTTGTTTCACAAAAAAACGTTTCAAGGTATAAATGCCACTGCGGACTTGTTTATGTGTCCCGCACATTACTTTTGAATGAGCCCATAATAATCCTTGTCAATCGACTACCCTGCTGGCATCAGTACCTTGATGGTGACGCTGCGTCCAGGGCTGCTGTCGTGCATGAAGACGCGCAGCATGTGCGGGATCAGCTGGGGCAGGTAAAGTTTAAACTCTCCACCAAGAGCCACCACGATCTGCTCGATCAGCAGAATGATGGTGTTCTGCATTGGGTTGTTCGGAGTCCAGTATTCCTACAAAAAGAAAAGCACAATATCCCAGTGTTTTAGACAATACGCACACCGAACATGTGGACATGATAACCTGTTGTTTAGTATTATCAGAAATATTCAAGCTGACCGATTCAGTCCGTGATTGACTCAATCAATGACTTTTGTCCCAGTAAAAAGGTTAAGAAATGCAAAAAGTGCTACTGGGGTGTGACTTCAATATCACCTGGTGCTCTTCCAGTAAGGCACACGGGGTTATGTTAAAAATAGCCGTTATTTTACCTTGGCTAACAAAGTTTAGAAACTTACAGCGGCACGTTGATCAGGGAAATCATAACCCTTGGTTGAAATCGGTTTTCATGACATTTGGTAATCGCATTAGGTCTCATGAACGACAAATATGTGCCATTTATTAAATTGGGTTAACAATTATTTATACATTTTAATGATAGCACAATTGGTATGTTATTGTGTTTGACCCTCAGAATAAACGTTGTCTGCTAAATGCATAGATGTTAAAGGAACAGCTCACCTTCAAAACAAAAATTCTAGCCCAACTAAAGCAAACACTGATCACAATAACGGTCGTTTAAATACATTTTGATTTGAACCAAGCCATAAATATCATTTGAGAAAAACTAATAAAATTGCTCGTAAAAAGTTGACGTTTTTTTTTTAGTTGGTCCAAAGTTTGACTTTTTTCAGTGATAATGTTGATTTATACAAAATAAAAGGGTTATTAGTATGTGTAGAAATCAACATCAAACAGGATTTCATTACGATTTAATTTGACCTGCATTTACAGAGAAAAAATGCTTTTAACCAAACAGTTCTTGGCCACCATTGACTCCCATTGTAGGAAAAATTACTTCATCATGTTTTCGATCTGTTGAAGAATGTAGGACAGCAAACAGTTCTGGGCCACTTTTCACTGCCGTTGTCATTTTTCCTACTATGGGAGTCAATGGGGTCCAAGATCTGGTTTCAAGCATACATCGAAATATCTTTCTCTTTGTTCAACCAAATAAAGAAATGTATACAGGTTTGGAACAACTAGAGAGTGAGAAATCATGAAAGAATTGTCTTTTTTGGGTGAACTATCGCTTTAAGGAATGTAAACAACCTTACTGTCAACAGTATTAGCTTATAGTTTGGTAACGCTCCTGAACAGCGGCGTGAAAAACACTGTGATATTCTATGTGTTGCTATGCCTGAAGAGTTTTGGAGTGATGTGGTGGAAAGAATGATCGGGCACTTTATAAAACTGTCAATAATCCACTGGTTGAGGACTAAAAGAGACAGAGACGCACAAAGTGTCACAGACGCTCTGACCTGCCAACGCTTTTATACGAGCGCTTTAAATGCCTCTTGCCGGCCCATATCAGGCTGCAGGATAACAGCAGGGGTTCACATAAAAGAAAGCGCGCTCTCAATGGAACTAACATGCCCTGACATTTACCACCGACTGCTGTAAATCAACTCAAATGCTAAAAACATAACACTTCTCAATGGCGTCTGTGAGACCGGTGCGCATTTCAGCCTTTCCTGTGTTCCTGTGTAAAGAGCGGGCAGATGTGTGCGACTCTCACCCGAATGAGCGTGAAAATATCGTCCATGTATGGCCGGATGTGGATCTTGACGAAGCACACAACCATCCCCATCTGCTGGAAGAGGAACTGAGGGCGAAAAACAGAAGTAGGAGACAAACGTCAGGTGCAAACAAAACGTCAAAGCTGAATCCTCCCTGTTTGAGAAAAAAGTATAAAGTCAAAACAATACATATGTTATAGAAAAGGGATCATCGCCGGCATGGGTTTGTGAATTTTGGTATGTGAATGGTATGTGAATTTTTCTCGGCCAACACCATCTCATAAGCACGACTTAACATCAGCGTACCTCTCTGATGCTGCCGTCGCACACCCTGATGACGTTGAGGAAAGTGGGCATGACCTGCGGCAGGAACTGCACGCATTTCAGGCCGAGCGATTTGAAGATGAAGGTGACGGCCTGCACCACCATGGTGTGATGATTGGACAGCGATGGGTCGCGCAGGATACGCATCAGCGTCACTATGGCGACCGCTGGGTAGAACTCGTCTAGTGGCAGGTTGCCCATGTTGACCAGCATCTCACTGGTACTGTAGTCAGCTGTAGAGAACAGACACTTGTTTCTTAGATCATGTACACTTACATTTAAAGATTTGATTAATTCAAAGAGGTACCAGTAAGTCCCATTAGTTTAAAAGTTATGCAAAAGACACGTACTTGTTAGCATTACTATTGTGTGGTACATTGAAAAAGCAAGTAGTGTTTATTAGCAATGGGCAATTCTAGCTAATTGAAATGTGAAATATAAATTCTCAGAGAATGTCTTTTTTATGAGCTTAATCATGTTGGATTTGAAATATTTAATAAAATACCTATTATGTTTTTCATGATGAGATAGTAATTTATTCCATTTAATAAAAAGTTTAAATCAAGAACGTTTTGAATTAACACAACTTTTTCTCACAAATTTAAAGGGTGCTATTTGATTGTTGAAGATAAACGTCATATTATGCGGAGAGCTTAAGGACTACTAGTAGCTACGTTCTGCCTTAATACCAAATGGTGCAACCGAAAAACTTACAGAGTTAGATACAAACTATACTTTACGTTCACATTTAAGAAAGAACTTACGAATGGCTGGTGCAACCCTACCCAGACATCAGAACTGTTTTATTTTCATGTGCATGTTTATGAGGAATATGAGCTGTTATGGATGTGACAATCGCTTACCCCGCTTACTATTTTATCAAACATATAAAAGATTTGTTTAAATCACCAAATTTTGACATATGACCTATTAGTATGGCAAAAACAAAATGTTAAAAAAAAAATCATTTTAAGGTTGACATTTGCATGGAATTGCCCCATTATGAATAAGCAATATTAAATACACAATAAAAAATGGAAGACGTCTTTATGTCAGCTCACATTTGGCTACTCGCACGGTGATTCCCAAACAGACTGAACCCAAACAAGGCTAGTTAAATGACTTTAAGACTTATTTGCATAGTAATTCGCTCAGCGGTGGAACATCAGTGCGTCAAATAGTGCTGAAATCAAGCCAGTCTCAACTGACTGTGTCTTATTGAAAATATCCAGCTAACTCTCCTCAGGGCTGTACATAGCGAGACCAATTTGAGGTTTCACAACTATGTGACACAGGAGGCACCGCGGTCTGCTGCCAACCACTTCCTACAGTCATAAACCTCTAGCACACATGTACCTTAGTAAACAAACCGCTGTATGTGTGTGAGGGTCTAAATGATGTCATGCAGTCATCTGTTTCCCATCCACACCAACCTGTGCCCTGAAATCTGTGTGCTGTTTGATGTGGGGTCAACAGGCAGTGTGTGATCCGCTCAACCTTCTCACATCCCCAGCTTTCATTTGCTTTAAAGCGCCAGGTGCAGGGGTGAAAACAGGGATCGGGATGCTGCTGGCCTACATCTTTAACACTGTAAAGTTCATTTGTGGTCACCAGAAAACATTTCCTGTGTTCGCTTTCATTTAATCACACGAGCTGTGAAACCGACATGACTTCAGATGTCAGGACAGTCCTGGATTATGCCATTATGACTCCTAAATTCTTGTTATGGGCAAGGAACATGTCAGACTATACGTTTCTTTCAGATCGTCGCGTGACGTCTTTAGCAATGTGTGTGAGATCGATGAGGAGGCTGAACTAGCAAACTAGCGTGTTTTGTACAGGCATTTGTTAAAAAAAAAACCAAGAAAACCTGACAAACGCTGGATGTGCTGTCGCCACTGTTTGAGATAAACAATACATTTTTAGGTCCCAAGGCCCATTGTCATTTCCGAATCATCACAGCACCCTTTGTCACCTAATCCTATCATATCGTCCATCATTAGAATCAAGAAAAAAAACGAAAACGTGGCGACATCTTAGTTCTGTGTCAGCCACCGTGGTGGTTCAGAAGCAATACGCAACCCCACCGCTAGATGGCACTCAATTTCATACACTGGACCTTTAAAATAAGCTGAGGACTTTCAAACAGTAAGTTGTAAAGGCAATTTGAGTGCACCTAAAAATTGAAGGCAGCAAAAGTTGTTTTACAGTGTTCTGAATATTGCCAGAATGTTGTTTTGTGGTTGCTGGGGTAATACTAGCTCAGGTCAAAAAATACTTAAAAGATTCAGACATAAAGTTAAAACATCCTCCACCGCCAGCATCCATCACTGAGCTGTTTCTCTTTCTTTTAACCTGAACGTGGCATTGCCTGGTTATTAAAATAAAGGTGTTTGTTCTCTGCACCGAGGTATTTATCTTAACGTGGGACTGTCTGTAAAGACAAAGCTGCACCAGACAGCCACTTTGACTGTAACCCAATGCCTCAGTGGGGAGATATCCACAGAACTTTATGAGGCCCGCTGGTAAAACCATTTAGAGTCTCTCTTTCGCACGAGATCTGATCTGAGGTCTGAGCTGGAGGAGTTTGATACGCCGAAGAACGGCCAAAGAGGTCAATGAGCTGCTTCTAATAAACTTTACCATGGTAAAACAAACACCATGATTGAGTTCAGAACTGTCACTCTTCTGATGCTGAACTTCTACATTAACTGTGTATGCAACGCTCATATTTATTAAACTAGCCATTCATACTGTGGACTAACACACAATAGTTCACTTCAACCCAAGATAACTTGAACAACAACATTAATTTGGAACTTTTGAGAAAAAACAAATGCAGTTAAGCGTTTTGCGCGAGTAAAGTACATACAAAGTCAATGCAAAGACGTGTATATATGCGAACTCGTGGCAGGTGATGTGAATGACACGAATCAGTTGGCGTCAATCTCATCTTCCGCAAAGGTTGAAAAAACTTGTAAGATCGCGTCACTCACACGCTAATAACAAACTTTTGGTGTGTTTGGTGTGAACCCAGCATTGCAGTGATTTGTGTTTAGGGATACTGCATTACATTTCAAGCCAATCGAAAGATTAAAAAATACTTGTAATATTTTAAATTTAACACTTATGCTGTTTCCACACAGAACGCAAATTAAGCGATTTGCACAAATAAATTACATACAAAGTCAATGCAAAGACGCAAAGAGACGCGAACTCGCGGCAGGCGGCGCGGCAGGCGGTGCGAATGACGCAAATCGGGCAATTTCAACTCGCACGAAGAGCTCATTGACACTCACGGAAAAATAACAAACTTTTCCAGCGAGTAATAAAGAGCATGGAACACGATTGTTTGCGTTTGGTGTGAACTAGGGGTGACCCGACTAGTCGAAGATTCTATGCTTCAATAGGAGGTAAATAAAGTCACTTTATAGGTAGTTCATTGGTAATGAACGTGCTTGTATTCCCTAAAATCGTTTTGAAAATCGTTTTGAGGTGAGATCTGGTCTAGTAAGCGGAACAGCATTGTTATGAGATGTTTAAGGAAACTATTCATTAATTTTACAATACGGCTTCTGTTTTGAATATATGTTCCCCTGCATTACAGACATTTTGAATAAAAATTTATTTTGCACATTGTGACTTGAATCTGGCTTATTTCTTTATTTCTTTATTTATTACAAAGGTACATTCTGTTCTAAACAAATTCTGTAAATTAATGTTTGCATCAATGTTGTGCTGCACTTTGCGCTGTACCCACAAGAAATCTCCTTAACTTTTAGTGAGGTTTTTTTCATTTCCACTACATCTCAGGCCTGGAAATCAACATTGTAAAATGTCCTGATACGTCCAGGTTTTCCATAAACGCTTTATCATTAACAGTAATACAATACAAGAGTTTAGGGAATTTTTAGACAGTTAAAGGGATCCACCCAAAAATGAAAATTCTGTCATACACATACAAATATATTTTCTGTGGTGTTTCACATTGATAAACTCTTTTTTTGGAATGCAAGTTCTGGATCTGGTAAACCATGTTGTACTTGATCATTGGTGAACATCTGGGAGAGGAAATATCTTTATCTGATACAGAGCTGTGTGTTCAGACTTTCAGGCACGTGCATATGAAATGAGGGAGACGTTGGGATGGGCAGAAAGTGAAAGGGACTATTATGAGAACGGCATTTTAATTTGATCTAGAACGCACGTGGGATTACAGACTTGCAAAAATGTTTCCGAAGTGAAGATCAACAAGACAGAGATAGAAAGTGCGTACGAAGCTTTGCGAAAGGCCAAACGATGCGAGCCAACATGTGTGAGCACGCTACCCTGGAGTTCTGGCCGAGTTTCTGGAAAGGGAAGTTTGTGTATGAAGATGTGCTCTGTTTGCACCGGAGAATGCATCTTCTGGATGCTCAGCATCTCCTCTGCATCTGTGATTCATTGTGTTGATGGGAACGCACAACTAGCATGTTTCGAGCGTGTCTGGATTTGCGTGAGAGAACAAGTGTAGGGGTGCTCACCTGAATCTTGGCTGGACTTTGACTCCGAGAGGCTGACGGCCGAGGCGTCTCGAGATTGGTCGATCATCCCGATGTTCACCTTGTGTTTGTAGGGGTCCAGAGCTCCAAGCAGGCCCAGGACACGAATAGCCTTACGAGTGTGAAGAACAACGTCAATACATTATCTGGATTTTTACATGAAACAGTATGAAATAATTCATTATTTCTCCAAAATAATATTTCAATTCAGATAATATTTCAAGACAGTAGATGCTGTAATAAATACAGTAGGTGTGATTTGGGGCTTCACCAAAATTGTAATAAAACAAATACATAACTGCAATATCATTTTTTTTTACTGTTTAAAGTGACCATTTTATGTAGTTTTTTCTATTTATTTATCTTTTCCCATTTTGTCTTTGTTTTTATTTTATCCGTTGTAGCCAACCTTGTTAAATTTTCATTATTATTTCTATATTAATTAATGATTTTAATTGTATCTGTAATCATTGCATTTGACAGAAAGCTAAGTGAGGACAGACACATGTTCTCTAATTATAGATCCAATTCTTTGCTCTCACAGCTTTGAAAACTTCTTGAGAAATAATTTGTACTTAGACTACATAATTCCATAGATAAACATAATTTACTGAGGAAACAGCAGTATGGTTTTAGAGCACATATGGCTACCTCCTTGGCAGTAATGGAATTCTGGAATCCTGGTTGAAGAGTTCCTACAGCAACTGACAATAATGATTAAACTGTATGGGTGTTTATAGATAAAAAAAAAAATTTGGACACTATTGATTAAAGCTTGTTAAAGAGTAAATTTGAAAGATGTTGTATATAAGGGATAGCTTACTCTTGGTTTAGCAGCTAACTTGAGGATAGATGTCAACATGTACGAATAAATAATGTTACATTAGACCTAATGAAAGTTACATGTGGGGTTCCACAAGGCTCGGTACTGTGCCCTAGTTTATTTTATATGAAAATAATATCTGTACAGTATCAAATGTACTAAAAATGGTCCTTTTTGCTGACAATACAGTTTTTGCTTCTGACTGCAGTGGAAAATGAATTGAAAGTCTTTAAAAATGGTTTGATGATAACAGTCATTTGTTCATTTTATTTGTTTCTAATATTTAGTAATGAGTAAACTAATTATGAAGTCAAAATTAAAAAGAATAATGTTGAATTAGATACAGTGTATGAAAATAATATAATTTATCTATGTTGGAAAACATGTACAGTCGAAAATGTCCAAATCTATAGTCCAAATCTTATTGAATAAAAATGTACATTATATATATTATACTGTTCACTCAAATGAACGTACATTACTAGCAGGTTGGTGAAATAAGCCAACGCTTCAGCCTATACCTTCTTCAGTTGGAATGTAAACTATGTATATTAGTGTGAAAGGAATGATTTATGATTACTGAAAACAAATTGAAATGAAAATGAAAAATGAAAAATAAAGAAAAAACAAAAGTGTGGAGAACTGTATACGAGAACATATGCAATGAGTATACAGAGGCCGTCATTTTGACAACCTCAGATGGATAAGCATTCTCTAAAAGTTTAGACACCAATTATTACTGCTCTTGAAATGACACGCAGAAGCATCAATACCTCTCTCCTGATGCCCTGGTTCTGCTCTGTCTTCAGGAAGTTGAGGAGCACCTCCAGTAATGATGGGTACTTCCTGTACGGCTCCACCACATAACCAGTACTGGCAACTTGCTGACCCAGCGTCCAAAGTGCCACCTGGTGGAAAAGAAAATGATCAGTTCAATTCATTCAGTGTATCAGCCTTCCCTTAATAATGAATAAAACTCTCATGAAACATTTTATTTATGCATTCTTTTTTCATGTGTGTCCTTAGAGCATCAGTGTGAAAGCATGTTTTGACTGTTTTAAACTGGCTCTAATGTCTCTTTAGTGGTGAGGGTTGTTTTAACACCAAATCAACCCACACGTCATCTCAGTCAAACTCAAAGGTAAAGTATTCATAAAACTGACCTGAAATCACTCAAGTCCATAACACGTCTGATTATTAAAGCAGAATATGACAACAGAACACAGAAACTGACTCCAGCTATTACTGAAATACATTTCTGCCTGTAAAGCAAGATTTTCCACTCCAATTATAGAGTAAGGAAAACAAAGAGTCCTTAATTACCCATAATGCCTTGCAAGGGACTAAAAAGGCTTCAAGGGGGGAAATAAGTGTGTGTGTCTGTGTGATTGTTTGTGTACTGGTTTGACCTTCATTACGAGAACTCAATGTCCTCAAAACGTATTCTACCCCTGCCTGCATTATAAGCACATCCAACAGGTCAAAAAGCTACTGTACATACACAAACTAAACCTTTTATAAATCAAGTTTTCTGATGTCTTCATAATGACGGCTGACCAACAGACGCAGTGCAACTATCCACTTATCTTAAGGGACTTAAGGGATCTGCTTTGACATGTGTTGGACTACACTAAAAATGAATTGATGGCATATGTTGGCACAATTAAATTTAATGAATTGTCAAAAATCAGAATTTTTGGTACAATTAAAAAGTTTAATCGTGAAACTCTATTTTGATGAGTTGTGCTGACTTAATAATGTTGATAATAACTTAAGCTTAATATTGTGTGTAATTTTAACCTAGCAATCTGTGATTATGACAATATTTAAGTTGCAGTAACTCAAAGTAATTGGCTAGATAACTTAATTTTTCAACACCAATTGAGTTCCGGATTTCAAGACTCCTCCCAAACCATGTTACATAAGTTAACAAGTTCAAACTCTATGTCAGGTGTTTGAAAAGCGTAAAATAAATGTGTTCATGTTCAATCATGTAACTTAATGTATTACAGTTGAGGGTACATGACTGATGCTTGTTGTATCGAAGTATAGCATTGCTGAGGATCTCCATTTCCCATCATGCTTTGCAATGGTTCTGGATAATGAGAGTTAATGTAGAAATACTGAGTTATTTTATGGATTTTTATCAAGACGAGAACAGCATGAGACTTAATAATATTTCATATTTAGTTCTCTTGGCATTTAAAAGGGTTTTGGTTGTGTTTTAAGAGGTTACCGTTGTCCTGAAGGATTGAGCATTTGCTAAGGATGTGGTAAGTCTCAAAGAAAATGACCACAAATGCTGTTTTACTCAAAAGGTGATAATATAGGCACAATCAGATCTTGCTTTTAATTGTTATTGAGAATTTTGAAAATTGAGATATAAAATAAAAAAGTGTATTTGCAACCAGTGTCTTTGATTAAATCAGTATTCAAAAAAAGTTGGAACAACTTAATAATTTCAAAAAAACTCAAAAGAATTGATGCAAACTGTTGCATTTGTAATTGTAGTAAATTTTTGTTGTTGAGCCTACACAATATTTTTTAGTGTGTAATTGTGGCAACATATTAACAGTTGCAGTCTTTAAAACACATGGAATCGAAATGTCAACCCCTGATGTTCCTGAAATGGTCAAACCAAAAGCGTATGATGAGACCCTAGACGGAATACACGTGAGCAAACCTGTCGTTTAGCCAACGAGGAGGAGTCCTGCAGCATGTCCATGATGATGGGGAAGAGCTCATCCATCCACTTCCTCATCTCCAGCCCACTCACCTGTGATACAAATACACACTTTACACCATTTCAAATGAACAAACGACACATCCTAAATGAGCTCTTTCTAGTAAGTGCAAAACCTGAAATCCCAAATGATTTTTTACTTCACTGTGGGCTTCACACATTTGTTTCACCAATTCACTTAATGCCACACAGTCCATCCCAAAAATCTGGAAGCAATAATGTGTGTCCCGCAACGTCCATCCAGGTGGCTACAGTCCATTCGTTCAATACCGACCGTCTTAGTCATGTCTAACGCCACAATTCATCCGCTTCAAAAGCTATTTGCTCTTAATGCCTAAATTCCTCTTCTCCATCCTCTCTTTGCTCCGCCTTCTCTCTCTGTGTCCTGGTACATTTATTTCTTGGCTTCCAACTTCCTGTTTTCCGTGGATCTACCCTGACCGTAATTTTGACCAAAAACACCTGAGCAGGAAGGCATACTGGATCTCTAAAAGGTAGAAACCGTCTCGAGGTCAGAAAAGAATCCGTTACCTGGGCGAGTTCACCGATGGTTGCTAAAACGCTGATGATGACTCCAGGGTTGGGGTCTGGATCTTTCAGCTTCAAGATGAGGGCCTGTTTGAAGAACAGAATGTTAAAAATTCATTTGCATCCAGAAATACGACAAATTACTAGACAAGGGAATTCAAAAGGAACTGAATTCCCCCAATAGAGGCCAAAACAATAATGTTACTTTATGACCTAACAAAAGTCTCAAGAGAAAACTAAATGAATATTTGTATTGTATAATGTAAATGTTTCGCCCACAGATCACGTGGACTGTTTGAGACAGTCAACCTTGAGTACCTTGAGAATGGGCTCCATGTATGGGCGGATGAGTCTTGGGGCGTTAGACACCAGGTGACCCAGCATTCGGGCGCTCTGCTCTTTGTTTCGGCCCACACCGCTGTGTTCAAGCTCGGTCAGAATCTGCAGAAGGTTGAAGATCCATCAACATCGTACAGTTCCACAAGTTTGACATTTTTCAATTCTGTGCATTCATAACAGATGTGCCACAAATGAACGTTGGATCAAAACACAGGCTGTAATGTAATTGCTTAGTAGCAAAGTGGTTCCTAGGCAAAGAAATACCTATTTAATGTCAATCTGCTTTAATAAGACCAAGAGAAGTTAAAAAAATCTGACATTCAAAAGAAGTTTGAGTTTATTTTACACATGCCAGGGCAAGCTAGGCAGAGAGGATCTGATATTGCGGCAAAAAAATCCTTTACCGACCTGCCACCTGCTGGTAGATGCAAGAAAGACACAGCAACCAAGAACAGATATGTTCACAACAGAATGTATGAACAGAAAACGGAATCCCACAATGCAATGCACTCAACCTGACCTTTCATTTAAAATAATATATTACGAAAACAGCTGTAGTATGTGATTCCCACATGGAACACTAGTGTACTGCTCAGTGCATACTGCATTACGTCAACATGAAAATGTACCTGAATGAGCATCTTGCGCAGGAAGGGCATGACAAACGCAGGGTTCATGCTGCTGAGACGGCCGATGGTGCAGATGGCCAGTTCACGGATCTCGAACACTTCATCGTTCAGAGCCACAAACAGAGCCTGAAGGTTCTCTGCCTGTGCCAGGTGGGCATCGAAACGCTCGTCCAGAGAGGCCAGCACGCAGTAACGGATATCAGGATCTGTAACCACACATATCACAAATACAAATCACATTTTGAAACTTTTCTATACGTGTATGCCCACACGTGCCGTTAAAATGTCATCGTCTCACCTGGATCAGTGATGCCCACCACCAGCAGCTTGCTAAGGACGTCAGCCACCACCTGTACAGCCGTCTGACTGACCACATGTCCGTGGCCATTGATCAGGTGGATGGAGGGCGTGAGTAAGCGTGAGCAGGTGCGTGCCGCCTCCATCCGGATCTCCTTGTGCTCGCTGTTCAGGAAGTGGTCGGCACAGTGGCGCACGAACTGAGTCAATGAGTGACCTGAAGATGAATTGAGCAAGAACCTCATTCAACTTTTACCTTCACTGCTAATATTGATGTGTGCAATCTGGGAGAAAATGTGTGTTTGATATCTGAATCACACGGACTTATCCAGTTTTACTAAGCAGCTGCACCTGCATGGATATCCTTAATCTATCAATAAATGTTTCAAAAACCACAATCTTAAAAACGATTTTTAGAATTAAAAAAGGTGAACTACTTCACCAAGCCATTTGTTCAAATCAGGCAAGGTGAATTTATTTGATTCATTCTTTTTGGTTATGCTACTGAGATAAAACAAACTTTCATCTACTGTGTCTCATACCCTCGAACTCAAAGCTGCCGAGAGTACGCAGCGCCAGAGTGATGCTGCCCACATCGCTGACTTCCGGGATGTTGTTGAGGCTCGGTGATGACAGCTGATACGCCAGACCCTTGGGCATGCCCGGGTGCCGCAGGGGCTTGTGCATGAGCACCAGAGATAGCATCTTTAGCAGCCCGTCCTGGATATCTTTCTTCAGCAGAGGGATCTGACGGCTCAGGTCGTACAACACTGCGGTCAGAGCGGGACTGAGGAGAAGAATGAGAGAACAATCAGAAGACAGAATCATTTCTGAATACCATCTGTCATCCTCTGGCACTTAATTGGTATATCTGTAATGTTTTATATTAGTCTGGTATAGGTCGATCATACAACGCGAGTCGTATTCAATAACGCTGGAGTTTTCCCACTTGTAAATGCCACTTTGTTTATCATTCATGTGCTTTGAACTTAAAATCCCCATATTTCTGACTTCACTTGAAACAAGCAGTTTCTGAAGGTGAGTAAATAGAGATAAAATGTTTATAGACGGTTTCACGTTACTGCGCATGCGCTCTTTTGTGACCCCCACTGAACTTCCGGTACACATTCACAAGCAATAGAGTGCCTGCAGATTATTTCTGATAACAATCAAAAGAACCGTTACTTCTCTCTCCAATATTTTGAATTTAGACTGCTATACCAAACTCAACTGCTAGATGTCCGTGTAGGACTGCAGGACCCATTTAACAAATTGTTTATTTAAAATAAAAATTATAATTAATATGACAATACATTAAATAAAATATAATATATTCATCGGCCTATAGCACCATTTTTTGGTGAACTGTTTATAGCACAGGTTTGGACATGGGACTAAAAGAACTCCACCAGCTGCTAAAGTGACATCATTACGGTTTAAAACACTAAGCCCTACATGACAACATCAAGCGGTTTGTCTGCTACTGTACCTCAGGCCAACAGCTAACATGGGCTCCAGGAGCTCCTTGACATCCTGCTGGATGCTGGGTCCCATGGCTCTGGATAACATGCTGATACACGTGAACACTGTGGCATCCACCTGCATGGTCTTCTGCCTCCTAAAACATCACAAAAACAGAGAACGATGGAACAAACCAATGCTTTTCATTATTTGATACATTTGAATAAGGGTCAATGACGTGACGCCCAATTATTTTGTGTCCCTGTGCTTTAACTACATTTAATAGGGTTAAAATGTCAAAGTAATTTCCAGATTACTCGCATAAATTATATTTTATGAGGACCGAGACTGAATTCGGTTTGAATTCATTTTGAGAGAGTATTTGGGGAATGATTGCAGAAATATCTATGTGGTGTAATCGTAAAAACTTTATAGGAAAAATGTAGCTTGTTTAAAAAAACGAATATAAAAAGACCATATAAGAAAGCTTGGCATAATCTTACAATAGTTCTATTTAATAGTCAATAAAAGTAAATGGAACTCCATTGTTCTAAATATTATAATTAATTTGGGGAATCAAGTCAAATTCATGAAGTATCCAGATGGTGTAACCACCATTCGAGGAGCAATTTTGTTAATATTATGCAAGAAGACGTGATGAAATCACAGAGAAGAACCCCTGGTGACACTAACTTCTGCTTGCAAAGGTTAGAATCTCTTTTTAAAAAGTGAGATAATTTGACATTTCATGGGTATGGTCAGGTATACTTAGGTATGCATGTCAAATGGTATGACCCCAGGGATACATTGATAATTCATCATTATTGCTCTGACGGTTTCCAAGGTTTACCAGTTTATTATGCAGCCCCCAAAAGGCATACGGTCTGTGTATATTTGTTTACTGTCATCTTTGTTGTTGTGTAATTTGTTTGTGTATGGATGGGAGTTTAATGTGCAATTTTATTTTTGTACTTTGTCTAAGTTAGCTCTTTCTGACGTGTAAAACGGACATTTCCACAGTGTTTTATGTGCAATAAAGCTTTGAGAAACAGCGGTAAAGTTTCGGCCATCATTTGAACGGGGTCCGCTACAACACATTTGAAAGATAGTCTTTCTTTTCTCGAAAACAAAACTGCTTTTCTTTCTATTAACATACTTTCTATAGGCCTGGAAGTGTAATAAGGCAATTTTATTACACACTTGTAATCACACTGTGTGATGCTGTCTGTTTATTATATTCATTAAAGGGCAAAAAGCCCCTTTGTGATGATATTGATGCAGGTTTTAACCATGATCTTATCACTGCGAGCACAGATTCCAGATGCAGGTTTGGAGTCTTACTTGTGTGCAAAGTCTTTAGGTGGCAGTGCGGCTTTGATGATCTCCAGGATTTTGGTGAGGTAGGGCTGAATCTCGGTCCTCACGGCCACCACCAGCAGCCCCAGAGCCTGAAACGCTGCCGTGCGCTCCTTCTCTTTCTTCAGGCAGCCCAGCAGGTGACCCATAGTGTCCTGTAAATACTGGTCTGCAGATGAGACAAGAGTTCAAAACAAACCAGTAGTCCAACACTGACTTCTACCATCTTCACTGGATTCCTCATCATGTGTGAATTCAAGCTTCAGACTTTGAAATAAGGTCTGGAAAGATGCGTTTACCGGTGAACGTGTTCGGCT
Source organism: Triplophysa siluroides (assembly GCA_006030095.1). NCBI lineage: Eukaryota > Metazoa > Chordata > Actinopteri > Cypriniformes > Nemacheilidae > Triplophysa > Triplophysa siluroides. Next base: position 241,344 of record VCII01000010.1, on the reverse strand, counting down.
GGAAGGCAGCGAGTCGAGGCAGGAGGTTGAGAATGGTCATCTGAATCAGAGGATTCTTACTGGTCCTGTATTTCAGCACCCAACGACACACCTGAAACAACAGCACAGCCATGGGTTAGGTTTCCATCCAACAACGTGTCTCAACGCATTTCAAACAACACCCAAGGATGCGAATAAAACATTGTGTGATCAGCAGATGTATTAGGGCACATCTTTTTTTTCAAAACATCCCATCTGTGACAACTATCTGTGCACTCGCTTGGGTGGCGAGTGGTCTGCACCGTTACAATCCCAACGAGTCGGCCAACAGAGGAACAAAAAGGCCCAATATCTGACACTCATTTCGCACAACATTGATCACCTGGTCGAAACGCTCCTCCATCAGGTCTCTGCAATAGCGGCTCTCCACCAGAGTACTTTTGGAGGGAACGGGCGTAGCACCAAAGTTCAGGAAGCCCTGAGGTGTGCTGTATCCCAGCAGGCCCAGCAGAGCGTTGGACTGCGCCGGCTGCACCGACTGGAAGCTGGTGAAGGGCGTGATGTGACGCGGCTTAGTGCCGAAACCCATCATCTCCTTACAGTACTTATCATGAACCATCTGCTGCTGCGTGATCTCCTCCATCTCCTCTCTCATCCGCTGATGAAGACAGAGAATTCACGAACACCAGCGGCAATGAATGAAAATATTAGGAAAACAAGAAAGGCAACGCATGTATGCATGAGTGTGTGTGGATGGGAGTCTGTCTGTAGCGTGGACTTTCATACCTCTCCCTCCATGCTGCTTATGCGAACCAGTTCATTGAGAATCAGCAGGGCTCCGTGCACGCGGTCGTCTTTGTTCATGCCCTTCTCTTTAGCCAGAGTTTCATCAAAGCCTTTCTCGGCTTCCTCAAACGTTTGCTATTCATGCCACAGCAACATTGGATCAACGATTAAAAGGGTTCACCCGCACGCATACAGTATGTGGACAGCCTATGTGTTGATTCTAACCTTGTACCACTGAGGTTTCTGCATCTCTTTGGTCTCTCTCTGGGTGGTGAGGATCAGGCAGGCTCTGAGGGCAGATACAGCGCCCTCGCGGATCGCCTGTTTGGAGTCCCACACCGCATAGAAGATGTTGTCGAAGAACGGCTGCACCTGCTGGAAAAAGAAGGTGGGCGCACTGACGGCGAGCTCCCGCAGCACCAGCACCTGCAACACAAAGGCGTGAGAAATCAGGTGACATCGGCCTGAAGAGTACGAGGACACTCGCCAATACGTTTGCGTGAATATGTTCGTTCAATCAAGGGCATGAAAATGTGAAAGAGAACGGGGGCTGTCCTGACATCCATGTAGCATTTAGGCATGCGATACCTCCACGTGCAATTCCCCATGATCGATCTTTTATAAAACGTACCGCTGCGTGCCGTCTGCCTTCGTTCCTGTCCGCTCCCAGCCACTCCAGAGCTCTCTTCACCTCAAACTCCACATACTCGGCAGTGAAGGTGTCTCCGGCCATAGACAGGTGACCCATGGCTTTCGAGGCCATCTCCATGACCACCGAATCACTGGAGGGCAGCAGGTTGCGCAGGTAGTTGGCGAAGCGGCTTATCCTGGTGGCATTGCCCCCCTCCACGCCGATCAAACTCACTGGAAAGACGCCAATAACACAATGACCAATAAAGCCCAAGCGTCTGACCTACAGGGGATATCTTTCAGATTCAGACTCACCTATGGCAAGAATACCGCCTTTCTTCTCATTCACATCGGAGCTGGACACCAGCTCAAATATATGGTGGTTCAGCTCATCGTAGAAAGTTGTAGCTTCATCTTGGCTCAGCTTTGGACAAAAGCACCAACGTCAGCACAATTGTTTAATCATTTCTAGTCGTTTCCGTTTCATTTAGGCTGCGTTCACAAAACCTGCCAAGTGTGAACCCACCCTCAAACACACTACTGAGTAACTAGACATGAAGATTTACAACAAGAAACAATATCCTTCGACAGCAACACCTTTACCTCTCTCAGTTCAGTGGTGACGTAGTGTTGGAGGTCTTTGGCGGATTTGGCACGCGTGTCTTCATTGCGACTCTTCAGGCCGCTCACAAACTGTTGCAGCACAGAGGCAGTGCCAGACATGCTGGCGGCTCAGACGGACCTACCAGCTGCTCTACCTGCAGTTCAAACAACAGACACCACTATAAACAGAGCCAACGTTTATGTCTAAACAACAATGTCGTGAGGTCTCAGTGGTTAAAAACATTCTTTTTACAAATATATTCCTAGGGATCAAACCCTTGATCTAGATGTTGCTAATGCAATGCTCAACCAATTGATCTACAGGCAAAAAACACTTCCAAGTTTATAAAACAAACATAACTTCAATTGGGTAAGATTATACGATCAACAACAGAGCAGCATTAAAAAAGATTTGGTCAAACCATACAGTATACAGACGAAAAGGGTGTTGTTAAAAAAAATGAAAAAGTTTTCTGTTTAATTTAACTGCATTTCTGTTTTTCTGAGCAAAATAGAAATATCATATTTACAACAAAAATCTATTTAAGACATATTAAAAGACTAATTAGTTGTAATTTTACTTTTTTTGCCACTATCCTAGGTTTTCCCATAAGAAATGTGTAACATTTAAAGCACGATAAAATGTCATATGCTCCCTTATTATTTTATATATTTTAATATGTACAAGTCAGAATAAGCATGTTGTTTAATTTGTACCTTAATATTATGTTACACTGAATGACAATCTAACATTATTTCGACCGAATTTTGACATGTTATTCTCCAAAAACTACTTGAAACCATAAAGTAGACATATTACTCACATTTAATGTGCTTTCTATGGACATAACATTACTTTTGTAAATGTCTTTTACCCTAATTTATTGAGTTTGTAGTAGAATAATGCCATTTTTATGTCATAAAATTGCTTGATTAAAAAATACAGAAAATAAAGTTAACAGTAAAACTTGTGCTGTTCTCAGATGTGGGTGCCTAGACTAGACTGAATCAATTTTTGTATTATAAAACACTTTGACTTTTACAGTGATATTGATAACCATGATTATTGATATAGCATGAAAACACTACACATATGATATGGTAAATAATTTAAACATTGCACATGTGTGCAGTGGTGAGTGAATATCTTCCGTGCAGAATGCAGTTCGTCATACAACACAATTAACAACAATAATACACACATTATGCACAAATATCGGTGCATCCCTAACAGATACAAAGAGCGAATTGTTTTCAGACATTTTGGCCTGTGTTGTGATCACAGCCCTGTGGTCCAGTTCACAAATGTTATGTTTTATCAATAAACCCTCAAATAACCTGCTGTCTTTCAGCCAGATCTTTTATACAAAATGTCTGATAACAGTTAGTTCAGATTCATCTCCCCGAATGACACATGAAGCACTGATCCAACATATTTTGTCCAGATCTTCAGTCACTTTGCTACACCAACCCAAAGCCCAGTCTACATCACACACATTACACATGACATTAGTTTAACACATCTGTATCACACATGTAACTAGCGGATAAATGGGTGACTTAGCCAAACGTGCTGCTAACCTGCCACTTCCATCGGCTTATTTGAACACACGTGCCTGCACTGAATGTTTAAGTTTTATGAAGCTATGATACATCATTACATGTTATTAAAAAACTTCAATAAAGAAACGCGAAATGTCTTACTTGCAATAACGCTTTGCCAGTACAGACGTTTTACTGGTGAAACTGCAAACACATAGGGTGGGTTCACAACATCTGAGCGACGACGAGTCCACCAATAGACAGTCGTTTGGCAATGACAGACAGGCCAAATCAACCAATCAAACAAAATCGACTCAAGACGGAAAGACACTGCGGACCCCTTTCACATACGGCTACTACGTAATAAAAGTGCGCACAACACTTGAATATACAGTTATACACTGGCTTAAAATGACAATTATTGGAGTCTTTAATGGATTGATTTTTACCCCATGTACAGATTTATCATCCTGTGTACAGAGAAAAAAAGAGTGAAAAGGCGAAAGGCTTGGATTTATATCCTTTTCAGCTTTTGATAAGAAAATTTACCACGATGCATGTGCAATTTAGTAGCAATAAAAAATCGAATTACGTGTAATAACCATTAAAAAAAACGGTGAGCAAGCAAGGACAATCCTCCCACAAAAAAAGGGTTGCTTGTGTCTAAATTTAATTAACATATTTAAGCATGACTCATTTAAAATGAGAAAAATACTAAATGAAGCCGAATTGTATTTTAGTTAAGTAATGAGATGAAAAGTGTTTTGTTATAAGTTGCGTACGATCACAAACGGATAGTGGGTGATTTCTAATCAGGCACCGCAAAGAATACCTAACGACAGCCGCCGTAGTGTCGTGCGTCCATACAGTGGGTGCTTATGGTTTTCGGCTGTGTTTAGCTGCTAAAATGATACTGGTGAAGTGTCCACACTGTATCGGAGAGGAAAAGGCATCAGAAAATACAGATCACGTGGAGGTTTGTATTTATCAACAGCTGGTTTATCACCTTTAAAGCGTTTGAGGCATGAGATTATGCGAGTTAGCACATTAACGTTAGCACCGCTAAACGATCCCTGCGTAATGTTTGTCTTTAACATGCTCACTTTACACTTAACTAATATATTCAGCAGGACGTTTGAGTAATAACTCACCGATGTACACTTACAAGTACATTTGGTTTTTGTATAGTAACAATAGTATAGAAGCATAACATTATCTAGTAACGTTAGGGATCTAACAATATTATCGATATCGTGTTATCAAAATAACAAGATGATCGTGGTCGCATGACTGTATGAAACGATAGGTCTTCCAGGCCTGACAGAGAGAATGTTAGAAAATATAATAGATGTTGTCTTTGTCAAGATCCATCTGGTGGAATGATTTTATTTTATTAAAGGGATTTTGTAGGTCATTTGACCCATCTCATACTATAATTTAGGATTAGAGGATAAAGAAAAGAGGAAGCTTATGGCACGTTTCCAAGGCATCATTTCAGGGCTCTAGACTAACTTTTTGCACTGGTTGCACTGGTGCGCCTAACTTTTTTTCTTAGGTGCACCAGCACAAACGTAAGGTGCACCCAAATTTTCGACTGCATCGCATTTAACGCATTTAATATTTAACTGGTATTACCAGTTCACTTTTTTTTTAATGTCCATATAGGCAAAATTGACTTGTAAATGACTAACTAACAATCTGGTCAAAACAAAGTTCTTTATTTGAAGCACAAATCTACACGTAAGGTAACTTACTGAGTGTTGGTGCTTAAGTGCTTCACTGAACTGAAATTTAAACTTAAAAGATCTCAAGATAAATGGACCAGGGCTTGACATAACCTGGGAGGTTGATGGCTCCGTGTCAGAGCATTGCTTGTGATTTTCAGACGGATCAGGCCTTAAATTAACTTTATTCACGAAAAAGTTATCAATTGTTCTTTTCATCTTCTCTCATCATCTCTGTTTAACTGACGGCATTAGGCTGCCAACCTCTCTGTCTGACTGCAGCACACGCCTTCACAAACGTACACACCAGAGGTTGCGCTACACTTTTATATTGTGCGTCCTTTTGACTGACAGGCTCGTAAAAATCCGTCATTATCTATTACCCGTCACTATGGTTCAAGGTGGCGTTAGGTGGTAATTCGTATGTTAGTGACGTCATCACGCTGTACTTGCGTCTCGGTCTCGGAACTTGTTGTATTTTAATACAACCGAATGCCCAATAAAGCCGTTGTTATTTATATTATTTATATTCATTTATATATTAAATATTTTAATGTTTTTGTTCATGTGTGATTAGATCTGGGAAAACCCAACGCATGGAGCAAATTTATATACAGTTTTTAATACCATATTCAAGCCCTTTCCAAATCAGTTTTTATTTTGCTCATATCTTGTGTATGTAACTAAAGTTATGGCTGAGGTCGACTGAAGCGCTATGATTTTCAGGAACGGAATTTAGAGAAAAACGTGTTTAAAGTGATGAAAATAAAAGCACAACAGTCCAGTATCACAAGAAAAAGTCTCTTTACAGTGGTAAGAGACTTACTCTAATAACAATTTAAAAAAACATTTCCTAGTGTTGAAGTCTATAAAAATACCGTACTAAACCGTTTGAATAAAACGAAAGTAAGGAAAATGGTGCAGCGCACATTTAAAGAACGAGAGCTCTGCCATTATCACTACACAAGGAAACTTACAAACATTACGGACAACAACTAATAAGCAGTGAAGCAAGTTTTACGTTGTTTATCATGTGCATATTGTCTGGACTGTTGATCATCTCTTGTATGTTTTGCGATCGCGTTCCGGCTCGCGTGAGCAGCGGGCGGGGATAACGGGGATTTACAAATGCCCTCATTATAATCCGCCAAAATGACGAACAGCCTTCAGATTTTTCCGTCATTGGTAAAACAATCCGTCAATGACAGAGAAGTTTCGGTTAACGCGACCTCTGGTACACAAATGTACAGGATTATCTGGACCACGGCCAATCAGAGGGGGGTCCGCCCTTCACCATCTCTGATTGGTTTAGACCACGATATGGGCCTTGTCTGTTGTTGAATCACAGGTAGACTTTAAGTGTTGTGGAGACTTTTTTTTCTCCCTCGAACGGCTGGTCGCACCGGTGCCACCTCTGATTATTTTTAGTCGCACCAATGAAAAATAAGGTCGCATATGCGACCAAATTGGTCGCACTCTAGAGCCCTGCATTTGTCATTTTAAATACCGCAGTACATACCGAGGTATTATCGCACAGTGAGATTTTGATATTTTTCTCAAGCATCTCAAGTTACAAGCCTGGCTCCTTGTTACCAATATAGATAAAAGAAACTGACGTTCAGTTAAATAACAAATGTGTAAAGAATTAGTCAAGTCAGTATTATTTAGCTGTAGAAAAACATATTCGAGATAACCGATGTCAACACTTTGGACGGCAGAAAATCTTGCCGCCGATGTACAGCCATCTGTTGTGTCAACATGAGCTGCTGGAAACGTCACTTGATGCCGAAAACTTCCGAGTGGGTCTAAGATTGCAGCTGACTACAGAGGAGCAGGTCCTGAAGTGGCTGGATGACTTCCAGAAGTCTTCTGCTTTAACGTGGAGGAAGTCCAGAACATACCCCGACTCTGGACGCTACAACAAATACAGAGTAAGAATAGCATGTCATTACACCGTGAACATGTGAAAACCTACCGAGTGGAAACGTCCTGTTCGTTCTGAAGCACTTCATAATAATGCACAAATTCTGAGCGTTTGTGTATATCCCGCAGGTAGATTTAAGATGCCATCACAAAACCTACACTTCATCCAGACCTCCCAAAACAACAACCAAAATAATCAAGGCAAGCAAAAATACCAACTGCCCTGCGACCATGTTCATAATCCTCAAAAGACTCATGGTGGAGAGAAAGTCCAGGTGAGATGAGTAGAAGTACATTCATTCGCCAGTCAGCAGTCATATGGATTTGGTTGGTACACGGTTTGTTTATATGTTCTCCTACATAAAAAAACAACACATTCCATACAAACAGATCTGGAGACCCTCACATAGAAGATGGCTACTTTCTCCATGTGAACCTGAGGAACGAGCACAACCACAAACTCGCCAGTCCTGAGGTCATGAGGTGGAGGGACGTGTCGAACGAAACCATTGAAAAACTTCATGAGCTCTACAAAAGTGGCCACTCTCCCTCGTCTGCACTCAAGATCATCAAATACAATCTGCAGGAGGAAGAAGGGGAGAACTACATCTACGCCATAGCGGATCGCTCCATCTGTCCAGACCTTCAGTTCTGCTACAGGTCAGTGGAAAGCACACATGGTGTGTTTACTCTTTACTTCTTCTCCAATAAGCAGCCTATTACAGGTATGACAGAAATGAGTTCGGTGACGATTATGAACGTAACAATTATTCTTTCATTTCCCACAGGTTATACCACAAGCTTTATCAGAATTCGCTAGCTGCCCCTGCAGCTGAGGAGGTTAACACAGGTGAGGAGCTACACGTCGTCGTGCACACTGTTCGCCAGACTTTATTCTCTTCACGGATACAGGTCCAGACTTTTCACTTGTGTGTAAGATTTAGTCTCAGACGGTGCAACAGTTCCATGCCGGGCTCAAGGCACATCCTATCATTCTTTTAATGAGACACTTTTCTGTTGAAGGGTCCGTGTTGACGTTACTTGATGCCAAAGCTAATGATGTCATTTATAACCTTAGACCAGTGTTAAGGACTGTGGGGTGGTTTCACACGCAGGGATTAGAATAAGACAGGCGTAGGTCTCAGTTAAATGTGGATGTTAACGTAGCTTTTATAAACGTGCCTTCGAAAATATAACATGACTGGTGTGCATCCCAAGACAAAACAGTGATATGTCAGGGCAGGTTGTTTTGAGTTCAGACGGATCAAACATGCAGTTTAGTCCAGGACTAGGCTTAAGCTTGGCCCGTTCCTTGAATAACAGGGCATCACGTTTAAATGTATGCCCCTAGTGTTTTCAGGTGTCACTGTTTTATAACCATGCACACATTTGTAACAATATGCCTGTCATTGTGACTTGCTGTTGATAATATTTGTGTGTTTCTTAATGCCTGTTCAGAGAAGGATATTTCAGAGCAGCTTTTTAAGCCCTTGGAGTTGGGGACTCAGTTGGAGACGCAGTTGGAGACTCAGTCATGGGAAACTACAACAATGATAAGTAAGGCTTTCTGATGTGTTGAGAGCAAATGATGTATAATACTAAGAGTAGGTCAATATAAATGGGATCTCATTTTCTCCAAAATGATTAGTTGAACCCACCGGATGCATTGAAGATAGAGTGACCGTGACCGTACCACTGATCACTGCAGGTAAAGCAGCTCACCTTCATCATCATCAGTCTTTTTTGAAACGGCTCACATCAATAGAAAACAGGAACACTTCACCACTTTTTGGTTCCTTTTTAAAACCGCTGCGGCTAAGGTCATCAATCCTGCTCCTGGAGATCGACTGTCCAGAGAGTTCAGCTCCTGACACACCTCAATAAACTAATAAACATCTTCACGGTCGCTTGAAGATTACAGAGGAGGTGTTTAACTCTACAGGACAAGCGATCTCCAGGAATAGGGTTGACAATGTACAGTATTCTTTCTATTACTGATAGAGTTGAGAAGGGGCGGAAACTTTCCATGGAAACTTCATCTGGGGAATTTTGGAAATATTCCAAGTTTGAAATTTACAGGAATTGATGGGAATTATTTAGAAATTTTGATTTAAAAACAAAATTAATAAAAAAATATTTTGTTTGGTCATAATCTGACATGCATGCAAGATAATACAGATTATTATAATTTTTTACTTTTTTGACTGAGCAATTTAATTCTTTAATTCTTTAGCACTTTAATTCTGAAAAACGTATTTTATTTTAGTGGTAATGAATATTCAAATGAATAGCCTTCGGCTAGATGAATAACTACTCCTCAATCAGCATGCTTGCTAAAACAAACTATAACCTAGTATTACTACATACACTATTGGGGCCTGTACCATGAAGCCGGTTTAGGTGGCTAGCCTTTAAATGAATTCAATATGTGACCAAAACTCAATTTCAAACTTAAATACAATCTTCTCTTCTTTGTTCTATGACAGAACTGTTTGATAGCCTGTTGGTGGGAGACTAGTGGGAGAATAGCTTCAGGATCAAAGCTTGAGTTGACAAAGAAACTGCTTCATGGTATCAACAAAGCTTGATCACGTTGGTTTGGTTTTGTCAACTCAAAACTAATCCTGTAACCCTGAGTTTGTTCAGCAACATTCCTGGTACAGGCCCCCGGTCAAAAGTGTGGATACATTACAATTTTAAGTGATCATCCTTCAAGCCTGAAGTTTCTTGTTTACAAATAAAATAGTAATAACACATTTTAAATGATCACACATTATATTATTAAGCAGCACAAAATCGATGTGATTTTTTTCCAGAAGGAGATTACCTGGAAGAAGTCTGTGAGCCAGGGCCAAGTATGTTAACTTTTCATAGCTTCGCACATTCTTCAGTCGGCTGTTTCCATTTCACCCTGTTAACAATCAACGCTGTCATTTGTGAAGTGTCTGTCTGTGAAGGTGCTGGTGAAGAGGTTGTTGGCTCTTTGGACGGACAGCTGGAGGAGATTTTTGGGATGCTGAAAAAGAAGCTGAGCGAGGACGCAACTTTCACACCCCCTATACGAGCTTTTGTTTCGAATTTCTTTCAAATGAAAACGGACAGTGTGCTGCAGTCTGCGCTCTTTTCCTTTGGTAAAACCACAGAGACAACAACCAATCAAATGACTCTTCAACCACCTGCAGGTCCACGGAGGAAAGTGATTTTAGGAGCCCGTCGATCAGTCAGTAGACCCCCGAAGAACTTAAGAAGAGAGCACCCGTACTGCAACAGCAGATCTTTAGACACTACCCAAACCCTCACGTTTTGCTTGCAGCAAAGTAGCACCCTTGAAAAGACAGACGACGTGCTCATCCCCAGCAGCCCCCCGCAGTAAATGACATGCAACTTAAGTTTGCAAACACATTCCTGGTCCTTTCGGCAGATGATTCATTAGTTATTCCAAAAAGAAAAGGTGTTTTTGTGGTTTTGGTTTGATGTTATAACTTACTCTGTATCTGAAATTACCATGGCCGTGTTAAAGGGATACTTCACCCAAAAATGACAATTCTGTCATCGTATACTCGCCTTCGAGTTGTTCCAAATCTCTATACATTTCTTTGTTCTGATGAACACGGAGAAAGATATTTGGAAGATTACTTATAACCAAACAGGTTTTGCCCCCCATTGACTCCCATAGTAGGAAAAATACAATGTTAGTCAACAGCGCCAAGAACGGTTTGCTGTCCGGCATTCTTCAAAATATCTTCTTGTTCAACGGAACAAATAAAATGATTAGGTAATTTTTCCTACTATGGGAGTCAAGATCTGTCTGGTTAAAAGCATCCTTCCAAATATCTTTCTCCGTGTTCATCAGAACAAAGACATTAATACAGATCTGGAACAACTCGAAGGGGAGTAAATGACAGAATATTCATTTTTGGGTGAAGTTTCCCTTTAATGTTAACCGAATACAGAATAGGTCATTTTACATGGTTTTAATGTAAATAATGCCGCCATACAAACATCCTGACAATTTTAACTTCGTAATAGAATGCTGGTTTATGGTAATGAGATTCAGGTCAATCTCTTTTCTTTTATGAATTGCAGATAGATGCAAAAACATTATTTACTAACATTTATTAATTTTTTTTAAGTGAGCATTACGTTTACACTAAAAATACAATTACGTAGTGACTTAAAGGTAAACACAGTGTTCAAACCCAGGTAAGGTGACTGTTACTGTTTTAATTTGCCATTTATTAGCAAGATGTGACTGAATAAAAACAATCCTCCGTTGCTGTCTCTTTTTAATGCCCGTCTGTTTTTGCGTTCATGATTGAGAAGCCTGGAACAAGGCTTTATTTGATCATTTTATTGTAAATTATGATTTATCGAGTATTATGTCTGATATACAAACATTGTTTAACACTAGCCTTGATCATACACGTTCAACAAATGACAGATTTGACAATAATGGCTATGACCACAAAAAGTGTTCTCATAATCCTGTGCCTTTTCAATAAAAGAGTATCTCAACTGATAGAGCGCAACAGTGCAAGGTTGTGGGTTCAATCCCAGGAAACACGCATACTGATCAAATGTATAGCTTGAATGCCCTGAAGGACACTAGATATAAATATACACAGGAGACATAAAGTTTACTTAAATATTTTATTTCATTGGCCAGCAGCGTGGAAAGATTTTATAAAACAGTTTAGAAACTGAACACTGGTGAAAAAGGCTTCATATAGTATTACGATGATTTCCCTGGTTAGGAAATCCCATAGGAAATCCCACACAACTTTCTGCTTATGGCTGTTTCCTGGAAATCATATCTTTCCTGGATCCTCCTTGAGTGTAACAGTCCGGTTAAATACCAGCTGGGGGAAGAGTTGATAAAGATGCGCATTAAAAAAACTGCTTTTTCCACTATGTCAAAGCCCCTCTTTTTGCAAACGTACCTTTTCTGGCGTGCTATCCGGATCAACAGAGAAATAACCCAGTCTCTCAAACTGAAACTTATCAAACACTTTGGCTGTGCTCACAGACCGGTCCACTAAGGCACTTTCAACCACATCTAAAGAATCCTAATGACAAGAGAAAAAGTAATGGATCAAAAAACTGTGGACAAATACGATATGAAAAATGTGACAATATTATCATTTGTTTTACATGTAATGTGTAAACACGATTTAAGGTTAAAAAAACACTGTATTTTCCACATACCGTGCATGTTTGTATTTACTCTCTGAAAGGCGCAGATGTTTTACAAAGCTCATGGCTCTGAAAAGCGAGGTGTGCTGTGATTGGCCAGTTAACCAGTGTGTAGTTATTGGTGGAATACTGCAAGCGTGTGACGGCAATGTCCATATTTGGAACATCAGCTTCCTCTTCAATTGTACTGACAGGTACACACACCTTACTTGCATATACATTTGGGTGGTCTTAGTCAAATCAGACCACCAACTGACGTAGATTTGTGGGGGTGTGGTTACACGAGGGGTTTCAGGCAGGTCTGGGTGAGCATTCGCTTTTAGAAATCTTTTGTTCTGACAATTCCGAATTTGACGTGTCTAATACATGCACGGGCAACTTGTAACACACCAAAGACACAGAAAAACACAAATTCGCGCCATATGACCCCTTTAATAATTCACATTAACTCTGTGGTTGCGTGCTTTGAATTTTCTAGCAGTAAAGCCTATATTATTTTATAATATTTTGTGTGTTTTTGTGTATTGCCTTACAGGGTTAATGTCACTCAGGAATCCTGCAGGGACCTCTGCTGGGTCCTCTGGGTTTTTATGGAGGAAGCTGCAGAGAGAAAATTTGATCACTAACCGGTGCCCAAAGTGTGCTGCGGATTTGGCTTCAACTTGGCTCAACACACCTGTCTGGACATTTCTAATCTGTTTTGTGAGACCTTGATTAGCTATTCAGGTGTGTTGGGTTCAAGCTACACCACCCAGGACCGACTTTGGACACCCGTGCCATAGATAGACAGTCAAATGGCACAATGTTAACAAAGTAATTATGATTCATTTTTCGAGCCGTGTCAAAATAAAACAGAATCCATGCAGAAAGACAACAGGCGTTTCAGGGAGACTAAAATCATTTAGTTTAGAGGAAAAGGACGAGACTTGTTATGTTATTTTCGATTTGACACGAAGTGTCAGGGATTTACAACTACTCTAACCTGCTTGTATGTGGGATATCAACACTATGCTGCCTCAGAAACACTACCGACAGAACTCTTTAGAGGAGTTAATGATAGAAACTTACAGGCGTTCATAAAGGCGCACTTCACATTGCAGCGGCTCGCTGACCCAGTGAATAAATGCTTTGGGTTTGTCCACAGAGTCTGAACTGGCACATGTCACCTCCAACTCAGACACTTTACCACTGCCATCCTAAAACAGAGAGTCAGATGTGTTGATTATCAATGACATACTAGGTTTTGTACAATCCAAATTCAGAATGTAATAACAAGGTATAACTAAACAGCTTCTATTGACAAACATGTTGAATTTACGTGTCTCTGGGACAATATTTTAACGAGACATTGTGTCTACAAAATATTTGAATCTTTCCAAACATTCGAAAACCGATAACAGAAAACCCTGTTAACTGTTCACTTTTGCCTTTTTAAAATGAAGTATATTCTTGTCGAGCCCAAGGGAAGTGGGCGATCATTTTCAGTTGGTAAAGTCTGGTTGCACACCTTGATGACACGCTGCACTGAAATGACGTATCCTGCATGTCTCAGGCCCACCGGCTGATCTGGAGTCAGACGCTTATAGCCCTTTCTCCATCACCTACAGAAAACACAGGCCAAACGTCAGAAATGACTCTTCACGTGGTCTGCTGGTACACTTCAACCTCCCTTCATACCTCCCTGAAGTCATTCTGCTCAATAAAGAGGGTCTTTGAGAAAGGAACCACATGACTGCCCTTGGACTCACTTGCAGGGAAGTCTGGGACCTGAATCTCTTTCTGTAGAGGAAGCAAAGACGAACCAAAGTTGCCATTTTTAGATCTACTGCAGTTTCATCCATCCTCAATAAATCCATGAATCAAAATCACTGAACATAACGTACCCGTGCATTGGCAGGCAGATTGGTGATGGTGACTTTAAGGGGCTCGAGCACAGCCATAACGCGAGGAGCGGTGTCATTAAGCACATCCCTAACGCACGCCTCAAGCAAGTGTGGCTCCATGGTGGTCTGTGAAACAGTCACGCCCACCTAAAACACCACAATTGATGTCAATGTCTGAATAGTAATGCGCTGTTTTCTTTGTGGTCTTTATTTATGCGGTGTTGGCTCCTTTGCTCACCCGGGCACAGAAATTGTTGATGGCTTGTGGAGGGAAGCCACGCCTCCGGAGAGCTGTGAGGGTGAACAGACGCGGGTCGTCCCAATCCCTGCACAACACATATGACATGACATACTGACACGCTAAAGCCAAATGGTTCACAAAGTTTGACAGCTATCGGTGTAATAATTAGGATCATTCACATGAGAACAGTCCAGTCTGTGAGTTACCGAACAACTCCAGTTTCAACCAGTTTGATGATCTTTCTTTTGGAGACGACAGTGTAGGTGAGGTTGAGTCGGCCGTATTCCCACTGCACAGGGCAGTACACATCGAGAGCGTTGCACAGCCAGAAATACGACGACCGCCTGAGACGTACAAACGTGAAACATGAATGCAGGACATATCCTGTTCCCACCAAGACGCATTTGGTTGGAATTTTTCGGTGCTGTACCTGGCCTGGAACTCTTTGGTGCAGAGAGAGTGTGTGATGTCTTCAACGGAGTCACACAGACAGTGTGTGTAGTCGTACGTGGGGTATATGCACCTGTAGACACAAAACAAGATAAGAGTGGCACAACATCAGGCTTGACAAAACTACTGCCTGTGAATTCTCACCAGGTATCTCCCGTCCTGTGGTGTGGCGTGTATTTGATCCGGTAGGCCACCGGGTCCATTTTTCCATCTTCCATGACCAGTTTCATCCTGAGAGTGACCTCTCCCTCCGCAAACATGCCCTTCTTCATCCTTTCAAACAGAATTAGAGACTCCTCCACGGGCCGATCTCTCCAGGGTGAGGGAGGGACGTTGTGACCCTTCAGCTCCTCACCACGCTGGTGGCACACGTACGCGTGACCCCTGAAGTCCGAGAAACAACGCGTTTTATCTTTTTCAACATCGCCAGGAATGACATATTTGGCTTTAATTGCTCCATAAGCTCACCTGCGAATGAGATCGACAGCAAGGTCGTAGAGACGCTGGAAGTGATCTGACGCGTGCGTGATGTCATATGGTTTGTACCCTGAGCAATGACAGACATGAACGTGAACTACTGGAGAATGGAATCTTTTGCTTTGGGGTTGGAAATGATCGGGAACAAATTATCTTGATGATTTTTCAAATGACTATATTATGAATATTTCTGGCTCATGAGACTTAAGCGTTAACTATGAATCCTCACCCAGCCACTCCACCATGTCTTTGATGGCGGTGAAGTATTTCTCCTCCTCTTTCTCTGGGTTTGTGTCGTCATAACGCAGGAAGCAAATGCCGTTGTTGGCCTTCACAGATACAGATGAAGTCAGACATCAGCATTGTCTAGCTGTTTATGTGTGTGTGTGTTTGTGTACCTTGGCAAAACCAAAATTGAAGTTAATAGCTTTGGCATGACCGATGTGCAGAATGCCATTGGGCTCAGGAGGGAAACGCGTGCGGACCTATAGTGACAAGAAGAATGGCAAATGATTTTAACAGCAAACAGAGATATGTGAAGTCAACACAAATCTAGCATTGACCCCATTAATGTTCTTTTCTTAAGACGTGTAATATTGTACCTGTCCACCAGTGGTTTCCAAGTGCTTCTTCAGTAAAGTCATGGTGTTGGGGGTCACAATATAACCCTCCGTCTTGTAATTCTCTCCTAAAGAAAATCAAATCAGAGAACTTAAATCACTTTGGTAACTCTCCACTGTTCACCCTGCAGCCAGTTCTTATTTTTACCGCATACAATTATTTTTCCCTTGTTTTCCAAATCCATCTACACATTTACAAATATCTAACCAGTATTAACCCATGATATGTGTACTTAAAGATTACATATTACGAGATATGTAAATAACATTTCACGTGGTGTTATGTTGCCGTGTGAGAATGTAAGCAGTCTGCCAAGTTGTAAATCCAAAGGTGAATGAATAGCAAAGTTATTGGCTTGTAAAAAAGGGAGTCAACTCTGAATCACGCAGACGAGTCGTCCCAAGTCCGAGTCGCCAACCGCCGCAGATTTACGTCACTACATATAATCTCCGCCTACGTTTTGCTAGGACTGCCCGCCAAACACTGTAGCTAGTGAGCCTCATTCGCGGTAGACCAATCACAGCAGACTAGATCATCTGACCAATCAGATCAGAGTAGGCTGGCGGAAACGACGGGGTCAGACGGATGATTTGCCAAACTAATCATTTGAGAGCCAGTCAAGAAGTAAGGTAAGAAAACTTCCCATTACAACAAAATAATAGTGTCTTTACACCTTGTACGTGAACTTGTTGATAGACACTACATAAACAAAATAGGACCTTAAAAATGGAGGAACATTTACTCTTTAAGAAGCAATATGACCTAAGATATCAAGTCAAGTTTCAAATTAGTTAAGTAAACTTAATTCCAGTTTATTTTTCATATTCCGTTGACTTAAGAAAACAAAACTTAGTATCTTAATGCCCAGTTTCACAGACAAGGCGTAAGGCAAGTCCCAGACTAAAATGAATGTTTGAGCAGTCTTACCTAAAAATAACACCTATAAACATCTTAAAATATGTCAGCGCCTTTGTTTTGTTTCAAGATGCACACCATGTTTTTTACCATGGCAATTTACAAAAGTAACTTAAATATCCTAATTTAACTGAGGGTCTGTGAAACCAGGTCCAAGTCTTTTTTTCTTCTAGAGTAAATGTATTTTGACTTAAGATTTTTTATATATTTCCACCAGAAAATGAGACAAAATGTAAGAAATGTATTCTTCAGCAGTTATTTAAGACTGACTGATTTATGTCAGGTGATTTCGGACATTGTCCAGATGTTTCCTGATGATTCACTCTATGCTAAAGACTGTAGTGTTTCTGGGAAAGTGCAAATGACCAGACACGGTGATGTTCCGCGAGGTGAAGTCTCACCTGGCTTGTGGAACTTGAGAGCTTCACCTCTCAGCTGCTCCATCAAAGATTTCCCCTCCGTGTTCCCGTCACCTATAGAGGAAGAGACGGATGTCAATTTCATTACTGCAATGTGAAAAACAATCTTTCAGCATTTCATTTTGTGTCAGTTTGAAATAAAAAGTAACTGCATTCCAACATTGTCATGATCGCTGAGAATAATCTGGAGATCATTTAAATGAAAAACGAAACATGATGTATGCACAAGCATTCTTGCACCACCGAGTCAATACATTTATAAATTATACTTCATATCTATGTTTCGTATTTCTGAACTTAACACTTAACAACAATGCAATAAAAAGCGCTTTAGAAATACATCTGAAACGAAGGAACGCTTCTGTCAGATGTGGCTTCCTCACTTGTCTTACCGTTCACAACAGAATCCTGTTTCGGCTTCAGGTCCTTCTCAACCGCTTTGGGTTTGGCTGCCTGTGAGGAGAGAATCAAGAAATGAAGAGCCTTTCAGAGCTGCGTAGTTGCCATTATCAGAGTTCCCCGTGTGGAAACATACCTTGGGCTTTTTCTCCAGGTCTTCTTCGGTTTTCGGACCCAGAAGATGCAACACCTGAAAAGCAGCACGCTTTTAAAATGACCAAACTAATAAAATGATCAAACTTTTTTTATAAACACACACCTGCATATCCACTTCATTCTTTAAAATCTTGCCATCAGCCCATTTGAGAGCAGCTCTGGCCTCTCCTGAAAGCCACAAAGTGAAAGTTTTACTCCGCTGCACAATACATCACGTACGTAAAGTAGAACCGACACACACACTACAGGCTCTCACCAATGAGCAAGCCCATGTTGAAGCGATATCTCTCTACCAACAGCTGATCCTTGTACTTCCTGATGATACACTCCACCTGTAGAAGAATCAGAGACATGTTACTAGCTGACAGCCGTAACAATGACATCAAATCCTTTCAAGAAGAAGTTTGAGATTTGGTGGAAACATTGGGAAGTTCTGAGGCTACTCTCTAGTATTGCTATCCTTCATTTAACAACAGAGTTGGCATTTGTGTTCAAACGTTTGTCCGTCCGTGTGTTTTATCACTTTCTATACATGTGGCAAACGCCAGGCACAACTTTATACTGTGGCTTCAGATTGCTGAAAGAGCGGCCCTACCGCATCCTCGATCTGCTCAGGTGTGACCACCACACCAACTCCACAGAACGTCTCAAACGCTTTCTGGTCCACAGGGTCCTGAGGATGACTCTTCACAAAGTCCAGCGCAGCTGAAGAAAACGAGACGGTGGGTTAAAATATCTTGGTAGCAACCATCATACAGTCTGTAATGAAATCCCCAATCTCCGAACAAACATAAGACACGTGTATGTTGCACAACATTCTTTCACCTTAGAAATATTTGAAAGTCGCAGCACATTATTTGTGGTCTGTGCATTTATTCGTTTATAGTCCATCAAGTTCACTACATTTGGAAATTCTGGCCTGTTTATAATTCGCAGAATATCAAAATCCTCAAAAGGCTCTCTTATTGTTAATGTAAATACAATGTTTCCATCAGGATCCTATAGACACTTCAGTGGTTCGTGTAGCCAATAATGTAAAATCACTATCCTGAGAAGCCTTTGTATCATTTTCTTGTAACATTTTTCGTTTTTTCCTTCACGACATTACTTTTGTGATCAAACATATTCTGTGGCTTTTTAACAATGCGAACTGTGGAAAGTGCTACAGAAATAAAAGTTACTGTAACTCAACAAATCTCCGATGACCCAGCAAAAGCCCGTTTAGAAAGTTAAAGGCTATATTACCGCACACGAATACAGATTTCAAGGTATACCGAGGTTTGAAAGAGTCAAGGTTTTAAAACCACTCAAATTTTCGGTGATACCGTTTCTAAGGTATGAGCTGCGTTTACACAAAAATACATCATTAAGTCATGGAATGCAATGTTTGATGTTTAGGCCTAATATACGGGCTATGACAAAAATAAACTTTTTGAAAGAGTATTATTATTTTAAGGCTTTATGTTTACCTGACATACATGTTCTATGAATGTTGGTTAAAAGTAAAAATGTATTTGTGCCCAGTTGAAGAGTTGAGTATACACAGACATTTTTACTGCTGTAATTGCAATACCTTGAAACCGTGACACTTTTGCTAAAGTTATCATACCGTCAAATCTCATACCGGCCCATGCCTGGCACATGTTGGTGCACTTCTTTGTATAAGCATATCAACATCATGTTAGTTTCACTTAGTTGCTCTTTACAAATGTCCTCACATTAAATATGAATCATTGTTTATGTTTACGTTTGTGCATTTACCATACGAATGCAAGTTACTAGATGTGACGACAGAAGTTACCTGCCAGCTGCAGATCGGTGGTTACTTTTTGTGTGATGATGTAATCTGTGAGGAAGGACTGTCGGTTCTGATCTTTGAGTCGAGTCACCATACTGTACAGTAGAGTCCCTGCGGTCTTATCAATGCTGGCGGACCCCAGCAGCCCTACAGCCTGCACAACATCAATGAACACACCTGTCATTCACAGGAGCAAACACTGGACAAACTTCTCATAAAGGATGTCTGTCATGCATAGGGCTTGTCCCGCCTGCTCGCTGCACTGCATTACAGTATGTCACACACATTATGTTTACGGTGGTCGTACCTGCTCAATAGCTTTCTTGAGATTCGAAGAGATGGTCTCATTTTTTTGAGTTTCCTTCGCTTTCTGTTCACTAAGACCAATTAACATGAAGAGAGAAACCACGTCCGCCATTTCTGCTGCCAGCGCACGCACACTACTGCGCTTCCGACAACTCCACGGGACTCGATCCTCTTTCTCCAATCAAATTTAACTTCGCGGATCCGTCGACCAATCAGATTCATCATCGGCGTGCTGCTCTTGACGAGAAGTTGCATCAGACGTGCATTGCCATGCGAAATATGAATTTGTCAATAATTGTCATCTTTGAAATATATACATAAACATTAAAGCCATAAAGCCAAATAGGATACATATAAATGAGGATATAAGCCTACAGGCGTTGACCATCGTTAAAATAAAAAGACTTTTGCTTTGAAGTCACTCCGGGAACGTTTTCTTATGTCCAGCTAAACTCTGTGAAAGTTATTAAAATACTCTTTTGAATGGATTTTTCATTGACGAGTAAAGATTTGTTTAATGACCTATGTGTATTTAGTTATGTATGTTATTTTCCGCTGATCGGCACATAGTTGTTATTAAATTGTTAAAAAATATGGATTTAAATTTGTTGTAAGGTCACATGTCTTGAAATGTATAGAAATAACTTAAAAATTGTGTACCAATAATAACGTGAATAAAATGTGTCCAAAGGGGGAAAACATGAGATTTCAATGCTCGCGCCCCCTGGAGGACAGCCGAGTTTTCCTCACACACAGGTATTAGCTAATAGCTAGCAACACTTCGAGCTAAATGGATTATAGCTCGTGGAGAGTGCACACTTATTTTAGGTAACATTAATAATTAAATATATACGGACACGTGCTTGTCTTCGTGATTTTACACTTGCGTTGTTGCTACAACTAACAGTATTTGTAAGTTGTTTCACTTTTGATTTGTGCAAACAGATATTTTCTCATATGTACTTCATAGCATCTATAATCCACAAACTCGTCTATCTTCTAATACATGTCCTCGGTTATTCTGTTATTAGCTGACGTCTTCATCTGTCCTCATGGTGTAAGACTGGCATCATGTCCAAGCATGTTGTGCTCTCTGCTGGATGTAAAGCATGGAGGTCTCTCTCGTGCCCGCGCGCAGAACTCTGGCTGGATCTCACACTGGGATGCGGTCAGACTTTTCGGTAAAATCTAAATCATGAATCCACACCTTTTCTGTATTTCTTCGTTAATGTTTGTGTTTCTAGTTTATTTCTATAGCGCTTTTCACAGGTTTCCTACATAGGAAAAATGTAGGGCAGAACTGAACTTTATCCACTGGGACAGGTGTTAAAGGGGTCACATGATGCGAATACGTGTTTTTCTGTGTCTTTGGTGTGTTATAAGTTGCCCGTGCATGTATTAGACATGTCAAATTGCACAAATGAAAGTGTGGGAACAAAAGATGCGTTCTATCTAAAAGCGAATGCTCACCCAGACCTGCCTGAAACGCCTCGTGTAGCCACACCCCCACAAATCTACGTCAGGTCTGATTTGACTAAGACCACCCAAATGATACCCAAGTAAGGTGGGCGCACCTGTCAGTACAATTGAAGAGGAAGCTGATGTTCCAAATATGGTAAGAGGCGTTACATTTCCGTCACATGCTTGCAGTATTCCACCAATCACTACACACTGGTTAACTGGCCAATCACAGCACACCTCGCTTTTCAGAGCCTTGAGCTTCGAAAAAATTCTGTGCATTTCAGAGAGGCGGAGCAAAGAGGAGATACAACCATGCACGTATGTGTAAAATACAGCGTTTTTTAACCTTAAATTGTGTTTACACATTACATTACATGTAAAAAAAACATAATATTCGTTTTAGCCGCGTCAAATGACCCCTTTAAAGACAGGTGGCTCATGACAAGTTTTTCTCTTCTGGATACACATCATTTTAACAACATGTACTGGTATATCAGGCACTATAAGACCAGGAGTATGTGTTAAGAAAGTAAACAGGATACATTGTGAAATGTATTTTGTTGATTATGTGTCTTGGTATTTCTCTCAGGTGGCGTGAGACTGCAGATGGACACTGGACTGGTGTAATGCGGGGGAAAGTGTGGACGCTGACCCAAACAGAGAACACGTTATGGTACTATGTGTATGGGCATCAGATGAATCCAGGAGCAGAAAGCGGACAGAAGTGTAAGGTCAAGGAGGAGAGACGGTCAGGAGGAATGATGGATCTAAAAGAGGAAGAGGGGAAGACGTGTACACTGATGTCAGATCTTGACCAGAAAGATGAGGAACTTCTAAGGGACTATTTCCAATTGGATGTTAAATTAGAGGACCTCTACAGACACTGGAGCGCAGCGGACCTGCACTTTAAACAAATAGCTAATGTCTTTACAGGTACATGTTCAATTTTATTATAGTGCTTTTATAATTTACATTGGATCAAAGCAGCTGTACAAGAAAACCAAAACCAAGAAAAACAACAAGCGTTGTTAGGATCAATCTTAAAAGTGAAATAGAAGAGGGAATAAAGCAAACGCATACACAGACACAAACACGTATAAACACGCATACATAGACATTGTATACAATGTACTACTCACATGGTATTACTGTAAGTCTTACAGATGAGCTAAACATACTTTAGATATGTTATCAACAGGTCAAAGAGTTCCTGGAAAAAACTGTTAAATGTCTTTTGGATTTGTCTGATATTTCTGACTAAACGTTCACCTTTCATTATTTACATAAACACTAAAGGCCAATCAGAATTAAAGGAATGGATTATCCCAAAAAATAAATGGTAAATAAAAAAATGAAATGTTAACACTTTACATTAAGGATCATTTGTTATCATTAGTAAATGCACTAACTAACATGACGCAACAATGAGCAAAATAGTTTTTAATGTTACAGTTACAATGTTTGATTATAACAATGTATTAGTAAATAATAAAATGATCATGAACTAACAAAAATCAATCATAAATGTTGTAAAAAGGCTTTGTTTTTAAACATTTTCAGAAAATCATGTTTTTTATTGTGCATTCCAATTAATGTCAATCATAATTTTTTTATTAAGTTATAATAATAGTTATAATAAACAACTTAATAACATAATAAATAGCATGATTTTAAAAACAAAGTTATCTGTTTTTGGAAATAATCTCTTCATTGTTCATTGTTAGTACATATTAGCTTATGCACTAAGTAATTGTACAACCTTATTGTAAAGTGTTACACGAGGATTTCTCATTTAAGGTTTTGTCAGGAGTTGAATTCCCTCCCCATTCATAATGATGGCTGTGGCACATTTTATTTATATCTGTTGTCTTTGGTGTACCTCAAATTGTCCAGTTCAACCTATAACAATGATCTTCTGGCATGAACATAAAACAAACAGAATCACAAATGTCATTTTAAAGCTTATGTCTGTAAAAAACACAGATTTCGGCGCAACCTTCTGCTTTTTCTACTCTATATGGGTCAACACGATCAGAAAAACATATAGAGAGACTATTAGAAGAATATATATTGAAATGTTTCTCCAATCAAAACTTATGTTTGTGTTTTTCAGGAGTGCGCATGTTGCGTCAGGACCCCGGCGAGTGTCTTTTCTCATTTATTTGTAGCTCTAATAACCACATCTCACGGATTCAGGGGATGATTGACAGACTGTGTCAGAGCCTCGGGACACCCCTCTGCACGCTGGATGATGTGGCCTACCATGATTTCCCTCCTCTGCCAGTTCTGTCAGGTATACCAGCACACTAAATCTGTATTTTATTAAGTACCACTGCTTAACGCATACATAAATAGGACCGAATGAGAGCACAATTGTATTTTCAGGGGTATGATAAACATGAAATTTGAACGGCCACCAGATACTAACAGTCAATAATACAGTTTAATATACAAACACAGTATAGAATTCTGCCAAATTCCCCATATAGATACAGATGTGTCATATGTACAAATGCGTTACCCAGTATCATCCACACCATAATGAAAAATGATGAACGTGCTACAAAGGTTCAGTTTTCTGTGTGTGTCTGACAGATGCTAGCGTGGAGATGCGTTTGCGTGATTTAGGTTTTGGCTACCGTGCACGCTTCCTGCAACAGAGCGCTCAGCTCATCGTGAACTCTCACGGTCCGGACTGGCTCAAGTCGCTCCGCAGCGTTGCCTACCTGCAGGCCAGAGATGCGCTCCGAGCGCTTCCTGGAGTTGGTCTCAAAGTAAGTGTACATTTAGTCAGCACAGTCTTTGGAATCAAACTATGATTAGAAAGAGGTGTAAGACATTTGAGATGTTCTAGAACCATATTTACATACGACAAACTTTTTACATCTAATAGTGGCTCATCAGGTCTTTGAGGCATAAGCGTTACCTGGTTGAATACTGAGGTTTGTTGGTGCCATTCGTTGCGTATGTTTCTGGCATAGAGCGATTGTTCTGGCTGTGAGTTTGCAGGATACATCTATCATATATGTCTTGCCTCTTTGAGATGTATTTTTGCCTGGTGTTCAGGTGGCCGACTGTGTGTGTCTGATGTCACTGGACAAGGCCGAGGCTGTTCCTGTGGACACACACGTGTGGCAGATCTCCAAACGTGACTACAACTGCGCCGCCGGTAGCAGCCACAAGACCCTGACAGATAAAGTCTACAAAGACATTGGTTAGCGCATTAACCTTGAACAAATATCAGCTAGTTTATGCTATTCGTTTAATAATAAGACCAATCAATCAAGTCACTTTTAACATAAAACGGACTGGAATAAAGGTGTCGTTTTTGTTTCTCTGTTCGCAGGTGATTTCTTTAGAACCCTCTGGGGTTCTTATGCGGGCTGGGCTCACTCGGTGAGTTATACTGCACTACATTCATCGGATGTACTAAAACGAACAAAAAATGTTATCGCACATTTTGTTGACCTCATTTATCGCCTTCTGTGCGTTAGGTACTTTTTTGTGCTGATCTTAAAAGATTTCAGAAGCTGAAGGAAGACATTCCTGTCCTGAAGGATGAGAAGGAGCCAAAAAAGATCGATAATGGAGATGAAGAAAAACTGAAAAAGAGGAAAAACAGCAGAAAGCGTCGGAGGACATGAGTTATGATACTGCAGATCATGTCATCTGATCCATTCAAAAATGGAAACTCATCATTTACTCACGCTCATGTCATTTCATATCTGTATGAATTACTTTGTTCTGTTGAATGCAAAGAAAGATATTTTGAAGAATGTTAGCAATTTTTTGTTGTGGGACATCATTGACTCCCATAGTAGGAAAAATGGTTGTCAAAGGTGCCCCAGAACTGTTTGTTTTGCTTAATTCTTCAAAATAAATTAATACAGGTTTGACCGTAATTGATGACAGAATTTTCCTTTTTGGACGACCCTTAAAGGAGTAGTTCACTTCAAAATGTGACCCTATTGATTCCATAGTCAGTTTTATGCCTACTACGAAAAGTCAATGGGGGCACATTTTGAAGTGAAATACTCCTTTAATACAACGTGAAAGAATGAATTATTGGTGTAGTGAATGTGTTGCATTTGTGTGGATTTCAAACTGATTGATTTTATTTGTGATTTTAAAGAAAAGGAAACGTGTTTGTGTGCTGCATAAATCTGCATTTCAACACACTCAAGAGTTTCTTGTTCCATCAGGCTTTGTGAACCAGTCAGTAGAAAACTCTTTATAAAGTTAAGAGTTTGTAGAATGTACAATTCACCTCCTTCAGGTGGTGCAACCATCACTCACACATTTCATTTTGTCATCAACTAACCCAGGGGTGTTCTGAAGAGCCACAGAAGCCCAGGTCGTAACCCCAACTGAACTCCAGAACAAGCTAATATGGATTGCCTGAAAATTACAGGCGATTGGTTTGAGTAAAAACGTTTATTGACTAACCCTTCATATCCAGCTATATACCTTGCGCAAGTACAGTGAGGGACCACTAGATGGCCCAATAGTTGAAGTCATTGAGTCTGGATTTAAAGACTGTTCCCTGCAGTCCATTATAAAGGCCTGATCCTTTGAACCCTAAACATTCTCAGATTCAAACCTTACAGAGGACACAATAATGTTGTAACAAACCTAGCCAGCAACTGACACCTTTAGGGTCTAGGCCACTTCCTTCAATTAAATCTGTGTCTGCTGCCATGTTTACAAAACGGCTCCTCGATCGCACAGAGGAATGCGATTGCAAATTGATGGAGGGCAATGTTCCGTCTGAAGCTTCATTACATATAGTTGATATATCTAACATATTTACACATCTTATCTATCCTCAATGTACAGAATGGGGGGCAGTTCTTTAAATGGGTTTACAGGGGGGGCCCGACCATGAAAAGGTTGAGAACCACTGACTTAAAGGGACAGTTCATCCAAAAATGAAATTCATTTACTCACCCTCAGGTTGTTTCAAACCTTTATACATGTATTTGTTCTAATCAACACAGTGAAAGATATTTGGAAGAATGTTAGTCATTTCAGTTCCGGGACATCATTGACCACCATAGTAGAAAAAAAGATTTTTATTGGTATTTTTTTGTTCTGTTGAACACAGATATTTTGAAGAATTTAGGAAAACAAGGAGTTCTCAGGCACCTTTGACTACCATTTTATTCTTCCTACTAGGGAAGTCAATGATGTCCTGGAACTGAAATGACTAACATTCTTCCAAATATTTTTCACTGTGTTCATATTATAATAATTTATATGTATGAAATGAAATGACATGACATGAGCGTGAGTAAATGATGACAGAATTTATATTTTTGGATGAATTTTAAGCATTGCCCAGTCTAGTGTATGAAATGTTAGCAGCATCTAACTTCACTAGTTATGTATATTATTCTGCATTTCTGTCAATAGATCTGCCAAAACATTAAACACTGGACCTTTAAGTGTGCAGTTTATTGTGCTCTCTCAGGCATTTTTTTATTTCTCGTCACACTTGTCTTCCAAGGTTCCCGGTATAGTAGTAATACTTAGTGATTTAAATCTTGAATAAAGTGTTTATTTCGAAAATGTAATACAGAGTCATTTTTTTATTCTTATTTTTCTTACATTTTCTAGATTGTGCAAAGTGTATAAACATGCATGTAAGCAATATGCATTCATCTTTTACAGTTTGCTGTATCTTCTTGTCACTTTTTTTGCTGGTGGGTATAGAACTCTCCTTTTTAATCCCACAAACAAATCCTTACACTACCCTATCACTTTTTGGGTCACTTTGTCAAGGTTATGAAATAAAAACATGTTTTCTAGTGTCTTCTAAACATTTGCCTCTTTTCTGTGTTTGTATGTGTGCAGTGGCTTGTGTAATTCAGAGACTCATCTTTATTGTTGTTAGTTATGACAGGCTTCTACATCTGACATGAAGTGCAACTCCACTCCATATGATGAAACCTTTTAGAACCTTGTTACCTGTACCATTGAATAAGCTCAAAAACATATACATTCATACCATCTACCCAAAGAAACAAACAGGGACACTGAAATAAGAGAGATTGGATTGAGCAAGTATCTTATGTAAGGATGACCCATGCCACGCTGCAATGTTCTTTCACTCGGAGACTTGCCAATGGCACGATAACTCACACAGCAATGTTTCACCAGGGTACCAAAGATTTTCAAGCAAATATGGTATGTTGTCTGTACATTTCTGTATGGTCAAAAAAAGTGCTTACGGTATTCAGAGAAGCACACTGAAAGTACAAAGATTCAAATGTCAAGGAAAGTCTCTGTTGTTGTGTTCCTAACTTTAACTTTCTATGTAACGCATGCTCATAATGAAATATCACCACATTTATAATTGTTTATAAGCAAATATTACTGTTCTATTTTTTTAACTCTTCCGGAGTAGACATACCAAGAATTATGTGCAGTACATATATACGGGGTTAAAACTAGTTAAATGAGAGCCACCTGGACGCATAATGAATAATACACTGATTTAAAGGTATAAACACCTATAAGTATCACACATTATACAACACAATCACGGCCATGTGTGTCAGAAAACAGAGTGCGAGGCCTAGCATATAGTGCAGACGCTGAGTGTGGTGTCTGGCGATGCTAAGTGTGTGATGTCATTACCCCTGACTGGGCAGCCATTGGGAAACATGCACAAACACGTGAGGAACAGGCGACTCGCGCTACCTGATAACTAGGCACTAGGCAAAACAAATAAGACTAGCTTTTTGTTAAAGCTGTCTGTCTACGTTTTTTTAAAGCAGCAATTGTCAGTTAGTCCGTTTTTATCCATTTAATGTGTATTTCTGTTTCTGCTCGTCTGTGTCTCACCTCCTATGGACAGTTGATAAGAAATAAGGTGATTCATGTGGTCAGTGCTGGAAATAGCTGAGGTTCACTAGGAAGACTCTAGTTGGGGACATTTTTATATTTTTAAACCCCAGATCCATAAAATGCCACTTTATGAAATATGCAGTGTTTGGGGGCAAACGGAAGCTCTCAATATTTTGGGCCCCCGTGTGCCCCCCATTTCCAGCGCTGCATGTGGTTTCTCTGGATAAATTGAGGCTGGCCAGCTAAGTAGCCTTAGTAAGTGACCAGATTACCGTAATCCTGTTAACCGGCAGATGACCCGTAGGACATATTTTAAACACACACATAATCTGAAATGTTTATCACGTCCAAAACATTTTAATTCTTACAGTAATCACGTATGGTTGGAGCAGCGAGAAATATGATCACATAAGGACATGAAACAATCATTGTCAATTGAATTTTTAAACAAACAGACATGGTTGCAACATATTAAAGGTGTTTACCAATAGGACCCCACACAGGTGGTATAATGACATGATAAATGATGCGTGTGTATCGTTCTCGCTGAATATCCTCAGCATTGATTCACTCTTCTATAAGCAAAAACACCTTCTGTTGTGTCGAATCTCTTGTGGTCTCCGACTGTGCTCATGTATTACAGTGTTAAAAGTGATGCCTAAACAGGTTTTAATAAATAAGACTTGATCAATTAAAGGATTACAGAATATGCTTTTTGTGTGTGTGTGTTGTGACCGTTTCACTGTCTGTGTATGGTAACAGTAAGTGTAATGAAAGTCATTTGCTATAATCCAGTCTAGATTAACAGGATAGCGTGATAACTCTCGGGGATTATTATCGAGCCCTCCACAGACATTCAGAACCGGATGCACAAATATATAAAACTAAAACAAATGTGCTTCACAGTATAGTGGTTCTCTCTTTAAAAGAATAAGCATGAAAATGGCACTAGTTATGTGTAAAAAGCATTAGGCCTATTGATGACATACGAAATAAATGTACTAATAATAATAAAACATACTAAATGGACCAAAGAAAACTGCATACTATAGGTCATGGGTCATTTTCAGCCCTTGCTGAACTCAGGTAAGAATATCAGGCTGCGCGAGTGCGCGTTCATGCTTATGCACATGTGAGGAGAGAGAGAGAGAGAGAGAGAGAGAGAGAGAGCGAGCGAGAGAGAGAGCGAGAGAGAGAGCATGGGCTGTATTTTGTGTCGCAATGTCTCTCCAGCAGAACTGAAGGAGGTAAGGCGATATTGCGCCTGCAGGAACTATCGTGGATGAGTATCTGGTTTGCGATGGAAATACAAATGAATGCGAAACCAACGACGTGAAGACAGCAAAGGACAAAACCGAGCGTCGAAGCGTAAGAGAAATCTACCTTTTCATTTGCCAGGTTCTAGATGAATCGTGTCGAAATACACGCGTGTACTTGTGTGTGTGTAATGGAATAGCTCGTGACAGCTAACGTTACCTGCAGTCAACAGATCTCTCTCAGGTAGCGTCAATGTAAACAGATAAACATGATGCTTTATTGTTTTCTTCGTGTAGACACAGAACGTGTTCGTAATCATAACGACGGGATGCGACCGTCACGTCCGTATAAGCGCAAACTGCAGTTTGTCGTACTCCGTTGGCGCCTATGATGGGCAATGTTGCTGACTCAGAAACGCGCCACAAATGCGCCTTATTTGAAATGCGCAATACCGGTGCGCATCAACCCAGCCTTCACAATTACGTTGTGACGACGTACCTGGACCGGACCGTACCAAATAACCTTCCAGCGACGTAATTTGACATTCCCACATTCGTCGTGACGACGTAACATTGGAAGTTGCCGGGACGTGGTGATTTCCTTCTGAAGACGTACCTGTTACGTATATCCTACGCAGTGACGTACCAAATAACGTTTCTGATACGTGATGAGCACGTCATAGTGACTAAACAGTCACGTTATTAAAATCGTTTTTTATTTAATTTACACAACTTATCATCCCTCACATAGAGGATTAAATTAATTTGTGATTTAATGTGTGCGTTAAAGATGAAATGTTATGCATAACTGGAGAAATTCTGTATGCAAATATGTATAAAGCACAGTATAACGATTAATAAAACTCAACAACACTGTACATTGCAATCAGATATTTATTTATACTGTAGTACATGACATAAATAATAGAAGACTTCAACACAATATAGAGGATTTAAAGCAGATATTTGTTGACAGAGATTAATAAACATTATTTTTAAGCCTGACACTATATTCTTGTCTTACCACATACGTTTAGCAGGGTGTCCGTTTTTAGAAACAGCATCAGAAGCTTCTTTAGTCACACTCACCAACATCAGGGTCCGTTCTTTTAAACGTGCCAAATTGACCGAAAATCACTAAAATATGTGTTTACTCTCACATCTGTAAGGTATAAAGTAAATAAATAATATTAATAAACCGCTAAAGTAATATATCAGGCAGTGAGGTAAAAAGAAATGACCGTTAACGTTTAAAGGATGCGAGTGCGGGGCTCTTTGCTGAAAAGAGAACATATAAGCGCGCAGTAAATAAATAGAAACGCAGTTTTAATTGGGCTATCGAATAAAAATCCGGTTTAATAGCTGTCAGAAGTCAGGTTTATAGCATTCGTCTTGACATTATAACAGATTTTACACTAATTTTCCATACAATAACATAATAAATAGAATGACCAGTGTCCAGGTTATCCGAAGACCAGTACATCATGTTGCTACAACATGGGATTAATTCACCAATTTATTTGAGGACGTGGCTCGGACGTTTCTGGTAAGCAAAATTTCTAATGAATGGACGTTGCCAGACGTCCTCAGAACTTGGTCACATAGTAATGTCACGGTGACCAAATGAAGACGAACTGGCGACGTCGTCAGAACGTACTTTGTTTGCTGGGGGAGTCAGGTCTTGGGATCGAGCCCCTCCTTTAATAAACAAGCCTAGCGTTGCCCATTTCTATAAAGACAGAATGTGTAGACGACCTCCTGAAGTTATCAACTGTGATTCTCCCATTCCGCACAACAGCTGTCAAATCAAACGTAATTGTGATTTTCTAACTTTCCGTGCTGGAGTGAGTCATTACTTCCCAT
Organism: Triplophysa siluroides; assembly: GCA_006030095.1. Classification (NCBI taxonomy): domain Eukaryota; kingdom Metazoa; phylum Chordata; class Actinopteri; order Cypriniformes; family Nemacheilidae; genus Triplophysa; species Triplophysa siluroides. The sequence goes on along the minus strand of VCII01000010.1, from coordinate 209,870 downwards.
GACGTTTACCAGCTCGGTTAAACCTGGTACATGGCGGTTGGATACAGACTCAGTTTCAGAAAGGGAAAATTGCTTATCTAATACACTAGTTTCAAACAGTGATGTTTTTGTGTTCTTTATGGTTTAACAGTGTGATTGCATCAGTTTTTCCTCATACATTTTTTTTGCGTGTTTGTGAAAGAGAATGGAAGGTTTTTTGGTTGCACCATCTGGCTTGCATCAACTAGTTTCGAATCAGTACTTGTAGAAAGAGGGTTTCCTGTCATTTAAAACTGAAACCCAGACACAGGACTCCCAAACCACTGAATCACCTCCACCCCTTTGGCTCCGTTCAGAAGGAACTCAATACTCACATGGTCATTTCATCACAATACAGTATAGGCCTACTTTACATGTAGCCAGTTATGGTTTGATAGTAACTCCTCTTTACTTCAGATGGAGAGCTTAACCATATCTTAACTTATGAGTAGCTTGTCAGTTTACGGTTTTAGAGCATTTTTTTTTAGTGGCTATAACAGTTTCTGCATATAATCTTGAATCTTTACAGAATAGTACCGCACCTTCCAAAAACATATGACCTGCACCCATTGCCAACAAAACACAGACATATATGACTCAGTTTCACTTGCGGTTCATGTCCGGCATCTTTTAGCCGCTCCATCTTTCAGTTTCAAACAACCTCCAAATCCAGCGTTATATGCACCGTTTATATAACATCCTCACCCAAATGCAGTGAACAAACAAACTCAGTGCTCTCTCTCTCTTGCTCCAGCTGGTTGACGTGTGCACATGCTCCTCCCGCTCTCCCTGGTTGACACGTGGGCGTGCTCTTTCTTCTCGCTCTGGCGGGTTGAGCGTGGCCGTGCTTTTCCGGGAGAATTGTCCAATAAGGGACTAAGAAAAGTTGTTAGGAAACGGATTTTCATGTTCGAAAAACGCGCGGGGAGTGTATTGAGCACAGAAATACTACGTCATACATCCAACTCGTCCTTTTGACAAGTTGACCATGTCAAGCATGAGAAGACAGCACGTTTGAAGAGGTCAGAATGCAAGAAACGTGGTTTTTAGAGCCTGTCAGTCAGTGACAGAAATGATCTCCATAAACTGTAGTCTTACGGCAGAGAACAGCATCTCCATTTTCCATAATGTCTTCTATAATAACTTGTTTAATAACTGGCTGAACTGGTAGAACACTGAAAGTAAAATCTCGAACAGTGATTGCCATGGATTTGAGGCCAGAATAAATGGTAAAAAAGAGGAAAAGATGTCGTCCAGATGTTGTCCAGGAAATCATGCATCGCAGCTGTAGAATTAATATGATCAGTGAGATCAATCAGAGCTGTGACTGAATGGGGCATTGAATCTATAGTGCGGTATACGCACTTTTCAAAGTGACTGCACAGCTCATTCATACACATTGTTAATATTGTATATTTAAGCGTCAAATGCTCCATAAAGTCATACCACCCAGCCTTGTGTCCTAGGAAAACAAGTTTGTCTTCAGCCAGGTGCACCAAAGAACCGTTTGGCTTACACGGGCGAGCACACGAGCGGGTCGGTTTCATCTGTGCAGTATAAGTGGTTTTAAGGCTGCTCAGGAATTAAAGAGAGACATTCCTTTGAGGCTTGAATTGTTTATGTAAAACTGCTGCGGGCTGTACAGTTCTTTTACTCATAGCACCGCTGCTACAGAGGTTTCAAGTTTTGCAGACCAAACAGTTATAGCTGGTGAAGCTTTAATCATCTCTGAAAACAGACACAATTCATCACATAAACAGCCAGGAGAAGGACACTTAAGTTGCACAGTTGAATGGTCAGACACTGTAGTGTTTTTGAACCCTACTAAATTGTATAATAGATGTACTATGATCAATACTACATCTTACCACAGTAAACAGTTCTCTCTCACGCACACGGGTGCTACAGTTGTATATTTATTCATCGCATAATCACTAAACCCAACACACGTAATCCATATGCTTGTGTCTCTACACTGTCAGGAATGCTGTAATTCTCTGGCTGGTTAGTTCTGACACACGCACACACAGTTGCACACAGCTCTGATCTCATTGACTACAAATGGCCCTCTGTCTATGCCTGGAAACATTCACGGAAATGTACGGAAATGTCTGACTGTATGGACTCGGAGTGTGCATGTGAGAGAAGAGAGACCAGCTGCTGTAACAGACGTCTCTTTCAATCGATGCAGCGGCCACCGTGTGACACTTTCTCTAGGTTGTCTTCTGGTTTAGACTTTTATTAGCCTTCAGTCTTTATTTCTCATTTCAAGACAAAAAATAAAGTGTTTTTTTTCTAGGTGTTTAGGGTGTTCAAGGCACTGTTTGACAGGCACAGGAGGCCTATCACGGTATGATCATAAAATATAAACATGACTTTGTTTAAAAAAAAAATAATAATGAATGAATGGTTCTGTATACTGTGTTAGGTTATATGAGACCAGTCTTCTTTTCTGATTGCACTTATGCTTTTGTTGTACTTATGCTGTCCCAATTGCTTCCATTGCCTACCCCACCTGTAAGTCGCTTTGGATATAAAAGCGTCTGCTAAATGACTAAATGTAAATGTAAATGTTGTGACTTTTGGCGGTGCAATAAATTGCATCAGATGAGAAGATGTTACTCGAGATGTAATTTAGTGTTTTCCTGATAAGAGCGGCCAGTTCGGAAGAATAAATCCATATAGACTTGAGAGTGTGAACAAGCTAGTCCAGTTTGTTTAGAAACGGTGGCAACGATAAGAAGCCATCTAAAACATCACCATCCCACTCATGACCTGTGAACAAAAGCTGCACTCGGTGTTCTTCCGGGCTAATAGCTTTTATAAAGATGTAAAGATGTGCTCACGGGTAACTTGCTACATATTATACCAATAAGTAAGCCATGAGAGGGCGTTTTATTTATTTAAAAAAAAATCCTTCCAACCTCAATGTCTAATCAATCTCGTAATCTCTGTTATTTGAAAAGGTGAACTTGGATTATTACAGCCGTGGAAAAAATTGAAAGACCATTTCAGAGACCCTTTTTCTGATTTTAAAATGGACTATTTCTAGGTATGTGTTTGGGTAAAATTGTCCTTTTTGTTTCATTCTGTGAACTACTACTTTTTATCAAATTTCAAATAAAAATATTGTTCCTACCTGTGTATTGCATTTATTTGCAAGAAATGAAAAACGGAGAAACTGGTCAAAATAACAGAAGAGATGCTCTGTATTTCTTTAGATAACAATGAACAATTTAGTTTTAATAAATGTTGCATTAGTATTAGTTGTTCACTGTTAGTTCAACCAATTGTTTACAAATAGCACTTCGTTGTAAAGTGTTAGCAATTGTTTTATGTGATGACCTCGATTTTTACATTTGCTTTTGGATGACTTTATGTCAGTCCTGAGGTTTGATTTTGTTGACACTGGACTGGACTGGACTGGCCAAAATACATCTAGAAATGTTGATTTGAAATGAAAATTTGGAGTCTCTGTTCATTTTTTCTGTGGCTGTATATAATCAGTTATTGTGACAGGCCCACTGATGCCCAGGTGACAAGGTCTGTGGAAGGTTTTGATCAAACTGTTGAAATGGTTGTTGTTTGATCTGAGGTATCAACAGTTTAGTATTAGTTACCAGGGTCATTATCCTAAGTTTAATAGTGTGTTTGTGTTTCTCTTAAGCATACGCAGCAGTAGTGATGCTTGAGGTGCCATCCCAAAAAGGTAAAAAAATCGATCTCACGAACATTCTCTGGATCGGTTCCACTTATGTGGAACGATCTGCCCGCGGCAACAAGATCTGCAGATTCTGATCTTTAAAAATTGTCTGAAAACGCATCTCTTCCGTCAACACCTGACCGATCAGTTCTGACTTCACCTTCTAACTTAGCTCTGTATACTGTGGTAGGCTTTATGATTCCAGTTTTTTTTATTGCACTTATGCTTTTTGTTGTACTTATGTTGTCAGAATTGCTTTGATTGTTTACCCACCTGTAAGTCGCTTTGGATAACAGCGTCTGCCAAATGACTAAATGTAAAAAAATGACTAAATGTGACGCGTGACTTGTCACCTACACAGATTAGATCTTTTCCCAAACAAAGACTGTAGGAAAAGATCGACAGAGTGAGTGACTTTCAGTTTGTAATAGCAGAAGGCTCCTGTTTGAACTTGTCATAAACGTTTTTATTCACAGAAAAACACTGATATACGTCTTCCTGATAACACAAGGACTAAACATGTCAGAACACATTGGCTCAAGCTGAACAAACACAAACTGCATAAAAAGAGTAAAACCTAATTTTCCAGGAACATCAGAGTTGGACGGACCACACCTGTCTGTTTCCCTCTTGGACTGTTCTGTATTCTTATTATCTTTTCATCTTTATGGTCTTCACTGTTCCCATTGTAGGTCATAAGATATGGTATAACAGCTCAAAAAAAGACAGAAGATAAAGGACGGGGAGATGCGGTTTTAAGTAGAAAACAGAGAGCATGTATGAAATGACATATTGAAAAAAACATAAGAAAGGACTTTTATCCATCTGGAATTAACTGGAAAAGCTAGTGAAAGGTTTCAAACAGTTTAAAAGTGTCTTGTGAGTTTTTTCAGCTTGTGTGCCAATTGATCCTTCTCAAAGCCCGCCCCCTTTTTCTATGTCCCACTTCAGCCAAATCGCTCCCACTGCACTAAAGTATATTTATCGTGAAATAATCATTTCTGTAAAAAGACAATAAGATCAAAATAAGTCTGCAATATGCATTGAAGTATATATTCAGGATGTGAAAGTAACTCCTAATAAAGTAAACAAAATAAAGATTGAAGCTGTGCTTGCTGTAACGACACAACGTGTTTATAGCGCTATTGGTTCTGACACGTTTAGGCAACGGGTGAAACTGGGATTATGACCATAAAGAAAGATCAAATTTTACCTCAGCAAAAATTCTGTCAATGTTGATGAGATGCAGATCATGTGACAGTCAGTCTATGAGGTAAAACTCCAGACAAGTTTTCTTGTACGAGTCTGTTTTTAAGTCAACATTAAGTCTTTAATGTTGTACATTATGACAACTAAGACTCCACAGTGACATGACTTTTATCTGGGATCATGTTCGTACATAGTGGCGAATAGCAACAGCCCTGCATAATATCGCCGTTATGATTGGCCGGTGGACTGTCAATCAAACTCCACGCGAAGGGTCTATTCAGTCAGAAGCCCATCTCGCCTATTTAATGTGGAAATCAATTATCATAAGTGTTCTCCTTTGGATCTCTGCTCAGTTTCATTTAGTTTTGTTTCATAGTTAGTTAACACTGAAGTAAAATATTGACTTTGTCAATAAGGGATGCATCTGGGGTCAAAAACAATGTGCATAGATCTCTATATGCACCATCGTTCGGTCTTTGAGATATAAGCACTTCAAGGTACAGCTGTTTCAACAGAGTGCACACTTACAGGGGACACCCCATGAAATTGTTACTTTGTTAACTTTTCTTTGCATTTAGTTTCAGGTTTCTGGCGTAGAAACGCTGACAAGTAAACACTCAGCCAGTTTGTAATGGGCTGTCCGAGTCTGAAACTGTGTCATCCAGTGAGCCGTTTCAAACTCCACTTCTAAATACAACAACATTTTCACAGTAATGCAGATCTATATTACAACTCTGGTTGTTGGCAAAATCTCTAGAATGATTGACATTAAAAGCGAATGCGTCTCTTATGCCGTATTGCTCAACAATAGGACTTTCTATTCAAGTATTTGGGAGTTTAATTTGCAGTTTCTGTGTTTGTGTCTGTAGGAGGAGAAATGAGAAGAAAGAAGTGAACATATGATTCCAACTACCAACCACAGGCATAGGTGGCTTCACCACGGAGACGAGAGTCACGATGGTGCCTCTACTCAAGCTCTTTCTGTTATTGCATCTAATTCAGCCAATCAGAAATGGAAACTCTCTTTCTCCGCCGTCCAATCCCCCAAAACACCACCTGGTTTTCTATCATGCGAAGAGCCAGACGGGCGCGTCTATCAAAAGAAAGGACCATGGACTGGCTGGAAATGTTGCATTAGAAATTGTCAGACCATTACAAAGTCATTCCAATGGGAAAAGTTCCATTAAATCATCAAATGAACAAACCGAACGCAAGAATATTGCAGATCTATTGTCAGCAAAACCTTCACATAATGGCGTTCATGAATCAAGAGTTTTGTCACCCAAAAGTCGAGTCAGAAGAAGACCTGCCCACACTGACAAACTAGCACAAGATTCTGTGGATACTGGAACACTCCGGAGCCATTCAACTGAACCTCCATTCACCAATCACAGCGTCAGCGTTATACTCAAGACTGGGCTTGAATTTAAGAACGCTGACTGGTCAACGACTGGGTCAGGCGATGTGTTTAAACCTGAAGAATTTGATTCGATGCGGTCACCAACAAACGCTCATGCCCAGTACAGACCACACGTCCAGACAGCTTTTAGTGTCCCGGCAGGCGGAGCCCAAGCGCATACAGATCCAACAGTCAACCCTTCCGCAAGTACAGCAGCTAATACAAATGATGATGTCCAGACTTCTTCCAGTAGGACGGCCCAACGGGACATTCACGGGACTCGATTGGAAACAGGTAGGCAATATATGCAATAATGCTGCTTGTACATTGTGCTGAAATTCTTATCTTACTTATTTCAATGTCATTAGGTTCTCACTTATTTCTATTCATGATCCAAAAATAATTATCTCGATCAATACTAAAGAACAAACCCAGTACCAGGTACCTGTGGCGATAATAAAATGGAAATAATTGTCTCTCCATGAATTGTCAAGTGAGCGAGATGTCAAAAACACAAATGTTTTTAAATGTCGGAAACTAATTATGGTCATTTCTATGACACAAATGACAAAACCAAACTTTTGCTTTTATGTTTGTATATGATTTCACACATTTCATTTCTCATTTATCAGGCACAACCCCTCCAGCTGTACTCCAGCCAAAAAGCCCACTTTTAACCACTTTACCATCTTACAGTGGAACCCGCACAAGCACAGACCATCTACAAATAAAACCACCGTTATCAGAAGTGGACACCTTTAGTTCCAACTACTCGCAACCAACAATCACTTCAACATTAGCAACAGTATCCAAGGACCTATTAAAGGGGCCAGGAAACAAAGGAGCAGACAACATCACTAAAGATACACCAAGAGAATCTACAAATCTGACATTGTCAAGCAATACCCATCAAAAGAGCACTACGGGTAAGATTGACTGTCTGAAGTAGTCCAACCGGTTTTCCCAGTTTGGTTTATATCTCTGCTTAAAAGAGCAAGGATGATGCTGTTATCTGTTAACAGGGTGAGCTGTGCTTTTGACAAATAGGTCTGGATAACACAGCTGGTCACATTCACAAAGACCTGGAAGAAAAGCTTAACAAACGTGTGCATGTAAGAGAGGACAGGGGAAGAAAGGAGGTGGAGAATCTAGGTATGTTTAGAAAGGAGAGACAGAAGCTGGAGTTAAAGACAACGGGAAGTGAAAAGCAGAACGTAGACTGAGTAAATGTTTATACAAGACAAAGGCATACGAAATGCATCCATTGAGAAGTGGTATATTATCGGAGTTCTGTTGTTCTGTTTTCACTTCAAAAATCTAAAATAGGACACAATACAACTTTCATGTGTTCACATTTCTAAGGTTTGTTTCTGTTGGAATTCAAGGAACACTGGACTGGAATTTCCTTAAGACATGCAGAAATGCTCATTGAATGCCAAACTAGAGGGTTCTCTTTCATTTGTTCATTTGTTCTGTGGCTGTATTGTGCAGCCCAATCTTTAAGTTTTACTCTCATCCGCAAACATAACATTTTGAGCAGAATGTCATTTTAGTTGAGTGGTACCTGCATTAACCAAACTATTCTCTGTCTTGTATCAACGTTCCTCTCACACGCACATGCGCACTCTTCAAAAACGGTGATTTAATTCTTTTGACAAATTAAAAGATGTAAAATGTGATTTGCATACATTTAGAATGATGGATATATATAATGCACTGCATATTGCAAGCTAATTTTGCTGTAAGTAAATAACTTAAGTGCATTCAGATGCACTGCACAGCATAAGTTGCTTGGAAACAGACCTGAGAGTAGACAAAACATAATGGAGCGCTTGAGGTTTTCCTAACAAGTGACTTCTACAATGAAATTGTGAAAGATTACTTAAAATCACTACTTGAACGTATCATATCTTAGGTAAATACCTAAGACATTAAATAATGTGACTCCTGTTATATAATTAGGTTGTTATATAATATATATATTTTTCCGAAATGATTATAAAGAGAGCCTTGATGCCCGATGACTCCTGAGATAGGCGCAGGCTCCCCGTGACCCGAGGTAGTTCGGACAAGCGGTAGAAAATGGATGGATGGATGGATTATAAAGAGATTATGTGTTTATGTGGTCATGTTCTTAAACAGTTAATTTCTGTATGCGTTTTTTCGTATTTGGCGCTCGTTTGTACGGTGTCTCTGAATTGTCAATACACCTTTAAAAAGCTAAAAAGGCAGGAAATCGAACCCAGTGCGAATGTTTTTATGACGGACAAAAATACCAGAGGCAGTGTCTAACTGTGGTTAACACAACGTGGGGTCGTATTTATTTTTTAACGTGTGGAAATTTCAGACGCAAATTTCGGATTCTACGTGCAATGTGCTTTATCAATATTCAAGCAATAATTCTGTATTTTCTCTTTCCTCTCCACAGATGTGACTTCTTTTCTTAAGACTACCACTCCACAGCCGAGAGGACGTGGTCATTTCGTTTTCTCTGCAAAAAATGACAGATATCCAGAAGAGGACCCGTCCGTCACGCACGAAACAGTTCCATCTGTGAAGTCGAGCCGTCCCAGTCTTGTCATACCCAAGGAACCCTGTTTGAATGTTGTAGGCCCCTGCGATTTTTCCAAAGATGGAAATGAAGGTCTTAATGAATACGGATCTACCAACGGGAGCAAATTAGTATGGGCAGATCTGCATAGCACGTTGTCATTTGCATGGGAGCTGCATGTATTCGGTTCTGCGACTCTCTTCCTTCTACTGACCGCTGGTGCCGCCTTTGGTCTGGCGTTAACTCCCAGCATGCCCTGCCTTCAGCGTGGTGAACTGGTGCTCACAAATAGTCTCTTGCTGGTTGCAGGTGCTGTTAGAGCGGGCCACTTCTTTCTCGACCCATATGGGACACGAGTCCTCTTGCCACCCCCTGTCATAATAGCTTTATACACGCTATCGTTGCCACTGTTTATTTTGGCGCAGGCTGCATTGGTGATGTTGGTATTAAACGTGGCAGGAGTACCTTTGCTCCCTCCAGCCTTTCAGCGCCCCCCTCTGTTGGGAATTTTAGCTGTTCTACAGTGCACTCTCTTACTTGCTGCAGACCTGCTTTCGCCTGCACTCTCACCCTTCGTTCCAGTCGTCCTACAGAGCCTCACGCTGACTGGAGGCCTGGCAATATGTTTATGGTACCTCTTCCTGGCACTGCCACAGCTTTCACACAAACACGCAGCTCAGGCTGAAAATAAGAGCACGGGTGGACAGAAGGTGCAGGTGTTGGCACGGGTACTGGCAGTGTGTGCTCTTCTTGGGGCACTGTGCTGTCTATTGCATATTTACTCTTGTATGTGGCTGTACGGCCTACTAGGAGATTGGAGGCTTTTTCGTTGGGGTTGGTGGCTCTGCCAGTTCTGGGCACGTCTGTTGGAGCTTGCCTGGGCCTTCTTTCTGCTTCTAGTGTCCTCATGGGTCTTCTGGAGACCAAGTGGAGGCCAAATATGTAGAGCACCAAGACAAGAAGGAGCTGCCACAGAAAACCTGCCTTCTCCCGGTCAATCGTCTAACTCTAACAGCAGGCACACGTGTTGGGCAAAAATTGTTCAAAGCCTGAAAGTAAGGCAACAAAGAAAATCTGAAGGCAGTGGGAACGGAGGATCCAGCAGCAGTGGAGTGGTCGGAGAATTGCCCAATAACTGGGCAGGACAGGAGCGGTCAGGGGTGGACATTAGCAAGAGCCTGATACGAAATCGTGACCCACTTAAAGACAGCAATCACGGCCGGAATTCGAAAAGCTTTGCAGGGGGCTCAGCAGGTTCATTGTTACGGCTTCAGGCACTGTCTCAGCCAGCTCAGCGCTCTTTAAGTAGCAGTTTAGCAGATGGGGACAAGGAATCGGCCGCCTCGCTTTTTGACTTTGATCTGCGTCCCCCGACCCCAATCGACCTGAGCCGAAGCATTGATGAGGCACTTCATCGCGAGCATCTATTAAAAGGGCTGAGCCTGTTCCATCCGCTCCGGCTTCCGTCACCTCCTCCATCTCCGAGACTGTGGATGCGACGGAACAGTGACCCCCAAATTACGTTGTCAATGAGCAGTGATGAGCACACCTTGTATTCAGATTCCTCGGCAGGTCTGGGCCGCTGCATTGCTAGCGCTGTGCCCAGTCGCCAAGTCACAGCCCCTCCTACACCCACCCATCAGGGCTTCCGTTGGGTCTCAGAGGTACCAGTGCCTTCTTCTCTGTCCTGCCCAGTTTCACTGCACCCGTCCCCTAGCTCCCTAATGGCCAGTGGAGAAAACACCAGGCCGTTTCTGACCCCTGATATTGAAAGTTCACAATCGAACAACAGGGGGGATCACACTTACCTTAAAGTCGATCGACATGATGACTCTGTCAGCGTCAGCAGTGACATTGTTGACCTTTGAACTTATTTTTGGTGGACTTAGGAGCTCCTGGTGGTCTACATTATCTAAAAGCTTCAATGAGTGTATTCAGATCCTAAACCTGGGGCCGGTTGCATAAACTGTTTAGACTAGTCTTACAAGTTGGTCTTCTCAATTATTTTTTTCAAGAACGGACACAGTTACATATAAAGGTAGATCAGTCTAGTCTAGTAAGACCGATTAGTCCTGACTAACTGCTAGTCAGTGAGACTCGTTGTTAAGACACAGTCTCAACTTTATGCAGCTGGCCCCAGAGACTAAAGCACTTAATAAGTTAACTCCAAAACGTTATTGGATGTAAATACGGAACATTATATTTTCACACATACTTTTTCCTGTCAAACAGTACAGGAATGTTCTGGTTTAGAATGTTTGCTCTATTGACAGCCATCGTTAATACAGACAAAAATATTCCTTATGACGAGAGAGGGCGAGAGGCCTTCCAGAAGGTTTAAAAGCATAATTTTTTAGAATTCTTTCATTAAAAGTGTTTGTTATTTGAGCTGTAATGTTATTGTCCTTTTAGCTGTAGGTCAGCTGTTCCGTGCGTTAATAAAATTGTGTTCCCTATGTCATTCTAGTAGGATTTTGCTTTATATAAACTGTGCTTTATAGATAGGAATGTCTAATGTTTTGGTATTTCTGCATGTATCATAGAGGTTATGATTATACTTATTTTTATTTAACAAACTGAGGTAAGAGAGGTGGCAGTCAGCATTATGCCATCATATCGTCTGTTCAAGAACTTTTTTTGAGCCTTTTGTCTTTTTTGTTTTTAAGCATTATACCTGGAATACAACTTCAGGGACCAAGATCCAGAAAGCAATGTCTGGATAAAGTAATGCACTTTATTTGAATAGAAAATATACGTGCCAAAACATTTTGACTCAATGTGTTAACCAGAAAGTTTGGTATTCTTAGTTTATTCCCGCAACTATTTCCGTTTATTTTTTCCTGGTGTCCTGTTTGGTCAACTAATATTTGCTTAAATTGAGTTAACTTTAATATCAAAACAATATCAAATACAATTTGTTTGTTTGGTTTAACTTCAAATATTTTAATTTACTTACTCAAAACAACTTAATTCCCAAACAGTATAATTACGATTCACTTTGAGTATAACTGAAACGTCTACACTATATTTTGTTGTTTGTAAATAAGAATGTTTTCCGATTACTTTCAATGCATTTACTGTGAATGACAATCCTATTGCAAGAATATACTGGTTCTGATAGAATAAGGACTAAAAATGAAAAACGCTCTTGTATTTTTCTTTCTAATGCAATAAAAGCGTTGGATAAAAGGGAGATTGTTAATGCTCTGTTTCCCATTGTTTAGCTGGACTGTTTCTAGTTTTAAAATGATGGTTCATGAAAAATATATCTATCATTGACTAAGAAAGCAAAGGGCTTAAATGTGACCATCACCTTTGTAAATGAAACGGGACGTAATGTACAGTCGTGGCCAAAAGTTTTGAGAATTACATAAATATTGGAAATTGGAAAAGTTGCTGCTTAAGTTTTTATAATAGTAATTTGCATATACTCCAGAATGTTATGAAGAGTGATCAGATGAATTGCATAGTCCTTCTTTGCCATGAAAATTAACTTAATCCCAAAAAAACCTTTCCACTGCATTTCATTGCTGTCATTAAAGGACCTGCTGAGATCATTTCAGTAATCATCTTGTCAACTCAGGTGAGAATGTTGACAAGCACAAGGCTGGAGATCATTATGTCAGGCTGATTGGGTTAGAATGGCAGACTTGACATGTTAAAAGGAGGGTGATGCTTGAAATCATTGTTCTTCCATTGTTAACCATGGTGACCTGCAAAGAAACGCGTGCAGCCATCATTGCGTTGCATAAAAATGGCTTCACAGGCAAGGATATTGTGGGCTACTAAGATTGCACCTAAATCAACAATTTATAGGTTCATCAAGAACTTCAAGGAAAGAGGTTCAATTCTTGTAAAGAAGGCTTCAGGGCGTCCAAGAAAGTCCAGCAAGCGCCAGGATCGTCTCCTAAAGAGGATTCAGCTGCGGGATCGGAGTGCCACCAGTGCAGAGCTTGCTCAGGAATGGCAGCAGGCAGGTGTGAGCGCATCTGCACGCACAGTGAGGCGAAGACTTTTGGAAGATGGCCTGGTGTCGAGAAGGGCAGCAAAGAAGCCACTTCTCTCCAAAAAAAACATCAGGGACAGATTGATCTTCTGCAGAAAGTATAGTGAATGGACTGCTGAGGACTGGGGCAAAGTCATATTCTCCGATGAAGCCCCTTTCCGATTGTTTGCCTCTCAGCGGAGGCGGTCGCATTTTCTCACTCCCCGTCCTTGCCCATATTTTCCCTGCTTTGTCTCCTGTCTTGTCTCGTCTCATCTACTGAGAGACTCTCTCTGCACTGCTCTCCAAACTTGGAAATTATGGAAGTGATCAACTGGTCTCTCAACGCAATTGACACCATTTTCTCGATGAGAAAATTGGGTTCGGGGGAACCCGCGTGTCCTGACGGAACGTACGCAGCTGGCTACATGATGGACGGCTGGGAGAGATGGCGGATCGTGTGTCTGGCGGCTCTTTCAGTCGAGGATATCGAGGATATTTACCTATTTGGAACCATGATAACAGGTCTTGTGCTGATTGGATTAGGCTTTGCCCTGGGTTATCGAAAAATTCATAAAACGGGAACCAGCTGTCATAAGGCTGCCCGTTTTGATCGAAGCTGTTGGAAGAGCGGTCAGCATTGAGACTGAGACTATTAACCGAAATATGGTTGCCATCAGGGAAACCCTAACAGCTCTGGGAAGGAAAATTGATAATATCGGAGGTCAGAATCACCATTGAACCACTCGGACTATGAGGGTTACCGTGACATATTGGAATACGGTCTCCCGACTAAACAAATCACAATCTTATCTTTCGACTCCCCGGATCCAGAAACGGCCTTGGACAAGGCAGCTGGAATTTAACCCTGTGGGAGCACTGCAGCGAGACGCTCTTGCGTTCCTCCCCAACCAAAGACTTAGAACTATCACACACACACACATACAGACTTATCACTCCCACTCCTCCGCATGCTTTGAACCGCCAGCCTGGAAGGCAGGTCTGTTGAGCGGCGCCGTAATGGCACTGGACCGGATGGCTGCTTATCGGAGCTGGATTATCTTACCCTGTTGCAAGTCTTGTCTATGGTGTATTATTGTATATGTGTTTTTTTTTTTCTCTCCCCACTTACCTCATGTTTTTGCTGTATTTTTCTTCTTAAATCCATTTCGTTACACTGTACTTGTTATATGTGTAATGACAATAAATTGAATCCAAAATCCAAATCCAAATCTGGAAAAAGGCTTGTCCGGAGAAGAAAAGGTGAGCGCGACCATCAGTCTTGTGTCATGCCAACAGTAAAGCATCCTAACACCATTCATGTGTGGGGTTGCTTCTCATCCAAGGGAGTGGGCTCACTCACAATTCTGCCCAAAAACACAGCCATGAATAAAGAATGGTACCAAAACACCCTCCAACAGCAACTTCTTCCAACAATCCAACAACAGTTTGGTGAAGAACAATGCATTTTCCAGCACGATGGAGCACCGTGCCATAAGGCAAAAGTGATAACTAAGTGGCTCGGGGATCAGAATGTTGAAATTTTGGGTCCATGGCCTGGAAACTCCCCAGATCTTAATCCCATTGAGAACTTGTGGTCAATCCTCAAGAGGCGGGTGGACAAAACAAAAACCCACTAATTCTGACAAACTCCAAGTTATAATGAAAGAATGGGTTGCTATCAGTCAGGATTTGGCCCAGAAGTTGTTTGAGAGCATGCCCAGTCGAATTGCAGAGGTCCTGAAAAAGAAGGGCCAACACTGCAAATACTGACTCTTTGCATACATGTCATGTAATTGTCGATAAAAGCCTTTGAAACGTATGAAGTGCTTGTAATTATATTTCAGTACATCACAGAAACAACTGAAACAAAGATCTAAAAGCAGTTTAGCAGCAAACTTTTTGAAAACGAATATTTATGTAATTCTCAAAACTTTTGGCCACGACTGTACAGTTTCAAGAGCCAAACTAATAAGCATTTGGTAACACTTTACAATAAGGTGCTATTTGTTAACATTAGTTCATGCATTAGCTAACATGAACTAAAAATGAACAATCCCCATACAGCATTTATTCATATTAATTCATGTTCATTTCAGCATTTACTAACACCTAATCAAACGTTGTCACTGTTAAAATCAGTAGTTAAATGCACCATTGTAAAGTGTTACCAAGCATTTAATCTATTGTCATGTGACTCTTTGGCTGTTTAATGACCCTGTAAAAGTACTTTTCCTGACAGGAAGTTTTTGTGAAAATGATTCTTGAGGGTAATTAGATACAACCCATGCAAATCATCTTAAATATATAAGGTAGCAAAGTAAACTCTCTATGGAAACTTACCGAATTAAAATCGACTCCACTCAGTTGAGCTCAGAAATACACAACTCAACAACTACGTTATAAGCAGACTTTCATTTGCTACGGAAAATCGTATATTTAATAATAATATTTAGTAAAACATCTAAACAGTCAGAGATAAACATGCCTATATGAGTCATGAGCTCAACTACAGTGAACACTGATCACAATAACGGTGACATCAAATTTATAATGTGTTTATTGTCAAAAAAGGGTTTTGTAGACGTTTGTTATTTGGTCAATAAAAGCAATTGATGCGATCTGCTGTTTCTGACTATTTTTAGGTCAATTCAAGCTTCTCTAAACAAGTCAGATTTATTGTTTAATGATTCAGTTTTTATTATACATAATAAGTAGATGAACTGTTGTCGGTTATATAAACTGATTTAATAAAAAGTATTTAATATTGAGAAATACACTGTTAGATGTCGCTGTAGATCAGTGGCGGCTGCTGATCTTTTAAAGAGGGGAAGCTCATTTTCGGCCTAAATCATAAAAATTGTCCATTTATTTATATGTAAATTCTGCCCTACGTTCCTTTTCAAGAAAATGCTCTGTAACCCTGTCGTACCAACTAGGCGTCTTTTCCAGTGACTTGACCAGTGTCCTCTCAATGGCCAGCAGCTATTTTCATGCCTTTTATATGCCCTGTCAAAGTTTGACAGATCTCCAAACCCCAATTTTGACCAAACAACACATCCATGATGGTTTCATCAAGAGACATGGCCAGCAGTACATTTTCTTTTTCACAGCACTTCCAGTCAGCCAGCTAACTTTGTCATACCAGGAGAGCTGAAAAGACCTGTTACTTTTCCCTATCTTTTGCACTAAATCAATCTTAGGTGTTGATCTGCCCTGCTGTTTAATTCTAAGTTTCTCCTCGTAAGGAAGACTTTCTAATGGCTTTGCCAAAATCAGGTCGACAATATTAGCACTGTCTGCCATCGTGTGCAGTTTGCTAGCTGGCTAGTTCAGACTATATAAATTAATGAACAAACGATCTAATATATATATATATATTTAACTCAACGGGAGGAAATGTGGGAATTATGTTAAACTGAAACAATGAATGTGGTGTGAAATTGTGTGAAATATACGATGAGGGTTGCAGCAGTTTGTCTTTCGACTACACATGCAAAATCCGCGATGGGACTGAGTTGGAAACGGAGACACAGAGTGATACGCGTCATAATCTGAAGACCACGCCCACACCAACCGTCTCTTTGCATTGCGAGAAAGCTGCCGCCTCCTTGTCATTTATGATTTATAAAAAAAAAAAAAAAATGTCTAAAAGCTGATATGTGACAATGTGTATAGCAAACAAGCTAAAAAAAAAACAAGAAATACGTTTTTATAAGCTGTCGACCCCAAAAAACGAGCGTTTTAGGACATAAAAGTGGATTAAAAAGAGATGACAGACCCTCCAATCATCACGCAGACGCTCGGAGTCCGGGCCAGCCCACTCCTCCATTCATCCCAGAGACGCTGAGCGTCCGTGGGCGGGACATAATCGCAGCATTATCCAATGACCGTCTTGTTTCTAAGCACTGAAAAAAACTGTTTAAAGCAGCCCCATTGAAGTCAATGGACGCTGGGCTTCAACAGAGTAATGCACTGTACGCTACGGGAATGAATGAGAAGGAAATCCAGTCAGCCGACCTAAGTAGCTGATTCTGAACGAAATTGTTTTCGTTCGAGATGAACGTGTTTAACGCATTTTTGGTCAATAAAATGTTAACATAATAGTACATATATTTGACCATTCATTTTTTGACAATTATAGGGGAAGCTGAGCTTCCCTTGCAGTCTTAAAGAAATCGCGACTGCTGTAGATTTAGCAGCACATTACTGTAAAAATCGACAGTACAATACTGTATTTATATATTACAGTAAAATACTGCAGTTCATAATGCATTCTGGGTCATTTTGATTGAGCGGGAAACTTTTACAGTATATTTTGGTCTCGCTGTAACCTCGCTGTAGCCTTGCTGTAATGTGACAGGCAAAAAGTGCGCCACAACGTCAAATCACGTCAAATCACACAGAGCACAACTCCTGGCTGCAGCAAGAGGAGGATATTCAATTCGATTTCGGGCAGTTCGGTAAGTTTGCAGTCTGGTTTATTTTATGTGTTTCATGCAAAGCTATTATTTAGTTTTAGTATTTTGCACAACAGTTTGTCACAATGTTATTTTAAACGTGGACTGAGAGAGAAAAGGTCGCCCACAAACGTTGCAGTCTCTCTCAGAAATTAAACTAGATGTCCACCCACTGCTTCAACCGATTTACACAACCCACTTAATTAATCATGAGGGTTTTGTCTGTCGAATTCTATCGAATTCTTGAAGTTCGTTTGCAATGGCAAAGTAGGAAATGACTTGTATTTGGCAATAGATAAACTCCCTTTAACCAATTTACTCCCGTTAGCCCATTGAACTAAGACTCCTCGCGAGCTCGGTCTTGCTGTCCCAGCTTAGGGTCGCTTATCTTGGCTCTCCTCTGTTCAGTAAGGGGCAGGGAGAAGCAGCCGCAGTATTCAGTTCGACCGTATGACAGGCTGACTCGTGAAATAGCTGTGCACGTGCTAAAACAACATTTTCATTTCAATCACTAATCGGTATTTGCGTCTTCTTTTAAATGTAAAAATACTGTTTGGATATATGAATATCAACATAGTTTGTCTGTTAATAGACCAGTCTTGACACACGCTTTCAGGTTCTATCTCACGCTCTCACTCGGCCCAAATCGCATGTGAAACAACAAAGGCACTGTAAGTAGCCTACGCAGCACCAAACTGCTCCACACGAAGTGAAACGTAATATTTAACTGAGATGAGTGCGATCTATACAGATTACTGCTGTTTTCATTAAGGTACTATGTGAATAAATGGGTTTGCAGTGTTATTACTGTTAACTTATTACGGTATATCAGCAAAAGTAGAGATGATGTTCTTTCGAGTGTTTTACATTAAGTATAATATGGTAGCATATTTGTAGCAATGTTGCTTACAACACTTAAAACAAGTTTTCAAAGCCTCAAATCATTGCACGTACTTTGGTAACGAGCAATGCTGGCTCCTCCTTTACGTAATGACACTTTACGTCGGAGAGACGAGCGCGATCAGCTTGAAAATGCATTTTCAAAACCACATTGAATTTCGCTACACCCATACTATTTCGGTATGTAACCAAAAATGCAATCCCAAATATCTAAACTCTTAATATTAATGCATAAAGGGAAAACATTTAAATGAACATCTTAAATGTATTTAATAAACAGAAGGGTTTAACAATTTCAGCAAGTAACATATTTTTTTTTTACAGCTCTAACGTGACAGTTTGGTCCACTTTTGCATCCTGGGTTTATGGGTTTTCTGTAAGTATTGACCATAATAATACAACTTTTAATTCAAATTTGTTTTTGGTTTTACTACTGACTTTTTAGTAACACTTACAATAAGGTTATATTTGTTAACATAGGATGTTAATACATTTTAACATTTGGCAATACACTTTTAAATCAGTCAATTTATCTCTGTTCACATTACTAATATTTGGTAATGCATTATGAATTAACTAATGTTGAAAAAGATATTGTTCATTGTTAGTTCATATTAGCTAAACCATAAAAACATGTTATGGAACAAAACCTTAAAGTAAAGTGTTACTGAATTCTCTTTCACCATTTAGTTCACTATTTGTACTTACTTATATGGCTTACAGATTTTGTTATTTGTGTCTTTTTGTGTTACAGTCTCACCATTGATATTTTGGCTGGATTTGGTCATTTTTGAACCAGGAAAGTCATCCCAGGATGTCCAGTTACAACTCCAAGTCATGTAGTTTCTCGACTACAATATTTAATGCTTTTCACATGTAGAGGAACACAGGAATGTGGCTAATCACCGCTTTATATGTGGCATACCTGAGTGCCCTTGCACTTTTGAGAAGTTTCAATCATTTAAGTGTCATATGTATCAATAATAAATATGTTTGATGCAAACATTGCTTGGATTGTCTTTTGAATTATATGTCAAGTATAGCAGTTTTGTAATATGAATAACTATAGATTTATATCTAAACTAGCTATGATATATAATATTTTTTGTAATTAAATAATAATAATGGGGCAATATAGGTATACCAGCAAATTACAGTATAATACAAATACAGTAAAAATAGACTAAATTACAAAATATTGTAAAAATACAGTAAATTACTGTTTTGTAGCTGTACAGTAATATTTTTTGTACTGTAATAATATATTACAGTACAGTACAGTACTGTAAATCAAAATACAGTAACTTACTGGCAACCGTGCTGCCAGTAACTTACTGTAAAAATACAAGGAAATCGTTAACAGTGTATAAGGTAGACTTTATCTAATTTATTTTAGTGTCATGACTCAATTTAGGTACTCTTTACTTAAAAATATAGAATAAAATCTACTATCTAACTGAGTGCAAATTGTCCTGTTATATTATTAATGTTAACAAATGTAGTTTTTTATGTGTTGCCTCCAATCATGTCATAAAGAATTCATCATTGTACATTTGACTGTTTCACTGTACTTTTGGGCTGTGTCTGATTTAGCCCCCTATACCCTATAGTGGGCTATTTGAGGGGACATCCATTTTTAGTTGTGTCCGAATTCATAGTGGAAGGGTGCGTCTCCCTTGTTCAGTGGTCAGCGCACTAATCAGGGAGTCGGAGATTTTAAGGGCTGTCTCATTCACAAAATCCTTCTAGTGCACTGATAACGTTCGTTCCCTAAAAATTCCCACAATGCAACGCAAAAGTCAGGAAGCATTAATGCGGTTTTGACTAGAAGCGATACAGCTACCTCCACTGGGCATGCGCCCTTCAATACCGCATCATTTTTATTTAATATTATAAATACAGTTGAGGTGCATCTGAATGTGAAGCCGTTGCACTTAAAGCAGTGGTTCTCAACAGGGGGGCCGTGGCGACGAAATAAGCATTAAAATACATAAAAAACAATATATTTCTTATTATATGACCATTATTATAATGAACACATGTTTTCTTAATTAATGTCAAGCTATAAAATATTTTATTGAGTTTTTGTGAGTGGGAGGGGACCCTTTGAATATTGTGAAATACAATTTCACAATATTAAGGCCCCCACTTAAAGGGGGCCTTTAAGTCAAAAAGGTTTAAAACCCTGTGATTTATACGTCATCAAAGCCGTCTTATTTCAGTTAAAAAAAACCTTAGAAAATGATCATTTATTCCTCAAAAAATGTAATCACAGTGTAACGGTTCTGTCTATGTTTCATTCATTTATAAATGTTGTCCAATATAACCGAGCCGCTGGTTATCAATTTTCTGTCAAAAGCAAATAATGCAAAAAATATATGAATATATACACTGCTTTCAATCGTTTAACTGCATTTATAAAATAGATTGTATATTTTCCTTAGGCACCCTGTTGAAGTCTCCCGTGAATTAATTCAACACATCTCTGAACAGTTAAATTCAATGAGCTCCCGACTTCTGCAAAGACCACAAGAATCGGAAGCGGATTGTTTGTACTACCGGCTGGAATGTGTCGCTCGTGTTTTCCATCGTTTGGCTGCAGTTGGGTCGCTGCCAAGAGAAGATGAGATCTTTTATATAGTATTGGAAACTTTGGCACTAACAGATATCGTTGTAAACTTTGCAGAGCGTGGGCAAACAATGATAGTGGGAGAAGAGCAACTGCAGTTTCTTCTGGAACAACATTTCAAAGTGCACGATATTGCGAGGATGTACGGTTTGTCATATTCACCCATTAGGAGGTGGATGAAGAGATATAAACTTTCCGTTCGACAGACATATTTCTGACATAACCTCGGAAGACTTAAAAAAATTATTAACAACTTCATTGGCCAATGCCCCGACAGGGGATACAGAATTGTCGTGGGGCACCTGAGATCACTAGGCACATGGTAGGAAATACTTACTGCCATATTACTTTACACTGTAGTGTACACAGACTGCGTGTGTATTTTCATTTATATAATTATAACCTGATATCAAAAGAAGTCGTACATATTTTAGGATGTGGCTGACCAATGCCGCGGTCACACTTGACTTTTCGCTCCATTGACTTCCATTCATACGCATGCGAATGCGACATACCGGAAACGCTAGCCCGTCCGAAGATATTTAGCTGCGTAGCAAATTTCAAGTTTGATGAACTCTGACCTGCGAATTCACATCACGTGAGTGCGTAAGACCAATAGAAGATCAAAACGTCACAGCGTGACCTCTTGGTACTGTAAAAGATGGAGGAATAGCTCCCGAACATTTTCGCAGCACCGTCCGAACGAATTTCGCATGGTCAAACTCTAGTCTGACCGCGGCAAAAGACATTACCTCCCCCCACACCCTAAAATCACAACCGCAAAGGCTACTTTAGCTAAAAACGAAAGTTTCACAAGATGGCAAAACAATGATAAATTGCTACTCTAACCCCGCCCCTATAACTTAATGTCACCGGGGGAAAGTCAAAACATACCAATGAGTTCGTAGGAAATAGGAATTCACACGAATGAGCCGCCTAGTAAAATAGGTATGAATTCCCATCAATTTGCATTGATATATATTTATACATATGAAAGTATTCAAATATATTAGATTGAAAGTCGTGCTGGGTGACACGAAAAAAGGGGGAAATTTGTGTCAGTAAACACAAATTAATAGATTACAGACAACAATGTCACAAATTCCTGTGAGATTTCGGATTTTCGGATCCCCGACTGAACGACACAATAGCCCAGAACTTTGCTTATTAAACTGAGATATGAGAAGTTATTTTATAATCATTAAAATGATTAAAATATTCTGTAAATGAAAACAATATAAATTTGCCTCCTATTAAACACTCAGTGAGTAAGTAATGTCTAGCATTGTCGGGAACGCAAGCTTTAAAGTTCAGTCCGAAACTTGACAGTGGTGTTCTTCATCTTTAGTTTGTAAACTTCATCAAACTGTTCATTTTGTGCCACAGTGAAGTGGTTTTTCCAGTCTCCAACTTTACCTTTCAGAACACAAACAAAAAGCAGAAAATCAGGTGAAGACGCAATTTAACATTTAGGAGGAATTGAGATGAGAGGATCCCACTAACCTTTCCGCATGAAGGGTGAGATCTTGAAGTCCATGACAGGGAGTGTGGAATAATTGGTCATCTTGTTCTGTTTCATGGCATCGAAATGAACTCCTTTTGTTATTTTCTCTCTCTCCTCGGGTGAAGTTGATACTCCCAAGAAGGAGCACAAGCGTTCCACCTCACGTCCTGTGTCCTGACAGAGTCCACACAACACACTTTAAACACAAAAGTACTGACAAAAGAATGAGAAGAAACCGTTGCTGTATCAACAGATCTTACTTCCACCAAATCCTCGTAGAACAAGTACTGTAAGTTAGAATATGTCTGTTTCTTCTCCCACCACCCGCTGACATGATCAAACCACGGACCAAACAAAACTGTGGAGGGAAATGATGATTTTTAATTTCAGTTATTGTTTTAACATCTTTACTTGCTCCAACATTCTAAAAGCAACTCCTTGCATTAAAATATAGGAAAAGACCTGATTGAACGTAATGAATTGTATTTTTATCTGATTAACTTACTCTTTCCTTCCATAAAGTTCTGTATAAAGCAGTTCCAGTCTCCCGGTTCGGGCTCCGCCATGTTCATGCGGTCAAAATTAAAGTAGGAAACGGCATTGTCTTTTGGATTACGAGCTACATACACCACCTGGAATGAATGAACAAGAAAATGATATACCGTTTGCCTGTGTTTGGACCTTATGCTTACCTGCCGATTATGACTCTGGTTTATCTCCAATGAACAACTGTGTTCAAATTCTCAACCCATGTGTCTCTTCAAACAGTTTGTTATGCCTATATAGTAATGGCTCAATAGCTATATAGTCGCATAGGCTCCCACAATTTAATCTGTGCAATACCAAAATATATTTGAGTTTTTGTGGAAGTGCAAATAAGTATTGTTTGGCAACCTGTTTTCGTTTCTCTACAAAACATTTGCTAACCACTTCACGGTATGTGTCTGCTGCGAGCTGATACAGTTACCAGTTCACCATTCTATCCAACGTTACATAACCAATTAAACTTAATCATTACATCCTTTATCGCAGACTTTAGTTTGGTTATGATTAGGTATTAATTCCTTTGTTGTCACATGATGGAGTTAACTAGCTTGCAGAAAGAGCTGAAGAGAGAAGATGAAAAGAATGCAAACACGGTTCTTGGCTTGTAACCATAGGGAAACCACTTTAAGCGCTTCAGAGGTTCTTTAGCGGTTCTTTGAGATGACTGAGGTGTTATACAGAAGCGCTTAACAGGTTCTTTATATGGAAGCGGAGCTGTATGGTTCTTCAGGGGTTAAGTTATGGTTCTATATAGCACTTAAAGCAGCATTAGAGAACTTTTGCTTACGGTTCCCCCATGTGGTTGATAAGCGCAATTGTCTCTTTGGTTTCTTTGCTGGCTCGGCCATGTCTTACAGTTAGCTGTTGACTAGTAAAATACATGACGTATTCCGTAAAGCAGGTCGCACTCTTCCACAGTGAAGGTTTCCAATTAGGAGTTGTTCTACCACTGAAAAGATTTTAGAGACATTATTTTAAGGTTGAAAAATTACATAGTGTTGCTTTAAAGTGGGACCCTATGATTACGAGCCACGGACCACTTTTAGTGCCATATAGCACCCTTTTTTTGGAGTGATACTGTAATATCAAACTTAAAATGCGGTTATATTTGTGATTGAACCATGGATTGTGGATACGGTATACAATATAAAGCACAATGTAACATTTTACAGAGTGAAAAATCATATATTACAGTACCCTTGAGTTCTGCTCCCAAAAGGACTTTGGCACCAACTGAACAGGTAAATGAGTTTTGATGAGGCGAGGAGAAGTCGTCAGATTATCTGCCAGTTCGGTCCCTGAGAGCGATTCAAAAAATACATTTAAAATAAAATTACATAAACTACATCTCTACATGCATCCATTTTAGCAGACTGGTTTATACAAAGTTATGTAAAATGGGAAAGCATCCAACATTTTACATTAAAATACAGCAAAAAAACGAGCAAAATGAGTGTCTTGGAACTTTGCGATTCATTGAGCAATACTTGTAAGAGTGATAAAACTTTGGGAACATCGCAAAAAAATAATTCAAAATGATTTTGTTTAGGAAATTTCACTTGAACCAGTGCATCTTCATTAAGTCACCCAGATTTTATTGGAGTCCCATGACCCAAATGGGGTAAATTGGAACAGCTGGATGAAGATGGACAAACTTGTATGATTTCATTTCAAATGAATGATTCTGTTATCGCTGACCTGATGGAATAACTTGAAAGCAGGACTCCAGGAATGGCACCCTCATGTAGATAGGCTGTGAAGTCTGGCGCTCTGGAGCCTCGTTACCAAAATACAACAGGTCCAGTATATAAGAAACCCAGGTAGTACCTAGTGGAATGATGGAGGAAAAGTGGCTTGAAAATCTGCTTCAATCAAGCTCTTGTCTGAAGCCACAAATATCAGCATATATCCGTTTAATCTCGCAGTTAAAAAGTGTCCCATATGTAATCCTATTCTGTCATATCTGCAGATGTTTAAATGGACAGACAAAGATAAAACGACTACATAATAAAACTATATCTGAACAAATATAACACACTGACCAAAATTATAATCGGGGGACCCCCTGGAACCCCAAATACATTAAAACTGCACATTTTAGAGTGGCCTTTTATTGTGGCCAGCCTAAGGCACACCTGTGCAATAATCCAGCTGTCCAATCAGCATCTTGATATGCCACACCTGTGAGGTGATGGATTATCTAGGCAAAGAAGAAGTGCTCACTAACACAGATTTTTGAGACAAACAATATTTGAGAGAAATAGGCCTTTTGTGAACATTGAAAAAGTCTTCGATCTTTGAGTTCAGCGCATGAAAAATGGGGGCAAAAACAAACGTATTGAGTTTATTATTTTGGTCAGTGTACATTATTTAATAACAAGAAAAACAAAAGAAATACAAAGGCTAACGTCTAGGATCTGTAAAATACTGATGTGTTCTCCATCACGAGCACATAATGATGGCCACATGGTGGCACACTTCCACTCATATTCACCAAAATTTGAGTTTGCTGGTGCAAGCTACATCTTTCCCGTATAGGTCAGACTGGATAATGAAGGAGCCTACACAACACAACAAACTTTCTTGTCATCTGCTGTTTTCTGGTTGTAGCAGCACACACACTACAACTCCGTCAAACAAATAAGCCGCTAAACAACAATTGGCTCAATCATACACTGTTTATATCTCATCTGGTCCATGTTTTTTGTGATTACTCCCACAGTCCATGTGACTTCAGTGGTTCATTTTGTGAAGTGTTGAGAATACTTTTTGTATACCTGTATACATTTCTTTGTTCGGTTCAACACAAAGATATTTGGTAGAATGTTAGCAAATGAAAATTCTTTGGCCAATAACCCCAAATCTGTTCAAATTCAACAGAACAAAAAATATATACAATACCTAGGAAACCATTCAGATATAGTTCAAATTCAAATATAGCTATTAATATAACCCTAACTCTAATCTTAGTATTTTTGTATGCTCAAACTAAACTGGCAAACAGCCAAACAACCTCCTTATTAGACTGCATGGATTGGCAGTGTTTCAAATACATCCATTTTAAACACAAAAAACTATTCTTTTGTAATAGTATTTTGTATTTAAATGAATTAAATCTTAGTATTTTTTAGTATTTATTTTTTTGCATAGCCTAGTTATTTCAAGAAATAAGCAGTCTAATAAAGAGCTTGATTGGCAAAAAGTATTTTGTATTTTGAAAATACAAAGACATTTTTTTAGTATGTTAAGTTCTACTTCTGTAATTATTTTGGTGAAAGTAACTCAAAAGTAATACAGGAGTCATGTAACGTATTACAATTCTGAGACAGTGATATTGCAAGGTAAGGGATTACTTTTAAATTACAGTAACAAGTAATAAACAAAAAAGAATCTGAAATGTATTACAGTTTGGAAGTAACTTGCACAACACTGCCCATTGACAGGCACAGTGATGTGCAAACTATGGAATTTTTAAGTCTTAAAGTTATAAAGTGTATGAAATTAATCTTCATCAGCGTTTTACAGAAACTATAAGATCCATGCATAATCCAATACGATTTTTTGTTATTAAATGAATTTACGATTTGCATCATTAAGTTAAGAACTGAAGTAGTTTTTAATTTTACATGCACAAATAGAAAACACAATTGCAGTTTAAAAGTTCCGTAAAGTCCCCTCATAGATGAATGTCCTCGCCAAAGGACACAAGAAAGACACAAGAAAGCTTTAAAAATCACGATTGGTTTGTTTAATGTCATTGAATGAAATTTTTTAGACATTTACCTAAAAAGCCATTCAATAAGACCCATTGACTTTGGGCGATGGAACCGGAAGAGCTAAAATGCTTACTAACTTCCGGGTTTTGCATACAAAAATATGTAATCTCTGCGATACTCTATTTGCATTTGTGAGAAGTGTAGCAAGATCCTGACCAAATTTATTTAACCTGTGTTATACTATGGCACTTCATTCAGCACTCACCTGCTTTGGGGTAAGTGGCGATAAGAATGTCGTCTGGTCTTGCCTGGAAGTTCTTCACATTTTCCCAGTTGTCAGTGAAGTAGTGGACCATAGAAATGCCTTCAAAGTCATTCAGCTCGGGCCTAGACAGTTTCAGCTGTAGTTTTGAAAAAAAAAAGTTCAGTTTCATGTTTTTATTTGTGATGATCTTTACAGAATCATCAATGAAAAAATTGAATTGAGATCTAACAATTAATGTGGGGCTCATAAGAATCTATACTTTATTACTGCTTAATGGTCTGCCTGTTTACATAAAAAAGTCGATTTACAGCCAACCTTATAAAAGCTTAGTATTGATAATGACCTGTAGTGTTATTTCACATCCATAGGACATTTACATTTAAAAGGTTCTACTGTAGTATGCTATAGTCAACTTCAATCATGCTGATTGTGTTTGCTGTGTTAGGGGAGATTCACATTTGCTTCTTTTACGCACGCAAGTTCGTTATTTTAAATGTAGACACGTGTCGTCACACGTGCGCACACTGTGTGCGCCCTGCGCAGCTGCGTGCACGTTTTCGGTATGTTTTCGATCCAAAGTGCGCGACTATGTTGCTTTAACAAGCGTGAATTAGGTTACTCGTTGCATATAGATCAGTTTTTTACCGCTGTTATCACTGTAAATGATTACATTGAAAAATAAAGTAAATTGTTTAAACTTAAAATTAATACTGGGGCATGTGCCCCAGTAAAAGGGGTCTAGCGACGCCCCTGCCGAAAACCGTGGGTAAAAAAACGAGGTACGTATTGAACCGTGGGTGAGCTGTATTGTTGCATCTCTAGTGTTTACTGCTCACTGGATGGATTAAAGGCAGATGTCACATTTCGGGTATGGGTCACCATATCTGACAAATAGGTCACTTTCAGTGAACTGGCCCCTTTCCCCTATTGGGAATATATAGTTCATAAAATTGTTTTTTTATAAAAAAAAAAACATAGATTAGTTCCAGAAATGCAGTTTTCCTATAACAAGGAAATACTCTAGAGAAAGACGTGTATCACAATACACCAGTAGCGAACCGTTTGTTTGAGCCCTCTGCGCACGCGCGACCAACACACACACTTACCACAGTACAGTAAGGTATTGTATTTTACCTTACTGTACTTTCCTATTACCACAGTACAGTAAGATATTTTACCTTACTGTACTTTCCTATAGAGGTGCGCTTACATCATTATACATCACACTTAACACAAGGTACATTAACAATGCTACTCCAGACTTGAAACGCAACGAGCCGAACAGCACAGTAAGAGAGTTATCACCAAAATAACACACAATATAAATACAAATCATTATTACACATATGCATTATGATCGGCGTGCATGTGCTCTTCAATGCCGGAATAATGGACCAGGTTGCACACACATGACAGACACATGAAACCAACACAGACTAAAGTACACTATACCAGTTTAAGAAGCGACACCTCGTGAGAGCGCTCTCAGCAAAGAAAACCAGTGCTACACTAGCAGACAGTAAACAGAGATTCACCAGCAAATAAACTATGATCATAATAATTCTTAATATTAAACTGGTACAGTGAACTAAACTTAGTGAACTGACCGTAGTGAAATGACTATTTATCTGATAAAAAGTCACTGTAACGCAGAATAACAGCAAATATGCACAATATGTTCAATTTAAGATGGACCACAGTCAAAATCACTCGTCTCAAATACAAAAACATAAACAACTGTGCACATCAGCAACCAGAATGAATTGAGGCACGGCGGCCAAATAAACCATAAATAACTTACTATTCAATGATCAAATTACTTGATAACAAAGTCTTCCTCCTGTTGTTTTGATAAAGACTTAATAACAAAGTTCATCCGCATGCTGTTTTGAATTATGGCATTTCTTCTTCTTTTGAAGTTATATGGGGGTTGATGAACCAACTTCTGGTGCTTCTTCTGCTGTACGAGACTGCTGGTAAACAACCCCCCAGATGGCAGAAACTTAGTAAAAAACAAAGCGCGCCTGTTTAGAAAGATGATATAATTGGTCAGTTTTACTGTCACTCAAAATTAATCTATCCCATTGTTTTACTATTGTACTGTCAGCAGCAGCGTAATTGTAGGTCACCGACTTAAGCAAGAGTTCGACCTCTTGCAGCATGCGCAGGCTGCACAGACAGCGTATGACATCACAGAACTGCGACTGCTCCGTGATCTTAGCTGTGTCTCAATTCAGGGGCTGCAACCTTTAGGGTCGCGGACTTGGTTTTCAAAGCACACAGCCCATAAGTCCAAGAAGAAATGTCATTTGAAAAGTTTTGACAGATTATTAAAAAATTTCAGGCCGTTACAGGCGCGCAATGAATCTCGGGATAGCCAAAGCTGAGAAGGATACCTTCGTTCTATCCTTAAAACCCTGCAGATGTAAAGTCGCATTTTGGGGCTGCTTTTGAAGCAACCTTTGAATCGGGACAGCCTAACCAGTCGCGCTGCTGTGATGCAATCGGTCTTAAAATGCAGCCTTCAAAGCACGAGCCCCCGCATTGGGACACAGCCCTTGAATTACTCTTTTAAGACTTAGAAGTCTTTATTATCCGAATACCCGATTAATCGATGGAAAATCAGTATAATACTCTAAACTTACTTACTAAATTACTAAAATAATCAATAGCTGCAGCCCTACTGGGCAGTTTAGCTGCTTTTGTGAAGCCATCTGTGTTCATCTGTTGGGTGTTGTTTTTGACTCTGCCCTGTTATTTGATAAGCAGGTAAATGCAGTGGTCAAATCATGTTTCTTTCAGCTGAGACTAATGGCCAAAGTTAAGGACTTTAACTTCTGCCGAGTTCGAGAGACTAATATTGTACATGCATTAATATCCTCTCGTCTCGACTATTGCAATTCAATTTACTTAGGTATTGGTCAATCCTACATAAACCGCTTGCATATAGTCCAAAATGCAGTTGCCAGAATGCTTACTGGCACACGTAAATATGAGCACATTATTACCCCTTACTCTCACTGCAATGGTTACCTGTATGTTTTAGCATAGAGTTGAAGATTCTACTCTTTGTCTTTAAGGTTTTAAATGGGTTGGCTCCTTCCTATTTATCTGAACTTGTGACAGTTAACAGTTCTGCAAGATGTTTAAGTCTTCTAGAAACTGTTAAAGGTTTGTAGATCGTGGTTGAAAAGAAAGGGAGGCTTTTGCCATAGCCGGTCCCAAATTGTGGAATAGCCTACCCCTTTCTATTAAGAGTCATTTCTACAGAATCTCTTTTTAAAGCAAAACTAAAAACCCACCTTTAAGGAAAGACTCATATTCGAGTCGTTTTTGAGATAGTTTTTTTATGTCTCTGTTGTATGTGTTTTTATTTATTTACATTTGAATTTTTAGTATTGTACAGCACAATGGTCAACGGCTGTTGTTTTAATGTGCTTTATTATTAAACTAAACTAAACTAAACTAAACTAAAAAAAACAAATTTGAGAAATATAACATTTTAATTTATTTAGTTAAACTATATTTTAACTTAACAATAAAAATCAAACCTAACTAAATTAGATTAAACAGTAACCTAAAACAAATCAAAATGCTTAAAACACGCAATTAATCCTGAGGAATGTTATGTCCAGACACTCATCAAGGAAAATGTCCATATCAACATTAAATGATTAAGTCTCGTCATGCGTTTCTGCCTGTGAAAGCTGCACAAGGGCTTTCTACTGCACAAAGACAACTTTTTACCGTGTTCTCTTTCTCCGCCATGACTTCTCCGTTTACTTCTCACTACTTTCGCCCACTTCCGGCATAAGACCGCTGCCAAGGCGCTGCTGTCTTCTGATCACTGTGACGTTTGGTTCTACAAGCGTCACTTTTCTCCGGGGTGGGCGTGGCCTACACGTGCTCTGTCTCTTCAGTGTGTTTGTTGTTCACATACCTCTAGAAACTCTTCGCTGTCTTTTGAAGTCCTGCTTGCTTCCTCCTGAACTTCCTTCTGATCTGAACTTCCTTCTGATCCATCTGCTTGTTTTATTATCCGTTCCGGATCTGAACTGGCGCTACTATTATTACTGTTTATGTAACCGCTCCGTGTTCCGTCCCTCGCCATAGTAGATATGGGTGGCTATTGCGTCCATACAGAATAATGTTTACGTCCGTCTTCACAGCGCTGAGCATCACAACCAATCATAGACAGCGCATGATCGTAAGGACCAATCAGAGGTTTGGATGAGTCACCGGCGTAGAAGTTTTGTTGCTCGCAGCAGATACGATCAGTCAGACCCATTGTATTATAACGGGAGTTCCGTGCAGTCCGTTTCCTTTATAACGCGAGATTATAACGTAAATGAATGACTGTTTTCGCTCGTTTTCTGTTTATTATTCCCAAATTAAATAAACGTTTATTTTTCATGCTGAGACAACGTGAAGATTTACTAATACAAAAACTGCAACCAAATCACTTATAAACAGTTTGTCTGCCTAACTTAATATATGACATGCAGAAAACGATTCAACGATTCAAAAAGCATCAAAAATATTTTTTAATGTTTTTGTTTACATCTTGCAGTGCCTGTTTTTCATATTTATGACCTGCTCCTCCGACTCAAAAACATCAGCATCAGTCTTAAAGGGACAGTTTACTCAAAATGAAAATTCTGTCATCATTTACTCACCCTCAGATTGTTCCAAACCTGTAAAAATGTCTTTGTTTTGCTAAACACAAAGGAATCTATTGGAAGAATGTCAGTAACCAAACAGATCTCATCCCCATCTACTGCCATAAATAAATATGGGAATCAGTGGGGATGAGATCTGCTTGTTTTTGTCTTTTTAATCATTTATGCTTAATGTATAACTTGCACTTTAAATTAATTAAATTACATTCATTTTAGATTATGTAATATTGGTGTAAATATGGCACATCTCAGCTGCATAAAGGGTTTAATGTAAGCCGGCTGCTTAAACATTATCCTGCTCATTACACAGCTACTTGCCACATGGGAAAAAAACTGGAGATGAATTGTAAATTTGAAATACTATTAAGTTAATTTTTACCGAATACAGACCTTCCGCATGGAAAAGGTGTTTACTTTCAGTTTTAAGATGAGAAATGATGTTCAAATGCCGTGAACAGGCAATTTGATTTAATCATTTGTAGATATTATGTCATATAAATTTTTTTTTATACGATTTTTGAGAGGTTGTTATCTGGGATTAACAAACATGCAAATGTCGTGACTGGCCAATCAGAATCAAGCATTCCAGTAATAAACCATGCTGCTGCGGCTTTTGTTGATGTTGATAACATTTTACTGTGTACAGTTTGTCATTATTCTTATTGGTTGAAATAACTGATTAAATAGAAGTATTTCAAGAAAATGCATATAAAAGACAATGCACATTGAATGTTTTACCTTAACTTTGGCTACGTAAAACTAAGAAAAGTACTAGATTTATTTTATTATTCTAAATTCTCCTGTATTAATGTTCTTTTCAGCTTTGCTAAGACTACATCCCTTAAAGCAGAGAACTCTGCTTAACATTTCAGAAATGCTTTACACACACAGCTTGTCATATATGCTCAGGACAATTTCTACAATCCTGCTGTATGTGTACAGTATGTGCATTGAGCACTGCTTGTTTGGGGCCAAATTTCTTTGTATTTTTTTAAACATCATTAAAAAAAACTTTTATTTTATTTAGATGAATTCGTCTCTTTTATCAGATTTATCCATTTGTAATTTATAGCAGTAGTAAAATTGAACTGCTAGAAAATCTTGAAAGAATTGGGTGAGACCGAGGGTGGCTCCTCTCCTAACAGATTTGATCTCACTCCAAACTTTTGATAAAACTTGAGAGCCCTGTATGTAGGCACATGTTCAGCCTTCATGCAACTACTTAATATATAACCACAATAGACTGATTTCCCTCTGCTGCCATGGTGAAATTAAATCGAGGCAGAGGTGGGAAGAAAACCAGAAGGACAGTGTAATACAGTTCAAAGTAGGGAAGGAAGGAGGCGGGAACATTTAACAAACTTTTAATCAAAATAAACCAAACAATAACACAGAAGTAACACCACAAACACATGTTCAGGCCCGGTCCTCTCTCGTCAGCAGTCCTGAAGCTCGTCCTCTTATGCTCCCGATCTCCTCCGTGAGAGAGATGCGGGACCCCTGTGCGCACAGCTGATTCCCACTATCACTCACGCCACCGGCCCCGCCTTGTTGCCATACGGCTCTCGTCCCGCCTTCCTCGTTACAGACAGATAGACTACAATGGTTTGGACTAGCATTGGCTGTCTGTGACAGGAAAAAACAAATGATGCGTTTAAAAACAACCTTAGATTGGTTGTGTGTATTTTGTGTTGTGTGGAGTTGTGTGTCCTGTCCTGTTTTGTATATGGGTGTATTTGAACCTGTGTGTGCTTGTCTGTCTCCTGTGTTTTCACCTTTTTTGTTTTTACTTGTATAACTTTAAATGTTTTGCTTATAGTCAAAATGTTTCATGTACAGCTGCTTCGTAACAATGAAAATTGTAATAAGCGCTATATAAATAAAGTTGAGGTGCGGATTCTTAATCAGGCCTAAGACGAGTAAAGGCTAATGATTCAGCAACACAATCATGCGGTGTGCCTTCACTCTTGATGTATATAATTAGCTGGATTTATTTACTGTGGCAGAATGTTTTATTGTTACAGCTGGATATGTCAAGAGAGCCTGGGTCAAAACAAATCTGCTTTGTTCCAACAGTTCAACCACTTTGTGATGTGTGTACATTTTCATAAGCATAATATATAACTGCAAGTCCTTGATAACAGGGAGGATATCATTGTGCTACATTATCCAGATTTGTACTATAAAAGGCAATTGGTTGCTTTCCCCTGCCCATACATGTTTCTGGCACTAACACAGCAGATGCATACCCTTCGTTTCGATAAGCAACAAACAAATATAATGGTTTTGTATAGTCTGGGCTAGCTACTGCCCGGGTACTCTGTAGTTACTTTTTTATTGATTCGTATGCTACGATTGCATCATTACTCCACGATAGCAGGACTCTCAGGTTCAGAGGTCCTACTTGCTTCATTAATGATCTCAAGGGGGCAGTTTTAATTGCATAACCTTCTACTCAGTTTGAGCTAAACCCAGTCATTCCCAAACACGTCATCATATGACCAACAGTCTGTGGCAGATGTGCCTTACTTATCCCTTCTAACTGACTTTGTGATATTGCTTAGGTTTTATATGCAATTGTTCTTCCCAAGTATTCCACTTGAGGGAGACAGTACTGTAATTTTGCTTTTGAGGCCTTATACCCTCCTTCAGCCAGTTTAGTCAAGACTTTAATAGAATCTTTGTGACATTGTTCAAGTGTAGGGGCACAGATTAACAGATCATCTGCCTACTGAAGGACTGCGCAGCTGTCCAGCATTAAGTCTTCCAATTCAGTTTTTAACAATTGATGAAAATATGAGGACTATGGCGGAAAAAACTCGATTATTGGATATTTGTGTACCCTCATAAGTAAATGCAAACAAGTGTCGACTCTCCTCTGCCAACCGAATACTTAAAAAGGCAGAGCAAAGATCAATTACTGTAAAGTATTTTGCATCTGGAGGAACATTTGTGAGCAGAGTGTGAGCGACCTCCACCTCCTTAGTAATGGTGGCACATACTGTACAATCTTCATAAACTGTCTGTCTGCTGAAATGAATATTAAGGCAATGTCTGTACTTTTCCATGAAGTCTCTCTTGCCGTTTTCTTCATTGGAACAAAATCCTTTGCTTAGCTTCCCTTTCCTAAATAAAGTGTGATATGGGGGACAAAATTTGAGATCTGGAACCATTCTTTAAAAAAATCACAGTCATCAACTTATAATGCTGCTCCTTGCGGCCCTAAAATAATGTGTTATGAAATAAGGGGAACATCCTTGCATTTTTTCCCCTCAATCAGAGTTTTTTTTTTAGTTTACTTGAGATGGCTACAGCTCTGTGGTGTGTGTAGTCTACGCTCCGTTCTTCAGTCTCCCTAGAGGTTGCTGCAGTCCACAAACCTGAGTCAATTCAAGCCCAATAATCCGTTCCTGAGTCAATTCAATCCCAAGCGTCCACTTGTGAGTCAAGTCAAGTCCAAGAATCTGTTCTGTGTCTATTCAAGTCCAAGAATTCACTCCCGAGCCACGTGAGGCCTAATAATCCATTCCTGAGTCAGGTAAAGCCCAAGCGTCCACTTCGGAGTCAAGTCCCCAATAGTCCAAGAATTCACCCCTGAGCCAAGTCAAGCCCAAGAATCCGTTCCTGAGTCAGGTCAAATCCAAGAGTCTGTACCTGAATCTAGTCAAGCTCGAGAATCGGTTCCTGAGCCTAGCCAAGCCCAAGAATCCGTTCTTGAGTTTAGTCAAGCCCAAGAATCTGCTCCTGAGTCAAGCCAAACCCAAGAGTCTGCAACTGAGCCAAGTTCAGTCAACGAGTTTGTTCCCAAGTCTGGTCAAGTCCAAGAGTCTGTACTGCCGAAGCCACCAGGGGTTCCACCAATTCTGCTCAGACCACCATCTGTTTCATCGGTGCCACCTACTAGTCAGTCAACTTCACCTACTCCCCCTTTGCTCCTTGGCCCAGGTCCGCCTCTGCTCCACAATCCATGCCAAGGCCAAGGTCCTGCTACCCTTCACTCCGCTCCATCACCCTCCTGGACTGTTATGGGTTTTGGAGCACCTGGAAGCCACTCTTTAAAAACACACTGCTTATACAATATAAGCACTAACGTCCTACCAACTCAAAGATGGGCCACACTAAACCTGTAAGGTGTATTTTGTGCTGCTTTTGCTTTGTTTCCATAAGATTACAGGCTATACTAAAGATAATCTGTAATTACTGTTTTAGTTCCTTTTAGAGCAGTGCTCTGAAAAATCATGATAGGAATATGAAATTATTTCACTGTAGCTATGGAGCATTTAGAACTGAAAGTAGGTAGGGCTGTTTGAACTCACATAACAAAGCACAGATAGAGAGAGGGCGGATAAAAAAAACTGACATCAGAGTTGCATGCCAGAATGAAATCTAGTTCAACAACGGTGAAGAACTGCCAGAAACATTTGACAAGAACAGAGTCAAGCAACAACACTTCACCATAATGGAAACTCCTGACATGTCCTCGGTGAGTAAACACATCTTTAAAAAAAAATTTTTAGTTACATAAAACTTTAATAAGATATAATACATAATACTTAAGAAATAAGTTTTAAAACATGCATTTTGTTTGGGTCAGTCATCTAAAATCAGTTAGTATTTTTTATGACCCAAAGTTTTAGTGATATAAAATATGGCTAGAACCAGAGCTGTTGAAATGCAGAGCAACGACACGCAATCTCGCTGACGTGTGGTCACTTGGTTCGAGGAGTGCTCAATAATTCCAAACAAATCGTGATGTGTCAACCTATTTGATTGGATTTTAGTGGGACAGACCACAGCAACTATATTTGCATACATTTTTCTAAATATATTAGCACATTGTGTACACTGATTACCAATGTTGGGCACGTTACTTAAAAAAGTAATTGGTTACTAACTCAATTACTACTGAGTTACATCATTATGAAAGTAGCCAATTACCCGGGAATGTAACTATTGCGTTACCTTTAAAACATTTTTAAATATGTAAAATAACTTGGATGCTCCCAATATTAAATATGTTAAATGAATGACATGGAAAATAAATAGTATAAATTATTTAATGTGAGAGACACCTATTAAATTCTATATTTTATATCAATATACAGTATTATTATTGTAAATATTATCATATTATCGCTATACTGGAACAATAAAACACAATAGAATAGTTCAGAACTTTTACTATTTATTGCACAGACTACAACTAGTCTTAATGTCAATTAATGTTTGACTGCTTTCCAGTATGATAGCGGAACGTTAGTTCATGCATACTTGAGCTTGCATTTTAGGAAATGGAATAGTTAATTACTCGCAGTTATTGTTTGATAGCTGAGCGCAAGTATAGTTTCACTTTCGCTTTGGAAATGTTACAGTTTTGTGTTACACGCATCAGCATTCCTGCCTCATTCCATTCATTTAAAAAAGTCTCTGTGCTTTGCTTCACATTGCTGTGACAAAGGCAGAAAGTAAACAAACGCCCACACAGGCAGCAGCGGTTTTACTGCGCAGCACGGATTTATATGTTTTCAGCTCGTTTCAGTGTGGATAGGCAGCATTTGGAAAACACTTGACAACGCTAGTGTGGTCGAAGACCGTTTTAAAACGAAAACTCAGTTTTCAAAGGGAATTGTATGGACAAGGTCTCAGCTACTAATTTTGTAGCGGCATGTGACGATGTGATGTGCTTCATAAGATTAGAATTACTTGCCACCAGCGGGAAGCCTCTTTCTTCCTGGGCATAAATTGCACGTTACAGACACATTCCTTGTGTTTCACTTTAAGGAGGAAAAAGTAGTGCTTATATTTCCAGTTTGCGAAATCTATATTTTAACTTATTACTCTTGCCATTGCTCTCTGACTCCTGGGCATTTGTGTACTCTGTGAAAACCTGTCCTACTCTGCCTCTGATTGGCAAAAGATGATTTTTTTTTATTTACCTAAGCCAATAATCATCTCCCACCCCACTCACACACACATCAATCAATATCAGTTATGTGTCTCGCCTCCCAACGCAAAAAAAACTTTGCAGGTCCTTTGGATGAGAGAGAGCCTACTGGGATGAAAATTGCTTCAGTGAGCTCAATTATAGTAACGCTGCATTTTATTGTCAGCAATGGTAACGGCATTGTAACGGGTGAAACAGTTATTCGTTTGATTACTTGTTACTGAAAAAGCTAACAGCAGTTTATTTATAGCGCCGTTATTCCCTTTACTGCTGATTACTACGTTGATAAATAAAGTTCACAAGGGGAGGACAGGTTGAGGAAGGACTCCTTGAACCAGGGGGTGCTGAAGAGGGTTGTGGACGAAGAGTCCGGCAGGTTAAGCAGGGGATTTAGGAG
Source organism: Triplophysa siluroides (assembly GCA_006030095.1). Classification (NCBI taxonomy): domain Eukaryota; kingdom Metazoa; phylum Chordata; class Actinopteri; order Cypriniformes; family Nemacheilidae; genus Triplophysa; species Triplophysa siluroides. The sequence goes on along the minus strand of VCII01000010.1, from coordinate 171,965 downwards.
AGGCAGGCTTGGCTGAAGGCACGGATGGAGGGGAAGTTCCTGGGGGGTTGACCAATAAGTGCAAGGGCAAGACAGGGGACATGGTAGGGACCGGAAAGGTCCAGGGAAAACAATGGCAGCAAACGTTAGCCAAAACCTGGGGGAAGTACAGGGCTCCCCGGGACAGGAAGACAGTTCAGGGAGGACATAGAGACTGTAGCAGGGGACCTGGCTAAGGAAGAGGTTGATGCCGGCACCGGGGAGGCTCCAGCTGACTCGGTGGCCGGCACAATTCAGGCTGCAGCTGACACAGACATCTGATAAGAAGAGGCTGCAGCTGACTGTTGCTCTGGAGCACCAGGAGAAGTATGTGGCTGAGGGATGGAAACTCTCTTCTTCCTCTACTTCCTCCTGCGTCGAACCACAGAGCTAGTGGCGGGTTGAGGAGCTGCGGCGGGGAGCATGGCTGGCTCCGACGTGGAGGAGTCAGATGCCGATTCCCTTCTCCCTCACTTGCCACAAAGGCTGACTGGCAGTGCAGCATCAGCGGGGGTCGAGGCGGGCGGAGTAGAGTCCCAATCCTACAGGATAGAGGACAATGGAGCGGGAGGTCTGACTTGGGGCTGAGGACCGTGGTTCATCCTGGTTTGTGACATACCTCATCGTATCGCTGAAGCCCAAGGGCCTAAGCATCTTCATCTCCCCGGACTCGAGGGGCTCGATGAGGCAGCTGTTAAAAATAACCTTTAACCCAGCCTCATTGAATCCGCTTCTCCCGCTGCAGCCAGGAATTCCAGGCCAAAGAGCATGCAGGCTTGACGACTCCGCTCCGTCTGCTTGGTTCAATTCTGGCCAGTTCGGTTTGATTGTTGGACAAAATCGTGAATAACAACAGGGGGCGCATAATATCGGCGTTATCATTGGTCAGGTAGCCTGTCAATCAAACTCCAGCAGAAGGGTCAATTGTCACATTCAGCTGTAGGTTTAGACTGTAACTCACTTCTTCAAAATTAAATAACTTATAGGGTCTTGTGCAAAGATTAACAAAATTAAATTGAATTTATTAAATCAAGTCATGTCGATTTCCTCTTACCTTTCATTCACGGGATATGAAGTCAAACACTAAACACTTCATCACTAAGGCTACTAAACACTAATCCTACTTGTGAGTAGGATTAACCAAATCAAACCAAAAATCCAATGATGTATATATGTGCAGAAAAAAACAGACGCTCCAAGGCGAGCCGGTTTATTGCTGGCACATTACCAAAACACTGCTGCATTTTGACAAGTTAATACTGCTTGTAAAAAACAAGCCGTAAAAAGTATTAAAGTATGTATCTCAGTGTTCTAATCACTTTTTGTAGTTTTGTGGCAAGGACTTGTGTGGCCATTGCATCCCTATTGTGCATACACCACCAGTCTGGTCACTTGATGGATCAGTTGTTGTTCTCGGTTCCAGTTGATCTAATAATGGGCGTCGAAACTCAAAAAACTTGGGTTGGTCCTCCCCCAGAAATAATGTCAGATGTAAAAACAATGCCACTTAACCAGTAGCTTCAGTGGTGTAGAGAGAAAGACATGTGACAAATAGTTTCGATGCTATGGAATCCGGCTTTCACCAAACTCGCTCTTCTACATATTTAGATCATATAACAGATCGCACAGGCATTTATTTTTGCTAAAAATCAAGAAATTATTTGAAAAACGGTTCAAAGGTGTTTATTAAAAAAGTCTACTGGTTAGGGGTAGTATGGGGGTCTTTATTGTCCTAATTATGTGGCATCCATTTAAAGGCTGAGTAGATCATATGGAAAATGCTAACGTTTGCCTGCTAGCAGTGCAATCATACGATCCCTCATCTCGCGAATCACCATCCAAAGCCAGGTCTCCTCCGACACAAATGAGCGTGCGCACAGACCAGAAGCTGTTGGATCGGTTCCAGTGAAGTCATGTCACATTCACCGGTTAGAAACAGTGGCGATCGGTGCCTCCTCTTCAGGAGAAGAAGGAATTCGAAATACGTATTCAGCGCTTCACGTGGACCTATGTGCATCACGCATCATGTCAATATACGTGCCTGCAGCAGACGCGTTGTAAGGGTTTATGATGAAAGAGACGCTCGCGTTCAGAAGACACTGCGTTAACACTTAACTCTGATGACACATGAGACCAAGCGAGTATCTAGCAAACGCGAGCGTCTCTTTTATTAAAAACCCTTTCGACGCGTCTGCAGGTATTTTGACATGACGGGCTAAATACGTTACATGTTTTGCCGAGCTTTGCATTATTGCTTCCCCTGAAGAGGAGGCATGGATCACCACTAGTGAGAAAACATTACAGTACAAAGTGAATGACATTACTACAATAACGAACATCTCCATGTACCTGCTCTCTGTCCGCCATTGTCCCGCTGCCTGCACATCGCACATGAGCGTGCTGATGACGTATGATGTCTGCGTAAACAGGGTGCGCACTGGGATGCAAAATACGCTGATTGAAAATGTACACACGACGCATCATTGCCCTCAGATCAAGGGCACTAATTGGTCCAACGTTTTTTGACCCTACGCCTTTCACAGAAGATATATCATTATAAAAATACCAATGTTTCGCTTTACTTATTGATTGCTATCAGGACGTTAAGAGACTTCCAACCAGCATGACAAAAACGTTTCTGGACAGGATTGCCTACTCTGCCTTTAATAATTGTATTATATATAATTATTTACATTATTATTCTATAATGTATGAGGTACAACAATACTGAGTATCAATAGCATCTATCTACTATTTACACTCTATGTGAAGAAAGTACAGCTCAAGTGTAAATAAAAAAACAGAATATTTCTATTTTCACTGTTAATAGCATATAGCTAAGACGTTTTAAGCTGCCATAACACACGCAGTTTCTGCCAATCTCATATTAATCTTGAGAATTTATAGAGTAGTATTGCATACTTTGTATCTTCGAAGAGTGTTTGATCAAATTTATAAAAAGATAGATACAGCTGCACGATTATTTCCAGAAAAATACGACCTCTTGGGGATGTGCAGGGGGACGGAACTACAGCACGAGCACACAATACATCATCACAAAACATTATCCCCTAACTATTGATTCACTATAAGTTTGTGCTGTTTACATTATGCACGTATGTGCTGATTGTCAACAAAACACGAACATATGACTTAGTTTCACTTACTGCACGGGTTCATGTCCGGTATCTTTTACCTCTGGGACCGCACCATCTATCAGTTCCAAACAATCTCCAAATCCAGCATTATATTCACCGTTTATATAACATCCATCAATGAAATGCCGTGAACAAACAAACACACCTCGATTTCTCTCTATCGCAAGAGTAACGAGCTGCAGGCCCACAGCGCAGCGAATCTTGACGCAGTGCAGCCAATCCTGATGGTAAGTGGGTCTTCCTCACTCGTAGGTTGATGCGTGGGCGGGCTATTTCTTTCGCCTTGCCGTGTGCGTGCTTTTCCGGGAGAATTGCCCAATATGGGACTAAGAAAAGTTGTTACGCAACGGATTTGTCAGGCTGAGGCCCGAACCCGGGTCGTTGGGATAGCGAAAAAGTTAAGTAGCACTGAGCCACAGGGTGTAGATAGAATTCAACAAGCAGACACTCACGTAGAGGAAAATGTAAAGATTTATTTCCACATGTAGAAGATAATGCTCGGGCAACAAATAGCATCCACAGGGAAAAAATAACAGAGATCAAAAAAAGACAAAAAACTTCTCGGGGAAAGAACACGAGATAAATAATATAATTCCACAAGAGCTGGAGACTCGAGATGACTAACATCAACAATAACCAAGCACTGAAGGAAAGGAACAGAGTCTCTTAAATAGGCCACCGTGACTGGGAGACATGTGCAGGTAATAACCCTAATTACAGGTCTAGATGAGTGCAGCGATATTGGACCCTATAGTGCCCTCTAGTGGCCAAACAATAGAGTCGCGAGTAAAACCCTCACAGGATTTTCATGTTCGAAAAAAACTATCCGAAGCATATACCAACCTTGGGGGAGTGTATCGAGCACAGAAATACAATGTAATACACCCAACTTGTTTTTTGCCAAGTCGACCATGTAAACCATGAGAAGACATCACATTTAACATTGTTAATAAGTCAGAATGCATGAAACACCGTTGCCTTTAAGTTTAAAACGGACAGATTTACATTTACATTTAGACATTTAGCAGACGCTTTTATCCAAAGCGACTTACAAAGAGTTTAGGGAGCAATAAGCCATATGTCATACAGGAGCCATAATACATTAAGTGCCAATACAAAGTTACTGGTTTCAACAAAAGCTAGACCACTACCTGTTGAGAGTTTTTTTTTATTAGATTGAGAGATACAATTGTGTTTTTCCCTCTAGAGTTTACACATCAAGAGCTTTACTCTTCGAAGGGAGTAGGGCATAGGGATGATCACTTCGGAATGGAACTTAGGGCATGTCTCTTACTTATAGCTCTCAGGCGCAGCATGCACAGTGTGAAAAGCTGCGTTCTGCGCTGAATTTATTATCAGTATAACACTTTCAATTACAGCTATGAACCGAAAACTGTCAGATAAATATGATGTAAACCGTGCCAGAACAATGCCACTAATGGGAACATAGTCTATTTACTACAACATCTAGACCAGGGGTCTCCAACCTTTTTGTAAGCGAGGGCTACCTGAAGAGATAAAATCATCTAGAGGGCTACTTGTTGATAAAATACTTTCAAACTTCAGACATGTGATACATTTTTTGTTCAGTACACAGGACCAAATTGAATTTTCTTACACATATTTTTGCACTTGAATATATGAAAGCTTAAAACACCTGCTAATAATATAACATTTTCATGACGATATAGTCACATATTTGTCAACTGTCCTGATCATTATTGTTGAGCCCTGTGTTTGGGGGGCACCTTACAGAGTTCATGCGGGCTACCAGGTGCCCGCGGGCACCACGTTGGAGACCACTGATCTAGACTATTTAGAAGGGCACTGTGGTCAATAGGGTAAAAGGCAACATTAAGGTTGAGTAACACTTGCAGAAAGATGCAGCCACGATCCGATGACAAGAGCAACTGTTTGTGATTCTGATGAGAGCAGTGTCTGTGCTATGATATTGTCTAAATCCTGACTGGAATTCCTCTCAATTCCCATGTCTAAACTGCCTTTTCAAGTGCTTTCAAAAGTACATTATATGTTAGTTTATTCTGTATACAAATTTTCAATTCTTGTCAATTCTGCAGCTCAAACCGTCTAGGCCCGAGCTGATAGATTTTGAGGGCATTTCTATGATCCACTTCTTCACTGACAACTGGGAAAACGTGAAGAACTTCCAGGCAAGACCAGATGACATTCTAATCGCCACTTACCCCAAAGCTGGTGAGTGCTGTATAAAGTGCTGATATTTTAGGTTTACTCCATCTGGCCAGCATATGGCTACATTATGCATGTAATACTTAAAGCAAATACATTTTAATCTTTGTTATACCTTTTTCAACAATTTCTTTGGGCAACTGTCAACCTCACAGTCTGTGCCTGTGGTCCACATGTTGCAGCTCTTCAGGTGACCTGAGATTAAGTCTCGGCTCGTTGTCCTTTCTCAGCTCCTATTGCTCCCTCTCATTCTGTAACTTTCTGTCTCTCTCTCCACTGTACTATCAAAATAGAAAATCTATTAAGGCCAAAAAATATGTCATGAACATTGTCAAGACCCTCATCACTATCATGCTTCAAAATATTCAGAGAGTTGTCATATACTGTGTTTGGCTTCAGACACTGACACTTGTTTTCCATCAAAGAGTCTTTCCAAAAAGGGGCTGCCAAGTCTAATGTAGTCAACTAATTTCCTGTCCTTTAAAACAAGCTTTTGTGCAAAGCTTTATTGACAGAATAACAAAACAATCCCCACTGAAGTGTTACAGTAGTTTGTGAGCATGTTTCATATGTTTGGCAGTCGTTGTCTAACATGCATGACCTTCAGATTCTCAAGCCTCTCTCTCTCCCCATTGTCCATCTAGGTACCACTTGGGTTTCTTATATATTGGACCTTCTGTATTTTGGTAATGAGGCTCCAGAACGGCAGACTTCACAGCCTATCTACACGAGGGTGCCATTCCTGGAGTCCTGCTTTCAAGTTATTCCAACAGGTCAGAGATAATAGCACACTCTAAAATGCTGGGTTGTTTTTCAACGCATGGTTGGGTACCATATGAACAAAGGAGTTGGGTTATAAATGAACCCATGGTTGTTGGATTTGGTGGTTGGATTAGAATAAAGGGATAGTCCATCCCAAAATGTAAATTCTGTCATCATTTACTCACCATCAAGTTGTTCCAAACCTGTATAAATGTATCTTTGTTTGGTTTAACACAAATAAAGATATTTGGAAGAATGGTAGCAGCTTAGATTTCTGAGGCACCACTGACTAACTAAACTATGTTGGGATTCCCATAAAATTTACACCATTTGTCCTTTGAAGTAAATTAACATGTATAACTGTCTTGATTCATTGCTGTTCTACCTGGAGCTGTGTAACTGGGCAGGATCAGTGGGGAAGAAGGAGCCAGCAGAGAGTCCAGAAGCTATGGGGTGGGCTGGACACAGGGTGGGAGAGGACTGACTATGAAACCCATAACAGCAGATTAAGAGGTTCAGTGTCCCAGTCAATAACCAGGCAAAAGCTCCAAAAGGGGAAACATTTTTGGCTCTAGTCCTGAGACGGATGTTGTAGGAGGTTCGTGCTCTGGGGTAGGATGCTTCTCCATCTTGTGATTAGTGGCGGGCGCTGCCACAAGCTCTGGTTGTGTGGCGGGTTTGGGCGCCCTCTGCCTTTACAGATGGTAAATGGAGAACCGCAGTTGACACAGACCCAATCAATGCCTACTGGATTGTGTTAAGATAACCCTTCAATAAACCTCTGCATATGGATTCTACCAATGCCTCGATTACCAATGCTCTGTGTCGAATACCTTATAATATGGCAGGATTACAATATGCATGTCTCTGTAGTAGTATAGTATATGTAACTATACTCTGTATAGTTTTAATAAATCTCTTAAAAAAGATAATTTGAATTTCCAAGTCACATTTATCAACATATGATCATTTCTACAATGGAATTGGCGCATTATGAATTTTTCATGAAACACATGAGAATCTATAAGATTTTTTCTGCACACAGATCTCCACTTGTTTATATGTCAAATTGATACATAAGGCCCAGTGTATCTGAAATGTAATTACATATTTTTTTCCATTACTTTTCTGTGTCCCTTATGGATCACCTACAAGAGCATTCCTTAACTGTTATGTCATTTATGTCCAACGACTTCTCTGCTCCTCCGATTATTATTTTAATACTTTTGGATTTTAGATGTTCTAGCTGAGCAATAAGGGATATTGTACAGTAGGCAGGTGGCAGTTATCACATGATTTATGGTTCTGTGTCGGACCTAGGCCATAGCCTCTATGTAACGCATCGGTTTTCACAAATACTTCTGCGTTGACAGAAATGACCACTAGTGGTCAGTGTCCACAGGTATGTTGCTTGTCTGTAACCAAGACGAAAGACGAAGAAGTAGCAGCTTGTTGGCCATGTTGACGTAGAAGCATTAAGCAGTGATACTGGCAAGTAAACAGCCGCATTTGTTGCAGCTGGAGTTGTTAAATATAGAAGAGTCCTTTCGATTTATCAGAATGTATCCATAGCTGAAACGTTTGGTTTTTACCATACATGTTGAAATCTTCTATTGTAGAAACTTGGCTGGGTAACTTAGCTTACTTAGCTGTTTGAAAGACTAGCTGCATTGCTGGTAACCAGATGTTGGTGTCTTCATTAGTTTAACTAACAAACCAACCAGCTTAATTAGAAAACAGTGCTGTTAATCAGTTTTTTTCCTGTTTTTTGGCAATAACCATCAAAACCGCCTGAACCAACATGGACAACTGCATGGAGGCTATTATTTAACTATCTTGTTACCGCTGTAGAATCATAAACACTTTTAACGGAGAACAACATTTCTCACTTTCAGGAACACACCTGGCTGATAATCTGACGACTTCTCCCCGCCTCATCAAAACTCATTTACCTGTTCAGTTGTTGCCCAAGTCCTTCTGGGAGCAGAACTCAAGGGTAAAGTATACTTAAAGTTATTTGCCCTGCAGTATATTCAGTTGTGTGGTATGCCATCCTGAATATACTGTACCTAAGAATATTTTGGCAACATATCAAATATGATTTTTTTAAATACCACAAAACCTGGACTTGTATTTTTATATCCACTGTATTTTTTGATAGTTTTTGGAGTGCATAGTATTCCTATAACAAGCTAATTAAATGTGTTAACCAAAGCATGATTTGCTTTTGCAACATGATTCAAATTGAGATTCCATTGTGTCTTGAGTTCTTTAATCATCTGAAATGAAAACGAAGCATGTGAAGAGTAGGCCAGAGCTTAATAAATGCATGTGTGATAGCAATTAGTGCACCTCTGTAACATATTTCTTCATTTATTCAGGTGGTGTATGTAGCCCGTAATGCAAAAGACAATGCAGTTTCTTATTTTCATTTTAATCGAATGAACATGGCACAGCCTGAACCGGGAGACTGGAACAACTTTTTAGAGAAATTTATGGAAGGCAAAAGTAAGTAAAACAGTTGTGAAAGTGAACAATATCCCAATTAGACATCCACTGGAAATGATCTGTTTTTTCTTGGACATCTGTATTGTTTTGATTGTGTGGTGAACTTTTCTTCATGTAGCATACGAGGCTTGTTCAACGTCACGTGGTGCTGCGCAGACCGATTGGCGGTTGACTTGAAGCAGTCATTCCGGTTAGAAAACTTGAACAGGGGCCACTGTGACGTATGCCATTAAGTAGTGCAAGACTTTATTCCAATGCAGGGGCAATTCTAGGATTTTTTTCAGTGGGGGCACAAGTTGTGTAATTATATGATGTACGTGTCATTAGTTCAGTAAGCTTTAAAATAAAAGTTAAAAAGGTATCACTGTTTTTTTACTTAATGGCATTTATTTACTGTTGTAAATAGCAACAGTCAAATGCAATTTGTATTGACCTTAATACTGTAAGAAAATTATTTTGCATCCTCAGCAATTCACAAAAAAAGTACGCAGAGCGTCAAGTTATATACATTTTACAATGCTTCACAACTACTGCCAAACAGAAATAAAAAACACTGTATGTGTATGGCTGAGTTTCCCAGAAGTGAATCTGCGTTTCTCCGCCGGTGTGTGACCAAACCAGTCCAGCACACCGCTGTGTGTAGCGCAGTGACGGGAATGTTCAAGTCATGCGCAGATGCTGTGCCAATAATGAGTGTGTTGACTATTTGCAATAAAAAATATATGCAGATTACTTAAACCTGGGTCTTATCTATAAAATGTGCGAACATATTTGATCATAGAGTGTGCGTACGCAAAAATCCATGACAACGTCATGACAAAAGTGCTCAGCTCCACGTCAGGGTCTGAGCAGACGTACGCACTTTTGTTTGCACAAATGCTGCAGGTTTTTGAAAATATAAACCAATCTTACCGTTTGTAAAGGACTTGGACCTTGCCAGGTTAATTACATTAATTAGACATCGTTTATAAGGAAACTGAAACTGTTCAACTGCGTACAATTTCAACAACATTTGCGATTATATACTGTAGATTTCACATCTAAATGAGAGGTGTATGCATGTTTTCTGTGCGTACGTTTGTTTGAAGAATCACACATACACACTTTAAGAAATTATCGTAAAATTGATGTAGGATAAATGTGTCCCCAGGACTCAAAATGAGCTTTCCATTTGTTCTGTGTAGGCATGTAGTCAAGCTCACCTGTTGAATTTGTTTTGGTCAGTCATGTGGTTTCTCGGTGTGGTCAATGTTTTCATGTGAATGTATGTGTCAAAATGGCTTCTGCATTGAGCATTATGCATTTGCTAGGCTACTAAGGAAGGTCACATGTGACCAAAACATTTGCCAGTTTTCATTAAAATAGGGTTTTATCTTGCAAATTAAGGATGTTTCATTGCTGGGGTGTGTGGACCTTTTTGAAGTCCAGGTTTAAGAAAGAGTGTAACGGAGTATATAGGGACAGACACGTTCGGATCCATATGCAGGGCTTTATTAAGAAACATAGTTAATGTACACGCGAAGGTCAGGGAGCCGCAAACTGGTCAACATAAAAAAAGCAAGAGAGTGTCCAAAAGCAGGCAATAGTCCAGGACAAACAAAGAGCAGGCAAGATGAGGAATCCAAGGCACGACGAGATAAACAAGACTAGACAAGATAAGATAAGATAACTAGAGCTTTGGCTCCGTAAAGATGCTATCACTAACTACTGTGATAAATGCATACAAGACTGGGCACTTGTAAGTATGAGGTTATGAAGTGTGGGTGTAAGGAGTAGCAGCTGTAGTTGTAATCAGTGCAATGGATTATGGGGAATGCAGTCCGGCGTGTATAATAACAGTTTGTGTGGTGCATGAGTCCAAGTGGTGTGTGGTACCTCTGGTGGTAAGTGAGTGGAAGTCCAAAGACAGGATTTGAAACAAAGAGACTATTAAGACTTAGGAAGAGTACATTTAAAAAAAAAATGTATATACTGCTCAGTAAGGAAACTGTCCTGTGGCTCAGTGGTAAGCGCATGGCACTAGCAATGCCAAGGTCATGGGTTCGATCCCAGGGGATTGCACATAGTCAGAAAAAAATGTATAATACAATGCAATGTAAGTCGCTTTGGATACAAGCATCTGCCAAATGCATAAATGTAAGATTCTTAAAAGTTTATTGTTTTAACATGATCAATTCACTCCACAGATGCGTTTGGTCCGTGGTTTGATCATGTCAGTGGTGGAGAAGAAAGACATATTCTAACTTACAGTACTTGTTCTACGAGGATTTGGTGGAAGTAAGATCTGTTGATACAGCAACGGTTTCTTTTCATTCTTTTGTCAGTACTTTGTGTTTAAAGTGTGTTGTGTGGACTCTGTCAGGACACAGGACGTGAGGTGGAACGCTTGTGCTCCTTCTTGGGATTATCAACTTCACCCGAGGAGAGAGAGAAAATAACAAAAGGAGTTCATTTCGATGCCATGAAACAGAACAAGATGACCAATTATTCCACACTCCCTGTCATGGACTTCAAGATCTCACCCTTCATGCGGAAAGGTTAAAAAACCCTCATATTCATTCTTCCAAATACAAATGCAGTTCTGTCTTTCACCTGATTTTCTGCTTTTGTTTGTGTTCTGAAAGGTAAAGTTGGAGACTGGAAAAACCACTTCACTGTGGCACAAAATGAACAGTTTGATGAAGTTTACAAACTAAAGATGAAGAACACCACTGTCAAGTTTCGGACTGAACTTTAAAGCTTGCGTTCTGGATGTTGCTCCATTTTAGTGACTAAATCGTTCATCTGACAATAGGAATTTGTTTTTACAGTTTTTTAATATTTTAAATAATAGAGATTTTTTGTGATTTTAAAATACAACCCGGTTTAATTCGTAAGGGTGTACAGTAGTCCAATTGTGTTCCTCTGTTATCTTAAAAAATGAAGTTAGATTGGAGAAAGGAAGCCATTTACTTTTCAGTTTCAATTGGTGATGGTAATGGCACATTGGGAAAACATATTGCCTTGTTTTAGTAATTCAAATAAATACTTGAATATTCTCCTCTTAACCATTTTCATTTAAGCATGTTAACCAAAAGACTGCAGTATTGAGTGCTAACAGTTTTGTTCGTGTCACGTGTAGGGACTACCCAATGCCCACGACGAGAAGTATTCCAAATAGAGTTGTTTTAATAAATCCACAAAGAATAACAGAAGACATTAACATTAAACATAAATAAATACCGCACAATCAAACAGGGCAAAACACAGGGCTCAAATACACATTGGCGAGGGTAATCAGGGAGAACAGAAACAGGTGTGATCTTATTAAAAACAATGGAAACAAATGAGGGAGCACAGGCAAAACAGGAACACAGAACTAAACAAAGACAAAGACAAAACATAACATGACTGTGACATAACTCCCCCCTCCCGGAAAGGCGTGTCCTCGCACCGACAAAGTCCTACAAAGGAGGGAGGGCAGGGGGATCAAGAGATGGACGAGGGGCAGGCAAAAGGGAACAGACCATGGAGCCAGGGTGGTGATGACGGTGGGAGGAGCCAGGGTGGAGCCCGGAGCATGAGGAGACTGGTAGAGGTCCGGAGTCCAGCCAGGATGGTCACTCAACGGTGTTGATGTGCTGAGGGTGAGCTGAGGTGTCTTCAGATGCAGTGATGGACTGGTTGACATCAACAGAGGAGGCGGGAGAGCGAGGTTGGGTGGGACCTTCTTGGAGGCTGGAGAGGAGGTGCTGGCTGACGGAGAGCTGGACAGGATCAGCGGAGACTAAGGGCAGTTTTTCTGAAAAACACCCCGACAACATGATGCTGTTAATACCCCACTGTGCAGGTGATGAGAGGTGCTTAGTTTCATGAATGCTTGATGCTTTGAAGTGAGTTTCATCAGACCAAAGAATCTTGTTTCTGACAGTTTGAAAGATTCTTTCAAGTTTTCATGTGTCTTCACTGAGGAAAGGCTTGAGTTTGGCCACTCTGTCATAAAGTCCAGCTTGGTTGAGTGATGTTTGTCCTTCTGAAAGTTTCTCCCATCTCAATATATGATCATGGAGCTCCACCAGAGTGACATGCAGCTTCTTGTTCACCACTTTAATCAAGACCCTTCTCCATCAATTGCTCAGTTTAGTTTAAGAGATCTGGTTGTTCCAAACTATTTCCATTAATGATTAATAGAAACACCATAGTTTTTTATTTTATTGGTCACCCTCGACTCTGTAAACAGTAACTCGCGCCTTCTTTCATTTGATTTGCCACCTCACTTATTTTTACATTGAGGAGCACTGTTGTGTTGTAAAATGTCCCTGAATGACTGCAGTTGCGTTTAGCAACTAGTTAGCAACTGCCATATTCAAGAGGCAATACAGCTTTAAATTTGAAAACAGAGTTCAAATAGACAGAACTAAACAGATGTAGTGAAATGTAGTGTGAAGTGGCAGTCTGGGTGATAATGGGAACGCCCTCTAGTGGAGCAAGCGGGCACTCCATCAGACAGGCGTGACAGATCCCCCCTCCAGGAGGAGGAGGTATGTGGAGCAGAGGCAGAAAACGGGGAGGGATGGATGTTTAGAGCAGGGCGGAACCGCCGGCGGAGCAGCAGAGCAACGGGGCGGAGCCGGTGGCAGTGCAGGCAGAGCTGGGAGCCAGGGCTGGGAAATTATTGAAACGTAATTATTGAAACATTATGAACTTACTGATTATGTAATGGTGGATTCAGCCCATAGGACAAAAAAAAAACTATTAACATGCAGTCTGGAAGGTTGCTTGTATTACTATTGTCCAGAAATACCTGGATGTGGTCCTTGAGGGGCAGATATTCCTGGCGTAGACGGAATCAATGAACTGCTGGATCGATGGTTGGCTTGGTATTCTGTAACGAATTTGTGCTGAGACATGGGTTGAAGATCCTCTTGCAGTTTATTGAAAGGGTAATCCAATATAAATCCCAAAACAGGCAAAGTAATCCAAAGCATGGCATGGCATGAAACACGGAAGCAACAGAAACACACGAACATCAACGAGAAACAATATACAAAAATGAACCAAGCAATGAACGACTGTGAAAACCAGGGGTGCTTCTCAATATGCTTCCTTTTCCATTTATGTATGTTTAATATAATTTGAAAATGTGACGATGTGCAGTGGGAGGAGAATTTATATGCGCGTAATGTTTATTCAATAAAACACTTCCCCAAAAGATACACCAGTGTTTCCTCGCCAATGCCTCCTCACTTCCTGCCTCCTCCTGGTGCAATTAGAGAATTGAAATGGCTGATCTTGATCGGTTTCCCGGTCATAGGAGGGATGACAGAGGAGCGAGGAAACGAGGAAGCATTAAGACAAATTAGACTTCTGAGAAATACTAAAAGAGTTATTGTAAAGTGTAGCGACATCTCTCCCTCTGTCTTTTAGACGAGGCTCGTGTTTATAATAATAATCTTGGGGGACAGACTCATTTAAAGTAATATAATCATCTGGTTTTAGCCATTTTCCGTCAAACAGAGTCTATTTTTATGATCTGTTATCATATTGTTAACAAAAAGTGCTTTATTGGAGAGAGATCTAATATTTAGCAATCCGAGTCGTAACAGTTGATTATCTGTATTTTGTTCATGTGTAATTTGTTTAACGTTTATTCAATTACTTTTAAGAGGTGTACACATTATTTTATGTTTGCTAATCCGGGGGACAGACACAGTCTCTATTTTATAATGTTTGGAAGATAGTTAGATAGATACAATGTTGGTCTATAGTAAAACCATGGTAAGTAGTAAAGAAAGAAATAATACTCCCTATTCAGACAGAATCCACTCTTCACAATGAAACCGTGATCTTCCTGAAATAAGATTAAAGCTTTTCTCTTTGTACAGGACCGTCTAAAGATCATGACATCGCCCAAACGCGCAGTAAAATCGAACCTTGATGTTTTGTTGTGCCTTTGTTTGAATGGTGTTGACAGGTGCGCATGGCTCCCGCAGATCTTTACAGTATGAATAGATCGCTCTGCGTGAGGGCGTGGTCTCATTATAAATAATGAACGGACATAAGAGGAGATTACTTTGATTTTCAAGCATATTACATAATCAGACAATATTTGTTTTAGATAAAAATTGGTTAATTAAAAAGAAGACACTCCAAGCTACTCCTGAGATAGGCGCAGGCTCCCCGTGACCCGAGGTAGTTCGGACAAGCGGTAGAAAATGGATGGATGGACACTCCAAGCTTTCTTTAGACACACATTTCATGATTCTCTATGACGTATGCACAGAGTTTGTGACACATTTTGGAAAAATCATGAAGACAGAGATCCCTGTATATTTTCTTTATTTTACAAACGCACAACATTTTATTGTTAGGAACACTAATTCCTACATAAACATACAACATGCATCACTGATTGCTGATCCGGGAGGTGGACATGCAAGGACTTGGACCCGAAGACTGTGGAAATTTCTCTTTGTGGGACAGACTGCATAGGTTTTTCTATGGGGCTAACACTAGTTAAAAAACGAATGACTTGGACCGGAGGACTCGGTAGGTAAACTAATCATTTCTGTCACCGGATACATAACCTAAAGGATGTTGCAAATGCGAGCAGGGATGCCATGTTTTTGTAAGAAAACCTGCCCAATGGCCAATCAAAACTAGGCCAAACACCACAACTCAAAATATGCCACTCATACATAAAACACATATTTTACAGCCACTGTATGCATTAGACGCTTGAATCAATCAAAATAATTGTACAGTAGTAATCATTGACAGTAGGGTGTACTCACATACCGTACTTTAGCATCTGCACCCGAACACGCTTTCATCATTACGATGTGACTGCTTTTAAGTAAACATAAACAAAGCGATCTCTCTCAGCACAACGGAATCCATCATAATGTTCAGTTTGTGGCTTATTAAGTGTATTTAACTTCATGCACGTGCTGCGCAGACCAATCCGCTTTCTTATCGCTCTTGTATGAGATTGATATCGTGAGTAAACAGCTCATTATGCTTTTAAATCCCCCTTGCGTACTTTATTATTATAAAGCCAATCGTTACACACAGCGTTGCAATATGTTTGACAAACCTAATATGTGGAGTAGTTCTGGCAGCGGTGACATTGTGCACGTGGTTTGCCCTCATACTGCCCCTTTCCAAATCAAACCCCACTCGATCCCACCTCCTCCAACCAGGCCAGGGGGCGGTAAGTAAACCACGTAATATATGAACTGTGTCATTTATTTATCACACAAATGAATGAATCTTAAGCTTGAGATTTACCGCTGTTGAACAAAATCCTATGGAAAGGTGGTTATACTTTAGTTAGAACTATTTGAATGAACTATTTACAGATTTATTTTTTGATTTAGTCTCCTTGTGAGAATGCAAATGTCCTATTTGCAAACATATATAATATGTAAAGTAAATGAGCAACAATTATACAATTTTTTATTATATTATTTAAGTTATTAAACTGGTCTTGTGTAAGTGGCACAAGATCGTTTTACTATTAATTTTGAATTTGCAAAATAATTTGAATTGATCCAGGAACAGGATTAAGTGAGTTTTAAACATGTAAAGTATTTGTGAACAAGGTCACGTCAGAGTTGCCATGTGTCATGTGCTCGGCTGTGTGTACTTCGTTGTGTGTCTGGTCCTCCATTGTGTTTTGTAGTTATATTGCTTCACCTTCATTGTTTTGACCTAAAGTGTTTTGTTTCATATGATTGTTTCCTTATATACACCCCTGTTTTTTGTTTCTTGTCAGATATCTAGTTAGCATGGCATCTTTTGTTTGGTTTTCTCTTGTTTTCCTGTTTCAACAGCAGTGATGCTACTTTTTTCTTAGCCAGTTTAGATCTACGAATTTATTAGCACATTTCTTTTCTGATAAGTAATCAAATCTTTTATTAATCCTCAAACATTGATAAAACACGACAGAACTCACCTGAGGACCTTCTGTGATGTTTTATATTTTTCAGCTTTTTTGTTTTAATATTTGTAAGCTGATGCTGTGTGGTTCACATTATCTAGGAACTACTAACGTATTCTACTAACTTATAACTTCAGGTATAATTGTCTTAATTATGAGAATAGAAGCATCTCAAACCTGTTCTTTCTTCTGTAAATTATTTAAAAAAAATACATAGGAATTTAATATAAATATACGGTCAAAAATACTGACTATGAATATTATGAATAAAGTGTCATAATATTAATCCATACTAGATTTCCAAGACTCAAGTTTCATGATTTTCACTCTAAAAATGCTGGGTTATTTTCAACCAAGAGTGCTTTTTTTCTGTTTGAATCTCTTTACCTTTAGTACCCTGTCAATACAACTGAATGGTTAAAAAAACAACAGCACATTCTTAAACACTTTCATTCTTTAATTTATGGAGTCTTTATGAATATTAACAATGTGAGCATACACTATTAAAGATGCTGGGTTATTTTAAGTCAATGTTTAAATTTCACCCCACATGCACCCTTTTTCTTTGCAGATGACAATAGTACACTGTTTATATGTCTCTTAAATGTTGGTATCTGATTAAAAATTTAAAACTAGCCCAAATTACTTTGCATTACCCAAATATAACCATAGGATGTTTTATTTTGCGAAAAAGGGTTAATGGGAATAATGGGAGATGGAAATGTATTTGCCGAATAAATTCTTGCAAAAAGTCATGTAACTTCACTGAGACGGCTTAACCTGACTAACCAGAGTACTGAGTTTGTTATACAGCATCTGATATGTTGTCATGGTCATTCTGAAATGCCTGAGCAAAGTCGTCAAAGTATTTCTGTGATTTCCTCCCAGAACTGTCACTACCGTGATTCCCAAACAGCAGGCTTCCACTAAAAGCACCTCATTTGTTTCGTGTGCTTGCACAAGTAATTATTATTATAAAAAGTATTATATTCAGTGGCTTCTCTTACTCACTGATATTTAGTGCCAGTTTATTAGGAAGTATCGGTTGAAGCAAATGCTTTCGCATATTCACAAATGCTTTATGCGATATTCCAATTTTGTGCATAAACTGAAGCTTTTGTCTGTGGTTTGATGTAAAAAGTCAATGAATTCACAATGAACTGTTCCCTAAAAATAAAAATATTTTTAAATCTGATTGAGAAAATACTCTGATTCAAGCTTTTACATGCTTCATTTTCTCCTCTTGTTGAGTATTGCTTTAGGTCTACACCACCCCTTTCAATCCGATCACAGATTTTTTTTGGATCAAGCTCTAACGGATTAATTATGGCGTTTACATAGAGGCTTTTCAGTCCAATTGAGCCATCAATCTGATTGCAAGTGGATACCTTTGGTTGAGTTAAAAATAACCAAGCATTTTTTTGTGTGTAAAGTAATACAATTTTACATTTTAATTTTGCATCTGTTTTTGTGGTGTGGTGTAATGCTCTATTTAATAACTGATTGGCATATGCTTATTTGTTTTTGCTATGAAAATTGTGTCAGTACATATAGTGGTTTAAGCAAATTAAGTATGTTATATGAGTCTGCCTTCTCTTCAATGTAGATCACTACGCAAACATTTTTCATCAGAAACATTACATCTGTAATCATGATTCTGAGTCGGGCTTATATTTTCCTTGTAAGCATTACTAATTGGGTTTTTTTCAAAGTTTCTTGCGCTTCATCTGAGTTCAGCTTGGATGGAGATTACTTATTTGGTGGCCTTTTTCCAGTACATGAAGTTGAATTGGCGCCATCCATGTTCTCCCCAGCGGCCATTGAATGTAAAGGGTAAGCAAGAACCTTTTATTTCATTTTTCATCAACTGAATGCTTTTCACACTCTTAGTCTTAGATCCTCACAGGCAGCACTGAAAATGGAAGATTTAAGTGAAATGAAATTTTGTTGGTTCTCTACTGATGTTTTCTAGGCACACTTTCACAAAATCTGGCTATCAGATGCTCCATGTAATGAGGTTTGCTATTGAGGAGATCAATAACTCCACCACCCTGCTGCCCAATGTTTCTCTGGGCTATGAGATTTTTGACCATTGTTCCGACACTAAGAACTTCCCTTCAGTCTTCAGTTTTATCTCACAGAATGGATCAATAAAACCTCAAGAAAAACTCAACAGCCATCAGCCTAAAGTGATTGCCTTGACCGGACCATATGGAAGCACAAGAACTATTACTATTTCACCATTGGTCACAATGGACCTTATACCATGGGTAAATCATGTTATACTTAATCTGTTATATTTTTTGATGCTCATATAAATGAATACGTTTATTTGTGTATTTTTTCCATTAAGAAAAAATCTGAAGCTTTAGTCATATTCAAAATGAAAATGTGAAGCTCTGAATGAATAATCAGCAGTTTAAAACTCTTCTGTGTTACGTGTATATAATTCAGTTTACAAATTGTTTATATGCCAACCCCAAAGGGGCAGCAGGCCCCTATTGAAATTGTTTGTTTTATTCCTTCTTCCCCAATGGAAGTCTATGGCAGTCCATGGAACCATTAATAGGAAAATCATGAAATTTGGCACACTCGTAGGAATGGTCTCCAATAGTCATCTTACCAATTATGGAGTCTCTATCTCACCAACATTTGGTCACTCTTTAGCACAATTTTACTTTTCAAATCATTATAACTTTTGAAATCTGGTCCAATTGTGTCTTGTATTTTGTCTTACCACGTTGTCTAAAGTTGTTTGGTGTTTAGATTAATTTAGAGTATAAGCAAGCAAAGGAGTTTTAAGCCGTGTGCTACTCCATGCCCTCCCTACATTACAAAAGGGGATACACACAAGCTATGTGTTGAGTGTTTTTGGAGTTGAGCATGCTAAGGCAGCTCTTGAGGGGGCTGCCTCTGAACACTGTTTATGGCTACCGTTTAGAATGCTCCACTTCCGTTTCTCACTGTTTGATGAGTCAGGTAATATTCGGCAGACTCACGGAGGGACCCGCTTCGGCCGAGGCGGCGCAGCATCTTTTTAGTAGGGCTCGTAGATGGAGCTTGTTGAGCCTATAGAACAGCCACAGGTTAAGTCCGATAGCAAATTAGATAATTGTTATTTAAAGAAGCGGGTACAGCCTCAACGTCGGGATTGCTGTTTTTTCCACGATATGCACATCTGTCATCTCAAGGCCTCTTCAGTGGTGCGGTCAATATTGTCATTTAATGTTTCCAATAGGTAAATCGTCAGGCGGTCGCTTTTCGCAAAGTTATACCTCACCGCTCTTTCCCCCAGGGGTCAGCAGCCATCCACAAGCTCCTCGTACAGTCAGCAGGTGAAACAGAGTTTAGCTACTCGCACTCCCCCTCAGAGAGCTTTGGGGTCGAGGCAGCAACCTCAGAAGTCTTCCAGGCAGTTTTAACCTGATTTGAGGACAGTCATCATCTCAAATCAGAAGGCTGGTGCCAAGAAGCCCTGACGGTTTTGCAGGCATCAGAGGGTCCTCTTGGGGGACTGAAGAGTTCTTACCTCACAAGAAGCCCTAATTAAATCAATATGTCCACAACGCTTTGGCACACGTCTGTTTTACATCGCACAGATTCATCAGTCTACCCAAAAACACTGTAGACCTAGTGAACGTGCGAAAAAAACAAATTTAACATCGTTTTCCGTGGTCGTTGTTTCGGTACGTTAAGCTCGTACTCGTTCTTTTAACAAAAGCTAGTGATTATTGTATGTAAGGGTTAACAGAAATTAGGGCTTACCTGGTCGCTGTTTAGGTCTTTTGAGATTGTGATAGTGAATTCCAATGGAGAAAAACAACCTATTGGCAAATAAATTGTCTGGAGATGTTAACTGTACTATGAGCACTGAAGTACTTCCTCCCAGCCCTCAGAGGCTATCATGTTCGGTTGAGAACAGGCAGAATGACAGTCTCTTACATAAATCACCAGGGGGGCCTGAAGTCACGCCCTCTCTGCAGACTGACGCACTAGGTTCTCCTCTGGACCAAGGAGAAGTTTTTAAGATTCCCCTCAAGAGGGACCTTCTGACTTAAGCCGGGGGCACGATAAATTATCCCCTCCCAGAACTATGAAAACTGTGGGCTTGGCCACTTTATGGGGTGAGTTGTTGAATCAGGGTCTCTCAACTGAGGTTGTTGAGACCATCCTTAACTCTAAAGCCTCCTCCACCAGAAAACTTTTTGCCTTAAAGTAGAGATTGTTCACCATATAATGTAATTAAAGGGATTTAGACCCAGTTTACTGCCCATCGGCTTCATTACTTGGAGTGGAGATGGTGGTCTAGTGGGTTAAACCACTGAACTGGTAAATCAAAAGGTTGCTGGTTCGATCCCAGCAGCCACCACCAGTGTATCCTTGAGCAAGACACTTTACTCCACGTTGCTCCAGGGGGATTGTCCCTGTAATAAGTGCAATGTAAGTCGCTTTGGATAAAAGCGTCTGCCAAATGCCTAAATGTAAATGTATATATATTACTGGAGCTTCTTCAGGAAGGGCATCTTCTACTATATAAGTATATGTGGCAACTTTCTCTGCCTTTCACTCCCCTCTGCCCGAGGGGTCTGTGGGGAGACCTCCCTTGGTTGTTCAGTTCCTGCGTGGCACATTGAGGATGAGGCCTCCTTCTCAGGTTAGAGTTCCGGCATGAGATCTTGCAGTAGTTTTAGAAGGACTTTCCCAGGTACCCTTTGAGCCCATTGAGTCCAGCTCGGACAAACATTTATCCCTCAAGCTAGCATTCTTCGTAGCCATTACTTCTCTGAGGAGGGTAGGCGACCGTCAAGCTTTATCAGCTTCTCCGCCGTGTCTGGAGTTTTTTCCGGGAAGGATTAAGTCTATTTTGAACCCTTGACTGGGTTATATTCCTAAGGTACTTAGAAATGTGGCCAGGACCCTAGTTCTTCAGGCCCTTTATCCTCCGCCTCACAAGTCACCCTAGATTACATTTATAGTTATCACCAGGGGCCCCCTTGAGTACCAAATCAAAATCACTATAAAGTAAACAAGACGCTATTTTTATAACTTGCGGATTCAGCTTTACAGGAATCATGTGGAAATGTCCTGTTTAATACTTAATTTATTTAATTACTTTACTCGGTCTCAGACATCTTGTAGTGATTACATGTGGGTGATGTGCGTCTTTACATATGCCCATGGCTTTAAAACCTAGCTATCCGTCCGTAGCGGGAAAAAAACACCAGCAACACCAGCAACGCGAAGCAAGAGAACAAGAAGGCATGTGTTTTTGTACTATTTTCATAGTCTTATTTAGTTTTGCCTAATTATGAAAGTACAGATTTACAAATTCAGTATTTATCCACTGTCATAAGATTGGTTTGATGTTTGATGTTCAATAGTCTGAATTTAGGGACCATCTCCAAAGTGATATAGGCTAAACACATTAATATACACGTTTCTAACTTCAATAGCATTTAAAGGGAATGACTTACAGTCACAAAACCAACTGTGCAATGTTCATGTGAGTCTCAGATATAATGCACACCACTGCAATCCACTGTATTCCCTTTGCCCATGATAATATGTCTTTTTGTGTCATCACATTTAGAGAACTATTGATGTGCTTTCGTATGCTTAGTTTTCTCTAGTAAACTGGTTTTAATACCATATGAAAAGCTGGGTTCAAGCCCTTTCCAAATCGGTTTTTATTTCATTCATACCTTGTATGTAACAAAAGTTTTGGCTGTCTGAAGTTGGCTGTCTGAAGTCGGCTGAGCGCTATCATTTTCAGGAACGAAAAACAGGTTTAAAGATAGGTGATGAAAATAAAAGCACAGCAGTCAAGTATCACAGGTAAAAGTCACTTTACTGCGGTAAAAGCATTTCCTAGTGTGGAAACCTATAAGAATACTGTATAAAACCGTAGGAATAAAACGAAAGTAATGAAAATGGTGCTGGGCACATTTAAAGAACGAGAGCTATGTCAGGAGTGCAAAAAGCACTGCATCACTATACAAGGAGACTAGCAAATGTAACATTGAAGACTAGTTAGTAGTGAAGTAAGTTTTCTGTAGTTTTTTATGGGCATATAGTGTCTGAACTTTTGATAACTCTGCCATCTCACGATAACGTTGTATAAAAAGCTTTGCATGTCTAGACATGGGAATGGCGGGAAATATGCATTGATAAACCTTCATTCTACATTTATGGGGTTTACTTTAGGTTAATTGTCTTTGTAATGTTAGTGTTAAGAGATGGAAGATTATGGAGCAAAATTCATTTGCAGCTCCGCCGGGCATATCCTTAAAGATGAGCTTGCCACAATAAAATGCTATTTTTCAGTATTAAACAAGTAAATTTGACTAATATATTTCCAAAGGTGATACACATGATATTATAGAATAATAATTTTATGAAAACCCAATTTTAACTTTCATTTGGCAGACGCTTTTATCCAAAGCAACTTACAAGTAGGAGAGCATATGAACATTTTGTCAACACGCTAAACAAAACTGTTAGTTTACAACAGACTTATTTTTTGATATTCCTGAAAAATGTCCGACAGGTTTTCCCAGACCGCATCACATATTTATCATGTTTTATTTTTGTTAATCACTCATTTGGTTTGTAAAAACACACCACCTTTTTTTGACAGCTGTGTTAATTGATTTATTATTTCTTATAGTTTAAAGTTATGTTTATCTAAATTTAACTATGACAAGGGGCTTCCATGCAAAATGTTTGTGATGCCTCGGGTTGGTCTTCCCTGCATACATTTATGAGGTACCTCACCCGGATCCCAGGTGCTCCTGAGATGTGCATAGACATCTTCACACTAGGACAGACGCAATTCATAATCGCCTAGTGGGCATTTTGGTCCCCATAGAGTCATGCCATAACGCAGTGTTGAGAACGTCTCAGGTTCTGACTGTAACCATGGTTCCCTGAGATAGGGAACGAGACACTGCGGGCCCTATCATACACCCAGCGCAAGGAGCAGTGCAAGTGTTTTTGCTAGTTTCAGCCCAACGCAGTTCTCATTTTCCTGTCCTCCGCTGCGTTGTTTAAATAGCAAATGCATTTGCTCTCATTTGTGCGCCCATGGGCATGTTGGTCTTAAAAAGATTTGTTTTCAGGCGCATAGTTGGCGCTATTTTGAGGAACTGAAGATAGACTGCGCAATAGACCAACTCAAACCTAGTCTAAAGTCAATGGCGTAATATTTTTTTGTTATTTAAAGGGCGCGTTAGGAGAAAATGCGCCTCTGGGTGCACAGGTGTGCTGTGATTGGCCAGTTAACCAGTGTGTAGTGATTGGTGGAATACTGCAAGCGTGTGACAGAAATGTAACGCCTCTTACCATATTTGGAACATTAGGTTCCTCTTCAATTGTACTGACAGGTACGCCCACCTTACTTGCGTATACATTTGGGGGGTCTTAGTCAAATCAGACCACCAACTGAAGTAGATTTGTGGGGGGTGTGGTTACACGAGGTCTGGGTGAGCATTCTCTTTTAGATAGAACGCATCTTTTGTTCCCACACTTACATTTGTGCAATTTTACGAGTCTAATACATGCATGGGCAACTTGTAACACACCAAAGACACAGAAAAACACGTATTTGTACCATATGACCCCTTTAAAAGTAAATATGAACTTGTTTTCTTTGCAGTATTTGAGGTCTGAAAAAATACAGATAATCTTTTCTGTTATTTTGACCTGTTTCTGCAGTTTTCATTTTATGCAAATGAATGCAAAAAGGAACAATATTTTTATTTTAGATTTGCGAGAAATATTGTTAGTACGGAAATGTTCCCATAATATTAAGTATAAAATATTACTAAAATGGGCTTTCCTGTAGCTCAGTGGTTAGAGCAAGTCGCTACTAACACCAAGGTCATGGGTTTGATCAAATATATAGTATAATGTAAATGTTTAAAATTGTTTTCTTCTGTTTCAAAGGTGAACTACGGAGCTTCTAGTTATGCCTTGAGTAATAAACTTAAGTATCCATCTTATATAAGAGCAGTCCCTAGCAACAAAGACATGATAGAGATGATAATTCACATCATACAGTGGTATGGATGGAACTGGGTTGCCTTTCTTGGAGGTCCAGACAATTACAGTGAAGATGGTCTGAGACTGTTTTACAAGTATACTAGCAATACTGGCATTTGCTTGGCCTACCAAGAGACTCTTCAAATACGAGGAAACTACAATCAAACACTTAAAAATATCAATATGCTAAACATTAATGTCATTGTGGTGTTCGCTGTGCCAATATATGCCGAAAACATAGTGAGAGCTGCCATAGCAAACAACGTCCGAGACAAAGTTTGGATTGCAAGTGAAACATGGTCAATGAATCAGCAGCTTCCAAGAGAGCGGGGAGTTGAGAAAATTGGTACAGTCATTGGCATTACAGAGCGATTACTGTCATTACCTGGATTTGATGAGTTCGTTTATAAATTCAAGGAAACACCTAATGAAGATAATAATGGTAATGTTGAGAGTGAAGTCCAGAATGAGATATGCAATCAGGAATGTAAGGAAAATGCATTGTTGACTGCAGATGACATTATAAATGAAAATCCTTCATTCTCCTTTGCCATCTACGCTGCCATGTATTCAATAGCTCACGCTTTACATAAAGTTCTGCAGTGCAACCTGAATGAATGCCACAGAAACACAACAGTTAAACCATACATGGTAAGTGAATTATCTTGATAAAGAAACATGAATACATCTGTTAGTTTATTGTAAATTTATATTTAAAGTTGTGTAATATATTTCATGTGTGTCAAACAGATTATAAAAGAAATTAAAAACTTGGATTTTCCACTCAACGGCCGTCAGGTGAAATATGATGTCAATGGTGACCCAACCATCAGTTATGCAGCGGTGCTCTGGCACACTGAAACACATTCTCCTTTGTTTGAGATAGTGGGCACCTATGACACATATCCAGAAGTTGTCTTCACCCTTGACAACTCTCTCATGCCCTGGCGTAACAACACATCTGTAAGTAGGTGGTTTTGTTGATCTTCACATTTTATTCTAGATACTTCATTTTTAACAACAATTTCTGTTCCATGAAGGTTCCTTTCTCAAACTGCTCTGTTGAGTGTAGGGAAGGATATTCGAGGGAGCATGAAGGATTTCATGCTTGCTGTTTTCGGTGCAAAAAATGCCCACAAAACACCTATGTGGATTATTCTCGTAAGTACCTTGGGAAATATTTTCTACATTAAACTATTGTTTTGTCACTTTTAGTACGTCTTTAGGAAATCAACAGAAATGTTTATCATTAATCCTGTTTTACTGTTATGACAGTTGCTGTGTTTACTCAATTTCTATTTACTGGGGGAACTACAGCGCCCTCTAGCACACTGAAAACATTTTGGATAGTCCTCCCCACAGTGAAGTTGGTCCTAAAGAGCTGCAGTCCTGCAGAGTTTAGCTCCAACCCTGAAAAAACCCACCTGCCTGTAGCATTAGTAATCCTAAAGACAACAGGTGTGTTTGACTTGATTCGGCGCCTCAAGAGCGAGAGCGTTTCAAAGGCGTATGGAGCAGGCGGCTCAGTTCTTGCGGTGCAGAAAAAGGCAACAATGCTTTAAGTGCTATTGTGGCAAACCACAAGTTACTATAAAGGAGACATTCACCAAGGTACTGTACCCTTAAGGGAGGGAGGAGTTTATTTGTTTGTTGTGTTCCGGTGTGTGTATGTGCGTAGCGGTTTTCGACATCACTCGCTGTTGAGAGTTAGAAATATTAAAGTGGAGTGTAAAGCCGACTCGACGCATCTTCCTCTCTTGTCTCCTCATTTAATGGTGTTTTACTAAACTAAGTTCGGGAGGAGCAGGAGCAGATAATTAACTCGGCTGGTCGGCTGTCAGCAATCACAACAATCAACCTATCACTTCAAAGAGAGAGAGTGTCTCTATAAATAGTCAAGACGTCTTACCTTCACTCTCTCTTCAGTCTCTAGCATTGGTATATCCAAAATTGCAGCAATGTCAGAGAACGAAACAACCCAAATTGACAACTCCATCGACGATCCGGGTCCTTCGGCGTCCACAAGCGACGGCCAGCCCAGCAGCGCACGCCGGGAAACGTCAGATAAACCCGTGGCTGCTCCAAGAGGCCGTCGGCTTTCCCGCGCCTCTTCTACTACCCCGAGACACAGTGGCACACAGTCACCACCGCCTTCCAGGCAGGCATCGACGTCCCCAGCTTCCTCCTATGCGTCCATCCTCCCCGACCTCCCGCCTATCGAGATGTGGACGGTTATAGGATTACGGCAAGCGCTAATCAAAGCAGACGTCCACTTTTCGCGGCGATTGAACAAAGCCAAACTGTACGGTATGTACTCCTCCCTCCAGCCGGATTCCCGGAATGCGCTAACTGTCACTCAGAAGAGGGCAACAGGAAAGCCGAGGCAAGTCCGCGATTCCCCGTATCTACGGCCGGATCAGACTCCAACGAGGAGGGGCCTCCGGTCCGAAAACCGGCGGAGCGTTCCCTCTGCAAGCTTGGGCCGCGCCCCGGACGCTAGAACCGACCACCCGCAGTCTCTTCCCCGCTCAGCAGAGCTCCAGCAGGCAGCATCCCCAGGCACCATTCAAGCCCGCCACACAACGAGCCGCCCCGGCAGCGCGAGCATGGCTCCGCAAGCGGCCCCAGCTCACCCACACATCCTCGCTCTCTCCTCCAATCCTTTTCCAAGCCAATGGCCTGCGGCCCCGCCTTCGATCTCCAGTGCGAGGCTGCCTCCACTGACGTCACAGGCTTACAACTTCTCCGCCTTCCCTCAGGTCTCCGGCGCAGGCAACGAAAACAGCCAAAGACCGGCCCTGCAAATAGGCCCAGCGGATGCCATCCCCGCTCTAATGGCTCTCCCTCAGGCTCGTCCCTCCTTCACTCTGGCATCAGCAGCATCGATGCCGGTCCCGCTCAATGCCCCGGCCCTGGAGCCGCCGCCCGTGACGGCAAACATCAAAGCTCAGATTCTGGCAGGTGCGGACGTAGACCTCTACTCTCTCTTATCTCCACTCTCACCTCCGTCAACAGATCGCCAAATCACCTACGGCGACCTCTCACTCACTCTGAAAAACACAACACACAGCAGTTCACGCACCTTAACATTCCCAGAATTCACCGTAGCCTTTTCTCGCTATCTCGAGATAATCAGCACGGCATTCCCTCATAGGAGGCGCGAGCTCACCGACTACCTCGCCATAGTCGCGGAGCTCGCGCTTTCTTACGGGGGAACCCATTTTTATACTTATCATCGTTTATTTTCTGCCAAATGTGCCATCCGCGTAGCTCAGTGGAACCAGTGTCCTTACTGGGGGGCACTGGACACTGAGCTTCACAACCGAGTTTTTCTCGGTTGCAAAATTTTTTCATGTGCGGTCTGCAGATCCGTCGCCCACAACACCACTTCTTGCCCGTTGGTTCACTCATCCCTCCCCCCATGCCCGGACTCACCTCGCATCAAATCCACAGGCTACGTCCCACGCTTCCCATCACATCCTGCCAACCCACCTCTGCCCGATTCCGATCGCCGACAGGCATCCGGGGGCGAACCATGCAGGAAATTTAACATCGGCGCCTGCTCATGCCAGCGGTGCCGCTTCCTGCACGTTTGCAGCATCTGCGGTGGTGCGCACACCTACATCGTGTGCCAAGTCTCCAAAGCTTCAAATAAAAACCGTAAACAGTATTTATCGACTCCAGTGAATGTTTTAAGTTTGTCCATTGAACTGTCTCTTCACCCCGACACAAGCTTTACTGATTACGTTCTGTCCGGTCTCTCAAACGGCTTCAACCCCGGTATCGAGATTCTACCGTCCGTAAGCCTAGTCTGCCCCAACCTGCAGTCTGCGCTTGCCGAACCCGAAACGGTCGATCTTCTAATAAAAAACGAAATCGACTCAAACTTCATGATCGGCCCCTTCGCCGCATCCCCCTTTAAAACATTCCGCATCAGCCCCATCGGCGTAGCGACAAGAAAATTCTCAGGCAAAAAACGACTCATATTTGACCTGTCGTCCCCCCACAATTCCCCGTTCCCAAGCATTAACAGCCTCATTCCTCTCGAAGAGTTTCCCTTCTATACCACGACATCGACCAAGCCATTAAACTCATCAAAGCCGCTGGACGCGGCGCCTGGCTCGCTAAAGTCGACATCACCTCCGCCTTTAAAGTGATGCCCATTAACCCAGATTTTTGGCATTTGTTCGGCATTCGATGGCGCAATCAATACTACTTTTCCGTTCGCCTCACTTTCGGTTGCAGAAGCAGCCCAAAGATTTTCGACATGCTGTCAGAGGCAATCTGTTGGATTCTCTCTAACAACTACTCCATTCCGTACCTCATTCACCTCCTAGACGATTTTTTAGTTATCTCGCGCCCAGACTCAATCCCAGCCGCGCATCTCACGATAGTCCAAAATGTCTTCGGCAAGCTTCATTCCACTCGCCCAAGATAAAACCTCGGGTCCGAGCACATCAATCGAATTCTTGGGCATCAATCTGGACTCGCTGAACTTTTCAGCATCGCAGCAAGCGACCGCCCCATAAGGGCCCGTGCCTTCATCTATGTCCTACAGCAGCAGACTTCACTCCCTTAGAGGCCAGCATCGCAGCAAGCGACCGCCCATAAGGGCCCGTGCCTTCATCTATGTCCTACAGCAGCAGACTTCACTCCCTTAGAGGCCAGCATCGCAGCAAGCGACCGCCCCATAAGGGCCCGTGCCTTCATCTATGTCCTACAGCAGCAGACTTCACTCCCTTAGAGGCCAGCATCGCAGCAAGCGACCGCCCCATAAGGGCTCGTGCCTTCATCTATGTCCTGCAGCAGCAGACATCCCCACCCTTAGAGGCCAGCATCGCAGCAAGCGACCGCCCCGCAAGGGCCCGTGCCTCCATCTTTTCTGCAGCAGCAGACATCCTACACACATAGGCCAGCATCGCAGCAGCGACCGCCCCTCAAGGGCCCGTGCCTCCATCTACGTTCTGCAGCAGCAGGCATCCTACACTCAGAGGTCAGCATCGCAGCAGCGACCGCCCCTCAAGGGCCCGTGCCTCCATCTACGTCCTTCAGCAGCAATCACCAATAACTTAGAGGACAGCATCGCAGCAGCGACCGCCCACAAGGGTCAGTGCCTCCATCTACGTCCTACAGCAGGCATCACTCCTTGAGAGGACAGCTCCGCAGCAGCGGTCGCCCTACAAGGGCCCGTGCCTCCATCTATGTCCTGCAGCAGCAGATATCATCAACCTAGAGGCCAATTTCGCAGCAGCGACCGCCCCTCAAGGGCCCGTGCCTACATCTATGGTCTACAGCATCAGAAATCATTCACTCAGAGGCCCGCATCGCAGCAGCGATGTCCTACAGCACCTACAGCACTACAGCACCTTTCAGCTACGTCCTACAGCACCAGACATCACTCCCTGAGAGGCCAACATCACAGCAGCGACCTCACAAAGGGCCCGCGGCACCATCTATGCCCTGCAGCAGCAGACATCTTTTACCAGAGGACAGCTTCGCAGCAGCGACCGCCACTCAAGGCCCGTGCCTCCTTCCAGGTTCTTGCAGCAGCAGACATTACGACCTTAGGCTTATGCCGGATTCGGAGCCCTCACCCCGGACAGCATGCCAAATACACATACCCTCAAACTACTTTATTATCTGTGTAGGTGAACTCGTGAATTGCACTTCACAATTGGTGACCCCGACGTGAGTTGAATACGGCTGAATGATGTCTCACCACGACGGTAGTGAAAATGCTGCTGCTAGCGGCGCGGCTAATGTCGGAGCTACCTGCGCCGCCACCGTCAAATTGCCGGACTTTTGGCAGCACAACCCGCAGCCGTGTTTTCAACACATCGAGGCCCAGTTCCAGCTGAGAGGAATAACGCAGGACGTTACAAAGTATTTTCACGTGGTAGCGGCCTTGGATGCCTCGACAACAGCCAGGGCTATGGCGCTGTTAGAGGCACCTCCGGTTGACAACAAATACAACGCGCTCAAAACTTTCCTGTTGAAACTTTTTGAACTGTCGGAGCTGGAGAAAGCAGACCGCCTGCTGTATCTGAAAGGCCTTGGCGACAGCAAGCCGTCTGAGTTAATGGAGAGGATGCTAGCTGTGCTGGGAGCAGTGGATCCCTCATTTCTTTTCGCCCACATTTTTCTGCTGCAGTTTCCTGTACCCGTGCGCACCGCGCTGGCCAGTTCCAACCTCCCTTCCTCCAGAGACTACCGAGCGCTGGCTGTGGAGGCAGACGGGATTTTTCTCGCCAACTGGCAGCAGTTTGTCCATGCGCTGTTGCCCCCCCAGCACACGTCTTCCCCTCTTGGCCCCCCGGAGCATGACCTGGACACCGCAGCTGCCGTGACAGCCCGCCGGCAGCGTGACGATGGGTGGTGTTATTACCATTCCAGGTTTGGGGCCAAGGCCAAGCAGTGTCGCCAGCCTTGCAGTTTTAAGGCCCAGGGAAACGCCAGGGCCGGCGCTCATTAACAGCTCTGGCGCTGGCCGTGACTGCAAGCTGTTATTCATCACTGACACCTCAACGGCTCAACTCAGAATCCTGCCGGCGACGACTGTGAACACTATGGCTGGCGGGCATGGCCCCCCTATGGCACGAGGTATGTGGAAGTGTGTTTCGGCGGACGGCGTTTCGGCTGGGATTTCGTTATGGCCACCGTATCTACGTCTCTCCTGGGGGCGGATTTCCTCTGCGCTTACAGACTGGTTGGTGGATGTTACAAACTGCCGCCTGATAGACGCCCTTTCTTTTGCTTAGTACCCCTGCACGCTTGGAGGGGTGGGGCCGCTTTGCCTGTCGAATACGCTTGCCACCGGGGACCTGTATCAACGCCTGCTTGCTGAGTTCCCTGACATCACCACGCCCACATTTTTCGCTTAGACTCTGCCAAGCTCGCGATTGCTAGGGAGGAGTTCGCTACTATGGAGCACATCGGCATTGTGCGCCTCCCTAACAGCCCGTGGGCCTCCCCCCTACACATGGTGAGCAAGGCTGATGGCGGTTGGGGTCTCTGTGGTGATTTCCGTCGCCGGAACAATGCCACCACCCCTGACCAATACCCAGTGCCACACATACAGAATTTTTCCGCCCATCTAGCCGGCGCCACCATCTTTTCGATGGTGGACCTGTTGCGTGGTTACCACCAGGTGCCTGTCCGCCCGCAGGATGTCCCTGAGACAGCAGTCATCACACCCTTTGGTCTTTTCGAATTCCTGCGGATTTCTTTCGGCCTCAAGGGTGCGGCGCAGACGTTTCAGTGCCTCATGGACTCTGTGCTGAGGGACATGCCATTCCTATTTGTTTACTTGGACGACATTCTCGTGGCCAGCGTGTTCGCAGACGACCACCTGATGCATCTCCGGCAGCTATTCAGCCGGCTCGATGAGCATGGTCTCATCCTCAACCCGGCTAAGTGTGAGTTTGGCCGGTCGTCCATCGCTTTCCTCAGCCACCACGTCATCCCGCAGGGGGCCGTCCCCCTCCCTGCGAAGGTGGTCACCGTCGGCAGTTTCCCGCACCCACGCACTGTGAAGTCCCTGCAGGAGTTCCTGGAGATGGTGAACTTCTACAACCGTTTCCTCGCCCATGCGGCCCAACTCATGCGACCCTTATACGAGCACATTCGACAGGGAGCTCCTGGGTCTTTTCCTCGCCACCCGGCATTTCCGGTTCCTGTTGGAGGGCCGGCGTTTCATGGCTTTCGTTGGCCACAAACCGCTTATGTTTGCTATGGCCAAGTCTTCGGAACCATGGTCTGGTCGACAGCAGCGTCAGCTCTCTGCCAATCTCCGAGTTCACTACTGACATTCAGCACGTGGCTGGTAAAGACAATTTCGTCACCGACTGCCTCTCCAGGGCTGTTGCTGGGCCCATCCACTTGGGCCTTGACTACGCTACTATGGCTGTGGATCAGACTGCGGACGCTGAGGTGCAAGCCTACAGGACGGCCCCCACGGTGTTGCTCATGGAGGATGTGGTTTTTGACACGGCCAACGCTACACTCCTCTGCGATGTCTCCACTGGCCAACCGCTCCCTATGATACCTGCTGGCTGGAGGCGTAGGGTTTTTGATGCCATCCACGGCCTTTCACACCCGGGGGTGAAGGCCTCTACCAAGCTGGTGGGGGCCAAGTTCGTCTGGCCGGGCCTGCGGAAAGACGTCAGGGCCTGGGCTGCTGCCTGTGTGGCGTGCCAGCGCACAAAGGTGACTTGTCATACCAAGGTCCCCTTGGCACCCTTCAAAGTGCCAGAGAGACGTTTTGATCATGTGAATTTGGACCTGGTGGACCCACTTCCTCCCTCCCGTGGTTACACCTACCTCCTCACTATGGTGGACAGGACCACCAGGTGGCCAGAAGTGGTTCCCCTGTCCTCCACTACATCAGCTGACGTGGCCCGGGCATTCATTATGGCTTGGGTGGCCCGTTTCGGCACACCGTCCAACCTCTCCTCGGACCGGGGTCCGCAGTTCACTTCTGAGCTTTGGACTGCAGTTGCCGAGATCCTGGGGGTTAAGGTCCATCGTACCCCAGCCTATAACCCACAGAGCAATGGCCTTTTCGAGCGGTTTCATCGGAACATGAAGGCCGCACTGAGGGCCAGCCTTACGAGCTGTGACTGGGCTGACCGCCTCCCATGGGTCCTGCTTGGCCTTCGCTCCGCCCCCAAAGAAGATCTTCAAGCCTCATCGGCCGAGTTGGTGTACGGCTAGCCTCTGCGCGTTCCGGGGGAGTTTTTTCCGGATGCCACGGCCCAGTGGTCGGTGGCCTCTCAGCGTGCTGTGTCCCGGGACATTGCTGATGCTTTTGTTCCTATTCCTACATCTCAACATGGACTTCCCCAGTCCTACGTTCCCAAGGATTTACCGTCAGCCAAGTATGTTTTCATCTGCCACGATTGACATCGTACCTAGCTGCGGCCCCCCCTACGATGTACCCTTCCGGCGTCCTGGTGGGAGGGTCTAAGAACTTTGTTGTGGATATGGGGAGCAGACCTGAGCGGGTGGCGATAGACCGTCTCAGGCCTGCTCATGTGGATATTGGTGAACCACTTCAGCTGGCTCAGCCTCCACGGCGAGGGCGCCCCCCTGCGGCAGCCTCGACTCCTGCCCTGCCCCTGGCCCTTCGCCCCTCTCCGGTTAAGCGAAGCGGTTATGGCCACCTGGTCCGCCCCCCTTTACATTGACTTTTCTACGCACTGTACAATCTGTTCTGTTTTTAGGGGTGAATTCTGGGGGGGCCTGTGTGGCAAACCACAAGTTACTATAAAGGAGACATTAACCAAGGTACTGTACCCTTAGGGGGGGAGGAGTTTATTTGTTTGTTGTGTTCCGGTGTGTGTATGTGCGTAGCGGTTCTCGACATCACTCGCTGTTGAGAGTGAGAAATATTAAAGTGGAGCTTAAAGCCGACTCAACGCATCTTTGTCTCTTGTCTCCTCATTTATTGCACTTCACATTATAATACTGGTCACATTATAATTTTTTTCCATACATACATTTTTTCCAATGGCAGAAAAAGTGGAAAAGAAATAGAAATAGGTGTCTGTATTATTGGGTCAGGTGTTGACGAAAGAGATATGTCTTGAGTTGATTTTTAAAGATGAGTTAAGGTTTTGATGTTCTTGTAGAGACAACATTTTAGTGTGTGCATGTCATTTTCATGGTTTGGAAGTAATGTGATGTGAATGAACAACTCTTATGATTATGATTACAGTAGTATACTAAACATTTACATCTTTTTCAGGTGACCCTTATACATGTTATCCATGTACAGAGAGCGAATGGTCTGATGAGGGCAGCACAACATGTAAGATTCGTTCTGTCGTCTATCTTCAGTTCACAGAAATCACCTCCATTGTTGTCATCTTTTTCACTACATTCCTGATAACGCTGCTCGTTTTCATCTTTTGTCTTTTCGCCTTCAACTATAACACACCAGTGGTGAGGTCTGCTGGTGGCAACATGTGTTTCCTTATGTTGGCCAGTTTAACTATGTCTAGCATAAGTGTTTTCTTTTTCTTTGGACAACCCACGTCTGCAGACTGCATTCTGAGAACCTTTATATTTTCGTTTTTCTTCACTATCTGTCTCTCCTGTTTGACTGTTCGTTCCTTTCAAATTGTTTGCGTCTTCAAAATGGCTGCCGAGTTCCCTAAGTTACACGGCTTGTGGGTAAAGCACAACGGCCAGTGGCTCTTCATTTTGTTTTCTTCTTTTCTTCATTTTATTTCTTGTGTTTTATGGGCAACTGTCTCACCTGACCATCCCGTCAGGGACTCAGTTACTTTTAATGATCAAACTATGCTCATCTGTGAAAGGAGAAACACGGTAACCATCAGCATAGTTTTGTTCATAAGTTGGTTTCTTGGTTTTCTGTGTATCTCGTTTTCTTACATGGGAAGAGATCTGCCAAAAAGTTACAATGAGGCCAAACCAATTACCTTCAGTCTGCTTATGTACTATCTGAGCTGGATTACATACTTCACCATATATCTCACTTTTCAAAGCAAATACGTCCTGCTTTTGAATGCATTGGCCCAAATAACCAGTATATATGGGATTCTCTTCAGCTACTTCATACCAAAATCTTACATCATGTTATTTCAGCCCAAGAAGAACACTGCTGCATACTTTCAAACGTCTATTCAGAACTACACCCAAACCATTAGCAGGAGTTAAACCACAATCATGGTGTAAATAAGCAGACGAAATCAGTTGCTTTTAATTGACACATGAAACTGGACACCCATTTCTCTCTCCTTTTACAACAGTGGTCTCAAACTCATTTCTGGAGGGCCACAGCTCTGCACAGTTTAGCTCCAACCAGCTCTAAACCACACATGCTTAAAAGTTTCTAGTAATCCTTAAGACCTTGATTAGCTGAGTCAGGTGTGTTTGATAAGAGTTGGATCCAAACTGTGCAATACAATTTTAGAAAAACTCTCTAGCATACATTTCTAACATTAAAACAAGTTACTTTGTGTTCTGTTGGTACTGGGGTTCAGTTCGGAGGATACATTTGTTAATATAATTCATGTACAAGTGAATTTAGGTTTTTAATTTTATAGTGATGTCTTAAGAATTATTAACAGCTTGTAAGCTTTGTATTAAGTAATCTACAATGTTGACTATAGGGAAAAGTAATTGATATATACTGTAGAAACTGACAACGGTCAATGTTTTTAAATAAAGCTCCTTATCTTTAAGTTCTTTTGCCGTCCATGTTATTTCTCTGAATACATTTTCCTAAAGTCTTTTTATTGACCAACATCTACATCAAACCCTTGACTGTTAAAAGGCTACAAAACATTGAAATTCTATTTTTAACATGATTAACGGCAAAAAAAGGAAACAATTTACAGTTACTTACAATTAACACATTCATTTTAACAGCCCTAATACTGTATATTGTTGAAGTGTTAAATATTTAAGTCGTTATTGTCACAGAATGACCCAAATGAAGCAGGAAAACATGAATGTACTTTTTTTTGGACCTCAACATGTGCAGATTGGTAAATCAGAGGTGAGTATTGATAAAACAGACATTGAACTTGGTTTTAATGAACAGAATGCTGATAATATCCTTTTTTCAGGTTGCAAGAGCACACACATGCAGATGGGGATTCCACAGGATACAGAAGAGAACAGGAACCCTGGAGGATGGTATGGATGACTTTGGTAAACACTTGGGATAGTCAGGAGTAATGGGTAAGTCACAAGGATAATGTCATGAAATATGAGGAAGAACCCAAGCGCAGGCAGCAGTACGGGGTAACAAAGGGAATGCTTTATTAAATAAACAAAAAACCCACGATGGGGAAATCAGGACACGATAATAAGGTAATCAAAAACAAAAAACCAAAAGGCAAAAACTAAACTAAAACCACGACACACCCGTCCAAAACAAGGCAAGGTAATCCACAGAATCTTTCAAGGTAATGCAAGAGGAACCATGAACAAAACACGAGGGACATGCAAGCACAAGCAACGAACGAGCACAGGACAATGAACACGAGGATGTTTTAAAGGGAAACAAACACAGGATAATAGGCAAGGGACAGGTGTGGGTAATGAAACACTCAGGGAAGGTTAACGAGGAAACGAGATGGCGGGAACAATCGACGAGACACGGAGAGAGAGTGAGAGGAACACTAAGGTCCAACCCCTCTCTCCACAAGGAACCTAAGGCCATGTCATGGCTCCGCCCCAAGACCAAGAATAAACAAGACAAGATGGCGGAACCATGACAGATAACCAGATGTGTGACTGTAATAACAAGATCAGTTTAGATACCTGGGCACACAGAATATAAACTGATTTAAATATATATTTTAACCTCTCCCTCATGTGGATCTCTTTTAATGGATTACAAACAGTTTAGGGACATTTATGTGTGTAATGTGGTCAAGTTACTGTTCCAAACTATCATGTGATTGATGGGTGTACTGGTCGTATTTTTTTTTAAAGGCTGGTTAGGGGACCCTCCAAGAACTTTGACATAATTCGAACACTGCAGCATAGGAAAGAGTCTGTACTGCAAATGAGGCCAGATGGTAACTGAGTGTGTGCTTAAACTGTTAAAAAAATCTGTTAAAAGTCTGGCAGCAGAGTTTCCAGACATTTTCCGTAAAATTACGTAAAGTTTTTTTGAACAATTTAATGAAATAAACTTAAAAAATACAGAGCCAATTTTAGGGTCAAAAGCGGTTAAATTACAGTATAGCACTCCTGATAAATGATATCAAAATACATTAAAAAGCAACTTCTTCTCAGGGTAATCTCTGTGAATTTAGGAACATTTAGTTTTTTAATGAAGCTTCTGTGTCAATCTACACAGTAATTTTCTTTTAAAAAACATTTTAAATGTATAAAAACTAAGAAACTACTAATAATACAGATATATATTAAAACCAAAAGTAGCGACATTTAAAACCTAATTTGTTATTTGAATCTATGATGAAACTCTCACACGTGTCTACACCAGATGCGGCGCAATGTGACGCGAGACAATAGAACGGATTAGAACCCATTATAATAAAAAAGAATTATCCACACCGGACGTGTCGCAAATGAAGCCTATCCAATACAGCATCCATCATCAAATCCTTAAGAGACAGTTCAAATTACAGTGGAAATTCTCATACATTTGGTATTTGGTAACACAAATAAGCACAGGACCGTGAAAAGCAAATCAGCTGAGGTGAGTCCCAATAGTCTTGACTACTGGATCCGTGTTCCGCCAGCGCGTATTATTTCCCGATCCGAACGGCAAATGACACATGAATAATGATTCCACCCATTACATCAAATATTAGTGGTTTACCTGACGGGTGATAGTTTTGACACCCTTCCGCCGAACAATGCTTCATGAGAGGAAAAAACTTTTAGCTCATGAAAAAGTAATCACACATGGACTGGACATGGATGAGTTTGTGACAGAATTCTCAAAAATGAGAGGAAGTTATAATGCTGTGAATATTATTGTAATATGAATAGATCTTTTTATGTTTCCATCAAATCTAAAGTTACTAAATTGTAAAATGTAAAATACATATAAATTAAAAAGATACATACAAAGAATTTTAAAATAAACATTTTATACAATACTAATACTAGGCGTAAGAATAATTCAAAAAGCTAAATAGTTATATTTTGTAAATAGTTCG
This sequence comes from Triplophysa siluroides, assembly GCA_006030095.1. Taxonomy (NCBI): domain Eukaryota; kingdom Metazoa; phylum Chordata; class Actinopteri; order Cypriniformes; family Nemacheilidae; genus Triplophysa; species Triplophysa siluroides. Next base: position 133,683 of record VCII01000010.1, on the reverse strand, counting down.
TTTATGGTAGGCTAAATAGTTTGGGGCAAAAAATATGTACCGTATAAAGGCATATCTATAACCAGAAACGTTCATAAAACATCTCTGAAAAAAATACTTTTTATCTTCAGAACACAAATGACTGTATTATCTGTACATTAACGTTACTCCTCCTTAGCTAACCATAGCTAACGTAACAGTAATGTTAGGCCGTTACGACGCAAGTGGCGCCAAATTTGAATTTGCGGCGTCTGATTGGATGATGGAAGTCTTACACACAACTAAAATATATATGTCTAAAAGGAGAGTTATAAATTATATTGCTATGCAAATTAATTACAATATTGTTGTTTCCATTAAAAATACTGTTGTACTGTAATATATTATAGAAATTATTACATATTTTTAACATATGTTGTATCAGCTATAGTGAATTGATAACCGTTGTACATGTAAATATTGTATTTTAATTCTAATACGTTTTAAAAACGTTGTATGATCTAGCAGATTTACTACAGTTTACTACATTTAAGGTGTCAAAATGCAAACTTATATATTGTTTAGGTGAGAACAAAAATAATTGTCGATGTAAATTACATTGTGCATGTTGAATGATCAGTTGTCCTGTAAAATACCCTAAATCCATAATGACCTTCAATTGCATTAAATGACAAAGCAGTTGCAATTAAAAAAAAAGACATTTTGCTCATCAAGAAAATGCATCTTGATTCAAGAATATTTAGACATTTGTACTGGGAAAACAAGACACTAATAAGAAGAAAGTCATTTTTTGCAGTGTTTAACAATAGGGAATATAACAGGCCAATAATTTATTAAAAAGTAACGTTACTCCAGTAGGAACTGCTCCGGTACAACATTAAATCAAAAATAGAAAAGTGAAATTTAACTTTGCCATCAGTCAAAACGATTTGCCCAGGAACAAAGAAGAGATTAAAAAGACCAAAGATTGCCTGTTATATATACCCCAAATGAATTATATATCATAACTGTTACAAAGACATCAGAGCCAGCCGTGAGATTCAGAAGCAGTTGCCGAGGTGAGGCTGGGTTGAGCCGGTATATCAGCGCTGAGCGCCCGGTGATTATCTGGAGCTCACATCTCCGAAATCCTCCTAGAACATTTTAAAATAGACGCTATCTTTATTAACCAACTGGACAATTGAACTTTAAACACATACATTCTCGCCTAAACTAAATTTTATGACAAAATAACCATAATATTATGAACACTTTGCTGTTTTACTGCTCCAGTGCAGCTGCTGCTCAATGCATGTCGGGAAATATAGCGTCATAAGTCCACACAAGTCACCTCTCAATGCATCCTCGATAAAGAGGGGCGGATCAAGGACACATCCGGGGGATACTTTACCTGTAATCAGGTGGATGGAGAGGCCGGCTAGTGGCAGCCACTAGTAAATTCCAAAACACACCCCTCACACACACACTCACTCACACACACGCACACACACACTCACACACACACTCACGTCTGGTTTACTATCTCCGTGGGGACAGTCCATAGGCGTAATGTTTTTTATACCGTACAAACTGTATATTTTATCCCCTAAACCTAAAGATCATAGAAAACATTTCGCATTTTTTTTTTTTTCACATATTGTTCTGTACAAGTTATAAGCTTTTTTGCTCATGAGGACCTAAATTTTGGTCCCCACAGTGACACGAGTCCCCATGTGTTGGTGTGCATTCAGGTTTAGGTCCCCACCGGGATATAAAAACATGTACACAAATTTAAGTATAAATCAAATACACAACCCCCAGTGTGAATATACCACTAAATAGCAGCAACAACATACAGCCTACCCCCTCCAAACCCTACAATCACTACAAATAAACAAGTCAAACGTACTGAATCGTATATGAATGCACAATCCATTTAAAAAAAAACACTAAATACAAATACTCATATTACATAAACAATAAAGGAAATAAAATCGCTACAAAAAGAATGTTTTTACCTCACAATGCCACATAACATTAACCAGCTCACACAGCATAAAATCAAAACAGTTAATGCATGGATCATCCAAAGAATCGTGTCGATCTCCATTTGGTTTAGGTTCTACTTATCCAATCAGTACCAATTTGTTTATGTAATGAGGTCATAACTCTTGGGTCAAATGCTGGTTCACCACAGGGATCAGTTCTGGCCACATCCTCTCCCTATACATTTTCACAGTGTCAGTTTTCATTTGAATACTTATGATACCCAGCTTTACATTACCTCAGAACATAGTGACATCCACCAGTTCTCAAGGGTAGCAGACTGTTTTAACAACAGTTCATTCAACAAGATGAGGTACTGATATAAGTAATACTCTAAATCAGGGGTCTTCAACGTTTTTCGGGTCAAGGACCCCTTAGATGAGAGATGCATGACACTGACATCTATTTTCGGGCCAACTTGTTTGACAATACACGGAGCCCGTTTCATTGATTTTAAACACGTTCAATAGTTTTGTCAGAGTTTATCATGCAGAAGCGGTGTGATGTCATTTGCCTGTCAAATTAGCGCTTTACAGCTTTAACAAATTTGAACAGAAGTTCAGAAATATATGAGAATGCACTTTATTTGCACGCAACTCCTTTAATGCGCACTGTGAACTTATCGGAAGGGAAACAGAGAACGCACTGATTCTGAACTTCAGTCTTGAAAGAAAGACATGGGTACTTATTTGATTTATGCCCTACAGGTTTTTATGATGCAGATGTAACGTTTCTTCTATCGCTTCTGCTGCCTGAATGGATGTTTTTGTCCGCACACAGGTTAAAAGAGCAATGCGCAGGAGCTTCAATGAGAGCGCGCGGCCACACACGTGCGCAGCTTAAAGAGAACATTGGTTCTTTCATCTTTCACCGCTAAGAACCTGCCTGTGATTTTAGAGCCACATTTCTTTCATCTATATTTCAATATTTTTAAAATGGCAGATGCTTTTCATTTATGATCTAAGGCCTTGTCCCAGCCTAATCTAATCCCTGTCGGGGGAACCACCCCAAAATGAACAATTATAGTTCATTTAAAGTTAATACAGTTTAAATATATTGCGTCACAGTTCAGTTTAGTTATCATTCTGAGTGTCCTGATATGATGCATCTTATCCACCTGTTCCTATGTATTCTTTTTTCCTTTTTTTTTCATCTTTAAAAAAAGACAAATAACAGAATTCCAACCACATTTTACTTGATTTCAAGTTGTCAATCAATTATATCCAAGAGCAAGCAATTTGTTTGCTATATCTTCAAAAAAGGATCACAGGACGAGATATTAGCAATCTTCGTTATTCACAAGTTGCAAAATTTTAATTCAACAAACGTTTCGGACACATACAGTATGACCTTCTTCAGTGTTTCACATTCTCTAGAAACTCTTCATATTTATATCACTTTCATCTTAACACACGTGTGTCCAAACTATTCAATTAATGATTAATCAGTTACTTCCATTAGCACTAGACAATTATATTGGAGAAGTGGTCAATCACACAGTCATAAATAATCAATCTTTATAAACCATCATATTATAATAAAACAACAACATATAACCGGAAAGAAAAAAATGCTTTTTATTTACCAGCTGTTTTCAAACTAAAAACATATCAAATTACATTGGAAAATAACTAGAAATCGCAGTTTGTGAAATCCTTCAAAACATTCAAAATAGATATGTTCAAAACACGCTGTGAAGGAGCGTAGAATGATGGGAGCTGTCATCTTCAACCCCACCAGTAATAATCAATCAGACGTCTATAAGAAATCTCTTTTATGGATGATGTAAAGTAATAAAGTTTTTAAAACACTTTCCACAAGGGGGCAAAACAGAAGGAGAATGAAATAACTAAAATAAACAATCCAAAACACTGCAGGGAAGACTCGGCTTGAAAACTAGAATGGTTAACGCACACAGCACAAAAGACACTTGGTATACAAATGTTACAAAACGAACAGGCTTCGGACAGAGGGAACTGGGGCTTAATAAAGGGGAACACTAACAAGGGATAATTACACGGGGCTAGTGACGGGCAGGTGACAGGAATCAAACACTTAGGAGAGATGAACAGGAAAATAAGGGGCCGGGGCCAAAGCACGAGACAGGAGGACACGTGGCGCAATGTCATAACAAACAGCCAAGTGTCTCCACTCAAGACGCAACACACACACAAGACATCGTACTGTCACGACCCTGTCCACAAAACTAGAAAACTCCGGACAAGAAGGACAGAATCATGACATAAACATGTTGTTAAAGATCGCAGAGTACTGTGCAGTGCCTGGTTGTGGAAGAACACAGTCGCTGTATAACCTTCCTTCGGATTCCGTACATTAGTAAATACGTTCCAGCTCACGTGGGTAAAACATTGAGCGTTTGTTTGCTTCATTTCACAGCGGATTCCTTTGTGAACAAGGCCCAGGTAGACTTTTTTTAGACTTTTAAACTCTAAATTGAAAAAGCAGTGCTGTGCCATCAATATTGGATCCGACAGGAATGGCGCAGCAATCTTATATGTGTAAAACATATTTGCTGTTCTGTTTAATACCCTGATATAGCGTGTGTGTTCACATACCTCTAAAAACACCTCTATGTCATTTTGAAGTCTTGCTTGCGAATGTCTACTGGTCCATCTGCTTGTTTTATTATCCAGTTCGAGTCTGAACTGATATGGTTGAACTGATGGATAACTGTTGCGACATGCATCACAGCCTGTCATTGTAACCAAGATATTTCAGTTTGGATAAGGGAACACCACGTCTAGCTCAACGAGGACCTGTGCAAGGAGGCTCACTGGGGGGAAGGCGTACTTGTAGTTTGTCCCGTAGCCAGCTGTGCACTAAGGCATTTGTACCGAGGGGGTCCTTGAGGGAGAACCAAAGCTGGCAATGGGTGGTGTCCGGGGTGGCAAACAGGTCAACCTGTGCCTGTCTGAACCACGCCAAATAATGTGCTGAAGAGGCCTCATGTGCATTAATCTGAGTGGAATAACTCCTGCCGAGGATGCCATGTGTCCTAGGAGCCTATGAAATATTTTCAAAGGGACTGCTGGTTTTTGTCTGACGTTTTGGTGCCAGGGAACAAGTTCCCTTTGCGTACATATCTGATCTTGCGAGTGCTCCAAGACAGTCTTCAAGATAGGGAAGCTAGGGCAGCCTCTGTGACCTTGATAAAGATGCGAGGAGACAGGGCCAGGCTGAAGGGCTGATCTTGTACTGATCTGCTCGGCCCTCGAAGGTGAACCGCAGGAACAGCCTGTGATGAGAGCGAATCGAGACATGAAAATAAGTGTCCTACAGGTCGATAGTCACAAACCAGTCCTGATGTTGAATAATTGTCAAGATGTGCTTCTGCATCACCATCCTGTGAAGGGCCTTGTTCAGGGTGCGCAAATATAAAATGGGGCACAGCCCCCAACCTCTTTTGGGGACAATAAAATATGAGCTGTAGAACCCGGAAAACATCTCAGCTGGAGGGGCAGGCTCAATTGCATCCTCGGCCTGAACAGGGGTAAACAGAATGCTCCGAAACTTGGGCGGGCACCCAGGGAACTGGATTGAGTATCCGAGATAGATCCTCCTCACTACACGGGCTGCAGAGCGCTAACCATGTCCTCAGGCTCTGCGACAGAGGAACTAGGGGATTAATCTGCTTCCCTGACCCCGAGGGGGAGGTAAAATGAGCTCTTAATCAGAGATAAATCGCTCAGCATGTAGCCTTGCAAGGTTCAAAAGAACAAAAGGTGAATGAATGGGTACGCCATATTCCTTTTGTACCCATATAAACTAGGTGGAGACTGGCATGTGGATGCCATTCGCCAAGTTGATTGGCCTTTTAAAATTACGATCAGAGATTATAGGTTCTCAAATTCAAACCCCATACTGTTCATAACTTCGAGAGACAGCCAGAAAGGCTTCTTATTATAGAAAAACACTAACTCTCCTCTCTCCCTCCGCTTTCCTGTAGCTCAGTGGCAAGAGCATGGCGCTAACAAAGCCAAGGTCGTGGGTTTGATACTAGGTGATTGCACATACTTAGAAACAAATGTATAGGATAATGCAATGTAAGTCACTTTGGATAAAAGCGTCTGCCAAATGCAAAAATGTACATGTACTCACTTGCAGTTTGTGAATTCTGGTAACCTGTACTTATTTTATTATTGTTGTCGTCTTAAGATATATCTCTTCATTGTTTCCTCAAAGTGGAATACTGTCTAGCTCTTCTTGATAGATGTTCCATAAAGCCTTTGTCATTAGCTGGGAACCTATGTGTTCTATTTGATAGTAATCTGTCATTTGAAAGCCAATTAAAGAAATAGGATCCCTGTTACGAAGTCAGATTTATAAAAACTTCCCAAAGGAAGTTGGAGTGCTGGGGGAGTGTATTGAGCACATAAAAACTACGCCATATGTCCAACTCGTTTTTGAACAAGTTGACCATGTTAACCATGAGAAGCCAGCACGTTTAACAGTGTAAAGAAGTCAGAATGCACAAAATCTTATGTTAGCCCATCTCAGTGAATTCATTAACAGGTGATGTGTTATAATAGGAACCAGGCAAGAAAGCGGATCCACATGCAGTTTAAGATTTATTTAACATAAGACAAAGTAGGCCTACAACATGATGAAAGAACAAAGAAACAAGGACATTTATGTAATCCATGAAACCATAAAACAACAGGGACACAGAAACAACAAATGACAAGTGAAAGACAAGGGATTGTATAGACAGAACTAAACAGGGTAACAAGCTAAGGCAATTCAATATATAAGACACACCTCGGAAACTACAAAGGACTACAAAACATGACACAGGACAGGAAGTAACATAAAAGTCCACAATACACAGGGCAAATGCAAAATGGATCGTGACATGATGTTTATAAATAATATCTGTTACTTTAAGGCAGGAGCCATACAGTGGTGGAGTGGGCTACGTATACATGTTTACACAAGAAACATTTTAAACTTTTAAAGCAATACAATATAGTGTCTCGATGTAATCATGAGCTAAATTAAAATAATAAGCGTTAAAAACATAGAAATAATTCTTGTTGGGCCTGCACTTAAAGTTTCAAATGCACAAAAATGAATCTTTCATATCAGCACCTCAAATGTTGTACATGTCTTCGATGAACAAAAAATTTCCCTTACGGACATATTGTGTTCCAAAATGAACACAATTGTACCTGCACTCTTACCTTTTTGTCTGATAGCGTAATTTTGTCCTTTTACAGTGTTTAAAGAACTATCAACTTCCTATTCGCATTCACATATAATATAGTACATGAAAAACAATTATATCTGGACATATTCTGATTTTTTACAGCTCATTCTTGCGTAATTAGCACTAGTGGTGTAATGTGATACTTGCATGATCATTTAAATTAAATTTAAAAAGTCGATATGCAAAAGCATTTGTATTGAACCATGAACAGGATTAAGCAAATTTAAAACATGTAAAGTGCATATTTAAATATGTTTTCATAGCAGTGATGCAACACTGTAAAACTTGTATTTTTGCAGCAGGTTTGCCAGTAACTTAGTGTAGATTTAATTACTACTTTAATTAGAACTGTTTTCAATTAAAAGTTAAACTTTACTTTCATCAAAATTAAAACCCTTCAAAATGAGCAAGAAGTGACTGGTCTCATTACTGACATTAGCACAGCAGCACTGCAAAAAATGACATTTGTCCTAAGCATTTTTGTTTTGTTTTCTAGTAGAAATATTTAAAACTTCTTAAACTATGATACATTTACATAACAACAAAAAGTGACCCAAGATATTTAGTCTTGTTTTATGAAAGGAACTATAAGAACTAGGTATGTTTATTCGTAAAACTACAGTAAATTACTGGCAAACCAGATGCAAAATTACAGCACAGTTTTACAGTACAATTTTTAATGATTTATTAATTTGTTTTTCTAAGGTCCTTTTCAAGATGTTTTATAGTATTTATATTACTCCTTGGTTTTAATAAATAAATTAAACAGGAACTACTAATTTACTAAACCTGGTTTATCTATCTTTTACTTTTATGGTTCTTTTGTCTCGCTTTGAATCTTGGTACTATTTTAATATTTATACTTAGTCTGTGTGGGTGGAAACAACGTGAATAGTAATTCATCTGGCCTTTAGGTAGAAATCCTTTAAAAGGGGTACATTTTCCCGGAAGATACACAATATAACTTGACATAAAGAGTCATAAAGTTATTTTCTTGTTTAAAGTGGATCAGGGTGAATTTCACAGTCTAGAAGTAGATTTGAGATTAAGACTGCCCACTGGGATTATAATGCCATTTTTGGCATGTTGTGTTCTCTGTGGTGTGCTGTGGCGTAATGCTCTATTTAATAAGTGATTGACATATACTCAGTGGATTAGGATATGAAAATTGGGACTTGCATCAGTGAATAAAGTGGTTTAAGCAAATCAAGTATGGTATATGAGTCTACATTCTCTTCAATGATAGGGCCACTATCTATCTTTTTCTCATGAGCAGCATTTGATCTTAAATCATGATGTTCAATCACATTTATATTTTCCTTCTGGGCTTTACTCATTGTCTCTTTGTCAAAGTTTTTTGTTCTTTATCTGAGTTCAGCTTGGATGGCGATTACTTGTTGGGTGGCCTTTTTCCAGTACATGAAGTTGAACAGTCGACATTCATGTTCTCCCCAGAGGCCATTGAATGTAAAGGGTAAGCAAGAACCTTTTAATGCTTTTTATAATGTTCAACAATCAACAAACCAATCATGTTCTGGATGTATAGATTGCATCACAGGCAGTATTGTAAACTGAAGCTATTGAATTTTGTTATTTTTCTGTCCATTGTTTTCTAGGCACACTTTCACAAGATCTGGCTATCAGATGTTCCAAGTAATGAGGTTTGCTGTTGAGGAGATTAATAACTCCACCACCCTGCTGCCCAATGTTTCTCTGGGCTATGAGATTTTTGACCATTGTTCCGACACTAAGAACTTCCCTTCAGTCTTCAGTTTAGTCTCACAGAATGGATCAATAAAACCTCAAGAAAAACTCAACAGCCATCAGCCTAAAGTGATTGCCTTGACCGGACCATATGGAAGCACAAGAACTATTACTATTTCACCATTGGTCACAATGGACCTTATACCACTGGTAAATTCTATTTATTTCAAATGTGATATTTCATAAGGTTTACATAAAGAAATATAACTTGTTTTTAGTAGACTGTTTGAGTCATGTTAAAAACAATTATTTGCCATTAAGGAATAAAAAAAATCTAAAAATATATAAAAACAGAAACCGAGTTATTTTTAAGTATTACTGTTTTTGAATGCATGTTTGATTAAACATAATAAAGTTATAGATTGAGAAAAATAATATAAAAAATATGATTCCTTACTGTGCTGAACATTTGAACAATATTATATATATTTGTTACCCTGATAAAGTACAAAGTTAAGTGAAAGGCTTATGAAATGACATTTTCTTTTTCAAAGGTGAACTATGGAGCTTCTAGTTCCACACTTAGTAATAAACTTCAGTATCCAACTTTCATAAGAACAATCCCTAGCAACAAAGACTTGATACAGATGATAATTCGCATCATACAGTGGTATGGATGGAACTGGGTTGCCTTTCTTGGAGGTCCAGACAATTACAGTGAAGATGGTCTGAGACTGTTTTACAAGTATACTAGCAATACTGGCATTTGCTTGGCCTATCAAGAGACTCTTCAAATACGAGGAAACTACAATCAAACACTTAAAAATATCAATATGCTAAACATTAATGTCATTGTGGTGTTCGCTGTGCCAATATATGCCGAAAACATAGTGAGAGCTGCCATAGCAAACAACATCCGAGACAAAGTTTGGATTGCAAGTGAAACATGGTCAATGAATCAGCAGCTTCCAAGAGAGCGGGGAGTTGAGAAAATTGGTACAGTCATTGGCATTACAGAGCGATTACTGTCATTACCTGGATTTGATGAGTTCGTTTATAAAGTCAAAGCAACAACTAATGAAGATAATAATAGTAATGTTGAGAGTGAAGTCCAGAATGAGATATGCAATCAGGAATGTAAGGAAGGTGCATTGTTGACTGCAGATGACATTATAAATGAAAATCCCACATTCTCCTTTGCCATCTACTCTGCCATGTATTCAATGGCTAATGCTTTACATAAAGTTCTGCAGTGCAACCTGAATGAATGCCACAGAAACACAACAGTTAAACCATACATGGTAAGTGTAAGGGACAATTTCGTATAAAACATAGTAAGAATAACTAATGTACAGTATGTGTGTTTCCGTGCGTGCATGTGTGTGTTTATCTTTCTATTCTTTTTGGCAAACATTTTGAAATTATTTTCTTTGTTTTTTACAATAGATTCTGAGAGAAATTAAAAACTTGGATTTTTCACTCAATGGCCGTCAGGTTAAATATGATGTTAATGGTGATACAACCATCAGTTATGCAGCGGTGCTCTGGCACACTGAAACAAATCCTCCACGGATTGAGATGGTGGGCACCTATGACACATATCCAGAAATTGTTTTTGCTATCAACAACTCTCTCATGCCCTGGCGTAACAATAAACCTGTAAGTTATTTCTTTGAGGCCCGGTTTCACAGACAAGGTTTAAGGCTAGTCCCTGACTAAAAGGAATGTGTGACATGTCTTAACTGAATATCACTTGCCCAGAAGTATCTTGAAATATTTCAATACCATTGTTTTGTCTTGAGATGCACACCAGTAATGTATTCTAAGGCATTTTTAATAAAAGCGACATACATATCTTAATTCAACTAAGGCATAGTCCTGGCTTAATCTAAACTGTGTCCGTGAAACCGGGCCTAAATGTTCTTAATTTAGTTAATTAATTTTACTTTTTTAACACTATTTTTTCTTCTATAAAGGTTCCTTTCTCAAACTGCTCTGTTGAGTGTAGGGAAGGATATTCGAGGGAGCATGAAGGATTTCATGCTTGCTGTTTTCGGTGTAAGAAATGCCCACAAAACACCTATGTGGATTATTCTCGTAAGTATTTAAAACAAAACAATTTCATACATCAAGCAGGGTAACTATTATTATGCCCTTAGGCGATCTACTGTACAGATACACATCTGTTGATGTTGCTAAGCAATTGGCATGTTAACATGATGCCAACACATTTAGACTGTTGCAATCATAATGCTTGCATGATTTAGCATGTTGCTAACATCATGTAAACACAATTAACATGTTGCGAGCCTGATGTTAGTCTCAGCCTCAGACATCATTCCCACAGACCGTTGCTACATGTCTGATGTATAAGGCACACTTTTTTGCAAACACTTCAGCAAGATTTAAGTCGTCCTCTGATTAGTTAAATTCCACAGGATTACGTGCATGTAGCATTCTTTATTGGTCCACCTGGAAACATCACAAAGCCATCTCATCTAAGAAGTAAGCTGTCATGTTTACATCGGTTGCAATAAGAATTTATCACAATCGTCTAAACGCTAAATTCTTAAAGGAGAGATTCTTTTCTACTTTTACACAAATGTAATATAAATCATAGGGGTCTACAGAATGTGTCCGTGAAAATTCAGCTCGAAATACACCAGTTTTGCATGTTATGAGAAATGCACTGTTTTGGTGTGTGTCTCTTTAAGTGCAAATGAGCTGCTAGTCTCTGCCCCCTTTTCAGTAGAAAACGCAGCCAGGGCTCTGAGCCTGTGCTTCCAAACGACAAAACAAGAAAGAAGGGTCACATACAGTGAAAAGGAATCGCTGTGTCTCGTCTTTGAACACCAAATACATTATTTTTGATAAGCGAACAGACTCCTACCAAAGGCGTCCCGCTTTCTATATGCGAAAGTACACATGACAAACCGGTCACGTATTTTACAAACCATACACACTGTTTTCTATGAGTGAAAGTAGCCTACTCAAGAAAGCGAATGAGAAACTACCGTTTCGTCTTTGAACACCAAACACATTGTTTTCTATAAGCATACCTGTTTCCCCCGGGGCCATTTGGTCCGGTCATGACCGCTTTCAGGAGTGAGACCTGCGATCACGTGCCGGGGTTTCAAGGGTGAAATAACAAAACGGGAGGGTGGCGGGAGTTGGGTGTTGAAAAATGGGAAATTCTAATTGGAGTGTTGACAGGCGTGTCTATAAGCGAACAGACTCCTAACAAACGCATTACGTTATCTATATGCGAAAGTCGCGTGTTTACAAACCATGCACACTACTTTCTTTACATTTACATTTAGTCATTTAGCAGACTAAGTGAAGGTACTCAAGACAAACGTATCGCGTTTTCTCTAAGTGAAAGTAACGTTACACAGGAAAATCCCGTTGCGTGTTTACAAGCCACACACATTGCTTTCTATGAGTGAACGGACAAACGTGTCACAACATTTATTTAGATGTTAACAGACAATGTTAGCAACTGTAACTTTTTACAGTAGAGAAAACTAGTTAATTATGAGCTTTTTTGCGCTATTTTTGCCTTCCGGGTTTAAAATCCCCATCTGGCCAACGTCAAAGGATGTGACGTGGCGATGTACTTTAGTACATTGATGACGCGTTGGTGTCTCATAATCATTCATGAGACTGTGTTTTCTTGACCAATGAGAAGACATTTCTCCTAATTATTCATTACAGCACCTTGTGTATTTCTATCTGACCCTTCAGAGAGAGGCGTTCATGGCACATGATAGTAATCTGATGGATAAATGAAGAAAAAGCAGAACACTTACCAGGAGCTGCAAAAAATACATATTCCGATAATTCTATATAATAGTATATTTTTATGTGAAATGCACTATATGCGGTATATATGTGGGGGAAGGGCTTCTCCACTGAACGTGATACATACAGTTGTTGAAATTGTTGCGCACAGAAACAGGCTCGGAGGGCAATTTGGAGCTTATGTGGACCAGTACAGCTCAATGTGTCATGTTCGCAAGTCAAACAGACGGAGTTAGGGGACTTCCGATACTGACGAAAGGGGGTTTCCCTACCAACCGAATGCGACTCGCGTCATTAGAGCGCCCGTCTACCATGCCGGAACATTCGCCGGTTTAAACTTTGAAGCCCGCTTGTCATGGATGCGAGTAAGGCCGGAACAGTAGCATTTGAAATCGCTCATGAAGGCAGTCTGTATCAGGAATGCGGTACCGTGACCTGAGGACTTTTCCATCTCTTCAAATGCGTTAACTGTCATATTTTAACTAGAACAGTTATACTTGCATTAGAAACTTCCAAACATGTTTGTTGAGCCAAGGACCGACTTTGGACACCCCTGATGTAGATATAAATAGTTCATTCTTAAGTAATAAAACAATAATGCTTCGTTATTTAAGGTCACCTCTGAAGACAGTTATGTATATTATATTGCATTGTGTCAATAGATCCTCCAAAGAATTACACCCATTTGGCATGTTTGGGTGCTGCTTCGCATCCCTTTGTGTGTGAAAAGCAGATTGTACACGCATTGTGCACTCACCTATAGGGGTGCGGTATATAACTAACTCGCCTTTAAAATAAATAAATACTGCACCATTGACTTTAGACCAGGTTTTAGTTGGTCCATAGCGTAGTCTATTTCACTTGCCTCAAAGTAGTAAAGCGCAAAAATGCGCCTGAACACACCTCGCGCAAATGCATTTGCTATTTAAACAACGTGGCGCATGACGTAAAAATTATAACTGTGTCAGGCTGAAACTATAAAAATAACACTTGCCAAGAGAAAAGGTGATATCCAAGGACATCAGGAAGAAGGTGGTGAAAGCCCATCAGTCTGGGGAAACAATTCTCAAAGATTCCAGCTCCATCCATCCACTGTAAACAACTCATGTACAAATGAAGGGCATTCAACATGATCACAAGTCTGGCGGAAAGTTGACACCCATCAAAACTATCGTCAAGAAGCACCAGAAACTAATGAATGAGGTAAAGGACAACCCTCACTTCTGGAGAGTTGCATTACTCTCTGGCAGCATCTGTGATATCTGTCCATGTGTCTACAAAAGGAAATTGAACAGACATGACATTTAAGGAAGGGTTGCTAGAATGAATCCTCTTCTCTCAAAACGTCACCAGAAAGCATTTGAAGAAACCAAATCCCTTTTGGAAATCCCTTCTCTGGACAGATGAGTCCAAAATAGATCCATTTGGTCATAATCAAAACCGCTATGTTTGGAGAAAAGCCAACACTCAATTTCAAGAAAAAAAAACGCTGCTTTTTTACCTCTGGACCTGTATGTCTCCATATTATCCAGGGAAACTTGCAACACCTATCAACAAATTCTTAGTGAGAATCTCCAGCCATCAGCCAGAAAGCTGAAAACGAGTGATGCAACCAGACAATGACTCAAAGCATCCAGGCAAAACCTGCAAGAAATGGCTTAAAAGAAAGAGGCCAAGTCACAGTCCGGACCTCGATTCAATCTAAACATTGTGGCTTGACTTACAGCGAGAAGTATGTGGAGGATGTATCATATTTTAAGAAAACACTTATGTTGAATAAAAGATGGGCCTCATTCATGAAACACGAGCAGTACAAATTTCTGTGTAAATTGTTCGGAAAGCCATTTTGACGTAAATTTGTGGATTCATGAATATTGTGCCTTTTGTGTGAAACCGGTCCTTTGTATCCTAATGATATTTTACGAGTTCTTTTGCCAATCACGGTGGAGGAGGGGCAGGACAAACAATCATAGTTCTACAACATCAATGGAGAAGTTAATATTGCTGGTTACTGCATTTTAAATTCAATAAGATACAGGTAACATGGTACTTCCATGGATATTTCAAATCATAGCGACCAACGTGTCTGGAAAAACGCAGTGCCTCCAAAGCGCCACCAGCTGGCCATTTTCAGAAGAGCACCAGGCATTATTTCAGCTGGCTACAAAAAAACAAATCGTCTTGGTTACGTATGTAACCTCGGTTCCCTGATGGAGGGAACGAGACGTTGTGTCGAAGACGACAGATGGGGTTCGCCCTTGGGAACCTATCAACTCTGACTACTTTTAGAAAAGGCCAATGAAATTGGCGAATGAAATTTGCATGCCGGGCTCCGCCTCCGGATGTCCGGTATAAAAGGAAGCCGGCGTGCTTCATTCACTTACCTGTGTTCTGAGGAGCCTGAGAGCCTCTCACGACTACTGCAGAGGGCGATAAGCGTTGTGGCATAAGGGACACAACGTCTCGTTCCCTCCATCAGGGAACCGAGGTTACATACGTAACCAAGACGTTCCCTTTCTGTCGGTCTCTCGACGTTGTGTCGAAGACGACAGATGGGGTTCTTCTGGAAAACGCCACAACGCCTATCGTCACAATCTCTAGCGAAGAGACGGTAACAGGCCTGGGCGTGTCAACTCGAGGCTTTCGCGAAACTGTAACCTTCCAGTGTGATGGGTCGGGGGTCCCAGAGCTTCCTGAAGGAAGATGGGTAGGCCCTGACCAGCTACCTTTCACGGATGGGGCCTTATCTCTCTTACCGGCGAGAGGCCGTCCGGATCGGGTACCACCGGGTAAGCGCAACTTCCTTAATTAGGGATGCGCTGCAGAGGCCACTTCCTACCCGGGGGGGAGGAATACAGTGGAATAGATATGGTCTCGCCCTTAGGGAAGATCGCATGGAATGTGCGGACTGAGTAGTTAACCGCGAGGTGGAGGTCCACCTGGGGGAGGTCATGGGTTACCAGGAGTGGGAACCAACTCATGAGGATACATCAGACGGAACAGCCCAGGGAGGGGGTGTTGCATACGTCCGGTAGCACTGGGTCCGGTTAGAGCCATCTGATGGCTCACATGTTCTCCCCCGGCCTAAGGGGAAGGCTGCTCTGCCCAGCCGACCCCCAGGGGGTGCTTGCTTAGTGATGGATGGAATGCCTGTTCTTAACCACGAAGATGGGTAAGAAGGGAGGCGGAAAGGATACCTGTTCTTAACCAAGGTAGGGTAAGAAGAGAGGTAGATAGCACACTGACCCAACCTGCTGGAGGGTGGAAAGATGCTTTCGCAGGCATACGCCCAGCCGGCTGCCGGTCCTACACGTGGCCATGTAGGACGCGGGCTGATACCAGTTACGCGGAGTCGCGAAGGTGTTTGGGCGTAGCCCAACCCGCAGCTCTGCAGATGTCTGCCAGAGAGGCGCCCCTGGCCGGGGCCAACTGAGACTGGGATGCCGTAGTGACGGACCACGGTCTGGTGCGCCAATCTCTGTTTGGAGACAGTCCTCCCTGCTGACCTCCGAAACAGACAGAGAGCTGATCAGAGCCCTAAGCTCTGCGTGCGGTTCCAGTAGATGCACAGCTGGCATGCCGGACACAACACGAGTGGGGTTGGGTCTAGCTCCCTGATAAGGAGCACCTGCAAGTTCGCCACCTGGTGGTGGGCACAAGGGGGCCGGGTCGGGGTCTCTTTCTTTACCCTCCCCCGGTCACAAAATGCTTGTAGGTCCCCTACCCTCTTGGAGATGAACGCCAACAAGAGAAGCATCTTCATCGTGATGGAAGAGCGGCCTCTCTGAGAGCTCGAAGGGCCTGAGCCCGCCACGAGGGTACGGAGCGCGATCGAGGCGAGTCCGCCTTCACGCGCCCCTTAGGGATCTACTGATCAGGTAGTGCTGCCCTGGGGACTTCCGCCACTGAGTAGTGATGAGCAGCCGCTACAAACACTTTCAGTGGGGGAGAGGTTTAGTCTCCAGTCCCTTAGGAACAGACTGTTCCGATCGAGCATCTTCGTGGGTCTTCTTATCGAGAAGAGCACCAGATGAGAAGGGGCCCCAGTGGTAGGGGCCCAAGCCTGAGTGATGGCTCCACCACAGGGAGGGGGGATAGCCAACTCAGGACCTTCTCGTCCTGTCCAGGGGCCAGACATGGGGGCTCCAGAGGTCTGGCCTGGGATGCCGTAACGTGCCCTTCCCCCGAGAAAGCAGGTCTTTCGTCAGGGGAATCGGTCAGGGGGGAGTTGTTGTCAAGAGCATTAGCTCCGAGAACCAAGTCTGGTTGGGCCCGTCGGGCGCAACCAGTAGTACTTGATGCTCCTCTTCCCTGGCCTTGCACAGGATCTGTGCAATGAGGTTCACTGGGGGGAAGGTATCCTTCCGCTTGTCGCGCGCCAGCCAGCTATGCGCCAGGGCCTCCGTGCCGAGGGAGGTCTCGGAGGGAGTGCCAAGGTGGAAAGGGGTGGTGTTCAAGAGGTGCCTGAGCCTGCCCGAACAGCACCCCGTGAGCTGGAGTGCGCAGAGGTGGAGTCGCCACTCTCCACAAGGCGTCAACTGACGAGAGAGCCGTGGGCTGTCTGGTTCAGATTGCCTGGGATATGTGTGGCCCGCAGGGAGCGGATCACCTGCTGACTCCAGAGGAGGCGTCGGGCGAGTTCGCCACTCTAGGCACTATATGCCAGCGCAGGGGCCTGTCCTTGCCCCGATCCCCGTGCCGCACACTGCGCTCTCAACCCTGCAGGAAGGTGTCAGTCGACATGCCTTCCCGAGAAAAGGTCTCCAGGAGCCAGCGCGGACGCAGGCTTCCTGTGCCCCCGCGGGCGGGGGGTGACGTATCACTTAAGACCAAGGGGTGAGGGTGCGTCGGTAGAGAGGCGTAATCACCCTCCGCCTGCTGCCGGTGTGCCACGCTTTCCTCAGAACTTTACTCTGTAGCCAGTGTTTTTGAGCAGTCCTATGTGCATCAACCCGAGGGGTACCACCACCGTCGGATGCATCTGTCCCAGGAACCTCTTCAAAGGGACCGCTGACTGCCCGGAACGCTCCAGGCAGCTCAACAGAGTTAAGTTCCTTACCAAGAAAGAGGATGATCTCCATGCTGAAAAAGAGGATGCTCTACCTGGGGAGAGCCTCTTATTCTCGGAGCCTTTCTCGGTTGACCTATAGTCCCAATCTATCTGTGTGCCAGAGCACTAAGTCCCTGTGTGCATAACAAATCTCACGAGCGCCTCGCCGAGATAGTTTAGTGCCCGCCTCTCTCCCGGAGGAAAGTGAGGGCGGCTTCCACGATCTTCGTGAAGACTCGTGGAGAAGGGACAGACCGAAAGGGAGGACTCTGTACTGACATTTTTCCCTACGAGACCGAGACATGAAAGTAAGTGTCGCTTAGGTCATTTGCCATGAACTCATCTTGACATCCAGTAGACAACAAGATGTGCTTCTGCGTGAGCAGCTTGAGTAGGTGCCTGTTCAGGGTCTGCAGATCTAGCAACCCTCCTTTCTGAGAACGATGAAGTACGGGTCACCACCCGTTGAACATCACGGCTAGAGGGACGAGGTAGCCGAGACGGATCATATCTCCTAGCCACGTCGCGGTTTGGGCAAGTCTTGTCAGACTCCCAGGGACCGGCTGGGGCCTAGAGGTACAATCTGCTTCATCTACCTCCCGGAGGGGGTTCGATGGCTGGCAGAGCGGATCTTCCGCTGTGGGGGGCCCCCGGGGGGGCGATCGGCCCTGCTTACCTGCCTGGCGATGATGTAGCAACGTGCACTGTCTGTGAGAGTGTAGAGAGTTGCTGTTTATCCTCGACACTGTGTCTCGCCATGACGCAACGTCGAGTTGCCGAACACCGTCCTGTAGAGGGTGAGAGCGGCTGTGAAAACTCCCAGAGAGAGAGAGAACACCTTGAAGTGGGCTGTTGGGACGGCCTGAAGGTGTTCTCGTTCTCCCTGGGGTCTTCCCGTGAGGGCCGCATTGGCTCCCGCCGCGGCTGCTGAGGGGGTGGTGGTCTCCTCCTTGACGTTTTCTTCCGGTGGGCCAGCTGAATGAGGGGGCCGCAGTCAGGGAACATCGAAGAGGACCAGGCTGCTGGGGAGCAGACAGTGCACGGAATCTCGACAGCCCGAGGGGGGGGTCGAGTTCCGGCAGGTGAGGATATGCTTGATACCCTCAGTCTGCTTTTTACTGTCGAACTCGACAGTATCACCAAACAGCCCCCCCTTGCGAGATGGGTGAGTCGAGAAGGCGTACCTTCTCGGTGTCACTCATCTATGCAAGGTTCAGCCAGAGGTGTCTCTCCCAGACCACGAGTGTGGACATTGTCCGACCCAGGGCCCACGTGGTCACCTAGCCGCCCGTAAGCGGTTTGGTGGCAGCGCGGATCTCCTGCATAAGCGCCAGGTCGGGTTGCCCTGTTGGGACTCCCTCCACGCCGGTAGCGTGACGAGAGTGGCAGCCTCCGCCCCCCCTCCACGCCGTAGCGCGAAGAGAGGGGCAGCTTCCGCCCCCCCCTCCACGCCGTAGCGCGAAGAGAGGGGCAGCTTCCGCCCCCCCTCCACGCCGTAGCGCGAAGAGAGGGGCAGTTTCTGCCCGCAGCAGTGCAAGCTCCCGGCATCAGGGACACCGGAAAGCCCACATGCTTTGGACAGGAGTCTAGATCGAGCCCCCAGGTGGCAGCCAACTGCGGGTTGGACCACAGCGGCACATTCCCTCTGGGGGACATATCCTCTAGCTGACCCACCAACAGGGGAAGAAAGGGTGACAGAACTAGTTCGACCTGTACGCGCCGAGAAGGGGGCGTTTCCAGGTCTTACCGAGTTCCTCATGCACTTCCGGTATACACGGCACTGATGGGTAGGCGCGGCTTGGAGCCGCACGCAAACCCAAGATACCGCGTATCTAGCCGCGAGCGTTGGGGGGGCAGTGCGTACACTACCTCCCCATTCTCACGGCGGCCCGGGAAAGCAAGGCCGGCATTTTCGACGTCCGAATTTTCCTGATCTCGACCCCCCGAGGGAGGGAGCTTCAAGGAATTATCAAAGTCAAAGATGCCAGTCAGTCACCCTCCAACGTTGCAAGGGACATCTCATCATCACGCGCCGTTTCCGACACGTAATTTGAGGAACAAGACAGTTGGACCGTCTTTTGGGGAACGATCAAATGAGCGAGGTACGAGCGGTCCGTGAGCCAGTGGCTGGCGGATTAGCGCTTGCAATAATCCTCATGTCACCCTCGGTGCTTGCCGGAGCGGACAGCAGGGCCGTAGTCCTGCCGTCACGAAACGGGGAGCAACACAAGGTGGCGGCTGGTTCCCGGGGGAAGACAGCCGCCTGTGACGCAACGTGAATCGTCATCCGCCCGCAGCGCGGGCAGGACGTATCCACAACGGCTGCCTCAATGTGCTGGAAACCCAACACCCGAGGCAGACATCGTGTTCGTCCCCCTCCTCGATGAGTGTGTTGCACCTGAGAGAACAGCGGGACATGCCACGCTGGAGAAATTTGCTCTTTTAGGAGGAAATTGCTTCTTCTAGAAAGATCTCGAACACTTCTGGCACCGCCGAGACGCCCAGGGGAAAGTCGCTGCAGGAAGGGACGATCCGCTGCACCACGTCGTGAGAATCCGGCGATGTAGATACGAGCAGTTGTAGTCAGGAGCGAAGGCTCTGAAGAACAGAAGGTAAGTGAATGAAGCACGCCGGCTTACTTTTATACCGGACATCCGGAGGCGGAGCCCGGCATGCAAATTTCATTCGCCAATTTCATTGGCCTTTTCTAAAAGTAGTCAGAGTTGATAGGTTCCCAAGGGCGAACCCCATCTGTCGTCTTCGACACAACGTCGAGAGACCGACAGAAAGGGAACTGATGTTTAGGCGTGTTATGTCTTAGATATATAGTTAGCCAGGATCCTTACCATTAGCTGAAACCCATGCAGGCAATATACTGATTCACAACTTATGGAGCTGACTGAGACACAGCACTAGACTCCGTACAAGTGTGACCATGCCTGTCGTCAAAACGCTACTTTAAAAGAAGTAGGGAGTGCTCGATATGTCTTGTGCTATTCCTGAAAAGTTTTTTTTATGTGACACAAATTTAAATTTCCTGTAAGAATATGATCAGATGTTGTCAGTATTTCTAAATATTCACTATTTCTTTCAGGTGACCCTTATACGTGTTATCCATGTACAGAGAGCGAATGGTCTGATGAGGGCAGCACAACATGTAAGATTCGTTCTGTCGTCTATCTTCAGTTCACAGAAATCACCTCCATTGTTGTCATCTTTTTCACTACATTCCTGATAACGCTGCTCGTTTTCATCTTTTGTCTTTTCGCCTTCAACTATAACACACCAGTGGTGAGGTCTGCTGGTGGCAACATGTGTTTCCTTATGTTGGCCAGTTTAACTATGTCTAGCATAAGTGTTTTCTTTTTCTTTGGACAACCCACGTCTGCAGACTGCATTCTGAGAACCTTTATATTTTCGTTTTTCTTCACTATCTGTCTCTCCTGTTTGACTGTTCGTTCCTTTCAAATTGTTTGCGTCTTCAAAATGGCTGCCGAGTTCCCTAAGTTACACGGCTTGTGGGTAAAGCACAACGGCCAGTGGCTCTTCATTTTGTTTTCTTCTTTTCTTCATTTTATTTCTTGTGTTTTATGGGCAACTGTCTCACCTGACCATCCCGTCAGGGACTCAGTTACTTTTAATGATCAAACTATGCTCATCTGTGAAAGGAGAAACACGGTAACCATCAGCATAGTTTTGTTCATAAGTTGGTTTCTTGGTTTTCTGTGTATCTCGTTTTCTTACATGGGAAGAGATCTGCCAAAAAGTTACAATGAGGCCAAACCAATTACCTTCAGTCTGCTTATGTACTATCTGAGCTGGATTACATACTTCACCATATATCTCACTTTTCAAAGCAAATACGTCCTGCTTTTGAATGCATTGGCCCAAATAACCAGTATATATGGGATTCTCTTCAGCTACTTCATACCAAAATCTTACATCATGTTATTTCAGCCCAAGAAGAACACTGCTGCATACTTTCAAACGTCTATTCAGAACTACACCCAAACCATTAGCAGGAGTTAAACCACAACAATTGTGTATAGATGCAGACAATTTTCTTTTCGTTGCAGGATATTTTTGTAATTTAAATGTAGATACTTGACACACAAATCAGTTATTTTATTCTCTTTTTGTGAACACGTTATTTGGTATATTTAGTAGTGTACCTCAAGTAAACGTCTTTGGTAAACTTAGTAGCAAAGGTTCTAACATTAAATGTAGGTATGTATGTGATCTGTCTTTTTCTATCTATGTTGGTAGTCATCACTACCAACATACCACTACTATTTAAAAATGGTGGTATACCATTTATCTAATGTTGCCATTTGAATAGCATCCATAATGTGTGTGTGTTGACCTCACACATTTCTTTACAAATCACTAACAATAAGTTAATTCCTGGTGCAGTCTACTCCCAAGGTACTCTCCTAGAAACTCACTGTCCTGCAAAGTTTAGAGGCGTATAACAATTACTAATGCCCTATTCTACACCATTCTATGGTATAAATACCGTGAGTAATGTGTGTTTACATTCAACAATAAGTGCATTTCAAGTACTCAACTTAACACACTCTACCTTAGACAAAATACATGCATAGAGTACCGTATACTAGTATGATTTATATTAATACTGCATACTAGTATTTTTTTGTTTTACCATATCACATAAATGTTGTATCACTGTAACTGCTTTCATTCATCTTGGTAATTGTTTGTTTTTGTGTATATCAGTATGCTTTAATTACTTTAAGAATATAGAAAGAAGACCGACTGCCAGTGTCTTGCTGTTTGATGTGTGTGAATAAGCAGTTTAGATTTTCATGTGAAATGTTTTAAGCTATTTGTATTAAATCTATAGTAAAACATTGCATGATGAATTCAAATAAAAATATAACAAAGACACAATATTGTTTTGGCTGATTAAGTTGGTCAGACTGGAACCCACCAGCTGAACACCAGCCTGGCCAGGCTGGAAACTTACTGGTCTTAGCTGGTTTACGATGAAAGCTGGTTTAAGCTGGTCCACATGGCCTGGGGAAGCTGGACAAGATAGTCTTCCAGCCAGGTAAAGCTGGTGAGCAGCTAAAAAGTGTTAAAAACCCCTCTAAAACCAGCCTGCTTAACCAACTAAAACCAACCAACCAATTTAGGCTGGTTTTAGATATTTTTTAGTAGGGTAGTGAGTCCATCTCAACACATTCACTCTCTGATCAAACGAGCTGCCAGCCTCGAGCTGTGGAATCCATCACAATCTTCAGAGAACATACCTGTTCTGGATATAGCTGACTAACCCCTAACTAAATGTCTATTTTTTTTTTAATGAACGGGGGAACATTTTGTCTTTTTTTCCTTTTCATTTTTCCCTGGCCTCAACTTTATTCCTAATTGTAAACAAACTCAGTATTCTACAATACTTGTTTAGACCTTAAATGCTCTCTCATTTGTTAGTCGTTTTGAATAAAGCCAAAATAAATGAATGTAGTGTAAATGTAGACTGAAATTAATATAATATTAATTTCAAACACAGGGAACATCTTAAAAATATATATATATTTTTGGAATGCTGTCCGACTGGAACTTTACACCAATGGAAGGCAGCTCTTGTCTTTATGAAATTGCTAATGGAAAGAAAATAAGTCTTCTTAGATCAGGTAAAATAAAGGAACCTCCTGAAAAATGTCAACAATAAAGCTTGACATCACAATATAGAAGGTAAACAATGAAACTCTGAAAATACCTATTTAAAGAAAACAAAGGAGAAGGGTACAATGGTCAATGACTGTTTGCGTTTGTTCCCTCATGGTCTGTTCTGCGTTGCCTTGGCACCTTTATTGTGGTCTAGCAGCCTCTTTTGCTCTTGTTATTAAGGTGATGCGATCAACCAGTTTAGTTTTTGACATGTGTTTTCTGAAGTCCACAGTCAACGCAGCCATCTGCCAGGACATTTTAGAGCACTTCATGCTTCCTTCTGACAAGCTTTATGGAGACGCTGATTTCATTTTCCAGCAGGACTTGGCACCTGCCCACAGTGCCAAAGGTACCAAAAGCTGGTTCAATGACCATGGTGGTACTGAGCTTGATTGGACAGCAAACCCAGCTGACCTGAAGCCCATAGAGAATCTATGGAGTATTGTCAGGAGGAAGATGAGCGACACCAGACCCAATGATGCAGATGACATGAAGGCCGCTATCAAAGCAACCTGGGCTTCCATTACACCTGAGCAGTGCCACGGGCTGATCGCCTCCATGCCACGCCGCATTCATGCAACCAAATATTGAGTGCATAGAAACGGACATACTTTTCAGAAGCCTGACATTTCTGTTTAAAATATCCTTTTTTTATTGATCTTATGTAATATTCTAATTTTCTGAGACATTGAATTTTGGGTTTTCATTATCTGTAAGCCATAATCATCAACATTTCAAGAAATAAAGGAATATTTCTTGAAATATTTTAATCATGTGTAATCAATCTATATAATATATGGGATTCACTTTCTGAAATGAGTGACAAAAAATATTGACCTTTTTCATGACATTCACATTTTTTGAGACATACCTGTAATACAACCAGGGTAATTCAAATGAGGGGGACAGTGCCAGTATTTCACAACCTCAGCTTTTCTTTTCACCCCTCTCTCTGTTAAAAGCAAAAACAAACCTTCTGGCAGACGGTATAAAGTGCCTTAAGTGAAAAGGGTCAAGTATAAGAAGACCTTAATCCCAACTGCAATTGGTATTTTAAAT
Source organism: Triplophysa siluroides (assembly GCA_006030095.1). NCBI lineage: Eukaryota > Metazoa > Chordata > Actinopteri > Cypriniformes > Nemacheilidae > Triplophysa > Triplophysa siluroides. The sequence goes on along the minus strand of VCII01000010.1, from coordinate 109,144 downwards.
AGGACCTTAAAATGAATTTATATATTTATATAGAAGTGTGTTTTTTATGGGGTGTAGAGTATGTGATGTTATTTGTTGCTAATGAGTATTGTTTGTGTGTTTGAGCCTTTTGTCAAAAGACAATTTTCTACCCCGTTGGGGATAGATAATAAAGCTTTTTGAATTTGAATTTGGCAGACGCTTTTATCCAAATCGATTTACAAGTAGGAGATCATATTACATTTTGTCAACACGCTAAACAGTTCCGATAGTTTACAAGGCCATGTTACTAGGAGGATTACAGCTGAAATAAGCAAGGGAGTGAATGAACAACATGAAATATTTTTTTTTCACCAGTACCTTATTAGCTACCATTGAGAACATTAATACAAGAGCTGCCTAGGTAGGGCCAAGAACATCATCAATGATGGCACACACCCTAATCATGGACTTTTTACCCTCCTCCCATCTGACAGGTGTTACAGGAGCCAACGCACTTACAATTGTATGCTCAGGAAGACCTTCATCCCTGAGGCTGTGACCCTACTGAACTCCACACCACATCTAATTTGCACCTGCTCTCTTACTGAATTGTAGCTCAATGGTCACTTTACAAACATGTATTTGCACTATTCATTGTTTACACAGACTGTACACGGTTTAAACTATCACACTATACTCTGTCTAACAAAGTTACTGTCCAAGTAAACTATTTCTATAGTATTGTTATCGCATTACTTATATTTTACACGGACTGTATTGTTTAACAATGCTACTTCACATACAACCATGTGTATTATTTCCTCTGTTCTTACATTGCTGCTGACTTTAATAATAAACACAACGCTTTTTTTTGCCCCCATTTTTCCTGAGCTGAACTCAAAGATCTTAGACTTTTTCTATGTACACAAAAGGCCTATTTCTCTCAAATATTGTTCACAAATCTGTCTAAATCTGTGTAAGCGACCACTTCTCCTTTACCGAGATAATCCATCCACCTCGCCGGTGTGGCATATCAAGATGCTGATTAGACAGCTTGATTATTGCACAGGTGTGCCTTAGGCTGGCCACAATAAAAGGCCACTCTAAAATGTGTATTTTTACTGTATTGTGGGGTCAAAAAAAACCTCCATTTGCCGCATGCAGTGCAACACATGTCCTTCGCATAGAGTTGATCAGGTTGTTGATTGTGGCCTGTGGAATGTTGGTCCACTCCTCATCAATGGCTGTGCGAATTTGCTGTATATCGGCAGGAACTGGAACATGCTGTCGTATACGCCGATCCAGAGCATCCCAAACATGCTCAATGGGTGACATGTCCGGTGAGTATGCCGGTGTAGTGGAGTAGGCGGGGCGAGACCGTGGTTCGAGACTGGTGAGTAATTGTTAAAGAGCGCCAGCTGTACGCACAACCGGTCTCGAATCACGTAGGAGATCGGGAGCACATAAGAGAAAGAGCGACCGGACCGTCACGGAGAGAGGCCCGGGCCCGAACTTGTGTTACGTTTGTATTTGTATTTATGTTTATGTTTTGTTCGCCAGCGGTCGTCCATATTTAAATGTTTAAATATCTGCCGGTTCCCGCCTCCTTCCTTCCTTTTAATGAATCTTATTACAGCCGGCCATGCAAGAACAGGGATGTTTTGAAGCTGTTTGTGGTGCCGTTGCAGATTAGCCCGCATTAAAATAGCAATCGTCTTTTGGCAGATGAGACATATTAGTTTGCCTTGTACCTCAATAAAAGCAAATTCAGTTTCCCACGCAGGGTTAAAAGTTCATCATTGACTTTTCTTCATTTGGTCGCCATCACACAAATTAAAGTTAAAAAAGTTCTGTGAGCATGGCTAATAAGTTAGCCTGATTTGGCAGTTTCACTTTCACAGAATCAAGTGTAGCGTTAGTTCTGGCAGGTCACGTGAGCTCAGCTTGCATCAGCTGATCACATCAGATGCAGCTAATTAACGTTAACCATTAGTCATACAACACACACTAGACTGCGTCCTATTTAAGTAACATTTATTTGCTTCTTATCAGCTGGCTTAATCGTGTTGCACTTAAAACTGTATCACCATCCCCATCTCCTCCTTAGGAAGATTTTTGAGCACAGATCTCCGCTCGTTTCTACATTAGATTGATAAATGAGGGCCACTATGTGGACTGATACAGCTTGTGCTTTATTGCAAAAAGACTATTGTTTTTTTTAAAGTGGAAAGAGGTCTTTCATGTCCTGGAAACTGGATCAAACTTGAACCACTCTTCGGTTATCCTTTGATTGAATTCAAGGAACGGGATCTGAACAGTTTCAGATCTTTGATGGTGAAAGCCTGCTGCACTAAAATATCAGATTTGAGGACTGGCAATAACTGGGAAAGTTCTGAAGAGATGTGTCAATTGACTAGAATTAAATCTGTTAGGTTCATGAGAATGATACTTGAAAATTAAAGTAAATTTTAACCTTATGCCTTTCGGCAGTTCTTAGAGACAAATAAGTTGATTGTTCATTGGAGAATGGAACGCATCAAGAGTTTCCAGAATTAAGGATTTCAGCAGCTATTGAAGATTAACCAGAGGATAACTCCGCAATTGACAATTATTGAAGAAGCATCTAAGAAAGCCATCTATTTAACATGTGTGAAAGTGTCTTATTATACTTTAGCTAAGATGCATCGAGAATCAAAATGGATTTAAATGTTTGTGATAGACTCTTCCCTGAAAGGTTTTTGGAGGTCCTTATATAGCAGAAGTTGAGAAGCTTCTTCTAGATTTTCCAGTTGTCTAAAGAAGAGAAGATGGAACTGGAGGTTTTTTCTACCTTTACTGAGTTTTCGAGTGCTGTGGAGAAGCTGAATAGTGCCAAATCTCCTGGGCTGGATGGTCTCCCTGCTGAATTTTTTTAATGCTTTTTGGAATGTGCTTGGACGTGATTTGTATGATGTTTGAGTCTTTTAATCAAGGTATTTTACCCTTGAGCTGTCGGAGACTAGTACTGACATTGATTCCCAAGAAAGGAGATCCTGGTCTCTTAAAGAACTGGCGTCCTGTGTCGTTGTTGTGTACTGATTTTACTAGTAATACTGTCAAAAGCTATAACTAACATATGGAAGAAATGTATGACACCTATAATTCACAAGGACCAGACATACTGTATCCCTAAAAGGACAACTTTTGACAACCTGTTTTTGTTAAGAGATATTGCTGTTGCCGAAAACCATCAAATTGATATTGAACTCTTATCCTTAGATCAGGAGAAAGTATTTGACAGAGTGGACCATTTATATTTGCTAAAGACTAGCAAATATAAATGGTCTAGCAAATATTTGCATCTAGTATGCTCAGGATTAATGGTTGTTTAACTAGGCCTTTTACAGTAAAAAGAGGGATACCAAAATATTGGGGGAATCAGTTTGGATAAGCAGTTGTTCTTAATTGAAAAATATTTTGTTTCAAAAGTAAATTTTCCTCTTTTAAATTTTTATGTGACTGTTTTCGAAACTTGGCAATTGTTAAAAAAGTTTAGTGAAGAGGATGAACATTCTGGTGTTTTAGAACCATTGTTCTTTAATCCTCTTTCTTTAATCCAATTTCAAGTTCAGTATAATATTAAAATATCTAATTGATTCTGTAAATGGTCAGTGGTTGTCACAGTTGTGTTATGTTTTGTTATGTTTTTTCCTCCCATTGTTTGTTTCATTATTAGTTAATTAGTTTTCACCCGTGTCTTATGATTAGTTTATCCCTTGTTATATTTTGTATTTAAGCCCTGTGTTTTCCTCAGTTTGATGTTGGTTATTGTTTTATGTTCACGTGAGTTTTGCTCTTGAACTATTAAAGTATCCTTTGTTTTGTATTCCCGTGGTCGTGCGTTCATTTGGGATCCGTGACACTGGTATACGGCTAGATTAATTGCCGATAGTGTTGGGCTTAGATCAGAGAGATATGTTGAAAGAATAATTGAGGATCCTAAAAAATCCTTTCCTCAATCTTTCTTGACCTATGTGAATAATTTTATTGAAAATGGGGAATGTCTTTGGTCTTTCCAGATCTTAGAGTTAACATTATTTCTGATTTGGATAAAGATCTAATACTCTATTGAAAGGTTTTAAAGATGTATTGTTTTATGATGTTGATAAAAATATGTTGTATTGCATGTGCATAAAATCTTTTGTTTTAAACTCAATTAAAGGGACGTATTGACACCGAATGGAGAGAGCATTTTTTAGTTTCTTCAGAAATTACTCCATCATGGAGGTGTTTGTAGAAACCCCCCATTGCTAATAGTTTTGTCAAAATTCAATGGATTGGTTTAATCTACATTCTTTTTTTTTTGATTGGTTGATTCCTTTATTTGATCTACATTTACATTTAGTCATTTAGCAGACGCTTTTATCCAAAGCGACTTACAGGTGGGGTAGGCAATGGAAGCAATTGGGACAGCATAAGTACAACAAAAGCATAAGTGCCATCAAAAAAGAAGACTGGTCTCATATAACCTAACACAGTATACAGAACCATTCATTCATTCATTCACTTTTTTTTTTTTTTTTTAAGAGTAGAGAAGAAAAGAGTCAGAACAGATCAGTCAGATGTTGACGGAAGAGATTTGTTTTCAGACGTTTCTTAAAGATGGCTACAGAATCTGCAGATATTGTAGCAGCGGGTAGATCATTCCACATAGGTGGAACAGATCTGGAGAAGGTTCGCGAGAGAGATTTTTTACCTTTTTGGGATGGCACCACAAGACGCCGTTTGTTTGCAGAGCGTAGGGATCTGGCAGGTACATATGTCTGCAGTAGCGAGTGAAGATAAGGTGGTGCCGAACCAGTGGTGGTCTTGTAGGCCAGGAGCAGAGTCTTGAATTTGATGCGAGGGACTATAGGGAGCCAATGTAACTTAATGAATAGAGGAGTGACGTGTGCTCTCTTCGGTTGATTAAAGATAACTCTTGCCGCAGCAGATCTTGCCGCAGATCTGTTGGATAGAATATTTAGAAAAACTTGGTTTTATGTTTACAAAGGATATGTGTGAAGTATAATAAAGAATTGAAAACAAAGTGTACACTTGGTAACTTTCTACTGGGACAGGCAAAATTGGCTATTTTAAAATCTCATAAAAAAATCAAGGGGAAAGTACTGATTTGCTTGGAATGTTTAAATCTCTGGTGGAGTGACGCTATCAAATGTTCCCCCGTTTATCAGTGATGAATTGTTAATGCAGTCCCATTCCCGTCATGGCAGACTAATATCTTCCATTTCGAAGTGAATCTCCTTTGTCTTTTCGTTAGACGTTTTGCTTACATGATTGTAAAAGACGACGCTGAGTTAGACCTTACGTTTAAATTTTGCATTGATGACTTTGACTATGTTGTCTTTGCAACTACTGTGAATATATTTCGGTTGCGAAACATGAAGTGGGACATTTAGTCTGAGACTGTCCGGAAAAAAAAGCCCATCTAACGGAGCAAAACGTAGATGACATAGCTGATCCACCCGCGGCAAATCGACCCACTTTAGGCCACAAAGGGCTGGTCATGGCATTGCGATCTGCCATAGATCACGTCGAGCCTGAGCAAATCACAACGGAACTTATGGAGCCAGGGCCGGCTGAAGCGGAGCTGCAAACGGGTATTTTCTCTTATCCCGAAATAACTGCAGTAGAGTCTTTTAACAAAAAGGCAGGTGACGCAGGGCCGGTCAGCCCTATTGATGATTATTCGAGTTTAATGGATCGTATAATCTCTCGGAGTGTAGGAGTTTCCCCCGTGTGAGAGAAAAAAGTTGCCTTTGATGGACAAAGTTTGTGAGAAAGACACGGAAGCAGAACTGTTTAAAATACCCTGTAAGCGGAAAAAAAGTGATAATAGGGATTTAAGTTATGCAAAGAAAGCAGTTGAATGCGAGGACATGGGTGACACAAAGGGTGACCATGATTCAGATTCTAGCATGATGTCTCTTTCACAGAGCGGATGTGTGAGTCGCAACTATGAAGTGGAAGATATTAAATTGTTTCTGATGTCTACAAAAAATAAAAAAGGTGATAAAGTGAGCGAATATTTTCCTGATCTTAAACAATTTATTAAAAAGACAAAATCATTTATTGCTGAAGGACTGGTTACTAAGAAGGAAATGTATAGATATGATGTTTCCTCTCCCTAATTAATAGAAAAAACATCTTACCTGCTCGATCTCCTAAGATTAAGCATCAACTTTAAGTTCGCCGCTATGTCCGAGACCCCCATCATTGATGACTTATCCACAAACTGCAATCCTTCAGCGTATGCGTACTCCGGCGGCTGTCCCACTTTCTCGCTTTATGGGGGTGTGCTCTGGGCTCAGACCGGTTCCGAGCTCGGCGCACTCACCCGTACCAAGGTAGAGTGTTGCGGGTTCAGATAGATCTGGCGAGCTCGGAGCCCGCTTCCCGGACAGCACGCCAAATACGCATAACCTTCATAAACAAGCTCTATCATGATCCCTATCAACATCACTGTTATCTGTGCAGGTGAACTCGTGAAATGATGTTTAATTAACAAAGGCTTCAATGAAGGCTTGGCTGAAGGGCGGCTGCCATTGAGCTGCCGTAGAGCAGTTCTCACACTACGCCCAAAAAAAGGAGACCTGACTGATATCAAGAATTGGCGTCCTGTGTCCCTCCTCTGTACAGATTACAAATTGCTCTCCAAAACTCTGGCAATCAGATTAACTGAAGTAATGGAGCAAGTCATTCACCCAGACCAGAGCTATTGTATACCGGGTAGACCCATTTTTGATAATTTTTCCTTAGTGCGAGATATCCTTGATGTTTCAAAGTAATTTGGACTGTGCCTTGATCTCGCTAGATCAAGAGAAAGCTTTTGGTCGGGTTGAACATAAGTATCTCTGGAAAACTTTAACAGCTTTTGGCTTTTGTGAAGATTTTGTGGAAATTATTAAAATATTGTACGCTGATGTTGAGAGTGTGCTGAAGGTAAACGGTGGCTTATGCACTTCCTTCAAAGTTGGTGGGGTGTCAGGCAAGGATGTTCATTGTCAGGAATGCTTTACGCAATAGCCATAGAGCCCCTGTTGCAACAGATAAGAGCTAATTTGAATGGCTTACATATTGTTGATTTCAACTTTAACATTCATCTATCGGCTCACGCTGATGATGTGATTGTAATGATTAACAGTAAAAGAGACATAGACATGTTAAAGAAACTACTTGAAGACTTTAAAGTTTTATCCTCCGCTAAGGTAAACTGGGGCAAAAGTGAAGCTATACTGTGTGGAAAGAAACTTAGTCTTCCTGATGGACTATTCTGGGTTAAAGGAGGTTTTAAATATCTTTTTTTTTTTAGGGGATGAAGTCACTGTACAAAAGAACTGGGAAGGAGTTGTTGAAAATGTTAAAGGACGATTAGCTAAATGGAAATGGTTGGCTCCAAATATGTCCTATAAGGGCGCATTTTAATTGTCAACAACTTGGTTGCATCTTCCCTGTGGAATAAACTGGCCTGTGTGGATCCACCTGCAAAACTGATGTCTGAAATTCAATCCTTATTAGTGGACTTCTTTTGGGATAAATTGCACTGTAAAACTAAGAGCATCATATTCCTGCCTAAAGAGGAAGGTAGACAAAGTCTGATCAACGTACAAAGTAGAACAGCAGCTTTTCATTTGCAATTCATTCAAAGGCTTCTTCTCGGGACGAGACTGTGGCTGGAGAGCGGCTGCATGTGCTATTTTATGGAGTTTGGAAAGCCTTCAGATGGACAAATCTCTTTTTCTCGTAGACCACCTAAAGTTGGACACTCGTAGAATGCCAATTTTTTTAATCGCAATCTTTTGAAAGTATGAAGTCTTTTTAAGCTTGAAAGAACTCCATGTAGAATCACTCTTCTTGTTGCTGAATGAACCCATTATGCATGGAGCTCGTCTTGATTTCTCCACTGTTGATCACACTTTTCCTGGACTAAATAATAGACTGTGTGAATGAAAGATCACCACCTTGAATCTCCTGCTAAAAGTGCCTGGAGCTGATTTCATGGACATTGAGCAGCTAGCTTCTCATCTGGGAATCTCTTCAACTCGTACAGTTGCTCATCTGATAGAAAAGTGGCAGTATGTCTTCACAGCTGCAGAGAGACAACCTTTAACTGACTATTGTGAAGGGGGCCAGTTGAGGAACCATTCCCGACTATAGACTTGTCTCCTAAATTGGAGGATTCTGTGGGACTGTTTTTTGAAACTGGGAAGTCATTGTGTTTAGATTTCTTTTCAGTTACTAGTAAGGTCTTATACAAAGTTTGTGTTTTGTTTTTTAATAATAAATGTTTAAGTTTTCAAAGTGGATACCCCTGGCGTTCTTATTTTAAAATGGATGATAATGTCAACCCTGAATGGAGAATATTGTATAAGCCACCGTTATCAAAGAGGGTTGGAGACGTACAGTAGAGGGTTCTTTATGGAGCAAATGCGACCAATGCTTTTATTTTCTTAAATCCTGAAGTGACCCCTGAATGTCCTTTTTGTTTTAACAGAGAAACAGTTTTTCATACTTTTGCGGAATGTCCTAGATTAGAGCCTCTTTTTGTTGTTTTAAGTAATCCGTTTCAGAGTTTTAATGAAACTTTTCAATGGAAACTTTTATTTTGGGTTTTAAGTATGTGCAGAATACAATGCTTGTAAAGTCCAGAGTGATGATCGATTTCAATTTTTAAAAGGCGGTGGACGATCTGACCTCTTTTGTAGTAGTTTCAAAACTCTCATATACAAAGAGTACTACAAACTAAACCAAAAGGGTCATAGAAAAGCGGTCCTAAAGTTGCAGCCTCCAGTTGTGCAGGAATCCATTCTCACTGGAGTCGCTTATAGATATGACATCGTTCCAACACTTACTCTTTTCAAATCACATTTTTATTTTTTTGTATATATTTTTATTGAAATAAAAACGCTCAACATACAGACATGTACACATTAAGAAATTAAAATAACATAAACTATTAAAATACATACATTTATAATACATCATCGACTTCCGCTTGGTCGTAAAACCTTCCGTTACATCATTACACAACTGTAAAATATCCAGCTGTCTTTAAACTTTGATGCAGGTTTTCGTGCACAGTAGGTTTTTGCAATTTTATTACTATTATATTGGTTTAGAAAGTGTTTCATGTTGACATGGGTAGAGAGGTAAAAAAATTTGAAAACATGATTCATGGAGTAGATATGGAGGACTTGACCAACGGTCAAACAAGTTTCATGGTGTCAATATAACAAAAAAGAAAACGTATTGGAGTTCAGAGTTATGGTCAGAACAAAGTCTGCGGACCATCTCACACCTGTGGAGGTGACAGACAGCAATGGAGAGCGCGACGTGGCACCAAAGTCTGCAGACCAAAAGCAACCTCAAAAGAAGCCATACAGAAGCACAAAGCCAGCACTCAAGTTTTTTACAATCTGTATATCCACATGTAAATGGAAAAATATAAGGCCTTTGCCGGGTAGCAGAAAATTGCAGAAGTCATGGACAAATTTCTGAAACCAAATCCTTTCTGCTCAATGGTTTTTAAATACCAGCATTTAAGAGTCACTCATAGTAGAAAGTATCAGTGTCCATACTTGACAGTTAAGGCATCATGTTCCTTTCAAAAAGTTCCAGATTAGACACAAACCATTGAGCAGTGACAAACAAATTCCAATTCAAGTGACAAGAATTGGTAAGATAACCCATTTGAAAGGGGAGGTAAAGTCACGCCAAGCACGTTACCAGAAGAGTGGCAAGATTGCCAGAGAAGTGATTCAAGAAGTAAATAATGTGTACTACAAGAATCTCAGGAAATCTCCAGTTCCAGATTTGATGGCAGGAACTGCCCCACCGACCTCTCTCGCAGCAACAGTCTTGCTAGTCTCACCACGCGTACCAGTCCTGCCGGCATTTCTCCCAGCACCGGTCCAGATGGTTTTCCCCCTAGCCCAGGCACCTACCTCTGGTCTTTCTCCCCTGTCAACTCCAGTCATGTCGGGCCCTTCCTGTCCTGCCCCTCACACACCTCCCCGCTTCAAAAGGCGAGCACCAGCACCTCCAAGATGCCCAAGTATCCCCAAGGTTGGGCTAATCATTCCCCCTCCCGTAATGCTATTTTTGTTGTGCCACCCTAACCCCTATATTGCCTCCTCCATGTTCCCCCTCGTTTGTTCTGTTGTTTCTCCCTTCGGGCCGTCAGGACGGGGGTACTGCCATGATCCTTACCTTGTCAGGAGTTTTCTAGTTCTGTGGACAGGGTCGTGACAATAACATGTCTTTTGTGCTTGTTGTGTTTTGTATGGAAGCACGGGGGCTTTGTTGTCACTTTGAGCCATTCGCTCTCCTTTCGCGTGTCTTGGCCCCGCCCCCTTGTTTCACCGTAGTCTTGCCCTTAACGTTAATTTCCTTCACCTGCCCACTGTCATTATTCCCTCACTGTCCTGTGTGGTTCATTGTGTAAAATCCGTGTGGAGTATTCCCCTGCGTCTTGTTTCCCTGTTCCCTGTCATGTAACTGGACTTTTTGTTATTTTCGTTCGACTTTCCTATGTATTGCCCCCTTGTGGGAAGTATTTGTTTTGAGCCCTTTTTATTTCCTTTTTGCCCCCATTGTGGGATTTTGTTTGAGTTAAGTATTTTAATTTAAGTCTTTTGTTGCTACCTGCATCTGAGTTCTTCCCTGTCAGATCCATGACATATGTGTATCTGCTGGAAAGCTACAATTTAGTCATAGAAAATAACACAATGACAGACTTCAGGAGATTGACTGTTCTTCACCTATGTTCTGCCGATATAATTATGGCAATCCAATGAGCTATTGGCAGAAGAACATCAGACAAGTTTGCCACTCACCGTGTGGTTCAACTGATAAACACCACATGTCTGAAGAGGGCATTAGACATCTTTAAGTGCAAGTGCCATGTATTTTATACCAAAGGAAACACATAATGTGTAAAGCTGTGTCTTCAAAAACTTCTTTGCTCAAAAAGACTTTGCTAGTGTACTTGAGGCTGTAATGTCTATTAAAGATCCCAAGAAGGAAACTGAAATGGGCAATAACAAATATCATTGTCCAAGGATACTGGAAATTCTGATAAAAGAGTACATTCTGATTTTCCCACTCTGGTCGAGAATAATGCTTGGAGATTTGAAAAGATACACTGATAGAGAGTCTATCAGAGATGACAATGACCTACAAAAAACACACGACACAAATTGTCTTGCTGAAAACTAGTTTTGTATTGTCAAAGCCAAAATCCAACAGAAAAAAATTACAAGGAAGGTACAGAGAACATATTATGCAACTTGACCTTCCAGGCAGAATGTTACAGATGCCTTTCAAAACAAAACAAAGCAGTTTGGAGGACTTTGAAGAAAAATGGTCCAAAAAGAGCGTGTGTGACCGAAAGGAGAAAACAACAAATTCCTTTCATATTCCAGAAATAAAGCGTTCTCCTAAAGCGAGTAATACAAATTTTAATAAAGTCTTAAAACTATTTTTATAAATCACATAGATGACCACACAAAGATGATGTAATATACAAATTACTTTTGGTTACTCTTTATTTAAAGTGTCCGTTTGTTGCAGTGTAACTAAACATTTAAGTACGGAATAATAAAAGTTATTTACATGTACTTAGTATAGTGTTAGGTTGTGGTTTAGGGTTAGTTCTGTCATGACAACTCTCAGAGGATTTAGCATGGTGTCACGTTTGGTTTTTGGTTTATCTTGGTTATTGTAGTTTTTTTCATGTTGTCTTGATTCCCTTGTCTGACGTGTCTTGTTCTGATTGGTTTATTGTTTAATTGTCATCAGGTGTGCCTGACAACCTAACTTTTATTTTTAAAGTGCCTTTTGCAATTTTCACTGTTACAAAGCAACTGTACATGAAAACATGTTAACTATAAGCAATCCATTAAATATCAATTTAATCGATTCATAAATGACGAGTGTGTATCAAAAAAATATATTGACATTTACTTTGATACTTTGCATGTAAATTCTTATCTTATCATGGCAAACATTATATAATTGGAAAGGTAAAAGACTCTAGAAAATACATTTGATCAGTGTTTTATAGAATAATTTATATAGGAAGAGTAATTGATTCATCAAAAATATGGTTTCATACAAATATCTTGTTTTGCTTACATGTTCCTGTGCTTTAGTATTTTTTTCATTTTGTCTGTTAATTGGAAAAGTAAAAAAAGTGAAAAACATGTGATCAAATTTTAGATTTAGTGTTAAAACGTTTTTATCAACTGACCCCTGTGAACAACTCTCTAATCTAAAGATTAAATTGCATTCCCTACAAGATCCAACTCATAACTGGAATCATATTTTTTTTTCAGAAATTTAAAGTACTGCGTGGGTCCCATCCAGCTCCAGGTCAGTTGTCTCCATACAGAAAACATTTGCCTGCTGGTTCTGGAGAGATCCAGTGCTGGGGTAGTAAAAAGTAAACTCATGGTCAATATATTTAAACAAATATTATACAATCTATGTTTCATGACAGAGCATTTGGGTTTGAAATGACATTAAGGTAAACGAGTGATAACAGAATATCCAGTTTTGAGAGCACTAAACCTTTAACCTTTTGAGTAATAACATCAAATTACAGTCTAATTAAGTTGCAGATTCTGTCACATATCTGTTCCCTGCCACCAGAGGTCGCCACACACCACACTGACTGTTTCACCCTGGACTCCATTTCCCAAGATCCCCTCCGATTACCTTCACCTGTTGAACCAATCAACCAATCACTATCTGCCACACTCAATCCATTACAAACTGCTCAGTATTATTTGTCCCACAGCATTACTGAAGGAGTTTTTTAATACGTTTTATTACGTTTAAATGTTTATTCTTTATTACAGTTTTGATGAACATAATATGTTTTAATGAAAATGTTTAGGCAGAAAACTCTTAAGGGCTGATTGGAATGTGTTTGCTACAGGATGTGGTATGTATGTGTGTGTGTGTGTGTGTGTGTAGCCTTGTGTACAAAGATTGGGAAGCAGCAGATAATGCTGATTGGTGCCTCTAGGAATGTGAGTGCAGACAATAAATTAAAGGGTCAAAGACCAAAGGTGGAACAAAGAAGTGCATGCACACACATATCATTATCTGAGTACTTAGCTATGCAGAATTTGGGTGTTGTGGGGTGTCATATGATGTTTGCAGACAAAGGAGAACGAAGCTGATTGAATCAAGAGAGGGAGGCACCGCCTGAAGAAAGAAGATACATCCTCTCACATACACACTATAAATATGTTGTTAGAATGACACACTGCGTTGGTTCTTTGTAAGACACTGAGACAACCCAGCGCGCTGTTTCTGATCAATAAACTTCAACATTTATTAGAGTTGCCTCTTTCCAATTTTTGACCACGCAGGACAGAAGAGTCCATCATTACCTAGCGCACAGGTGTCAAACTCAGTTCCTGGAGGGACCCAGCTCTGCACAGTTTAGCTCCAACCCTAATCAAACACACCTGATTCAACTAATCAACATCTTCAGGATTACTAGAAACGTCCAAGCAGGTGTGGTTTAGAGCTGGTTGGAGCTAAACTGTGCAGAGCTGTGGTTTAAAACTGAGTTTGACACCCCTGACCTAGCGGTTTCCTTGCTCTATGCCAGGGGTGGCGAACCTATTTGGCATGATGAGCCAAAGAATATTCCTTATTACTGCAAAGAGCCACATATATGGAAAACAATATATTAACAAGAACTTTTACACAAAAATTACGTAAATAAGCCTTTATAAGCCTACCTTTTTTAACATTAGTGTGACACCTGGCAGTCTTTCATTTCCACAATACTTTTTAGGTTTGGCTTGTATTCAGTTGTGGCGACTCGCAGTAACTCTTTCACATGTCTGTCAGTAAGAACAGAGCGATGCTTGATTTGATTTGAGTGTGAGTGATTCAGATGTAAGTGATTCACCCAAACAAACAACAGTTTGAGTGCAGCCTGTTTGAGATTGGGATATCTCTGTTGGCACCATCTTCCAAAACTCCACGGTTCCTTCCCTCAGAGTACACTTAAGTCTGTCATCCTCATAAAGTTCAGTCATTTCAAGCTGAGATGCTGCTTCATCTTCCACTAAAGGGGCTTTCAAACAGTCTGTTTCAGCAGTGAACGGGTTGATGAGGAATGTAATCTCAGGTCTTTTTTGCCGTAAATCAGAGAATCTGTTTTCAAAACTCTGCTCAAGATTTTCAAGGAGTGTTGCATACCATTCAGCACTCGCTTTTACAACCTCTGCTGCTTGTTCACTTGCCTTCAACAAAGAGGGAAAATGTGTGAGCTCTCTCTTTTGTAGATGTGTCTTGAACAGCTTGAGTTTGTTGATGAATGTGAAAACACTCTGCACCAAGTCAGGCAGCATTTTTAACCTCCCTTGCATGCCCACATTTAGTCCATTCAGATAATGCAGCATGTCGACCAAAAATGCCAAATCCGATATCCACTGGGGGTCATGCAGCTCAGGATAGTCCTTCTCTTTCTCCGCAAGAAACAGCTTCACTGGATTCAAAAGCTCAAAAAAACGGGAAAGAACATTACCTCTTGAAAGCCATCTCACAGTGCAGTGCAGAAGCACATCAGATGGAAGATCTTCATCAAGTTCAGCAATGAGATTTCGGAACTGTCTGTGATTGAGAGCATGCGTGCGAATAAAATTGACAATTTCCAGCACAGGTTTTGTTACGTGGTCTAAGTTTAGTTTTTTAGACACCAAGTTTTCTTGGTGAATAATACAGTGAAACTTCCAAAAATCTGGAAAACGGTCATCAGTTTTACACAACCCTACAAGGCCATTCTTAGATCCGACCATAGAGGGCGCTCCATCCGTGACAATTGCGGTTAGTTTTGATAACGGCAGATTGGCTTTCTCAACAGCTGTCATCAGTGTCTCTTTCAGATCGATGCCACGAGTCCTGTCTTTCAGTGGCATAATGTCAAGCAGCTCTTCTTTAATCGTGCAGTCTTCTGACACAGACCGAACAAATATTGCCATCTCTGTGGTTTATCCTGAACATCGCAGGATTCATCAACAGCAATGCTGAAATACATGCACTTCTGAAGATCTGAATATAAATTCGTTTCAACAGCGTTATTAATGTCTGATATTCTTTGTTCAACAGTGTGTCGTGACAATTGAAGGTCCGCTATCGAACGTTTCAAATGTTCGTTTTCGGGACAAAAAACATCCATAACATCATTAAGGCACTTTTTAATGAAGTCCCCTTCACTGTATGGCTTTTTAGCACGCGCAATATTCCATGCCAGCTGGTATGATGCTAATGTGACTGTCTCTGAATGTTTGGTAAATTTCCGAAAGAGCTGAGTTTGCTTCTCTGACTGACGTTTCAATGTTTTTACCTTGTGCATTCGAAGTTCACTGCCTTTGGGAAATTCACGGCCCTCGGTAGGATGGAGTGTTGTGAAATGGCGCTCAAGATTTGAAGCCTTAAAATGCGACAGTGAAGTCTGGCATATCAAGCAGAAGGGTTTTCCGTTTCTTTCAACAAAAAAATATAAATCCTCCCATTCAGATTGAAATGTTCTGTGCTCATCTACGTATTTGCGTTTAGCTGTACGCTTCCCTGACTCCGCCATGATGATTGACAATTACACAATACGAACTAGAAGAGGCTAGCCGCTAGTAGCGCATGATGTTTGGTACAAAAATAATTATTTAAAAAATAATTATTTTTTTTATTTCAAAATTAATTTGTATACATTTCTGTTTAGTTTAGTTCAGTTTAAAATTATTCAAAAAACATAAAATGCGATTAAGAAGCAACTTGTGGATAGATGATTTTAGAGCCGCAAAGAGGCAGTCAAAGAGCCGCATGTGGCTCGCGAGCCGCGGGTTCGCCACCCCTGCTCTATGCATACCTGTCTTTTGACCTGTGCCTTCGGCTTTACCTGTTTTATGATTGTTTGCTGCCTACCTCAACCTTTTGCATGTTTTATGGATTATTACTTGGAATACCCCTTTAAATAAAGCTGCTTTTGGATCCAACGGTGCCTTCCCGAACCCCATTTGTTACAGTTACATTTAATGAATATAGGAACAAAATGAAAGAACGAGAATTAATTTAGAAGTTGTGCATTTGAAATATTTGCAAACATTATAGCTGTTTTGACCACAACCCAAACACACCTGAACCATGCGCTTTAGCATGACCTAGTGAAGGTCTGGTCATGTTCTTATCTTGTCACACTGACATTACCTGAAATGTGAAAGGTGTGAATGCTTTCTGTGTTTTGTAGTTTACATGTGCCCGTTTCAGAAACTCTGCGTATATTAACCATGAAATGAGGGAAACTCTAAGTTTGCAGTTTCAGAATGTGAGGTACATCAAACTTCTACTCAGAGTCGGTAACCATAGTAACTTACTCTGTGAACCTAAGCTGGTCGGTAGCAGGTTTCTTTGGGTGTCCCCATACACATTGAAAAGACAAGTGTAAATGCGCTTCTGATCGGAATGTCATCCTATCAGCGTGTCCTGATCCAGAGGTAGTCGAGGACGCATTGTGATCGTATCTCAGTGTAATGTAAACGCAATTTATTATCTACAGTTAATAAACCGAACAGTTATCTACATTTACCGGTAAAACCTTACAAAAAACCCTGCCCGCTTTCATTATTTCTACTCCTCTGTCGGAAGCCTGTCAGAGTAAACTGCGGAGCAGAGGACAAATACAAAGTTCGCATCATATCCCATGTAGTTCTCCCCGCTGGTGAGACCATGCTGGTGTCTCCACATGTAAGATCCCCTTGCGGTAGGATGTGGTCTCCGTAGCACACTCTTTCAGTAGGGAGAGCAACTCCAAAGCACCCGTTAACCTTGTAATTTCAAACAATTAAATGATCATATAATAAAAATCCAATCTTTCTATTTGTCATTATTTTTTTTCAGTAAGGGTAAAGCGTACACAGACCTTCACCCTATCTCAAAACTTGCCTACACGAACTGAGACCTGCCGTGAGATTTGATTGTAGCATGCGCTCACGTCCATATTGATAAATGCTAAGTATTGCATGGAAAAGACCGTACGCCCAGTTATTGGTCATAAGCTCGTTACATAAATGAGGCCCAATGTGTTTATTTAGGAAGCATCAGCTTTCTTATGAGCATTCAAGTAAAAATACGAGAAAACAAAACTTTAACCATGAGTTCATGTACAACACTCAATAGCATTGAAAGAACAAAAGTTATGAGACCTCAGTTATCAAACTCCATCAAAGTCCTACATCATAGGTTCTCTTGTGTTTTTCTGTGTTGTAAGTTCGCCATTTGCGATTTTTCTCTTTATTTTTTCCATTGCATGTGAGGTGAATAATGGACGAGGGAAACATGTGCGAACGCGTGGGCTCAACTGCGGACAAGCAGAACGTGTCATGTGTGTCAGCAAGATATGTAAACTAGTTTGATGTTTTATATTTACCATCATCAACATCTAATCGCTTTTTTATTTAATGAATTTCTAATATATATTAGAAATATGAATGAATGTCTAATATATATAAAAAGGAGGACAAGCCTAAAACAAGCCCGAACCTCGGCCCGAGGGGCGTAAATAAATCGGGGCCCGTGTTGAAATGCAGGGCTCTGTGCGCTGTTGTAAACTCACACTTTGGACTTTTACTACACACTAGGATTTAGCGTGTTTAGTGCAACGGTCTGACACAAGACGAGAGAACAAGAGGCATAAAATAGAGAAACCTAACAATAGGGAAGGGGCTGCAGGTGCGAGGATACTGGGAGAATAAGGGCGATAATGACCTACATAACCTACAGGTGAAAGAGTGATGAGAACACGAGGGCGGGGTTATTGGCGCAGACGTCGAGCACATGGCGAGCTGTCAAAACAACATGCACATTTGCTAGACAAAAAGAAACGCACACACCCATGCCAGACAAAGCCCCGACATGACCGGGATCATGACAGTAGAACTCTGGTAGAGAACACCTCCTCTGCAACCAGATATCTAAAACAATAATTACACAGACTACAATGATCTCGAAAAGGTTGACATTATAATCTTAAAAAATATTTACATGCGTGGGAATAGTTCAAAAGACAACAGCACACCTCAATA
Organism: Triplophysa siluroides; assembly: GCA_006030095.1. Taxonomy (NCBI): domain Eukaryota; kingdom Metazoa; phylum Chordata; class Actinopteri; order Cypriniformes; family Nemacheilidae; genus Triplophysa; species Triplophysa siluroides. The sequence goes on along the minus strand of VCII01000010.1, from coordinate 91,043 downwards.
CATGGTAGTGTTACTAATCAACAGCATATTTTTTATAACGAAGAGGATTGTATAAAATGTCTTTACCTCTTTGCTTGGTTAAAGTGTAAAACTTTTAAAACACTTTCCAACAGAAATCCTCCTGGAAGAATAAAAAAAGAATAGTTCTAAAATGTCTTCACACTTCTTATTTAATACAGTGCATGTACGTGTATCTTGATTTTGAGACATAGCTCAAATCTTTTCATGATTTACTGTGTTCTACATAAGATAATCCTACATAACGTACAGAACATTCTGTGAAAATATAATCGTGAAATGAATGACTTGAATGAAATTAATAATTAAAATCAAACTTTGATGCTCATCAGAGAAGTAAATTATGAGATTTCAACCTGCTTTTCACAAACTTGGTCATATACATCTGTAACCGGTTTCTTACCAGACAAATCTAACATTGTTCATTTCTTTACAATGGCTACAAATGCCCAAACCTCTCATACTAGGTGAATGCCATTACATAGCAGCTGTAGAAAGCTAATTATTAACATCCTCCATGTCAGTTTTTATCTGAAATTAAAGCCAAGTCATTCACTAACCTTTAAGTAAACAGGTTAATTGGCCGAGATTTGACTTAACTTTACCTGTCTGATCTGTCTCGTGATGACAGATAGCACAAAAACCAGACCTATCAAAAATCACAGGATATTACTGTTGGCTGCAATAATAGTCTTTAAACATGATATAACCTATAGGATACTCTAAACATATACATGTGCATGGTACTTCCAAAGTGAACTGAAAAGAAATAGCCCCAGTGGCTCTCTCTCTCTTGCAGTACAGCCGACATGTAAGATAGCCCCTCGTCCCTCCAAAGAAGCCTCAGCAAACTAAAGATGTTCCAAAAAAGAACAGTGTTGTGATTCTAAAAACTGATGATTTGTTGTAGCAGTAGTTGAAGTACTAATATAAACTTTAAATGAAAATAATTCTTTACCACATCTGTGAAAACACCACAGGGAATATGGTCACACTGAAGGGTATGGTTCCTCTTTGTTCTTTCCCATGATCCCTGGGATTCTTATGATGCACTAAATGTGCTTAAATTTAAGTCAAGGTTAAAATAAGTAAACATTCCAAAACAAAGGTTAATATAGAAACATAAAATGACATGTTTTTTTTCTGCTATTTGTAGTACTGCTCATCTTCTTCCACCAGTGAATTTAAGTAAATTATACTATGATCAAAAATATTGCAGTGCTAGAAAAAATATATGTATTTATTTTATTTCTGCATATATACATACCAAAATGAGTAGGAAATGGAGCCAAATAGTGACCAACAATCTGTCATGGTCCTGTCCTTGTCTTTAAATTCCTTTTGTGGACAGGGTCATGACAGTACCATGTATTGTGTGTGTGTGTGTGTTATGTCTTGGTTGGAGACATGTGGCTGTTTGTTATGACATTGCGCCACGTGTCTTCTTGTCTCGTGCTTTGGCCCCGCCCCTTGTTTCCCCGTCATTGTCCAATTAGTGTTTCATTCTCCTCACCTGCCCCTTGTTAACTTCCCATGTTAGTGTTCCCTATTTGTAGTCCCAGTTCTCGCTGATTCATTTTTTGTGCCATGTTCATGTTAGTCCGTTAGTGCTTTTGTCTTGTTCCTACCTGGCCTTTAAGCAAATGAGACAAGCTAAAAATATTTACATACACTACCGGTCAGAAGTTTAGGATAGACAAAAAATGTTTCTCTTGATCTTAAAACTCGTTTAATCTGAAGGTGTTTTAATGTTTAAAAATCCCGTCCAGAACACATGTAAATACATGTTAAAAATCCTGTTTACAGAGCTTCCCAGGTTGAGACTTAAAGTAGCAGGATGATAAAAACTGTGTGATTTTGCTAAGTCTAGGCAAGGGTTGACTACTTTGAAATTTAACAGAGTATTTTGGTTGCTTTTAGTGACAACATAATTCCTAGTTGCAGTTATAGTTGTGGAAGCAGTCGTGGCCTAATGGTTAGGGAGTACACATATTACAGAATACACAAAATATACAACATGTAATAATCCCTTCTCACAAACATCATAAAATAGAGACTGTGTCTGTCCCCCGGATTAGCAAACATAAGATAATGCGTAAACCTCTTGAAAGTAATTTAATAAGCGTTAAACAAATCAAACATGAATAAAATACAGATAATCAACTGTTACGACTCGGATTGCTTAATATTAGATCTCTCTTGAATAAAGCACTTTTTGTTAACGATATGATAACCGATCATAAAATAGACATGCTCTGTTTGACGGAAACATGGCTAAAGCCAGATGATTATATTACTCTAAATGAATCCGTTCCCCAAGATTATTACTATAAACACGAGCCTCGTCTAAAAGGTAGAGGGGCAGGTGTCGCTGCACTTCACAATAATTCTTTTATCACCTCTCAGAAGTCTAATTTTAAATATAATTCTTTTGAAGTCATGGTACTTCATATATCAACACCTTATACTAAGGACAAAACATTTTTTTAATTTATTCTAGCTATTGTATATAGGCCCCCAGGGCACCACACAGATTTTATTAAAGAATTTGGTGGGTTCTTATCAGAACTAGTACTGGCCGCAGATAGAGTCCTTGTCGTTGGCGACTTTAACATTCATGTAGATAATGATACAGATGCCTTGGGAATGGCTTTCAAAGACACTCTTAACTCCATGGGCGTTAGTCAACATGTGTCAGGACCCACTTACCTTCGTAATCATACTTTAGATTTAATACTATCTTACGGTATAAATGTGGACGATGTTAAAATCGTTCAGCAGAGTGAAGACATTTCGGATCATTATCTGATATTATGTTTGCTTCACTGGCCTACGGCTGCAAATCAAACTCCTTGTTACAAATATGGTAGAACGATTACTTCTACTACCAAAGATGCGTTTCTCGACAATCTGTCGTAATAGACGGTTGAGTTTGTCTTTGATCAGCCAAATGAGGAGATTGTTTTAACTGGGTTTTTTTGGGTGCTGCTTCCTAATCATTGTTTATGTATTTAGTTTTTTATGACCTGGTAATTAAAGTTTAGCTTTGTTCTGGTAATTCATGTTTTAGGTTTGGGTTTTTTTATGACATTTTTACCTTCCCAGCTACTTATAATAAAGTATAAAAATAAAGGGGATCATGATATGCTAGTAAATGGGTTGTTTGTTAAATGATACCAGTCTAATTGATAACCAATAATATACATATACACAAGGAGAGTATTTCTTTGTCACCATATATTCAAGAATATTCACAACATATCACCAAACATAGAAAATAATAAAATGACTTCATGTATTATGTCATTGCTGCACCAAAAACATATGCATTCTAATTTTTGTAGTCTTTATTAATGCATAGATGCATATGGCAATAAAATTACATTTAGTAGCCTATTTTAATACAATATATAATTTTCAGGAAAAAAATTATAAGTATTGGTCAGCACTTATCAATAATATTGTGCACAAGTGTAGGTGTGGGCTAGCAATGCTTTTCTAGGGAAGACTTAATTTATAAGCAATAATAGTTATATTCCTTGACAATAAAATCAGCAGTGATCGAGCAGCTGCCCAACGTCTCCTTTGTGAAGACATTACAAACATGTTGCAAATGCTGGGAAAACACATGGAAGGCAAAGTTAGCATTACTGATGTTAATGCACCTGTCTCCGTTGTGGTTGTTATTACGTCGCATGGTTAATCTCTGACCCATGTACACTCCAGTACAGTAGGTGGCGGATATGCACCACAACCGTAATTTGCTTCCCGCCATTAAAAAGGAAAAGAAGATCATCTATATGGCGGACAACGGCTGATCGCATTCATATTACACCCATTCAGGGAAACAATACGTACCCATTTAGCCCCGTTGAGTACGTACCTACTAAAATTGATTACCTACTCACTGACTATGCGATTTCGGACTCTGTGACAGGTAGTGACAGTGTTGTGTCCCATGTCACTGCCTTTAAGACTTTATCTGACAAAAGATGAAAGTGTTTGATACTTTGGGCTCTGCATTCTTATCAATGTGCCATGAACTACCTTTTGATTAATGGACATGCCCTGACATGTTCTTCCTGGTCATGGAGGAATGGGGGATTGTTTTTTGTTAGCCCCTCTAAGGGGTGTGTTGTTCTAACAATGGTATAAGCTTAAGACAATGAACCAAAAAAGGTTTGGGTTTCCATCCTGACTGATGCTCTGGAGATGTCTGTGTGTCTACTATCTGGTGTGAAAGAAAATCTTTAATGTTTGTGTTAATGACTCTTTTCGGAATGACCCTTTAGGGTTTAACTTTTAAAACCAGGAATAAGAAAATATCCAGTTAATATCTTCATCTTCAATTTGTTTATTTCTACACTGTTTTTACAAATGTTGAGTTACAGATGATATCTCAAGATCTAAAATAAGGACAATGCTACCCCCTACTTTAGTTCTAACCCCAAGATAAAATACAATTGTTTAGAATTCTTTTCAAATTTCAAGATTGATTACCATATTTAAAAAAAATTGAATAGTCAAATAACTTCTTCGCATCCTGTTGAGTATAAACTGTGTCACAACGGTAGGTTTTTAAATGTAGCTTCTGTTAAAAGAGTTGTGGCTAAGGATGTGTTTATGTTAATAGGTTGAAGAATCTTTGGGGGGGGCAAACACCCCCACATTCCCTTTTCAAAGCTTAACTCATAAGACTGCAATAGACTGAAATGAGACTGTTTCTCTTCATCGCGATTATTTTGTGTTGTACATCTGATCTAGCAAAGAAACCCAGGACCTCTAAACAGTAAGTGTTTCTGTTTAACATTATTTTAGGGGCATTTATTTGTAAGTGTTAAACAAATGGTTAGATGCATCTTAACGCTTTGCTTCAGATCTACACTTTACACAAACAAAGTATAAGCTGAATCAACTGGGCATGTTTCATTTAATTGTCAGCCTTTACTTTTGTTGCATTGCTTTTCACCCAAAACATTGTATATACTTTATTTTATGACACAAACCAACAGAACGTATTAAAAATAATAGCAAGAGAAATCCACTCTGCAGGTTTTGTACGTACCACAGTATTTTTTTGTATGTGTAAAATGCTTTCTATACATCTAACCCTGGACATTCTTATGGGTCAATTTTTCAAAATCGAGATTTTTATAGATTCTGAAAGATGAATGATGACGATTTCTATTGATGTACGAGTTGATGGAATAGGATAATATCTGGCTGAGATACAACCGTTTAAAACTCAGGAATCTAAGAGTGCAAAATAATCAGAATATTGAGAAAATTGCCTGTGAAGTTGTTGTTAACAGGGGCACTGTGGCAGGCCATCCACTAACAGGGGCACTGTGGCAGGCCATCCACTCACAAAAATAAAGTTTTGATATATTGAAGGTAGGACATTTTCAAAATATCTTCATGGAACACGACATCTTTACTTAATATCCAAATGATTTGGGGCATAAAAGAAAAATCAATAATTTTGACCCAAAACAATGTATTTTTGTATTTTACTAAAAATGTTCCTGCGCTACTTAAGACTGGTTTTGTGATCGAGGGTCACATATTTTTTCCAGACAAATTAGCCTAGTTTTACCTCATTTAGACAAATGTTCTGGTCTTTTTATCTTCTTTTCTTGATTGCTCTATAAGTACCGGCATTATCAGTAGCATTTTAATTTACCTTCACCTTATGTCTTTCAGCGGTGTAGACCTGCATCAACAAATGATAAATTCTGTGTATTACCGAATCCAAATCTTACGTGTTACTTAAGGTTAGGATGGCATAGTCATATAGATACTAGTGGTGTAACAGTAAAAAATTGAAACCGTTCTCCACCAACGGTTCGGCACGCGCTTGGACAGCGGCTCATCTTACATTTACTGTACATTTAGCAGATGCGTTTATCCAAATCGACGTACAAAGTAGGGGGAAACAATAGAAGCAATTTGTGCAACAAAAGAACAATAATGCCTAGGTGCTGTAAAAACTGGTGGACCAAAGTCCTCTTTTCAGATGAAAGTAAATTTTGCATTTAATTTGGAAATCAAGGTCCAAGAGTCTGGAGGAATTGTCACAGAATCCATGTTGCTTGAAGTCCAGTGTGAAGTTTCCACAGTCAGTGATGATTTGGGCTGCCATGTCATCTGCTGGTGTAGGTCCAATGTATTTTCTGAAGTCCACAGTCAACGCAGCCATCTACCAGGACATTTTAAAGCACTTCATGCTTCCTTCTGACAAGCTTTATGGAGACGCTGATTTCATTTTCCAGCAGGACTTGGCACCTGTCCACACTGCCAAAGGTACCAAAAGCACCAAAAGCTGGTTCAATGACCATGGTGGTACTGAGCTTGATTGGCCAGCAAACCCGCCTGACCTGAAGCCCATAGAGAATCTATGGAGTATTGTCAGGAGGAAGATGAGCGACACCAGACCCAATGATGCCGATGACCTGAAGGCCGCTATCAAAGCAACCTGGGCTTCCATTACACCTGAGCAGTGCCACAGGCTGATCGCCTCCATGCCACGCCGCATTCATGCAGTCATTCATGCAAAAGGAGGCCCAACCAAATATTGAGTGCATAGAAACGGACATACTTTTCAGAAGCCTGACATTTCTGTTTAAAATATTCTTTTTTATTGATCTTATGCAATATTCAAATTTCCTGAGACACTGAATTTTGGGTTTTCATTATCTGTGCGCCATAATCATCAACATTTCAAGAAATAAAGGCATGAAATACTTCAATCATGTGTAATGAATCTATATAAAATATGGGTTTTACTTTCTGAAATGAGAAAGTTTTCAAGATATAATTTTTTTTAGATGTACCTGTAATACCTACAACATATCAAATAACGTAGACACATTTCAATAGGATTGACGTATGCTGTAATATGACCAGTCATTTATGCTGTCATCACCCGAGTGTTGTGAGCGCAGGTGAGACCTGAACCGCACATGTAAACTCATTCAAGCCTTCCCGATTTAAACATTTAAGTGCAAGATGATGCAGAAGAAAACTCGCTTGCGCGCGGTGAGAAGATCTGAAGCGCGCACGAGGAAAGTCTCAGACATGGCACAAATATTGCGTTGTCTTTGGAGTCTTGCGCATAAATGGACAAATTCACACACAAACTAGGTCAGGTTATTTCTTTAGAGTCGAAACAGACGAAAAACAACGCATGTGTACAGTATCAGTGCACTGGATCTGTTTCATTCCCCTTAAAGCGACAGCTGCATATTCCTGCTGTCTGGTAAAAGTCAAGGAAATCACTCACTGCTTGTGACTCCATAGCTTCTGTAACTTTAATTATGATTCATCTTTGTTTCATTTGTACATATTTGATCACTTTAATCCATTTCTATACCTAAAAAGGTATATATACAGTATCTTATTATATTTTCTGCTTTGCTCTGTTGTTTCAACATGGTAACACCCACATACAAACTGCTAAATGTTTACAATACATCTGCACAACCTGTGTTCGTGTGATTCACATTTTCCATGAAAGTCGGATTATTAAATGTTCTATTTTAGTAGTCTGTATAAGCAGTTTTTAAATGGCAATTATAACAGCAAATTAAGGAAATATATTTATTTTGTCCTGATGCCAGAAACTATTCAAAGGTAACTCTCTTAAAATGCAGTGTGCATTTTACATGTCGCCGTTTAGATTTAAAAATGGGTAAACTGTAAATGAATTCCTGAAACAGATCTAATTATACCATAATATTGCTGTTTCAATAACTAAGCAAAACTGTTGATTTTTAAAGACCACATTGTGTTGTGGTCCTGCTTCCTTGTTCATGATTTTACGGTCTAGCGGCATGATCGGGACAGATCCCTTGTGTTTAGTGTGAGAAAGACACTGTTTATATAGTGGCATGCCATGTGCTTTCTCGTGTCTCGTCTATGGCCCCGCCCCTCTCATTACCTCGTTAGCTTCCCCTTAGTGTTTGATCCCGTCACCTGCCCGTCACCCTCCCTGTGTTATCATGCCTCGTTTATTTTCCCCTATTTAATGTCCTTGTGTTTGCTCTCCTGTGCTGAATCATTTTGTGTTTAGTCCTTGTGTACGCTCGTGTTCCTCCTGCCTTGCAGATTGGAGTTTTGTGGATTGCCTTGCCTTCCCCCACCCCCCTCCCTTGCCCCCTAATATAGTGCACTATTTGAGGGAACATCCATTTTTAGTTGTGTCCGAATTCATAGTGGACATTATTGAGTGCACTCATTAAATCCCATGATGCATCATAATAATGAGTGTGCAACCGATGTACGCTAGCCATCTATCGTGACGCTCGCGCTGAATGAATTCCCGTGTCTTCCCATGTCTTGAGTTAATGTTGGGAATAGTGAATGAGGGTATAGGGGGTGATTTTGGACACAGCCATAATTTTGTTTCGATGCTATCTGACACTTACAGTCGAGTAAAATAATAGGAGGAGACTTGATCAGTCTAACATCTCAAATCAAGTGAAAACCTGGCATTCTTTATCAATGCTAGTTAATACAAATGCAATTGTTGATTTATGTTAGTTCACGGTTCATAAACTAATGCTAACATATAAAACTTTGATATACAATGCATTGATTAATGTTAAGATTAACATGTGCTAAGATTAATATATTCAGTAGAAGTATTGTTCTGTGTTAGTTGAAGCTAGATACATGTATTCAACTAATGTCAACAGATAGAACTTGATTGTAAAGTGTGACCACATGTTTGAACCTTTTTTACATTTGCCACCACAATGTGAATTAAGAGTGCATTAAGATGCATTATGAAAAATAGTTTGTGGTCATAATGCAGTTTTGATATCTCTTAGAGCTTAGTCTTCGTCAGTAAGTCAACTGGAACTGGGTTAAGCAAATTTATTTCAAATATAAAATATGCAAATAGTGTTCCTGGCTGAAGGTCATTGCGTTTCCCATTTTAAATACCAAAGAATTTTCTATTTCTGTTCTTCTTACTCTTCATAAGGTAACAAAAATAGTTTTAAAATGTTCCAGTTTGTTTAAGCAACAGGTTGCTTTTTGTTTTCTTTATACTGGACTTATTTGTTTGATTCTCAGATTAAGTAAAAATGAATAGTGTTCGGTGCTGATAGTCCTGTGGTTAGAGCGTCTGCCAAATGAATAAATGTAGAGAGTCGATATATTGGACTAGTGCACTCACGACAACACGAGTTCAATTCCCATCTCAAGATCTGATCCCGCTCCCCTCTCTCTGCCCAGTGCTTTCCTGCAGCTCTCTACTGCCCTGTCCCATTAAAGGAATAAAAGACCCTAAAATATAATTTATTATATTATAAAACATTATAAAGTGAAGCAGTATAGTATAGTAGCTTAAAGATTCAGATAGATCATACAGAACACGATCTTTGGTAGATCTAATCAACCTAGATAAGAAAATAATTTACTATGACAATAAAATCTGTAATCTGGGATTGAACCCTTTTATGATTATTGTAAATTAAATGAGTGATTTATTTTACATTGGCTACACAGAATGACATACTATGCATGATGTACAATTCTCTTCTAAACAGGGAAATCTCTTTAAACTATTATTTTAATGCAACTACTCTGAAAACTATACAGACATTTTATCTTTGTTCATGTGACATTTGTTATAAATAAAGCGTTGTCAATCAGAATAAACATACTGTGAATTGGCCTCATAGAATTTTATTGAGAACTAACACTCAGGTCAACACGAGATTATATATAAGTAATGGATATGTGAGATGCTAGTTAAAATAAATCCCCATTGCCCCAGTGTATTTAGTTAATATTTTGCATTATCTGTTGTTTGTGGTGTGGTGTAATGCTCTACTTAAAAACTCATTAATGTATGCTTTATGAATTTAGATATGAAAATTGACATTTGTGTCAGTAAATATAGTGGTTTAAGCAAATGGAAGTATACTATATTAACAGCACGCGTCCCTGTGTCACGAGCAACAGTCCATCTCAAACCATGCTTCAGAGTCGCATTTACACTTTCCTTCTGGGCTTTACTCATTGTGTCTTTTTTAAAGTTTCTTGTTCATCATCTGAGTTCAGCTTGGATGGCGATTACTTGTTGGGTGGCCTTTTTCCAGTGCATGATGTTGTACAGTCGACAATCATGCTCTCCCCAGAGGGTGTTGAATGTAAAAGGTAAGCAAGAAGCTTTTAGTTGCTTTTGAAGTACGAGTTTAAGCATAGCATCACAAGGCAGTATTGCTGTTTTTACCTGAGTTAATTTAATTGAAACAAAGTATTTTATCAAAACAAATGGAGACAAATGGTTCAATTAACTATCTTACTGATGTTTTCCAGGCACCCGTTCTCAAGATCTGGCTATCAGATGTTCCAAGTAATGAGGTTTGCTGTTGAGGAGATCAATAACTCCACCACCCTGCTGCCCAATGTTTCTCTGGGCTATGAGATTTTCGATCATTGTTCTGAAACTAAGAACTTCCCTTCAGTCTTCAATTTAATCTCAGAAAAGGGATTGCTAAAACCTCAAGAAAAACTCAACAGCCATCAGCCTAAAATAATTGCTTTAACAGGACCATATGGAAGCACAAGAACACTTACCATTGCACCGTTAGTCACAATGGACCTTATACCATGGGTAAATGATATTTACTTTGATATAGAACTTGAGAATAGATGGCAGAGTTTCACTGTGTATGCTTGGTTATGTGTCAAAATTTAGCACGCAAAGTATTGTGATTTTAACACTTTTAAGCAGCACAGCCATTTTCAATAGTGTTACTAATAGGACAGTTTTCTTGTCACAATTAATAGTTTTAAGTACACTGGAGTCATAGCTGTTAAAATTAGACATGTATACATTACATTGTGCTACTGCAAATACATTGTCCTACTGTCATTAGACTCATTAACGTTACTATGCAACCTTGATATTATACACTATCATTTATTTTCTTTTAAAGGTTCAATATGGAGCTACCAGTTATCAGTTAAATGATAAACTTCAGTATCCAACTTTCATAAGAACAATCCCTAGCAACAAAGACTTGATACAGATGATAATTCGCATCATACAGTGGTATGGATGGAACTGGGTTGCCTTTCTTGGAGGTCCAGACAATTACAGTGAAGATGGTCTGAGACTGTTTTACAAGTATACTAGCAATACTGGCATCTGCTTGGCCTATCAAGACATGATAAGAATAGGGGGAAATCACAATCAAACACTTAAAAATATAAATATGCTTAACATTAATGTTGTTGTGATTTTTGCTTTACCAGTATTTTGCAGAAAACATATTGAAAGCTGCCATAGCAAACAACGTGCGAGACAAAGTTTGGATTGCTAGTCAAACATGGTCTATGAGTCAGCAGCTTCCAAGAGAGCCAGGAATTCAGAAAATTGGTACAATCATTGGCATTACAGAGCGATTACTGTCATTACCTGGATTTGATAAATTCATTTATAAACTCAAAGCAACAACTTATAAAGATAATAATAGTAATGCTTTAGTGCAGGGGAATATTTTCAATCAAGAATGTAAGGAATGTGCATCGTGACCGCAAAGGAAATTATAAATGAAAATCCCACATTTTCCTTTGCCATCTATGCTGCCATATATACCATAGCTCATGCCTTGCATAAAGTTCTGCAGTGTGACGCAAATGAATGCCGCAGAAATACAACCTTTAAACCATACATGGTGAGTGAATTATTTTCTCAAAAGAAAGGAAAATATGAATATAATAAAAATAAAGTTAATATACCATTAAATATACATAGTGTAGTATATAGTGTCCAAATAGGTTATAGTATTTGTTCTTTTTGGGAAATGTTTTGCTGCACAGCTTCTGGGCGAAATGAAGAAGTTGGATTTTCCTCTCAGTGGCCGTACAGTGAAATACGATGTTAACGGCAATCCAACCATCAGTTATGCAGTCGTGCTGTGGCACACTGAAACAAATCCTCCACGGATTGAGATGGTGGGCACCTATGACACGTATCCAGAAATTACTTTTGCAATCAACAACTCTCTCACGCCCTGGCGTAACAATACTTCTGTAAGTAATTTATCTTGACGAGTATCATTATTACTCTGTAATAAATGGCTAATAAACCATCTAACATGAATAATCTTTCCTGTTCTGTACAGGTTCCTTTCTCAAACTGCTCTGTTGAGTGTAGGGAAGGATATTCGAGGGAACAAGAGGGATTTCATGCGTGCTGTTTTCGGTGCAAAAAATGCCCACAAAACACCTATGTGGATTATTCTCGTAAGTACCATCCTGATATTTTTCCCTTTAAAATGCCGCATACAATTTTTATTTTGGTTGGTCCAATATAACTAGGACATTCAACTTGTGTAATTGTGTCAGATTTTTTAGATTAAAGTGTACTATTAGGATATTCTGCAAATGTTAAGACATTTTATAATTATATTTGATTAATTGAAATGATACAGCAACAGATAAAACAAAGAATTTAAGTGTTTAGATAAAAGGTCATTTTTGATTCACTTTGTGAACTAGTGACAACATTTCACCCAAATTCCAAATGAAAACATAATTTTTTTATTTACAGAACATTAAAATGGGACAAACTTGTCAGAATAAAAAATGCAACGTTTGCAGATCTTGAATACTGCAACAACAGTGTATTTTAGGATCAGGTCAAACATTTATAATGGAATAAGCCACATTTTTTTCATAACTTTAATGAGTCTTTCACATTGCTGTTGGGTGACTTCATGTAATTCCTGAGCTTTGTTTCTGATACATTTAAGGTTTCATGAACTGGCCTTTTTTAATTGTTTTATACTGTTGTATTCGGTGTACTTATAACGTTCGCGTGGTCTTTACATTCAAAAACATAAAAATAATCTATTTTCTCCCCGGGTTTTGAGGCCGGCTCGACAAACGCTCGGTTTCACTGGGTGCGCCCTATTAAAGATTTGGAAGTAAACACCCACTGCTATGATTGGATAGCAGTTTGCGTAGTAAACTTAGTTGGAGCCTTCTGTGAATTTGGTTAGAGACACGTAACGTGAGGTTACACATTCGCCCTATTTGCATGGGATTAGTATTATCTGGGGACCTCGTGTGATTTAGAAATGACCTCCCCACATCTGTATCTCATGTGGCGCACGAGATAAGTGAAGCCTGTGATTTTACTCAAATTTACTGACTTATTTCCCTGATGTGATGGCAACGTTTTTACAGTTTGTATAGCCTATAGTTGTATGGAGTATTATCGGTCGCAGGTCTCAAATATTTCGATAGTTTCCATGATAAACAATCGGGAGACTCCCGGCCAACACGACCGGCGCCCAAAATAATATCAAAACAGCCTCCATTATTCGCAAACGGTGGATAAAACCTAGAAAAGTGATATATGAGCCCACCACATCACAGGTTTGCCTAATGGAATAATAATATCACAGGACATCGTGTTCGTCAAAATATGGTTGGTAATTTGTGGGGGAATTTTTACTTTACAAATTACAGACGTGGCCGATTCCCACGGGATTAAGATCACAGACAACCTCTGCAATTATTACAAATTACTAGAGGTCCCCAGGTAGCACTAATCCTGTGTGAATAGGGCTATCGGGGCATATCAAACGATCTCTAACAAATTAAAAGACCCTTGTAAATCAGCATTTCTGTATGTATGTGTGTTAAGGCAACAGTTAAACTGAATGATAAAGTTTAATCTCCTTAGCCTAAAGCTGTTAAACTGAATGTCCAAAGAGAAATTAACCAAATGTTTTCTCCTACTGCATAGAAGGTAACGGAATGCTTCTTCAAGCGCCTCCATACTCCAACAACCGCGGCAAATTACTTAAAACCACAAATGACATAATATTTCTATACATATCTACAGCTCATCTATTTGCACCAGAGATTATTATTACTTAGGTAGTCAAAGCCGATATCATAATGGCAGTGCTCCGACAATTCCCCCATGTGCATACGGCAACCCAATTTCATTCCCAAGGCTCGATGTCCTTTGCTAATCCTGATTCCATCTCTCCACCCGATATTTTTTTGTTCTCTTCTAACGTACTCTCATATTCAACAATGGCAAAAATGCCCCTAAAAGTATATTTGACAAAAAATACCTGAGGTAACTATTCCAGACCTTTCACAGAAAGTAAAAGTCACTGGAATTTTTGCTAGAAATTTGAAGTGCGTATAATACTTACTGTAAGACTTCTGGCTGTATAACAAAACATTCTCTACATTCTGTTATTATTTATTTTCAGGTGACCCTTATACGTGTTATCCATGTACAGAGAGCGAATGGTCTGATGAGGGCAGCACAACATGTAAGATTCGTTCTGTCGTCTATCTTCAGTTCACAGAAATCACCTCCATTGTTGTCATCTTTTTCACTACATGCCTGATAACGCTCTCGTTTTCATCTTTTGTCTTTTCGCCTTCAACTATAACACACCAGTGGTGAGGTCTGCTGGTGGCAACATGTGTTTCCTTATGTTGGCCAGTTTAACTATGTCTAGCATAAGTGTTTTCTTTTTCTTTGGACAACCCACGTCTGCAGACTGCATTCTGAGAGATTTTATATTTTCGTTTTTCTTCACTATCTGTCTCTCCTGTTTGACTGTTCGTTCCTTTCAAATTGTTTGCGTCTTCAAAATGGCTGCCGAGTTCCCTAAGTTACACGGCTTGTGGGTAAAGCACAACGGCCAGTGGCTCTTCATTTTGTTTTCTTCTTTTCTTCATTTTATTTCTTGTGTTTTATGGGCAACTGTCTCACCTGACCATCCCGTCAGGGACTCAGTTACTTTTAATGATCAAACTATGCTCATCTGTGAAAGGAGAAACACGGTAACCATCAGCATAGTTTTGTTCATAAGTTGGTTTCTTGGTTTTCTGTGTATCTCGTTTTCTTACATGGGAAGAGATCTGCCAAAAAGTTACAATGAGGCCAAACCAATTACCTTCAGTCTGCTTATGTACTATCTGAGCTGGATTACATACTTCACCATATATCTCACTTTTTCAAAGCAAATACGTCCTGCTTTTGAATGCATTGGCCCAAATAACCAGTATATATGGGATTCTCTTCAGCTACTTCATACCAAAATCTTACATCATGTTATTTCAGCCCAAGAAGAACACTGCTGCATACTTTCAAACGTCTATTCAGAACTACACCCAAACCATTAGCAGGAGTTAAACCACAATCATGTCATATACAGTAGAGGGATATAAAATCCTCCACAGGGAAATTTAGTTGCTTCTAGTTGTAGGATAGCTGTGTTGTTAAAACACAATTATAGACACTCGATAAATAAATGCATTAGTAGACATCATAGCAAGAACTTTGTTTTTCTTTTTAATGATCTTGTTAACCCAGTAGCATAATTTTACAACTTTTAAAGTAGTTCTGTGTTTGTAGTCATTGCAGATTTATTCATTAATAATGAATTATTTCACATGATTTATTCATTCAAGCATTGTGTATATCAAAAATATGTGTACATTAACCATGTCCTTTGTAACATTCATTTTTATCTAAATACCCAAATATGCTTATCCCTGGGACAATCTATTCTCAAGTAGTGGGAGTTCCCTCAAGATCACAAATATTTTTTCCACCATCCAAATATAGAAGTTTAATTTATTAATTATGTTTTTAATGTCACATGCTTTATGATAACTAAAATATTGATTAAAATGACCAACTACAAACAATTATTCAAATTGTTTTCCTGTCTTTGTTTTTTTAATGTTATCCCAGATAACAAACCAACATTGATTCACTATCGAATCAATGTTGATCCATCAACCAAAATATAATTGAGTTTTCATCAGGTTTGCACCCTAGAATAATATTAATTCAATGATGAAAAATAGATCAAGTTGGACATGAAATCAAGTTTGTTCAACTTAAATCCAATCATTAAATCAACACTAAACCAATCTTGCTTTATTTACAGCAAGATTCTATGCCAGTTAATCCTATGTAATTTTAGCAGTGTTTTTGTATACAAACTCTCACTGTACAAGAAACTCGCATGGGATGTAAAGCGTTAAATCACACAGTGTATTCCCACCATAACAAGGTTTAAACCAAAAAGTCAAACTCCAAGTAAATACAACATCCTTCTATTTACATGTATTTATTCAAGCATCCACATCATTTAAACATGCAATGCATTCAGGGAAGACAAGATCTCTATAAAAAAGCCATTCCTGCATTGTGTCAGCAAAAAGATACTCTGAAGCCTCCTTTTTGTCAGGCTTTATTTGTTGTTGAAACACATCTGAAAAAAAGTTTGAACTGCACAATATTTTTAATCTTTTGACAGGTAGGCTTATCCAGAACTTGTTCTGTTTTTTAAGTTCCATAATTGTGTGCTATTTATAAATTGTGGTATGATGCGCCCTGAAGACTCAGCCACACCCGCTGCTCTCTCCACAAACTACTCACTCTCCCCGCCAAACCGGAAGAGGAGGAGGCACAGGTTTGCTTATCACCAATGACTGGAAATATTCCACACTATCTTCACTATGCAACAACTATTCATTGGAATACCATGCTTTTAATATCACTTTTCCCACTCAGCTCAGCGTTGTTGTAGTTTACCGCCCCCCAGGTCCTCTTCACAACTTCACTGAAGAGTTAGATGTGCTGCTCTCATCATTCCCGGAGGATAGCGTCCCTCTTGTCGTCTTTGGGGACTTCAACATCCACCTGGAGAAACCCTATGCTTCTGACTTCCTCACCTCCTCGTTCAACCTCACGCACCTCGTCACAGCCAGTACTCACAGATCTGGAAACCAGGTGGATCTCATCTACATCCGTAACTGCACCACAGTTAACATTCAAGTCACACCTCTTCACATCTCGGACCACTTCTTCATCACTTTCAACATGCTCCTTCCAGTCATGCACTACACCAACACCACCACCCATTTATTTTAGACGGAACCTTCTCTCTCTCTCCCCTAGCACACTCTCTGCTAGAGTGACATCCTCTCTTCCCTCCAACTTTGCATCTCTAGATGCTGACACTGCCACTGACACCTTATGCTCAACACTTACATCCTGTCTAGATAACCTTTGTCCTCTGTCCTCCAGACCAGCTCGTGCCACTCCCTGCCCCTGGCTGTCTGACATCTTCCGTGAACAACGGAGTACACTCAGGGCTGCTGAAAGGAAATGGCGCAAGACCAAGAGTCCTGCTGACCTAGGGGACTACCAGTCACTACTCTCCTCTTTCTCTGCTAGTGTTACCACAGCTAAAATGTCTTTCTATACCACCAAGGTAAGCAATGCACCTAACACTCGACAGCTTTTCAAGACATTTAACTCTCTTCTTTGCCCCAATCCTTCCCCGCCCACTTCATCATTGACTGCGGAAGACTTCGCTGTATTTTTCACTGAGAAAACATCATCCATCAGCAAAACATTCTCGGTACCTCAGACCTCAGTAAACACCTCCCACACTCCAACCATCGAACTCTCCTCTTTCACCCCACTTACGGACACTGAAGTCACCAGACTTCTCTCCAGCCACCCCACCACCTGTCCCCTTGACCCAATCCCCTCCGATCTCCTTCAGGCCATATCCAGCCCACTCACAACTGCACTCACACACATCATCAACACCTCCCTGCTCACCGGCACTTTTCCATCCACATTCAAACAGGCCCAGGTCACGCACCTACTGAAGAAACCAACATTGGACCCTTCTACTCCCGAAAGTTACAGACCTGTCTCTCTCCTCCCATTTATTGCAAAAACACTTGAAAGGGCAGCTTTCAACTAGGTGTCTTCCTACCTATTCCAGAACAAACTACTGGATGACCAGCAGTCTGGCTTCAAAACAAACTACTCCACTGAGACGGAGGCGGAATGTAAATCCTCGGTCCTGATTCTGCTAGACCACAGGTGTCAAACTCAGTTCCTGGAGGGCCGCAGCTCTGCACAGTTTAGCTCCAACCCTAATCAAACACACCTGATTCAGTCCGGATTACTAGAGGTGTGCTTTAGAGAGCTAAACTGTAAGGAACTGAGTTTGACACCCCTGTGCTAGACCTATCTGCAGCGTTTGACACTGTCAATCACCAGATACTGCTAGCAACCCTGTCATCGCTAGGAATCTCAGGCTCTCCCCTCCGCTGGTTCAAATCCTACCTCTCCGACAGATCCTTCAGGGTGTCATGAAGGGGCTCGCTGTCCACTGCTCACCACATGATCACTGGGGTCCCTCAGAGGTCGGTGCTTGGACCGCTGCTTTTTTCCATCTACACGACATCCTTGGGACCCATCATACAGGCACATGGCTTCTCGTATCACTGTTATGCTGACGACACCCAGATCTACATCTCGTTTCACCCAAACGATACCACTGTAGCAGCTCGCATTACAGCCTGCCTCGAGGACATCTCAGCTTGGATGAAAGGTCATCACCTCCAGCTGAACCCTGCCAAGACAGAACTACTAGTGTTTCCGGCACACTCTACGGTCCAACACGATCTCAACATCCATCTTGGCAATACCACAATCACTCCTTCCAAAACAGCCAGGAACCTCTGAGTCATATTTGATGAACAGCTGTCCTACAATGATCACATTGCTAAGACAACACAGTCATGCAGATATGCCTTATTCAACATTAGAAAGGTCTCACTGAGCATGCAGCACAACTCCTTGTCCAGGCCCTGGTAATCTCAAGGTTGGACTACTGCAATGCTCTCCTTGCTGGTCTTCCTGCAAAGGCTATCAAACCGATCCAGCTGGTTAAGAACGCAGCAGCACGCCTCGTCTTCCAACAGCCCAAAAGGGCTCACGTGACTAACCTTTTCATCTCTCTCCACTGGCTACCGGTTGAAGCCGTATCAGATTCAAGTCACTAATGCTTGCCTACAAGACTATCACTGGATCTGCACCTGCTTACTTTCACACCCTCCTGCACTCCTACACCCCATCAAGATCCCTGTGTTTAGCAAACCAGCGGCGTCTTATATTGCCTTACCCAAAAGGACAGTAAATCGCTCTCCCGCTCATTCTCATTCACAACTCCCTCCTGGTGGAACATTCTTCCTAACTCTGTTCGGTCAACCACATCTCTCACAACATTTAAAAAACTACTTAAAACCCATCTCTTCTGTGAATACTTGACAGACAAATGAAAAAAAAAACTAACCCTCTCTTTCTCTTAATAGGTAGTGGTCTAGCTTTTGTTTAAACCAGTAACTTTGTATTGGCACCTAATGTATTATGGCTCCTGTATGACTTATCGCTTATTGCTCCAAAATCTTTGTAAATCGCTTTGGATAAAAGCGTCTGCTAAATGTCTAAATGTAAATGTAATGATGCATTGTGAAGCGCAGCAAGCAGGGACTGCACTACAATTTTTTGCATAGAGGTCCCAAATATACAAAAGCGCCACATATTTAACACCTTGTTTCTTGTGACTGTACACATCCTGGACAGAACTGCGTTAAAAAATGATGTGGAAACCAATCATTGACTGTTGTTTACATGTACCCATTTTCGTTAATCTGAAAAAATGTAATCTGATTGCAGATTATGAAAGTGCTGTTTACATGTAAATCATCTTTTTTTGTCTCCAGCTAGTGTTTGAACTCATCTCACGCATATACGATGCTAATGGAATGGTCCACTCTAATCTATAATGGGAGGACGAGCCTTCGTACAGATGTAATATCCTAAAGCGTTAAAAGGGATATCCCTGATTCCATTTGGCTGCAGAGATGGTTTATTGGTTAAGTCCACCCCTTTCTTTTGGAGGCCCCTGATAGCCAAGGTGATTGCCTACCTTTGCCTAATGGCAAAATCCACACAGAAGTTTTGGTAATGTTTTGAAATTTGATACGGAACGGAGGGCACTGAGCATGCATTAACAATTACAGTGTTATTTACATTTACATTATGCATTTGGCAGACGCTTTTATCCAAAGCGACTTACATTGCTTTATGTACATTTTACTAAGGTATTTGCTATCCCCTGGGATCGAACCCACAACCTTGCGTTGTTAACGCAATGCTCTTACCACAGAGCTACAGGAAAGCTGTGGTTATTTCAGTTTTGTCTATTCCTTAAAAATTTTCTGTCCCATAAGAGGTCCACGGTGGTATCTCAGATCTGGTGTTTTATACAGGATTCATCCTGTCAATTTTTGGTGACCCTATGAATGCTCCACAAATTGATAAAACCTACAGTATAAGAAAGCTCGGGAAGTTTAAGTTGCAACAGTGCCCGTCAAATTTTATTTGATTAAATTTTACAAAATTTACAGCAATAGTGTTATAAAACACTGTTGTAATTGTGTAATGTCACTTTAAAATCAATTTGAACCTTTTCTTCAGTGTGTCTCTCGCTGCTCATGAGGACAATTTCATTGTTGATAGCAGTTGCTACATATACTGTACATGCAACCAAATAATCCACTTGTAATCTGATGATGGTTTATAATTGATGGCTCAATTGGACTGAAAAGACTTCATTACGTACTATATTCATACATTTTGGTAATAACATGATCTATGGGTAACGTAAGTGTCAGGTATAGAGGACAGACCCAAAAGCAGATGAGTTAAAATGTCTTTAATAAACACAAAAGGCAAACAGAAATACTGCCGTAAAAGGCCAAGGAAGAACGGGAGTAGGCAAGAATCAGCGTCAAACAGGCGTAGATCGGTCGAGGTGCAAACTGGGTCCGTGGGAGTGAAGAGAGCTCGTAGTCAGGCAGGCAGGGTCAGGTGAGGTGCGAATGTGATCCGGGGGAATATAGAGAACTACAGTAGTAGTCGGGCAGACAGAAAGGGTAATCCAGAAGGCAGTCGGGGAAGACAGCAGCGAGATGACAATCCTGCGGAAGAGCAACCAGCAGTTCAAAACTGGGGGAAAAAGGTTAGTGACAAGACAAGACGCTAGTGATAACCGTATTAAGGGAAATAACACACTTGCAATGGAAAGGAAAGCTGAATATAAAGTGTAGGAAGATAATGAGGAAATAAGGAACAGCGTGAGTGAAAACAGCTGTGCGGAGATCGCCAGCAGAAAGAGAGAGGAATGTCAAACCCGAGTCCTGACAGTACCCCCTCCCCCAGTCGCGCCCGAGGACAGGGGAGAGTGACGTTGGTGGAAGGCCTCAATGAGGGAACGGTCCAGGATGTCCCGGGCCGGGACCCAACATCTTTCCTCCGGACCATAACCCTCCATTCCACTTGAGTTTATCTGAAAGTGCTCTGGGTTTACGGGTAAAATCCATGGGAATTAAAGTTCTTAAGGATACAAGTTCACTATAGATAAGCTCCATCTGATGAGAGGACAAGCGACAGAGTAAGCGCCCAGATGCAGTACATATCCCGTACATAACAGTCTATGCACTACCCCAAGACATACGAGGTCCATGTAGTCATGAGAAAAGCATGACACCATCCCTATATCTGCATCCATTAATGGAGACTTTGTGACATGATGGTCCTCATCACACATCATTTTAAAAGACAGATCGGTCCAGAGTGGGCTACTGACCTCTGGAAATGTCATGCTGTGTTAAACATAAAACACCTGCTTGGACACACTTGTCACAACCTGAGTAGCCAGTTTGAGTTTTTGTTCCTTTAATGAAGGTTCTTGCTGGAGCATCACAGATAACAGAAGTGACATTTAGAAATTACTGTTTTCCCTTGAAAACAAATCCTTGGCTTTGTGCTTTAAACTCATTGACAAGATCTTTTAAGATATTCAACAAGACAATTTGGCTTTGAGATGCCACAGAACAGAGCTTTTTCACAACACCCTGTAGCAAGCCAAGGATTGGACAGAACTGCGAGCATTTCACTGTTTGAGTGAAGCTACTGTCAAACACTAGACCCGCCAAAATAAAAGTCTGCTTAATTTGATCCAGATGATAAATTTAATAAACATGTAGTAAATGTATAAACTGTAGTAAACACTATGGTATACTTTAATATTCACTATAGTCAGTTTCAAATATACTATAGTACACAAAAATGTATAAATACTATAGTATACTACGGTAATTTTATAGACAAATGTATTTACTACTGTATAGTAGATAATATTCATTATCTTTCTATTTATGTGATGACAAACACTTGTTTTTTAAAGATCATAACACATGTATACTTGTGCTACAACTGTTTGGCCTGTGCTACAACACTTTAAACCACTGGGACTATGTGCAAAAAAAAAAGAACAGCCTGAAAATATCTGTTTTGTATATGGGTAGTTGAAAAATATACTGTACCTATTGCGGCACACAGCATCGGTATGGAAGTGGCGTTCTACCGTATTTGAATGTTATAACGAAATGTTAACTTATGAATGTATTTCAAATATGCATCTGCTAAATTAAACTATATAAAATGTTTCCATTTCTCTCTGCTTTAAGATTCCCAACCAGAAACTGGCTAGGCTTCTTCCTGTGAAACGCGCAAATAACATGTGCATATTAGGGCTTGCATAGACTAGTCGAGTGGTTGACTACTTCAACCACTAGTCGGCGCTGTAGAAACTAATCGACTACTCGCGCATGCGTGCATTAACCAGAAATGTATTCATTGTTTTGTTTTTGTTCTGCAAATGCAAATGCAAAGACCATGATCCACACTCCAGTCCAGTCGTTGGCGGTAATGCATCTTAAGTCGCTTTGCCAACCACCAATAAAATATAAAGAAGTAGAAATTACCTCAAAATGGCGAACGTCACCAACAAGCACCACGCATCAGATGTGTGGCAGTAATTCGTCAAGGATGACAATATAACGTAATTTGCCAACTTCGTAAGACTGCTTTAAAATATAACAGCAGCACGACTTCTATGCACAACCAACCATAAAGTCAAATGTAAATCAGGCAAACACCATGTCCACGAAGCAAACGATTATAGGTGAATTCTGCAAACGCCCGATTCCATAGAGGAGAAGACAGATAATAATAGTTCTACCAGAAGGACTCAGGAAACAAAGACCGATAAATAATGTTTATTAAACATTAATTTAAATTATGATGTTAAAGATCTTTGGGCATAGGCCCCGTCCGATGAAGGAATCATGAAAATTGATTCTGATGTTCCTGCCTGAAGATAAGGCAGGGGCGGAGCCTACCCCAAAAGGGAAGGTAAACAAAAATCAACCCACCGGATGATGTATCTCCCTGCGGTTCCTAAAGGAGAAAGTAAGCGTCGGTCAGCCATGGTTGGAACATGAGGTTACATTATACATGACTTCTATTGAAGGTAGCATGAACAACATTTTTTAAGGGTAAATAGTTGCATTTCACTGTTTTTAACAGAACCTCCCAAAGCGATTACAGGCTTGCCAAAGCCAAGTGAACTAGCCGGAGCCTGCACCAGCTGATTGGGCTTGCAAAAGCCTACAAATTTTCCAGAAGCCTGCACAGGCTGAATGGCTTGCACAAGCCAACAGAATTTTCCAGAAGCCTGCACAGGCTGAATGGCTTGCACAAGCCGACAGAATTTTCCAGGAGCCTGCACAGCACAAGCCGACATAATTTTCCAGAAGCCTGCACAGGCTGAATGGGCTTGCAAAAACACAAAAAGAAATCATAAAATAAACAACAAACAGAAAAACGACAGAGCCTGCACAGGCTGATTGGCTTCCAAAAGCCTACGAGTTTCCCGAAGCCTGCACAGGCTGAATGGGCTTGCAAAAGCACAAAAAGAAATCATAAAATAAACAACAAACATAAAAACGACGGAGCCTGCACAGGCTGAATGGGCTTGCACAAGCCAACAGAATTTCCGAAGCCTGCACAGGCTGAATGGGCTTGCACAAGCCGACAGAATTTACCCAAAGCTTATGGAGGCTGATATGAGGCTTGCCAAAGCCGTGCTATAAGTAACCTATACCTATGCCACCACCACCAGTAATTGCAAAGTAAGTACCTTACACTTGTGGAGAACGCCCGCTGAACATCCAGGATGGTTTTAGAATCCAGTCTTATATAGGTTTCGAATGCCATAGACCATCTGCCCAGGACCTTAATAGAAGAAGTCGGAATCCCACAGGCGGCTGCAGAAGTAGCTGCATCAATTCTAAATGATTGCCCGGTGTAGAGTTGTGAAGACTTGCCACAACTCTCCAGAGCTGCTGCAAGATGAGTCCTGAACCACTCTTTTGTTATGGGAAAGCCATTTGATAACATAAATAGGGGGGATAATTTATGATGACCGGGGCAAGTTTGGAGGTATCTAATCATGGAAGTGAAGGGGCAAATATCTCTGTTAGAACGGAAAATAGTTATGGTAATGCCTGCGCGAAGTGAGTCGGTCTTCGAATGTTTAAGGAAAATAGTAAAGTGATTCGGTGAGAATGTAATATCTGAAAAGGTTAAATCTCTGGATGGGTCGAAACTTCGGGAGTCGTTAGTAAATTCACCTGGCCGCATAAAGCCATAGAAGGCAGTTAAAAACACGGCTTCTAAGAGAATATTAGTATAATAACCCTTTGCGCAGTGACTAAACCAGTTCCTTTAGAATGGGAATAGTAATATGAAGGCGTTTATACATGATTTTATGCGTATCTTTAGAAATACCTTTCAGTAGTAGCCGTATGGAGGGCGTGGAAAATAGACTCGGATAACCGGGATCATGGATTCTGGCATGGAATTGGAAGCTAAACAGAACGATGTGAACAAGGAACAAGCGGAATTGTAGGCTTTAAAGGTGGAAGATGAGACGCCCTTAGAGATGAAATAGCTAGCAGATTTTAGCAGTTTACGATACGAATCTAATCTAGGAGGATTCTAGAAGGTTTCGGGCAGGGTGTTGGGTCCGGGTTGGCCATTGGGCAGAGGCGTCTGAAAGTCTGAAAGCAAAAGCGAGAGAGGGCATCAGCGATTTCATTAGAGTACCCCGGAATATGTTCAGCTTTAATTGTAAAACTATGCATAATCGATTGCCAGATAATTCTTCTCATGATTGACATGATAGCTAAACAAGGCGATCTTCCTTTATTAATAATCGCGACTGCTGCTTCGTTATCGCAAAACATGATAATGTGTTTGCGCGACCAAGCTGAACCCCATAGGACGCAAGCCACCGCTATGGGATAGAGCTCGTAGAGAGCAGACGAGGCAGAATTTTGTGCGAGACCAATTTGATCCAGCCGCCTCTCAGCGAACCACTGACTTTGGAAAAAGGCTCCGAAACCTATGGAGGGGGCTGCGTCAGTGAAAAGTTTAAGAGCGACGGAAGACTCCGGAGTGTCGTTATGAAAAAAGGAGATACCATTCCAGCTGTTAAGCAGGTGGGACCAGAATGTCAGATCTGAGAGGCATCCTTCATCGAGGTGCACGATGTCACTTAAGTTGGCTACTGAGTGGACGAGATCTAGCAAACGAGATATGAAAACCCTGCCTTGCGGAATCATGCTCATGGCAAAATTGAGGTGGCCGAGCAATGAAAGCATTTCCCGTTTAGTAACTGATCGCGAACCGACGAAAGAACCCATATAAGAACGAATTCTCTAAAGTTTGTCTATAGGAAGAGAAGCTTGCATCTTAACAGTATCCAACCATATACCGAGAAACTCGAGAGCAGTTGTCGGGCCAAGTGTCTTCTCTTCCGACAGAGAACCTCCCACTTCCCTAAAAATGTGTTTAAGTGTATCAAGGATGGGGGTTTCGTGCGACGGAAAATCAACCAATAGAAAGTCATCGAGTAGATGCAGAACGAATGGAATCTTGCAAACGTTAAGCAGGATCCAACACAGTGCGGACTACTCCTGCAACCGAAAGTGAGTCTAACTGCGAAGTAAAATTTTGACTGCCATTTAACGCCGAAGAGAGCCCACTCAGCAGGGTGAATAGGAATGATCTTAAAGGCATCTGTAATGTCAGCCTTAGCTAGCCAAGCACCCTGCCCAGCCAATTTAATTAGCTGAATAGCGTTGTCTACTGAAGCATAATACAGGGAAAAGTCTCTAGAGGAATGCATTCGTTTACACTTGCTGTAGTATTAGAATGTGGCGAAGATATGTCAAAAATCAACCGCTTTTTCCCCGAAAATTTCCTAGTAGCCACGCCGAGAGAATTAACTCGAAAGGGAGAAAAAGGAGGAGAATTAAAGGGCCCGATAACATAACCTTTATTGACTTCCTTTCCCAAGAGGGCAGAAACCACTTCTGGTTCAGCTAAAGCTGATTGTAGGTTTTTTCGACGTAAGAGAAGGACAAGGGGGACAAAACACCTACCCTAAACCCTTGGGCTAGCCCAGTAATTAAATAATCTACGAATGATGGGTCAGGGTGGGATGACAAATAACTAGATAGCATGTGAATGTTAACTGGAGTGGAAGGGTGGCTTCTTAGAATTTTTTCCTGAACCGGGGCTTTCCTTGTCTTGCAGGTCTGAATCTCCGTGGACAGACGTGTTTCGGGTGGGGCTCTTTGCAGAAACTACAAACATGCGAAAATATACATTTATAATACGTGCATACAGACTGAAATTGTAACAAATCCGAGAGTTGTCAAGGTCATGATTTGAGCGCCCTCTATTGTCGAAGGCTGGGCTTACAGGATCAGCACGATGGACAGCAACGGGACCTTGACTCGTGAGAGTTTTAGGGCAGAGCGAGGCAGAGTGTCCGTGAGAGCTGCATACGACACAGGTCAAAGTTTTCTGACCACCAAAGTGACGAACCAGTAACTCTGTGTCGATGATGGACCAGTCCAGCCGTGAGTTAAACAATGAGACGAATGAAGCAGATTTAGCGGAAAAGGATCTATGATATTCATAGAAAAGGGTGCCTCCGTATCTCTGATAAAAGTCTGCCATCATTGCAAGATATGTGTCCAATTCTTCACGGCGCTCGGGAAAGTTTTGGCACAGGATGTCTCTGTAAACTCCAAAAGCATTTACGAACTCGGGAAATGATAGATTGCGTTGCAGCCTCGAATCAGAAGTTCTGAGGAAAACCGCCACGTCACCACAGTCCACCATTTGCCGTTCAGATGCAGGTAAAGGCGTCAGTAGGGAAGCTAAATTAACGTCCTTACCTTCAATGATGCTAGAACGTATTTGGTGTGAAAACTGAAGCCGCAGCCAGTGGGACGAATCGTCTACCGAAGTTTTGGGCAGCCGCTGCCGTAGACAAATTAAACTGAGTAGCCATCCATCGGTGGAGCCGTCGCTTGGACGTTTGAGGATGTAGACGATGATGTCGAGGGATTTATCGACCCGAGTAGGTTGGGAAAATCCGGGGATAAGGCGAATGTTGTACCTGTAGCAGTTGGCGATGAAGTCGACGTGGAAGGCTTGGGCCGTTTGGTTGATTTCGGAGAGGAAGATTTAGCTGCGCATTTCCTGCCGCCTTGTTTAGTTTGAACAGGTGGGGTCATGGAGATTACCGGAATGTCCATGGCTAGAACAACAAGATTACCCAGAGCGTCGAAGCCAATAGCATAAGATCCTCTCTCTCCAAGTCTTTATCCACTGGAATGCCTTGCAGCTCTAAAGTGGACATGATTTCACTTGATCCGGTTCTGGATGCGGGAACTAAGCCGCACGTTTGCGGGGGAAGCAGGAGGTGGATCGTCGTCCGAATCTGTGAAGTCGCAATCGACTAGAGGTTTTCTCAACATGATCAGTTGCAAACTTACACGGGACAGTGATGTCACTCATGCGTTAGTATCTGCGAACAAAAGAGAGGGTAAGTACCATCCTTTTATACTACGTGCTGAGGGATGATAGGCTGACCAGTAATTAATTATGATGTGAGGAGACTTCCTGATAGAACTTGCGCGGAAGCTTACTGTAGTGGAGTAGGCGGGGCGAGACCGTGAGTCGAGGCCGGTGAGTGAGTGTTAATGAGCGTCAGCTGTGCACGCACCGGCCTCGTATCACGAAGAGAGCGGGAGCATAAGAGAACGAGCGACCGGACCGTCACTGAGAGAGGACCGGGCCCGGACACATGTTAAGTTTATATTTATGTTTGTGTTGCCGGCAGTCGTCCGTGAGGGGCTGCCGGCTGTTTATTTACTTCTGTGTTTTTGTTTATTTATTAAAACTTTATTTAAATGTTTGCCGGTTCCCGCCTCCTTCCTTCCTTTTAATTAACATTTTTACATTTCCCTTTCTGTCGGTCTCTCGACGTTGTGTCGAACCGACAGATGGGGTTCGCCCTTGAGAACCTATCAACTCTGACTATTAAAAAGGCCAATGAAATTGGCGAATGAAATATGCATGCTCCGCTCCGGTATAAAAGGAAGCCGGCGTGCTTCATTTATTCACCTTTTGTTCTTCAGAGCTCCTGACTACAAGACTGCTCGTATCTACATTGCCGAATTCTCACGACGTGGTGCAGAGGATCGACACTTCCTGCAGCGAAGTCTCGGCGGTGCAAGAAGTCTTCGAGATCTTTCTAGAAGAAGCAATTTCCTTCTAAAAGAGCAAATTTCTCCAGCGTGGCATGTCCCGCTGTTCTCTCAGGTGCAACACACTCATCGAGGAGGGGGACGGACACGATGTCTGCCTCGGGTGTTGGGTTTCCAGCACGTTGAGTCAGCCGTTGTGGATATGTTCTGCCCGCACTGCGGGCGGATGACGATTCAGACGTTGCGTCACAGGCGGCTGTCTTCCCCCGGGAACCAGCCGCCACCTTGTGTTGCTCCCCGTTTCGTGACAGCAGGACTACGGCCCTGCCGTCCGCTCCGGCAAGCACCGAGGGTGACATGAGGATTATTGCAAGCGCTAATGCGCCAGCCGCTGGCTCACGGACCGCTCGTACCTCGCTCGTTTGATCGTTCCCCAAAAGACGGTCCAACTGTCTTGTTCCTCAATCACGTGTCGGAAACGGCGCGTGATGATGAGATGTCCCTTGCAACGTTGGAGGGTGACTGACTGGCATCTTTGACCCTGATAATTCCTTGAAGCTCCCTCCTTCGGGGGGTCGAGATCAGGAAACATCGGACGTTGAAAATGCCGGCCATGCTTTTCCGGGCCGCCGTGAGCATGGGGCGGTAGTGTACGCACTGCCCCCCAACGCTCGCGGCTGGATACGCGGTACCCTGGGTTTGCGCGCAGCTCCAACCCATCAGTGCCGTGTATACCGGAAGTGCATGAGGAACTCGGTAAAACATGGAAACGCCCCCTTCTCGGCGCGTACATGTCGAACTAGTTCTGTCACCCTTTCTTCCCCTGTTGGTGGGTCAGCTAGAGGATATGTCGATGTCCCCCAGAGGGAATGTGCCGCTGCGGTCCAACCCTCAGTTGGCTGCCACCTGGGGGCTCGATCTAGACTCCTGTCCAAGGAGGTGTTCCGGTGTTCCTGATGCCGGGAGCTTGCACTGCTGCGGGCAGAAACTGCCCCTCTCTTCGCGCTAGGGCGTGGAGGGGGGGCGGAAGCAGCCCCTCTCTTCATGCTACGGCGTGGAGGGAGTCCCAACAGGGCAAGACCGACCTAGCACTTATGCAGGAGATCCGTGCTGCCACCAAACCGCTTACGGGTCCACACTCGTGGTCTGGGAGAGACACCTCTGGCTGAACCTTGCATAGATGAGTGACACCGAGAAGGTACGCCTTCTCGACTCACCCATCTCGCAAGGGGGGGCTGTTTGGTGATACTGTTGAGTTTGACAGTAAAAAGCAGACTGAGGGTATCAAGCATATCCTCCCCTGCCGGGACTCGACCCCCCCCCCCCTCGGGCTGTCGAGATTCCGTGCACCGTCTGCTCCCCAGCAGCCTGGTCCTCTTCGATGTTCCCTGACTGCGCCCCCCTCATTCAGCTGGCCCATCGGAAGAAAACGTCACAGAGGAGACCACCAAAGCGGCCCTCACGGGAAGACCGAGAACACTTTCGGGCTGGACCCCAGGTTTGGAGGTCATTCAAGGACAGTCCTGCCCCGTCCCAACAGCTCACTTCAAGAGGTTTTCTCTCTCTACAGCAACTCGACGTTGCGTCATGGCGAGACGCGGTGTCGAGGATAAACAGCAACCCTCTACACTCTCACAGACAGTGCACGTTGCTACATCATCGCCAGGCAGGTAAGCAGAGCCGATCGCCCCCCCCGGGGGCTCCCCCACAGCGGAAGATCCGCTCTGCCAGCCATCGAACCCCCCCCCGGGAGGTCGATGAAGTAGATTGTACCTCTAGTCCCCGGCCGGTCCCTGGGAGTCTGACAAGACTTGCCCAAACTGCGACGCGGCTAGGAGATATGATCCGTCTCGGCTACCTCGTCCCTCTAGCCCTGATGTTCAACGGGTGGTGACCCGTACTTCATCGTTCTCAGAAAGGAGGGTTGCTAGATCTGCAGACCCTGAACAGGCACCTACTCAAGCTGCCCGTCAGGATGCTACGCAGAAGCACATCTTGACGTCTACTGGATGTCAAGATGAGTTCATGGCAAGTGACCTAAGCGACACTTACTTTCATGTCTCGATCTCGGAGGTCGGGCATGTCAGTACAGAGTCCTCCCTTTTGGTCTGTCCCTTCTCCACGAGTCTTCACGAAGATCGTGGAAGCCGCCCTCACTTCCCTCTGGGTGAGAGGTGTGCGGGCACTAAACTACTGTATCTCCGCGAGGCGCTCGTGAGATTTGCTATGTGCATACAGGGACTTAGTGCTCTGGCATGCAGATAGATTGGGACTACAGGTCAACCGAGAAAGAGGCTCTCCCCCGTGACAGAGCCGCCCTTTTGGTCCGTCCCTGCCCGACGGTCTTTAAGAAGATCGTACTCCCTTCCGGGTACCAAACTATCTCGATGACTGGTCTATCTGGTCACACTCTCGAGATCTGTTGGGTACACACAGGGACGTAGTGCTCCGGCACCTAAATCGATTGGGACCTCAGGTCAACCGAGAACAAGAGTAGGCTCTCCCCAGGTAGAGCATCCTCTTTTTCGGCATGGCGATCATCTCGTGGAACTTAGCCAGTGTTGAGCTCTGAAGGGGCTCCTGGGACACATGCATCCTCGATGGTGGTGGTACCCCTCGGGTTGATGCACATGGGAGCGCTCAAATCACTGGCAACAGAGTAAAGTTCTGAGGAAAGCGTGGCACACCGGCAGCAGGCGGATGGTGATTGCGCCTATCTGCCGACGCACCCTCACCCCTTGGTCTTAAGTGATATGTCACCGCCCGCGGGGGCACAGGAAGCCTGCGTCCGCGCGGCCTCCTGGAGACCTTTTCTCTGGAAGGCATGTCGACAGACACCTTCCTGCAGGGTTGAGGGCGCAGTGTGCAACGGGCATGCAGCATCGTGCCTAGAGTTGTACACGTGCTGGGTAGCGTGTACGAACGACCCGCCCGACGCCTCCTCCTCTGGAGTCAGCAGGTGATCCGCTCCCTGCGGGCCACACATATCCCAGGCAATCTGAACCAGACAGCCCACGGCTCTCTCGTCAGTTGACGCCTTGTGAAGAGTGGCGACTCCACCTCTGCGCACTCCAGCTCTCAGGGTGCTGTTCGGGCAGGCTCAGGCGCCTCTTTGAACACCACCCATTTCCCGCCTTGGCACTCCCTCCGAGACTTCCCTCGGCACGGAGGCCCTGGCGCATAGCTGGCTGCGCGACAAGCGGAAGGATACCTTCCCCCCAGTGAACCTCAAGGGCGAACCCCATCTGTCGGTTCGACACAACGTCTCGTTCCCTCCATCAGGGAACCGAGGTTACAGACGTAACCGAGACGATTTGCTGGTGTATTTTATAATCATGGATATAAGGCAAACCAGCGATCAAAGAGCTCGGCAAGACTGTGTGTGGCAAGAGGACGAGAACAATAATGGCAATGACTCGTGTAAGCCTATTACACGCGTTCAAACTGGTTTCAAAGATTACATTTGTTCTTGTTATTACTGTTGGAAACTTTTTTTTTAATGATTTATGAAATCGTTACTCATGATTTAACTGTTTTAATTAGTTTTATGAATTCAGTGAGTATGCATGCAGATATACGTAGTTTGCAATGCTTCTAATTGCACTTTCTGCGGCTTTCTGTATGTTACATATATTTTATATGTTATAATTATAATGTTTTTACAATTGACGCATGTTACATAATTGTTGCAATAGGCTATGAATTCGTTAACGCTTGTTGACAATAACTAGGCTATGTTGTTTTGTCTTTTTCGAACTGGTTGAAGTAAGATTATTTTTGTTTATGTATTGTAAGTACTTTTATAAACTTGTTAAATATGAATTTACTTATGTTTTAATAAGTTTTATAAATACAGTATGCAACGTTAATGTTGTTTACAATATTGCGTAGCTGTTACTTTCTATACGTTACAAAAATAATGGATATATGTCATGTTACTATTATAGTGTTTTTACAATTCACGTATATTTCGAAATTGTTGCATTAGGCTATGGTGTTTAATAAACTCTTGTTGACACGAACTGTATATATGTCTTTTCATTTAGGTGGTATAAACCACGAGTAGTCGAGTTATTCAAGTATTGTTTTGATAGGGAATCGACAAGCAAAAGTCGTGCAACCCCTAGTGCATATAGCCCATTGTGATTCAAGCGTGATTGACGTTAATCATTAATGGATGCTGAATGTTATTGAAGTGGATGTTAACGTCACTTGTATTAAAGGTACAGTGTGTAGGATTTTGAAGGATTTATTCACCAAAATGTAATATATAATACAAAACTATGTTGTGAGTGGTGAAGAAATACCTTACAAAATGAACCGAAATGTTTATATTACCTTACAATGAGCCATACATGTAATTTATCAATGTGCACAGCCATGTTTCTATAGTATCACTACACGGACAAACTAAGCGCGTTTCGTAAAACGAAGGATGCACGGGACTAGTTCTTTGTGTTTTGAGGCAGCTTGTAAAGCGACTACATAGAAGGATTAGCAGAAGAAGAGGAAGAACAATAACAGCATTTACTTGTCGTGTTTTTTATTAGAAATATAAACGGTTCTTTGTTGCAGTAAGAAGCTAAATTTGCGCTAATGGCGGACCACACATACTCTGCACAAGAGCCGATAGAGCGTCAATCTGTTCGTTCAAAAAAGAGAAAATACGATGCAGCGAGGCGAAGTCGAGACAAAAAACGGCAGAAAACCCGAATAAACATCGGCGTGGCTTTTCCCAAATGGAGGGCACTGAAGCAGGACAAGGGTTTGCTAAGCGACGCCGAAGTTGCCAGCTTTCTGCTGGACCAGTAAGTTTGTCTAATTTCCGCTATATAAGTGAACTGTATACAGTGGCGGTTTTAGGCACGGGCGAACCGGGCAGCCGCCCTGGGCGGCATTTCTTCACAACACGTGGGGGGCGGCACAAGCACTTGAAAAAGAAAAATTATTTGCGCCGCTAAACCGTTTTCTATTATCTATCATATAACTGTCTGTGTGGGGAATTGACAAATTGCCGCCCCTGCTTGCTGAGAAGCGCAGAAGCTGTGTGAAAAGTGGGAAAGGGGAGGCCGCGCCCGCGGTGGACAGTTCACCTCTCCCAAATGGAGCGGACAAGGAGGGGGGATCGACTTAGTGGGCTAAAGTCAGTCACACCTTGACTTTCTTCCAAATAACGCACATTTCATTCATTATATTAAAACACAGGCCTATAACTTGCATGTTTAGTTTTTTTCTGAATTGTGTGTGTGAAATGGCAAATAAAAATAGGTAATCCAAAACGATGTGATTATGTGGAGGTGAATTGGTTTAGTCTTGACTTCTGGTCGTGAGTGACAGTGTTGGGGGTGATGGGAAATCTGTTGATTGTCGAGTGCCAGATAAACACAGTGACAGCGATGGAGAGAATAAGGTTAAAGCCGCCAGGTGCCCAATATAGGAAAAAAAGAAAAGAAGAAGAAGAGGAGAAAACAGCAAAAGATAAAGGTATGCAACTACGTTCTCTCTGTATGATTAGGGTAACGTTATCCATGTCATCAATGAAGGGCTACTGTTAATTGGTGGTATAAGGTTAACTCTTACGTTTGTTAGCCTTCTTGCTATGATGCTTGCTATGCTTATACAACAATAATTCGGTCTTAACTCAACAAACACGAGAGCTAATTTCACCATAAGATTGTGCTTTGCCACAAAACTGTTACAAGTACAGTTATTATTTATTTCCATCATTTGGGTTCATGTTGGGCCCTGTTATTACCAACGGAATTGACATATGTTAGGAAGTTTCAAAGATGAACATTAGCTATTTGCTATAACTCTGTTGCGTGACAAAGCACATCATTAATAATAAAAACACTGCACTTTTAAGGGCACTCTGATTTGGACAGTAGAGAGCTTGTGCAGGAAATCAAGAACCATCAGCCTCCTTGAACTTATCACTTTTATGCATGATAAGGATCTATCGGAGATCTACCCCAACTTTTGGACTGCTCTCAGGATTGCACTTACTCTGCCAGTCACTGTGGCTCAAGCAGAGAGGAGTTTTTCAAAACTAAAGTTGATCAAGTCGTACCTGAGGTCAACCAAGTCTCAGGAACGGCTCACTGGCCTTGCTTTCATCAGTATCAATCACTCAAAAGGGGAGCAGAGATTTCGTATGATGACATTATTGATGATTTTGCATCAAGGAAGGCCAGAAAGGTCAGGTTTTAGTTTGTGTTTTCTGTTCTTAGTGCAATAGTGTAATAATTAGATTTGCTTTAGTGTGATCTGTGGGATGAAGGATTTGTGCTATTTAGAATATTTATTCTATATTTTATTTGTATATTATTCTTAATATTTTATATTATTGTTGATTTCCGCTCAAGTTACATCATGATTGTACATATGTTGCCACTTTTATGTATATAGAGTATATTTAAGTTCTGATAACTTATACTGTTTTGTGCAGAATTGTGTTTTTAAAATGTTCTGTTGAAGGATTTGTGCAATTGAGAAATATTAGCTTGTCTTACACTTATATTGTTATGGTAAAACATGGCTGTTTTGCAAAATTTAGTTTTTTTTCTTGGATGGGTGGGGTAGGTGGGGGGGCACCCAGAGGGGATCTCGCCCGGAGAGGGATTCAATGTAGAACCGCCACTGACTGTATATATATGTGTATGTATGTATGAACTAATAAATATATATAGACATCTACAGACTAACGTAACCGTGACATTGCTATATGAGCACAGATGAGATGTTAATAACGCTGCCATTTTATGTAAACCGGTCTGAATATAATTCCATTGCAAACCTCAGTAACAGCTGTCCTGTTTTGTTGGAGGGCTTCCACTCTTTCTACATCCTCTCTTGTGCCGGGTAACGTTAGCTCCTCTGCCTCTCCTCGCCCTGCCTGCAGCTCCCACACCCCTACCTCTCCGCCCTCTTCCTCTCCCTTTTCATCTCCCTCTTCCTCTCCCTCTTACTACCTGTGTAAAGTCCTCTGATTGACTCTGTGATGATGAGAAAAACGTCTGCTAAGACTTTCGCGGTTAGATTACACGCCTTTAGCATTAGCAAGCGGTTTCAATAGGCAGTAAGTTACGAACCAAGTTACCGTGCCAAAAAATGCTATGCAAAATAAGCGAATAAATCACTGACACAATGCTAAACAAGTAACAATAATATTCACTATAACGATTAGAGTAAATAATGAATTAAGTCAATTTAATTTATTTATTTTTCTTTGTAAATAAACCTCGTCACTTGACTTGCAAAGGTTACTCTCTGCTGTCTCAGACGACGACATCTCTGTCCTGTGTCCGTAGCTTCAGTCTGTTGTTCGCCTGTGAGACGTAGATTGCAATTATCAACATCACCGATAATGGCCGCTATCATTTACGGAACCATTTTGTCCTGTGACGGCAACCGTAGCTTCTCTAATGGGAGGGAGAGGGGGGTATCGGAGCTGTAGGTTGCAATTTCCTACATCGCCAATAGTGGCCTCTGAAACTTACACACAGAACCTTTAATACATTTCTAATTAATTAATTAACATTAATACACACATAAAATGTGTTTGAGCAGAAACAATCACCAGCGTGAGTTAATAAAAAAAAAGAACTTCACTGTTTTCAACGCAGATTATGAGTGCAGTTCTAAATGTTCACAAAACAGCAAGCGTTAAATTCACTCCTAATGTGTTTAGCTGTATTACTGCTGTATCTACTTCCAGTAGACGTTGAATGACGTCGACTGTCATTGATTGACAGGTTTCTGTACAAGTCAGAAGAAATGTAAATGTAAAGGGATTTGCGAGTTCATTTAAGTTTTGGCAGGCTTAATATGCGACGCCAGAGGAAGTGAAATAGCATATGGGGAATTGCTAATGCAATTTAAATATGGCAGGGTCATAACTCATAAAACAGGGGTAATTCATTTGCAAGCAGACTTTGCTTTTCCTTTTGAAATTTGGCAGACATTGTACGTTCGCTCAAATGCAAATGCAAACGCAAACGGTCACATTTGCATTTAAATTATTTAGAAATTTTGACACGAACAAATAGAAAACGCATTTGCAAATGCAGTTTGCAATTCCTTTTTAATTCAGTACGCAAAATGATTTCATAGTCCTGCGTAGGACCTTCGCAGTTGGCAACGTCCCGGTTTTATTGTGCGTCATTGTCCGCGTTGACAGGCAATAACCACTAGGCATTGAGCCGAAGAAGAAGACTACAGTTACTGTAAATATATAGCTGTGCTCTGCTCGACAACTATGAATTCAGGCTTTTGAATAGATAGCAAACAACTCCTTTTCATTGTTTCCATGCATGTTTAACCTATCAAAATTGAAATGATAGTTTTATCATTGTATTTTTCATTATTTCTAACCTTTCATTAGAAACACTTTTGGCGCCAATGGCGCCCCCCTTGTGCGGCGCCCGTATGCACTGCATGTGCTGCAAACCCCATTTTTGCAGCCCGGTTTATGGAAGCAAGCAAGGATTCTTCTGTGAGGACTGGAAACTAGTGTACCAGCGGGTGATTCTGAGAGCTTCAAGGTAACTTCTGAAGCATAATCCTTATATTGCATAGGTCCAAACTGCGCAACACCATCCTCATCTTTGTCACTGATCCTGTATATTGGTAGGTCAGTTGTATTAGCATCTTCATCCTTTTCACTGAAATCAACACAACTACTTTTGTCCTATTTTTGCTTTTTCTAATATTTGTTCAACTGCTTCAACGGTATGCAATTCTCCCATTTTGAGGTCCATTATTTTAATGAACAATAATCATTTTCACCTGCAGATAATGGATAGGTGCGTTGGAATTGTTTTATAGTGAGATCACATCTGTTAGGAGAGGAGCCACTCAGAGTTTCAGCAGCGGTCCCTCAGCCCCACCAAATTCTCTCTCAACCAAGGTTTTCTAACAGTTTCATTTTACTATTAATTGATCAGCACAAATAAACATTGTACAAGATAGACAAACGAATGCAAATAAAATAAATTGTTTTGTATATTTTTTAATTATGTATCAAAAATAAAAAAGAAATTTGGCCCCAAACAATGCAGCAGGATTGTAGAAATTGTCCTGACTCCTGTGTGTATCAAACATTACTGAAATGTTAACCAGAGTTCTCTGCTTTAAGAGATGTAGTCTTAGCATAGCTGTAAAATAATATTAATACAGGAGAAGTAAGAAAAATGAAATACATATCTAGTACTTTTCTTAATTTTAGGTAGCCAAAACTAAGGAAAAGCATTAAATGTGCATTGTCTTTTAAATGTATTGGGCCTCATTCATGAAACATGCGGAGAACGATTTTTTTTGTGTAAATCGCAGAGCTCGTCACTGTCCCTTTTTACACAGCTGTCCAATCACAGTAGAGGAGAGGTGGGACACACACTGCATTTACCAACAATCATACTCGTACACAACAATGGATAAATTAAAATTATTGGTTACTGCTATTTTAAGTGCAGTAAAATTCTTCAAAACAAGAAACTAGTAACAAGTAACTGCCGCGGATATTCCAAATCACAGCAAGCAACGCGTCTATGGAAAAACGCGAAGGGCCTCCAAAGCGTTCTTAAGCGCCACCAGCTGGTCATTTTCAGAAGAGCACCAGGTATTTATTTTAGCTGGCTAATAACGCTTTGAGACACAGTTTAATGTATTAATTTGTTGTTAGGCATATAGCCTATTAGTCTCATTTATGCTGAGAATGGAGTCCAGAGGATTCTGCAGCACTCCTAGATACTAAATTTGCGTATCAGTAATTTATAGGTGGGGATTATGCTAATTGTGAATGAGCGTGCATGCATGCCCTGTTTACAAGTGATTGGAATCCATTAACATACACACGTTTTACTATCAAATCTGACGTTTACGAAGTATTTTTGAATCCAGAGGAACATTTTTGGGAAGTCCGTTTTACGCGCAAATTACTCAGAAGTATTTGAAGACAATGGGCCTCATTCATGAAACATTCCTAAATATACGAGTACATTCTATTTATAGTTATTTCAACCAATAAGAATAATGACAAACTGTAGACAGTAAAATGTTATCAACATCAACAAAAACTGTCTTTAAACTGCAGCAGCATGCATGGATTATTACTGTTTAATGTTGGTCAAATGTGCCATATTTACACCAGTATTACATAATGTAAGATTCATGTAATTTAATTGTAATTTAAAGTGCAAGTTATACACTAAACATAAAGGATAAAGACAAATGCAAACAGATCTCATCCGCATTGATTCCTTATACTTTCACTACTATGGCAGTAAATAGGAGATGAGATCAATTTGATTAGTGACATTCTTCCAAATACATTCCTTTGTGTTTAGCAAAACAAAGACATTTATGCAGGTTTGGAACAATGTGAGGGTGAGTTCAAGGGAAATGACAACAGAATTTTCTTTTTTGAGTGAACTGTCCCTTTAATGATGCTGATGTCTCTGAGTCACAGGAGCATATGTTCCAAAGAAACATTTATTTAATCTGGGAATAAACAGAAAGCAAGCAAAAAACAGTCATTAACTTCGGTTATAATCTTGCGTTATAAAGGATGCAACGGACTGCATGAAAACTAATTTTATAATACAGTAAATGGGTCTGTCATGATCTTATCCATCTTGTGGTGTCATTGTTTGTTTATGATGTCCATGGGCTCTCCTGTCTCGTCTCTTGACCCCACCCTATTGTTTAGCTTCCCGCCAGTGTTTCATTCCCCACACCTGCCTAGTGTATCCCTTGTTAGTTCTCCTATTTAATGCCCTGGGGCCGGTTGCACCAGCTGCGCGTAAGTTACAACTTAACCTAGTTTTGATTTAAGCGGGCACTAAGTTACAACTTACGCACTACTAAATATTTTTGATTGCACCATTCAACTTAGTTGAAGTGTAATGTTACGTATGTTTGATAAAGTAAATACATCTACAAATCAATTAAAGAGGAGCTAACTTACTGTCTCAGTTTTATCTTTTATTTTGACAAATAAACATCTCAAACCAACATAAATGAAGGAACAATATATTCACCTTCCGACCCATATGGACACTGTAGATCAAAAGGCCTGTAGAACCTCAGAGCATTGGCTTTAAAAAGTTCACCCAACTCATAGTCTCTCTGTACTTTAAATGCATGATGATGCTCTGAGAAATGTTCGGTGTTTGCTTCATCTTTTGCATAACTTCAACTTCATTAGCTGTACGGACAAGGAAGGAAATTGCCTCCCTGCATGCATCTCCTTCAAGCTGTTGTCCAATGTCTCTGCTTCTTCTGCAACGTGGTCCTAATGTTTCAGAAATCTCTGAGCAAACACGGTTTGTGTTCTTTCTTGACAATGTTTTAAGGTGCCAGGAGCTGAACCCTGTTCCCTTTACTGGATCAAATAATTCTTCCGGTTAGAAAAACAAGAGTAAACGTTTTAGTAAGATCAGAAGTCAGTTCAATTTAATAACACAGTATGACATCTTCCCACAAAAAATACTGTAAACCAACACAAACCCTTAAAGCAGAATGTTTGTACTAAAAATATCATACATGCACATGCAAATGAAGTCATGTTATTCTTACATAGCACTTTGCTTAAAAAAGGATCTCTAAAGGAAGGAAAAAGAGTAAAAATGCTCAATGCTCAAGGCAAAAGTCTCACGCTGTTTGCGGTTGGGGATCGGGCAAAGCGTGTGGCATAAAGGAAACAACGTCTAGTTCCCTCCATTGGGGAACTGAGGCTACATACGTAACCTAGACATTCCCTTCCTGTCAGTCTCTCGACGTTGTATCGAACCGACAGAATGGGGTACCTATACGAAATGCCACAGCGCTGCGCCGCATCACGACTTCCAGCGGAGTGACACTGACAGGCCTGGGCGAGTCACAAGTGAGCGTAACCGCGAATCGTAACCTTCCAGTGGTGTAGTAAGGCATCAGTTTTGTGAGTCACGATGAGAGGCGCTTACCAACGGCCATACATGCGGTGGCCTTTGCTACTCTAGAGGCGAGATAGCCGCCCGGCACCGTAAGGAACACTGGGAAGCGCTACCCCCTCGCCTGAGGGGGTCTTACTTGTTATGCAAGACGCCGGCAGACACTGGCTCTACACAGAGGTTGTAGAATCTCGCAAATGTATTGGGCATAGCCCAACCCGCAGCTCTGCAGATGTCTACCAAAGAGGCACCCTGAGGCAGTGCCCATGAGGAGGCTACACCCTGGGTGGAGTGAGCTCTCACTGTCAGTGGGCACGGGAGATCTTGGGATTGGTACGCAAAGTGATGGTGTCCACGATCCAGTGCGCCAATCTCTGTTTAGTGACAGGTCTCCCCTTATGATGTCCTCCAAAACAGACAAAGAGCTGCTCAGAGCTTCTGAAGCTCTGCGTGCGGTCCAAGTAGAGGCGCAGGGCGCGTCCTGGACACAACACGGTAATGGTTGGGTCTTCCTCCCAGGGAGGAGTGCCTGCAAAATGTTCATTATTAAACTACAACTACACCCAAAAGGAGCAATTCAATAGGAATCCACTTTAAAAAAGCAAATACAAGTGAGATACTTGTAAAACTGATAAACAGAAAATCAATTCACTTATTCTCATTAGGCATAACTGAACATTGAATGTACCACGAGCAAGGCTGTCTTCATAATCTCATCTGTTACATCTTCAATTGTTCCATCAAAGTCAATCCTCCCAGTAAGGTGATTGCACAGCATCTCTGAGAGGAAGCAAGGACATGGACCACCATGAACTATATGAAACAGGAATATTAATTAGATACTTTTAATAGGACACACAGGTTCGACAGCTTGGTGGTGCAAGTGAAAACAGAGGCGTGACTTTTAAGTTAATTGTTTTATTTACCTTATAACGAAGACAATTTCAGATCCGTATGAAAAATATATTTAATTTAGAGACACTTCGTTAAAAGATTCTTCCCGCCCGGGACTTTCGATGGTGAATAACTCCGGTCGCCAAGGCAGGAGCAGGACGAACCAGGGCTCGTCGGAAAGGTCTCCTCCCGGCCTCCTTTTATGTTCCATTTTACATCCAACAACAGCACACATGTGTTGTTTCTTAGAACATTTTTGTCGCTGACTAGTGGCTACATCTGCACTTACCTGAAAATGACTGACAGCGTGTCTTGGGGAAGGTGGGAACTACATGCTCATAAGTAATCATTTGTACATTTCTTTAAATACAAAGAAACCTTTTGGTTTAAGTGCTATAATCGAACACAAAAACCCAGTAAGTCTGTTTTGGTGTGCCTTTCCCTGCAAGCATGTGAGAAATCAAGTCGTTCAGATTTCGCTCCTGTTGTGATGTAGAGGGAGGCTCTTATTATAATGTAACCGCCCCTTAATCTACACAATTCCACCCACGGCGCTGCCGCCTTTGTTGTTTTCACAAGCGATGGCTTGGCTAAAGTTCGTGGACAACATGCAAAATGTAATGTAGTTGGCTGCACAGATGAACACAAGTCTTTGTTTAGAGTCGCAACATTACGTTAAAAGTGTCAGAACTTGAAATCCTTTTATTATCATTTTTATTATCATTTTAAAAATGCATTTCAGAGAGGGGAAAACAGTTACTTACCCAAATAGAAAAGACAAGAGCTGTAGTGTTTTATCCACATTCACATCACACATAAGTCGGAAACACAAAATTGATGATGAGGAACATTTGGTGGAATCAGTAGTGAATCCTGGCATGTTCCATGAGAGTGAACAAGAACAGTCTGAAATGCAGAAAATGTTTGCCCTTTTTTATTTGAAATTGCAAGCAAAGTTGTTGCTACCATCCATTTACATTTATGCATTTGGCAGACGCTTTTATCCAAAGTGACTTACATTGCATGATCCTATACATTTATACATGGGTATGTGCAATCCCCTGGGATCGACCACATCATTGCGTTATGCTCTTTCCACTGAGCTACAGGAAAGCTAACATCAACGTAAAGCTTAAAGTCATTCAAACAATTATCGGAGATATTTAGGAAATACATGACATAAGCCAGTCACATTTACTTTACAAACTGAAAGAAAAGCTTATTACACTTGGGGTTTCAGAAGCTGATACAAGCAATGTGATCGATGTCTTGAAAACTGGGGATCTTTTTAGGGCCTGCAACACTCAAAAACTGTTTTCAAGAACAACTTTAATTATGTTGAGCCATTTCAGATCTGTCTTGGTCATAATAACGCAGGCAAACAGTGTTTCGTTCAGTATATTCCCGTCAAAGAAACAATCAAATCTCTTTTTCAATGCGAGTCAGTGTGGGAACAGTATAAACAAGTAAACTCCAGCATTGGTTCTAAGGATATTCTTGGGGATGTGTGGGATGGGAAAACTATTGCTGAGAATATGTTCTTTCAGACAGAGAGATCATCATTAGGCTTGATTCTATATCAAGATGCGTTTGAAGTGGTCAACACACAGGGTTCTGGAAGGAAAAAACACAAGATACTTACAGTCTATCTTACTCTTGCTGATTTAATGTCACACCTTAGATCAAGCACTGATCACAAGCAGCTTGTTCTTCTTTGCAGAGAACAGGACCTGAAGTATTTTGGTCAAGATGTGATTATGGGCTCCTTGGTTGAAGATCTTAAAGATCTTGAGCTCAATGGGGTTACCCTGTCGGATGGAAGCACCTATAAGGGAACTTTGTGTGCCATTGCAGGGGACAACCTAGGCTCACATAACATAGGAGGTTTTGTTGAAAATTTCAACAGGAGGAGACATGTGAAGCAGAGACTGTGAAATCACTAGAGATGAATTCACTGAAGATCCTCTTATCCAGGTCAAGAAGCGTTCAGTGCAGTCATACATCGATCATGTTCATGTTGCACAGTCTTCATCCAGTGGTGGTGTTAAATTTGACTCTTTATTTAATAAACTCAAATACTT
The DNA here is from genome assembly GCA_006030095.1 of Triplophysa siluroides. Lineage (NCBI taxonomy): Eukaryota > Metazoa > Chordata > Actinopteri > Cypriniformes > Nemacheilidae > Triplophysa > Triplophysa siluroides. Next base: position 47,770 of record VCII01000010.1, on the reverse strand, counting down.
CCATGTATGTCAGCCAGGTTTACCTCCTTGTCTTGGCCATGATCTTTTTGAGGGCATTGTATCCTCTGATCTAGCACTGTACATTAGCCATTTTGTTAAGGCGGAAAAACAGCTCAGTTATCAGTTGTTGAATCAGTGAATAAATCAGTTCAAGTATCTAGCTGAGGACAAACCCTGTGAGGTCAGTCCAGAGAGTGGAAAACTTGGAGGGCATGCAAAATTGCTGTTTTCTCAGAATGTTACCTGTCTTGATTAGAGACAAAAGGAAAAATCCAGGAGACAATGAAATATGGCAGTTGGTTCAACAGCTTAGGGAAATTGTGGAGCTCATTTGTTCACCAGCCATTTCAACTGGGCATATAGCCTATCTGAGAGTTATTATGATGAATATTTGCATTGCCGCAAGGAAGCCTTTCCTATTCGCCCACTGATGCCCAAACAACCTTATGTCAGTCATTACCCAGAGCTCATACTACAGTTTGGGCCACTGATACGTCTATGGACTTTAAAATTTGAGAGCAAACACATATATTTTAAATGATGTTTGAGGAAATTGCATAACTTTAAGATCCATGCTCTACTCTTGCAGAAAGACACCAGCTTCTACAGGCCTTTGAGTGCTGGAAAGTTCTTCCCTCCACCTGTTTTGGTGGCGAAGAGTACACCGTTTTTCTTAGGAGATTACAACAGTGACACCAGAGACGCAGTTTCACAACATAAGCTTGAAGCAGAAAACACTGTAATATCCCATGAGGTTGCTGTGAAGGGTACTTAATTCAAGAAAAACATGTTCATTGTGATCAGTGATGATGACGAGGGGTTCGAATTTGGAAAAATCATTCACAAAGATTTAGCAGTATATTGTATTGCTTAAAAATATAATTGTATGCGTCTTCCTGACATGGGTGTCTATAGTCTCACACTGATGCAGAAAAGCTACTGCTGTGTTAATCAAGAGAATCTGCTACATTACTACCCCCTACCTGAGTACACTGTCCATGGCACACAAATTATTATTCTGCACCATTCTTTCCCTTCATTCCGGAATAATGACTAACTTGTCTGAAGAAATCAGGGGGATCATCCACAAGACCTTGCTGAATCTGTCTGAAGAGACACTGGCACAAAGTCAGTACTTGATTTCAGACAATAATTTTGTCTTAATGATAAAGATCAAGCCTTTTTCACTAATTAATTTAACGCCATTCATTTTCTAAATATTATTACAATGGAAATGTTGCGTGTACCAATGTCTGTTTCTTTTCTTTTTGTATTTTTTTTAGAGTCAGAGACAGTTACACTGGATCTGGAAGTTATTCCACCACCTCAGAGCAGTGCTTGGGAACTTTAAGATCCTTCACAGTCATCTGGCACTTCAACTCGTTGCACTTCACCCCTGTTGGCCACTGAAATATTGTCAAGCCAGGCAGGAAACGATGATCCAAGCAACAGACCTTCCACATATCAAACTTTAAAAACATGGCCAGAAACATTCCAGGTTCAATGGGAAAAAATGCCCCGGGAAATAAGATCTGCAGTTGTTGATGCCGAAATACCTAAACCAATGGAGCGATGCCAGATGGTGAGAGTACTTGTTGATGAAATTAGGAGGTATGATCCCAATCCCACTCGCCTACCTGTGTGTCTGTTTTTAAGTGGTTTTGTCCTTGTATTACCATGCTTTACCTCAACGTATTACTTTTTTACATTTTAGATGTTTCCACTTACTGTCATTAGTGCCAGCTGTGTGGTATGTTTTATCACTATCAAGAATGGAAAGATGGCCTGCATAAATTTAAATTATCACGTCATACTTGACATACCATTATGCCTGACCTTGAGAAGCCTTCTCCAGGTAACTTTCATTGTATTTTTTGTATAGAACGTTGTGAATATAAATCTATATTTTACTTTATTTGTATGTATTTTAACACTTTTCAGGTCCATACTGCTGTGAGCAGAGCAGTTGATTTTTTACAGGATTTAATGGGTTTGAAGTTTCCACTACCAAACATAGTAGAACCTCCAGAGAGCTTTTGAGGGGAGGTCAATCTCGAAATGTTCTGGTAGGCATTGGCCAAAAAGATATGTTGAGGATTTGTTGCAAGTATGTGCAAACATAAATGGTTAAATACACTATTTTAAACACTGTAGGATCTGGTCAAGTAGCAAAGGTTACCATTTGTTACATCGTAAAACACCACGACCTCTCAGCAGGGCCCTACCTGGCGCCAAATAGTCTGACCCAAATTGCTCTTGCTCAAAGCATTTATCATTGAACAGGACAGATAGCAATCCCCTCTAAAATGGGGGAAGGTGTATTTCACAGAGGTGTGAGGCCAGATGTTCCCAAAAGACTGAGATACCCATCTTCTTCCAAATAATTTATTTTTCTCTCTCTTTAACCACAAACGAATGGTTTAAATGTGTATCCACATATATCTCCACATTGTATGTTGGCCTCCATGATATTCTGCCTCACCTATAACCTCAAGGGCACGTGTGTTCAGTTGTATTCTCTTTATATTCACGTTCTTGTACAAACTACAGGTCATTGTACTTATAATCCCTTCATGTTTCATATCTAAATGTTTTTCTCTTTATTCTTTAAAAGATGGTGTATAGCACAGTAATATATTTTACACCATACTCATTTTATCCTTATCCTAAAAGTATTACAACTCCAAACCTCTAGGCAACCATAAATTCAAATGAGTTAGTAAGCCAGACAATGAAAATTGTTTCCCACCCAAATTCATCTCATCGCATTGGATCGCTCACCTTGGAGGGGCGTGACGCCCTCAGGCTTAAAACATCTGTGCACGGAGGAAACTATGCTCATCTTGTGTCACATTTAAAATACCTTTCGAGACCTGTCTCTCTCTTTGGAGACAGCTTCCTCCGGCAGTTTGCTTCGGCTTAATTCGTTCCGCCTTCATCAGCCAATCCGGGTCTAAGAAAGAATCTGAAGGACTAACCCGCGTGCTTTGAAACCATCAGGACTCTGAAAACCTTTCTCCACGCGCACAAGAACTTGTTCCAGCACACTCAGGAAGCCAATGCAAGTATCAAAATGATTCTAAATAGCTGCGTTTTAAGCTTAAACCCCTTTTGTAGAAGGAGATTGTCCGATGGTTTATGCAGATGTGAATAGCTGATGTAATACTGCCACTCTATGCTTGTCTATTACTTTCATTTCTTTACTGCTATTACTTTCATGTGTTGTTTGTTATTTGATAGTTAGATGTGTTGTTTCCCCTTTAGTGTGGTCAATAAACCCGCATTTGTATTCACGCTCGAATTGTTTCTGTGTTTACTTATCACATATTTACGTCACTTAAACTGCTTGATTTCGTTAGGATTTCTGATGTGGTACTGTCTACAGTAAGAGTATTGTGTTTCCAAGGCCAGGAAAGTAATATTTCTTAGAGTTGATATACGATCTGCTGATCACTCGGTGGACGAGTGCATTTAGTTTGTCGCTATTATTAAGTCTGCTACATCAGGCAAAGTGTATGAAAATATGTATGAATAATCACCATTAATTATACGTATTTTACTGAGATTTAAACTCATAGTTTCCCCGAAATACACTACATAATTGGTGGAGAATGCGCGGGCAGTTTTAAACATTGTTTGTGAGCAAAGCCCCAGTCGCTGTTAATGATGGTTAAGTTAACTGCTATTTTAAATGTGACCCTATAAAACGAAGAAATCTTTTATAGTGAGTCTCGATACTTTGACCGTCCTAATCTGAGCGAAGAAATCCTCTGTTAGCGCAAAGGAAATAGAGGAGCGAATTTCCTCCCTATTTCGTGTATACTGCCGAATTTTGTGTAAATTAGATTGATGCATTGCGTGTTCCAATGTTTTTCAACCACTATACACCGCTTCCCGAAGTTTAACCATTAGCTTAGCTAACTAGTGCGTGCTTTTTGTTTCCTCGTTGAGTAGACAAGGCGGAAGGATATTGTTCTCACTGTATATTGTATGGTTAAACAGTAGATGACGACCGTTAAAAGGGAGGTGTTATAAAAATCTTAATCACCATTAATTGTACGTATTTTACTGTGATTTAAACTCATAGTTTCCCCGAAATACACTACAACACTAAAAGAAAGCAGTAATGTAATATTTGTTTTTAATGCTGCTGTTTTAGGTGGTACAAGTAATCCATTTTCTGTTCCACCTACCTATATTTTATGGGCTCCCTGGATTGGTTAGAACAGTGGTTCTCAAACTTTTTTGGCTTAAGTACCCCTTTTTAAGATTTTTTCAAGCCAAGTACCCCTTGACCAGACAACAACATTTTACCTTAAATTTCAATGAAATGAGAGTCAAACAGTTATTATATCTAAATGTATTCATTATTTTTTTATGCATCTTTGTGTAGTCCTTATTTCATATAAAAATACTATTATCGTAATTTATTGATTTTCATTATTTAATCCTAAATGTCAGTTTCTCTCACGTACCCCCTGCAGTACCCCTGGGGGTACGCGTACCCCCATTTGAGAACCACTGGGTTAGAACATACGTTGTTCAGGCACTGTGCAAAACACAGAGTTTGAAAAGCGTCACGCTTCAAAGTCTTCATCAGAGATCTTGGAAATTACTGTTACAAAGGACAGACTGCAGGAACAACTTCACGGACAAAAGGTTGGTAAATTGAACATTTACATGGCACTCCTTAACCTTGACTGCACTTTTTGAGCACACACTTGAAAATGCACTATCCAAACTTAAAAGGTTATAATTCCTGAATGCTTTGGAATACAGACCTAAGGTTGGTCTCGTTTGAAAGGAGGACATTTGTCAGATTATCACTAACACAAAATCCCTTTAAAAAAAAAATGGGTCAGACCGGTTACTTTTGCCTTTTTATATTGGACCTAAGTTGGTTAATAAAACAATTTGAGGACTTCAGAGGACGTTACATAAAAGGGGTTTTAGAGGAATGAGCACACACACAATATCAGTGTATTGCACAGAACAGATTTCACAGCCGATGTTAAAGTCATGAAGCTGTTATTTGACTGTTGGTTATCTCAGAATGTGTGTGGCTGAATTCTTATTACCAACTGTAGGACTGAGATGAAAGTGAAAGTAGTTTAGCGTGTAGATCAGTCAAATGTTTACAATCTCTGATAACCGAACACTACTCCAGCTGCTCTTCCTGCTCTCTAAGGAAGGCCTCGCCCCTTTTTGGGCGTATTCCTTCGGGCGGAGATTGTTAAAAGCACTCGGAATGGTGACATCATGTACCCGGGAAGTAGAGGGCTGTAGTCTGATTCCAGCCGTTCTCTGTATTCCTTAAAAAGCGAATTCTGTTAAAGACAATATCTCGCTTGGCACTGAACTTTGAGCTTTATCATTTTGCAGGTATTTTTTATGCTCTAACAGCAACATTACACACTAACTAAAGGTTGGCATCCCGGGGAATGGCCGCTTTAAATTGATTGTTATGTAAATATGTATATGAATATATAAATTCATAAATAAATATATATGTATATAAATATTGATTTTAGCCTTAAAATACATTTCACACATACAAGCACAATGGATAACACACAAATGTATAACAAATGAGTAAGACAATATAACAAAACCTTATAAGAAAACTACAACCGTTTACAACTATTTACCAACTATTTGTTATGTAGCCAACTGTTGGTGCAGAATAATTGCATTGACCACTCCAATGTCCACAAAGTGGAAATAATGAGACCTGTACCATTTTCTGGTCTTTCAAAGTACAGCATAATAACTGAGGAGGGCATCAGATTTGTCCACTCCACCCATGTTCCTGTGTGAATATAATGGATCATAATTGAAATCTAAAAGCAAACATACCAAAGTAAAAGAATGTGAACATATCGGCACATATATTTTACACAGCACGCTGAATAAATTCCACACACTTGTTGTAGTCACACACTACAGGAGGGATCGGAACCGTAATTTCTGTCCAATTTCTGCCTTTCTTTGGACAGTGTGATCTCCATTCACACTGATGACCATATTAGTACTTCCCTGGTGTCTTTCCATTCTACAAAGAGTAGATCATCATCTCAAAGCCAGTGTATACTGCCAGGAGAGGCATTTCTGGGGAGTCTGTTCGTGATAGATTGTGGGAAGCCCAACCGGTTGCTCCTAATTGTCCCAAATGCTCTTTTTGCTGAGGTCGCGAAACAGTGATGGGCTGGTATAGAAGTTGTCGACAAACAGCTTGAAGCCGGTTCCCAACGCCTTCCCCTTTATGAGTGCCGTTACCGATTCATAGCTCAGTCCCCTGCTTTCTTGTCTTGCTACTGGGGACTTTTGTCCTTGTGATACTGCTTTATCCCTATGCTTGCCTTATATGCCACAATCCTTTCATCTACAACTATATTTTGAAAGGGATGGTGGAAGGTTCTGGAGGCATCCTGGATCATCTGGTAAGCCGGCTTCAGCTTCCCAAGTAATCAGAAGTCCCCTTTTTCTTCATATTTTCGGCATCCTCCTTAGGATCACTCATGTGAAGTGCTGCAGATAAGAAATTAAATTTCCCACATTACAGCAGCAGGAAATGCAAGACTGTAAAGTCTCGATCCATTCCAATAATCAGAAATCAAATACCAGACCCAAATATATGATAAGGGCCAGATATGAGTACAAGTCCTTTAGGCACATGTCCTGTGGAGGGTTTTCTTGTTGTTTGTTGGTGCTCTGCTGCATAGGCATTGGAGTTTCTAATGAGGCTCTGGCACACCTCAGATGACAAATACAACTGGAAGAGTTGCAGAGGACTGTATGACTGATAAGTTGAGGACCTGGAGTTCAAGCTGGTCTGAAGAAGAATTTGCATGGTGAAATGTCTGCCTCATCGGAGTTGTGCCATCTTGGTTCAGCAACATGTTGAGACTCTCTCTGTTCCTCTTCCCTCGTTCTAGGATTTCTTCTCTCCCTCTGCCTCTTCGTCTTTTTTTATTTCTCCTCTCCCTCCGTTTTCTTTTATTCTGCTGCTTTGTCTTCTCCTTTCGGTTTGTTCTGATCTTCTTTCTTCATTTTCTGCTGGAAAGAGCTGAGAGTGGGGCTGACGAAGATGAAGGTTCTGCAGACGAGGCCTCATCCAAACCTTCATGCTCACTCCTATTGCAAGAATGCAGCAAATATTTATTGTAGTACAAACCAAATCTAGAACATATAATACATAAATCATCTATATTTATAGATCTATATGTATAATCCATCAATGTTCACATAATTATATGATAACATGTGTAAAACGTACTCATAGCATACTAAAGTTAGTTTCTATCTATTCTCATCATGTTCACATAGTTATCTAACTGTACAAGTATGTGAAAACATAATTAAACATAATATATTATGATTATATGTCACATTTAATCAGTAGACACACTAGAATTAACCAAAAAAGTATGTATAAACTCAATAAACTGGATCTGAATCGGACATCTCGCCATCTGGCAAAAGTAAATCAGGCTCATCTTCGCTGGACTGATTTCTCTTCTTCATCACTAGATTTCCATATTTCATCAATAACGTTTTTAAGATTTCATCTTAGGCCTGACTGAAGTCATCGTGTGTGAATAGCAAAATGAGAAATGCAGATAGAGTGTTCGGGCTTCCTGGATGCTTACAAACAATCAGCGGTACTACAGAACACGTGCAATCCAATGTGTATGCTTGGGATTGGATGACACTAATGTCTGTCATGGTTCCACTATCATGTCATGTTTTATTCTTGTCTTACAGTGGAGCCATGGCATAGCCTTTATTTATGTGGTGGGAGAGAGACTATTTTGGCACCTATTTGGCCATACTCGCTCTCTCCGGTCTGCGTCATCGTTCCTGCCCTCCTGTTTCCTAGTTTGTGTTAATTAGTTTATCCCCTGCACCTGTTCCCTCTTGATTTGGTTCCCTTTAAAACATCCTCGTGTTCATTGTCCTGTGCTCGTTCATTGTACCTGTACCTGGATAGTCCTTGTATACTGCCTTGTATTAGAGTTTCCCCATGTCAAGTAAGTGTAGTTTATTGTGAGTTTACTGTTGGTCTTGTCAAGTTTATATTCTGAGTCTGTTAGTTTAGTATAGTCTGTCTCCGTTCCCGTTTTTGCCTGTTTCCCTTTTTTTACCCCATCGTGGGTTTTGTTTTGCCTGTTTGTCTTTGTTTTGTAATAATAAAATACCCTTGTTTACCCCAACCGTCTGTCTCTGCCTGCAATTGGGTTCTCCTGCCATGTCAAACCATGACAAATGTCAGCAGAAAGGATCTTTGGCTAAATGGTTTGCTGAAATCAGATGAGCCTTAGTAACGGTGAAGAAATCTCTGGTTGGCTACTAAGACTATCTTGCCTGTCTATTTTTGGAAATTTATAGTGGGCTTTTCTAGACAAGATAATTGTACCAACAAAGTAACAATATGATTGCAAAACCACTAAAAACTCTATTTTATTATCAAATGAACATTATTCTGAAAATTATAGAATAATGAAAAATTTTATTCTGATTCATGACATTAAAAAAATTATCATTTCTGTGTCAAAGATAAGATCATACTTGTGATAATCTGTTACTTAAAATAAATAACAGATATTGTAATAAATTGGTCAAATATATATTCTAGAGTCTTAGACTTTCCAAAGATATATGGTTTGTCATGATTATAAGGAAAATCAACTGCAAAGTATTGAAGTAAACTTGAGTGTTAAACTGTTGGAAGAGTGACATTCATGCATTCTCTTGTCATAAATCAATCAGTTACTTTTCTTACATAAGAGTTATTGTAACAAGGTTCAGCTTGTGGGTAAGGAAGAGGACGAGGTTGGCGAGACTGACACAGGAGTTTATTAAAGATTCTACAAAGAAACAGACTTTCAAAATAAACAAAGTAACTGGGTGGCGATTTCTCCAGCACACCGTAAGATTCTTTCCGATCGGATCAATAATCCAGTTATGGTTCCAGTCCGCGAGTCTCTCTCCGTCTCTGTATTGCTTCCCTCCTTTTATCTGGTCTCTCCGCGCCCTTACTGGAATCAGTTACAGGTGTTGATTGTTTGCATGTGCTCCACTTACTCACCGGTCGTCTCCCAGCTATCTCTCCTGCCGCAGACCTCGCTAAACCACGCCCCCCTCGCCACAGTTATCAAAAATATTTTTCAGATATATATTCTAGGGACTTAGACCTTTCCAAAGATTTATAGTTTGTAATGATTAGAAAGAAATTCCAGAGTAAAAATACGGAAATATACTTGAGTTGCCATTAGCAGCACTTTTTTAGGAAGACTTTTGTGATAAATTAATGAATTACTGTTCCTCAGAACTTATATAAAAACAAACAGTTTAAATCTGTTTTCTAAAGACATAGACCTTTCCAGCGATATATAGTTTGTCATGATTAGATAAGATTTTAGTTGTGACATATTGAAGTAAACCTAGGTGTTCCAATAGTGGAACGTTAAATAATATTTTTGTCAATGTGTGCATTAAGGACTATTTTTGGTACGTTAATGTCATTAGAAGGCTATGCAAGGAGTGTGGTTTGGACTCCACCGGATCTCACATTGACCTCCTCCGAAGATTGTCAACTAAGATGAAATCCAGGCAGACGTACGATAAGATATTTGAGAAAATCTGGGTCGCCTCTGGTGATTGAAATTGCCAATATATTACAGGGTTCATAATATAGCTTTTAAACCCTTATGGAATGTTGCATTTTTGTTTGTATAAATTTAGTAATTATCCGTAGGACTGCATTGAATTAAAATATTCTGTTTTCGTTCCTGCATGGAAGCCAGGGCACTGGATTTTGTGTGTAAGTTAATTGGAATTAGGTTACTAAAAAAATACTTCTATGCACATAAATGTAAAAATAACTTGCTAACTTTGTTTTCTGTAATTTGCCTGCAATTGAACTGTCACAATTTACAATTACAAATGCAATGTTCAAACTTAACAGGACATTTCCCAGGTCATGAAGCCGAAAGATGGGCAAATGTACTTTTTAGATTCAACCAATCCCTATGGGTTGGGTGATTCGGGATATGTGCATGTTTTCATGTGGCTTAAATATATATAGATATGAAAATGTTCCAAGGTTCATGGTTCGCTGTTCAAGGTTTGCCTTCGTGTTCAAAAAGCTTGCTTAATAGACAGCCTGTTTGCATGATGTTGTAATAGCATGCGGTTCTTGCATGCTGTTATAATTGTTTTATTCTCTAAAGGTCCTAGTAACTGGGGACTATTGTTTTTGCATGGATTCAGTGATGAATGTAAATTTTGAATGTTAATACAATGTGTTTTTTTTTCTGTTTCAGTAAGACTTTTTGACAGTAAGAGTTTGACTGCTAAAATTGCACCTGGAAATGGATTTTGCTCAAAACAAGGTTAATGTTACGGACACTGTCATAACATAATGGCAATACCACAATCACTCTTTCCAAAACAGCCAGGAACCTCTGAGTAATATTCGATGAACAGCTGTCCTTCAATGATCACATTAAAAAGACAACGCAATCATGCCCATATGCCTTATTCAACATTAGAAAGGTTAGACCCTATCTCACTGAGCATGCGGCACAACTCCTTATCCAGGCCCTGGTAATCTCAAGGTTGGACAACTGCAATGCTCTCCTTGCTGGTCTTCCTGCAAAGGCTATCAAACCAGCTAGTTCCGAACGCAGCAGCACACCTCGTCTTTCAACAGCCTAAAAGGGCTCACGTGACTCCCCTTTTCATCTCTCTCCACTGGATACCGGTTGAAGCCCGTATCAGATTCAAGTCACTAATGCTTTCCTACAGGACTATCACTAGCTCTGCACCTGCTTGACTTAGATCTGTAAGTCGCTTTGGATAAAAGCGTCTGCTAAATGACTAAATGTTAATTCAATGATTCCAATAAGAATATAATTTTCTGAATAACAAATCTGCACCGCGATCAACAAATACAGTGGGATCAGGGGCCCTTTTCAGAAAGGTTGTTTAGTGAAAACTCTGAGTATATTAACCCTGAAATGAGGGAAACTCTAGGTTTCTCATTTCAGAATGTGAGGTATGTCAAACCAGAGAAGGAGAGGTAACTTACACTCAAGTGACTCGAGTCAGTAACCAGAGTAACAAATTCTGTGAACCTGACCTGGTCGGGAGCAGCTTTTCTTTGGTAAACCCAGAGTTTCTTTCCATCTCCTCTCCCTTTTTAAAGCGCATGTGGTATACATCATTCATTCATTAATACAGTCATTCATGGCACACATTTTGTTCACATAGAGACCATCTCAGTGACTAAAATGTAATTTGTGCTTTTATAGAGGATCCTCTATTTGAAGAGGCTGCATTAATTCTAACACATTTTCTCTGTGCATTTTTATTAAAACTGTACCATTGTCTTTACAGTGAATAAGATACATCAAAATATATCTCATCCATCCTTACATCAATAACATCAGCCATCGTGGCCGTGTATTACATCAGAGCAGATTCTTTACCTTATGTTTTCACAAATGGTAGTTTTCTATGGAGGATAAGAAATTACTTAATAAAGTGTGTAATAAAGTGCATGAATAAAGAAATTAATAAATACAGACAAATGCAGAAATAAAATGATAAAGATAATAAACAATTAATTTAGACGTGCAGCCATTCCTACCCAAAACTGCTCCGAGCAGGGTTCGAACCGATGATCAGTCTGACACGACAGTCTGACATACTAACAAGTGTCCTTTACACCATGACGTCTCTTTCATGATTTTACATGCCTTCACCCAAGCCTGCCCCGGTCAAGTCCCCCACCTAGCCCTAACCCATTTGGACTTCCCCCCTTGGTCTCTTTTCTTTCCCGACCTCCCCTCCCATGTTTGTTATTTTTATTGTCTCACCCTAACCCATTCATTGTTATTTCTTGTTTATTAATTTTGACCATGTTTTGTTGGATGTTGTCTGTTACCCAGTCGGTCTTGTCACGTTAGTTTGCCCTTTGGTGAACGCTTTGGGGCGTTCATTAAGGGGGGGCTTCTGTCATGAAGCAGAATCATGGTAGAGCCTTAGGTTTTGTGTGGAGAGATAAAAAAAATTGTCGGTCACAACATATTATGTGTTCTCTCTGGTCTCGTCTTTGGCCACGCCCCTCTTGTTTAGCTTTCCATTAGTGTTTCATTCCCCACACCTGTCCCTTGTTAATTATCCTTTGTTAGTCTCCCTAATTAATACCCTTGTGTTTGCTGTCCTGTGCGGTTTTGCTTCCCTGCATACCATGTGTGTATCCTGCTCTGGAATTATACCTTGCCAAGTGTTAAGCCTAGTCTCGTCTAAGTTTGTTAAGTTTAGTTAAGATTCCTGTTCTCCTGTGTTTTGCCCCCACGTGGGAAGTCTTATGTTTCTGTTTTGTATTCCTGCCATTGTTGTTTAACTCTCCATTGTAGGTTTTGTTTTGTTAAATAAATGGAAGTATTGTTCACGTACTGCTGCCTGCATGTGGGTTCTTCTCCTCCGAGTTCCTGACAGAACGAAACCGCCACTACTTAACCCAGCAGGCAGCCATGGACGGTGCAACCACTTCCCGGTGGCCTTGCACTTCCAACCCCGAGTGGTGGAAGGTTATCCCCCCCAGTCCCATGCTGGAGGAGGCCCATTCCCTGCCCAGCGCCAACGCCCCTTGCTGGACTGCGCCCGGGACGTCGAGGCCAGGAAGGCCTCCGTTCCAGAGGTGCTAGTCCTGGCCTACCTGGGGGCCGGGATGGACAACCCTCCACCATTCCCGGTCCGATGTCTGTCCCGGGGCATTGCATCCTGGGCACGATCACCCTGGAGACCTCAGCACCTTCTGCCTCACCCCCTTCCACCTCCCCACCGGCCTCCCTGGTAGGCGTGGACGGAGGGAGTCGTGGGACTCCCCGTCCGACTCCTTCAGCATGGAGATAGCCGGGCCTCCCATCGCTTCCGGCCGGTCCAGGAGGAGAGAGGCCGAGGGGGGGGTTGCAGCCTCCTGACCAGCCGTCCGTTCCCGCAGCCGGTAATCCAGCCGGCATTCCAGCGGGCGCCCAGCCGGCATCCTGTCCATAAACCCCATTATAAACACGACATTTGTTGCCTCTAGTTGGAACATTATTACTGATTATAAGGACTTATGTTGTCTTATTTTACGTTACGCGCATGTCTGCATTTGCAGTTCACAAACACACGACAAACTCAAACCCGCGTTAGTCCGTAACAAAGTCTTTTACAGTGAAAATATACTTACGGGCTGTGAATCTGAAGCGCCAAACTGTCACCGCAAAGTTTTAATGGTTGGAATGGCCATAGCCGGTCTTAATCTCTCTCCTACGTTCGTGAAGCGTTTTTTCGTCATCTCATCTTTAGGCAGGGCAAACAAAGAGGCTTTCTTTTCGCAACGAAACACGGCGTCTCCGCGACATGGCAGCGGCGGTGACGATGCAATGAGATTTACAAGTATGCCCACTTTACTTGCGTTTAGATTTGGGTGGTCTTAGTCAAATCATGTTATGAAGTGACGTACATTCGCCGTGGTGTGGTTACACGAGGCAGGTCTGGATGAGCATTTGCTTTTTGATAGAATGCATCTTTTTTTCTGAGAATTGTTTTGCAATTTTACGTGTCTAATACATGCATGGGTGACTTATAACACACCAAAGACACAGAAAAACACATATTCGAGACTCACACAGTCAACTAGTTTTTTGTTTACTCCCAGTTTAAATTTAAATCCTTATCTTTCGTGTTACTAAGCGAAACAATATGATGATTTAGCATTTTGTCTAAAGCAGTGGTTCCCACAGCTCTAAATATTTTGTATGTCTCCCTTAAAGGGGAACTCAGACCTAAAATGAAAATTCTGCCATTAATCACTTTGCCTCAAGTAGTTTCCCCAGATCGCAAATTAGGTAGTTTTGGAAGTTTTGAAAGCTTTCTGACATAGATTGCAATGCAACCAAACACACGAGCCACATGAGAATCATCCAACAAATAACTTTGGTGTACATGTGTACAGTTGCAGACATTTTATCTACTATTCACATCTAAAGAATGCAAGTAAATTGAACCTACAGTAGCCGAATGCAATGATTACCATGTTGTTCAGCAAATCTTTTAACAAAGTCATTTAAAGGTGTCATGAACAGGCCTTTTTATTATTTTATACTGTTGTCTGAGGTCTACTTATGACGTTTTACATTCAAAAACATCAAAATCAATAAGTAATAGCCTATTTTCTACATTGGTTTTATGATGTACATTTCCGTGTGTCTGTTTGACAAGCTACATGCTTAGTTGGAGCCTTTTATAAACTTGTTTACACTAGGTTACACATAATCAGGACATATAAAGCGATCTCTAACAAAGCAATAGTGACGCATCGTACGTATACTCACATAAGATTCCGGTCGGATTCAATATTGATGGCAAAGCACTGCTTTCTAATCTCAGTCTCTCTGCAAATCCAGCATCGACACGTGCATGGTTTACAAAGGAAACCAAGGTGAAACAAACGCTCAATATTTTACCCACGTGAGCTGGAACGTCTTTAAAAATAAACTTCACCCACGCATTACTAATATCAGAATCCAAAGGAAGCGACTGTGTTCCACAACCAGGCGCTGCACAATATGTTGGATGTTTGTTGCTTGTTTGCTCTAAATAAAAGTAACAGTCCTCACTTTTGCACATATGACACGGGGCTAGGCGCTCTCGAGAGCCCTTCACTAAAGTGACAGGGTTGCCAGATCTTCACAGAAATAAATAAGCTAATAAAGACAAGATGAAAATAAACCTTAAAAAGACCAAAAATCTCAAAATCTGCAACTGACCATTTATTAAGACCTAAGTGCCAAGGCTTTTTGATCTAAGACCAAACAACAAGCATAAAAGCGCTTATTAATAACGAACATGGCAACACTGCAAAAGAGTGCTGTGTTATGATATGCAAGGTTAAACATCTATTGAGGTATGGTCCTTAAAACTCAATACTTTATGTATACTCTCTTGGTACTGTTACATGCCGCGTCTGAGCAACGCTGCAGCAGAAAGTAAGACCTGTTCTAATAGTGTAAAGCGACCAACTTTTATTAAAATGTATATTTGAAAGTTTCTAAATATTATTACCAGAGCTGAGCTGGGGGGGTGGCAATGCTTTTTTTAGGGTGGCAGTTGCCACCCCATGCCAGTAAATCTGCCCCTGGCTTTTCAGCTGTCCTTTGCATTAACACAGTGAAACTCATTTTTACAGGAGGAATGTAACTGCTCTCCTTTTTGTCTGCTGATGCCCCATGGCTTTACAGTTTCCATGTTTCACGGTCTCAGTCATTATCTATCTTTATTTGTCCTCCACTGTCTTGTATTTAACAGTCTCTCACGTTGTGTCTGATGAACTCAGGCAAGGCAACCAACCCGGTGATGTCACTGTCAGCGGTACTGCAACATGGCACAATGGTATAAAAGTTGAATGGAAATATTAGAAAGATCTGTAATTTAAGAGCTTGTGATTTACGTTGGTGTGTGACACTGGCGTTTGTCTTCTTCACTTATCAGGGCTGTGATCTCTGAATCTATTCCATAGAGCCCTAACATGCCACATACTGTGTAGACTTGAAACGGGTCAGATACGCGGCTTTGTTTTCTCAGCGGATTTGCAAGTATGATAAGTGCATATGATCTGCTCTGGGCTTTCTCTTAACCGCAGCACACTCGCACGTGACATTAGACTTCATTCGCCTCAATGGACAACATGGTTACACTGTCTGAGTCATTACCTATCTCCTATCTAGCGCACTATGCGTCATTCAACAAGTAGAACATAAATGTGTGAACAAGTGGCTAATATGACACGCTGCTTCAGTGGCTTTCATAGTTAACAAAAGAGGCTGAAGTGAAGTTTCTAGATTTTTTCTTGTGTACGTGCAAGACTGTCAGTTTACCTGTGACCTAAAAAGTGTCCACAGACGGGAGATTTAGAGAATATACCAAACATGATACTAATTTGGAACACACTTAAACAGAAGTAAGCTTCCGTACACACTACAACAACATTAATGTTTAATAAGATAAAGATAAAAATGCCCTGATGAAGATAAAAATGCCCCTGGAAATAACTTCTTATGGCCAAATTTCAGAATCGCAAAAGAGTAATACTGGTAAAATAGTTTTGTTTTTACACAACTGTTCTCTGTTTTTTTTAATTAATGATGCAGTTTAGCCATTGGTGTTTGTCTTATAGTCAGAGGGTTTTTTCTCTTCTATACGGTGGAGATTATGCTTGTGTAAAAGGCCTTTCAGTGTAAGCTCAGAACACAAGACAGCTGGACGAAGGTTCGATTTCCGCAATCAAGAAAAGTGCCGTGATGCATCTCCTGAAGAATATAATCTGACAGAATTATTTCCAATCCGGATCTACGGATTTTCCCTTTAAACTCATTCAGAAATAAAAGGGCAGGACCTGGCTGTACGGATGAGTTTCATCAGAGCGTGAGCTTGCTTCAGAGTCTGGAAATGGAGTCGACTGTAGCATCTGAAGTTTCTCTGCTCAATGCTTCGGTGAATGATGCCATTATGTCAAGGTTTGGCTACACCATTCTGGCTGTAATCATTGGTTTCTTCTCGGTTTGTGGCGTCATTTTGAACGTGACAGTGATCGTGGTGACCCTTCGGCACAGACAGCTTCGTCAGCCGCTCAACTTTGCTCTGGTCAACCTGGCTGTGGCTGATCTCGGCTGTGCAGTGTTTGGGGGGCTCCCAACAGTGGTGACCAATGGCATGGGCTACTTCAGTCTGGGCAGGGTGGGATGTGTGCTGGAGGGTTTCGCCGTTGCCTTTTTTGGTAAATGTATCTTTTGAAATAGAGATCTGTCCTTTTAGTCTTAAGAACGCTTTCTGTCTTTACCCTTGATGTATAAATCGACCTGGCGCACACGCTTTGACATAAGTAGCGAAGCATTTTCATATATCTAAAGGTCCATATTTAACGATCCTAAACGTTATTACAACTATCTCTTTCTGCCGCAGGTATTGCCGGTCTGTGTTCTGTTGCGATCATCGCAGTCGAGCGCTGTCTGGTGGTTTGCAGACCCGTGGGTTCGGTTATCTTTCAGACGAGGCATGCGGTGATGGGAGTGATGGTGGCCTGGCTCTGGTCATTCCTGTGGACACTCCTCCACTGTTCGGATGGGGTGGATTTGAGCTTGAGGGTGTGAGGACGTCTTGTGCTCCAGACTGGTACAGCAGAGACCCGGGAAACATCTCCTACATCACCTGCTACTTTCTCCTCTGCTTCGCACTGCCGTTCTCCGTCATTGTCGTCTCCTACATGCGTCTCTTATGGACCCTGAGACAGGTAAAAACCTTCAGAAAGATGCCATGACGCTCTGATATTACTTTATATATTACAATGGCCAGGTTTCATGTAAATCCGGAACAATCTGAAAATGTATCATGTTTGGTCTTCTTTTCGAAAGCGCAGTTACAAATGGATAAACATGAATATTTTGTTTTGTGTTGTGTTGTGCACAGCCAATAGACATGTGTTTTACAGCCATGTGATCCATTCAGCATACAGACACTATGCTGGACAGTGAGCATTTTAAAACGAAAATGCAGTAATGTATCTGAATGAGATCTTGCACGAGTATACAAATGATTTCTTTGAAACACAGGTGAGTAAACTGAAGATGTCAGAGGGGGGAAGCACCGCTCGAGCAGAGATGCAGGTGGCCTGTATGGTGGTCGTCATGGTGATGGCCTTCCTGCTCACATGGCTTCCCTATGCTGCTTTCGCTCTTTCTGTGATTTTTGACCCGACACTTTACATTGACCCCATCATCGCCACAGTTCCCATGTATCTGGCCAAGAGCAGCACTGTTTTTAACCCCATCATCTACATCTTTATGAACCGACAGGTGAGAGTCTACCTCATGCTCACATCACATAATTCATCAATCTGGACTGATGTAATATTGCTCATTCATTCTAATATCCTGTACGAAGTATTACATCGTCGCTGTCCTTTTGAAACCTTATATGTACAACTTAGCTTTTTATCAGGAAATGGAAAATCACTGTACTTTTTAAGTGCTTATACTGTGTTGTCAAAGTTGACAAGCACTTTTTCATACTTTTTATTGTTTAGACATTTGTAAACCCAGTGACGAACATAAAAGGTGACTAATAATAATGATTTATGGCAAAAAATCTAAATCACAATTTAATCACCCTTTTGATTTATCATCTCCTTTGAATCACAGCCGCCTAGAGTTTTAGGCACTCATATGGACATACACAATAGTACTTCTATTATAGTACGCTATTATATATCAAATTGATCATGAAAATGACTTTTTTAGTGTAAGAATAGCTTTGGTTAAAGGTGTGCGAAATTGTCGATTATTAACGCTCAGTTTTTCTAATGCAAATGATCTACCCAGACTATTCATTTAAACGTTGTTTAATCATTTAAGCATTTAACATCTCATCTTTATAATAAGTTAGTGTGATGCAGAACTCTATCTCTCTCTCGTTGTGTCATTGCATCAGTTCAGAGAGCATGCTGTGGCGTTCCTTCTCTGTGGCAGGAGTGTGTGGTCTACTGAACCGGCGGAGTCAGAGGAAGACACCACCGTCACCTCCATCACCAGGAGTAACAGAGTCACGCCTTCATAATCACATTCTCTTCAGCACAAGTGCAGGACATAATCAACTTGGAGCAAGACCTCCATCAGCTAGTGATGAGGAGTCGACTCCTAATATGCCTGAGGTCGGAATCGACTCCCTCCGTTGACCTTTTAAATATGATGTTCCCATTCGCTCAGACCAGATCACTGGTAGACGTGATTGGTAAAAACGAGCGAATTACATTTTAAGAACCAATAAACACCACACAACAACTGTAACTGTGCTGCAATATAAAATGCACAAAGTATTAGTTTACTTAGACATACTCCAATGTCATTCTAGATGTACATGTCTTCCTTTCCTCCGCTGAACACAAGTTGAGTAATTTTAAATAATATCCTGGCTCGTCCTAGCGATGGCACTGGATAGAGCCCCTGAAGTTCGAAAAAGTACATCCATACATCATAAAAGTAACCCATATGACTCCAGGGGATTAGAACATGTCTTTTGATCCTGTTTCCATTGGAAGTAAACAAAGTCTAAGAGTCGATTCCATCAACTCCAGCAGTGGGAGGCGAGCTGACTCTAGAAAGACCTGACACCTGAACTGGTATCAGCAGGAATAACACTGTCACACCTTCATAATCACATCCTCATGTACAGCTTCAGACTCTACAGGAACACTGATGAAGGACGAGTCAAACCCACTCCACACTTCTAAAGCTTTTGCATTCCCAGCCTGTTTCTATGTGAAAAATCTTCTCTCTTGATGCTGTCAGTGGAAATGATATAATTATTAAATCACATGCTCTCCAGCTGTCTCTTTGATCTGATGAATAAACTTCATTTAAAACCATTTTAAATGGATTTAGAATAGCTTTAATTCCTTTTAATCATATTATAATTCATCTTCTCAGGCTCAAACCTTTCTTCTACCATATGTGAGAGTCTTTACATTAGATGATTAAATGAACAAAAATGAACACCATCTTGCATGATCCTTCTTTGCAACTCTACAAGGGATAGTTGACATTTTTGTATCGTACTAACAAGTATTATAATTATAATATAATAAATCCTTTCGTTTTATAGTAGGCTATACATTCCTACATTCTTTCTCTGTTAAACAAAATAAGATTGTTTATGAATATGGTTGGAAGGAGCTGTAGGCTATATGATCCTCATAATATAATTAGCAGCATCTCACTACCCGCGACGATTGAACAATTTAGTTTTCAGACATTAAACAATAAACGCATTAAAGCGCGCTCCCGTACAGCAGGTGGCGGGATGGGTTTCCCTGGTTACAGTCCGCCCCTGCGCACGTCATCACTGCGCTGGACCGGAAGTCAAACCGGTTTCCGGTTAAACACCAGTGACGATGGTGTATGTGTCAAATGGTAAGTGCTAAAAACAAGTGTTGTTTACCTTTGTTTAATGTTCAAAACTGTGTCGCTTTCATTCTTTACACATTACGGAACACAGCAAACTGTGTGGATTGAATAATTCGACGTTTGGAGTTATGATGACGTGTTTTTCTATGAGAACTCAGTACGTTCATCAGCACTGTTTTGTGTGCTTTTTTACATTAGGGGACATATAAATGATGTGTGAGTTTATGATAAGCAGTTATGGTTTGTAATATGACGAGGCCTACTATGGTATATGTGTTTAGGATGATGACGTTGCCTGGCGAGCAGTAAGTTAGCCTACAGTTGTGCGATTCAGAATATAATTTCTCGCTGTTGTGTGTATTATTGTTTGACGACAACCCGACAGTTTTACATGATGGGAATGAACAAATGTCAAATGTTTTCGTTCGTGTTTCAGGTGAAGTCCTGGACAGCCGGACTCGGTCGCCATGGAGACTGTCGTTCTTTAGCGACCTCTTCTGGGGGGTAGTCGAGTTCATTGGCTTGTTGTAAGCGCTGTTCGCTTTAAATCACGATTTTGCACAATGCTTTAAATGATGGATGTATGATCGCCATCATCATATTTGTACTTTCCATCAGCTTCCAGAGTCTGGTTCAGCCCGATCTGTCTAAAGATGGAAACGCGATCGCATCATCTCGCTTCAGTGACGGCAGAGGGTTTGTTCACTTCATCAGCATCACCAGCTCATATTGTGTTGTGTGAATATTATATATATATATAATTGTATCTCACAGACCTCCAGGGTTCCCTGGCCGCAGACGGATGGGCAGAATAAACCACGGTGCAGGCCCCACCCCCCCTCCTATGGGTGGAGGAGGAGGATGAGGACGGTAAGAAAGGCCGAAGAACCTGACACACATACATGAGAACTGCGTGAAGAATAACAGGAGTTTTTATCTGTCGTACTCGCAGGTAAACGCCTGCACGCTGATGCAGGCGTAGGGGAGTGTGATGTGCTGCCCGCTGGATAGTCTTTCCAAATCACACAGTATGACACGCTCCTCTCCTCACGACTGCCACCGGTCTCATGGCCGTTTCTTGACGCTGCTCTGGGAATTCCTTCTCTAAGGGGCCAAAGTGGCTGATCACGGCAGTCAAACAAACACACACACACCACACACACACACACGTTACTCGCTGACTCTGTTTTTTCATTTCTCATAGAATTTATGTTTGTGTGGCAGTTTCTGTATGTATGATTCGCTTGAATAAAGTAACTTATGTTGATCTTATATTTGATCTTTTTGCATTTTATGTCATTGTGAATAAAAACAAAATGTGTTCATCATTCAAGCTGTCGTTTGTCTCCTACTGGTACAAGAAACATTAATCTCAAAATACATGAAGGTAACATACTGAATAGCTGTTAAACAATTAGGGACATTTTCATCAGCTTTACTTACAGAATCGGCCACATACTGACAGGATGCTTCCCCAACGACAGTGGTATAAATTCTAAGGCCAGGGAGCGGCATTTATATATTAATATTATATTTAATTGTTATTAAGTAATAGTATATAAAAACTAAAATATTACTAATACATTTTTCCTTGATATTTTGTGTGAGAAGTCTCCCCTCATTCGGAGGAACATTCATATCTTTAACATCACTTGCAAAAGTGTATTTAACACCAAAGATTCATAAACTTACAGCAGAGTTTAAGTATTTCAGTATGAAATCTCTTTTTCACACTGTAACCTGCACCGGAAGCGCTCATTCAATAATGAAACCGAACAGAAGCGGCAGTGCAGGTGCTGTAGAGCTCGCGTCCGGCAGGGGGCGGTAGTGCCCCTAACACTTTCACCGCAGCAGAAGAAGAGTAAGAGTGTGTTTATCGATCAACAGCTTCATTCAGATTCATTTCTTTCTTCGTCTTCATCATGACACAGACGGACAGAGATGCTGAGAATGGTAAAGATCGAGAGAAAGAGACACGCGGAGTGAAGAGACCCATCGCGCCCGCGGCTGTACCCGAACACCTGCACGAGGTGAACACACATCATCATCATCTCTAAGTTCATCATGAAACCACCACCAAAATAATAGTTTCTAGAATGTACTGAAATATGTGGTCGTTTAGTTTTTAATAAATGGAAATAATGTCACGTGCTCCTCCTGGAGAGTTCAGCTCCCTCCCTGATCAAACGCACCATTGTGTGTTTTCTTAAAATGTGTTCCTGAAGACCCAGATCAGCTTCAGATGTGTGTGATGTGGGTCTCCAGGAACAGGACGGAGCAGCCCTAATGTAGAGGATATAATGAGTCAAAATAACCACTGTCACTTTCAGCAAATTCAGGGCAACTTCATCGTGGTGATTCATCCAGGATCAGAAACACTGCGGATTGGTCGATCTCCAGACACACAGCCAATGAGTGTACCTCACGTGATCGCCCGCAGACACAAACAGGCGGGACAGAGCCGATATGAGGACCAGTGTCTCCTGAGAGAGGGACTCAAGGTATGTCTGCTGTCATTCATCCATTAACATAACATATCATATCAAGAGTGTGATGTAGATCATAAAACACATGACAGATTGTCACTGAAGAAGTGTGTGTTCTGTAGAGCGCAGACAGTAATGAACAGAGACAGAACGGCCTGAAGATGATCGATCAGGCAATCTGGTCCAAGAAAATGTCCAACGGAGTCAGAAGAGTCCCTGTGTCTGCCCAGCAGGTGTGGTGTGTGTGTGTGTGTGCGTGTGCGTGAGTACAGCAGGTGTGTGTACAGTGGGACTACGTTTGAAGACTTTGTGCTTTTTTACAGGCTAAATTGTACAATAAACAGATCCCTCATGCGGTTTTGGATTCAAACTGTAAAGTGAAGTGGACGCACACATCTCATCAGCCTGAATACCTCGTAGGAGAAGATGTGAGGAAACACACACATTACCTATACAACAACACGCTGAACAATCTACACAACATCCCTAATAGATCAAGGCAAAGGGGATAGTTCACCCCCCAAATTTTCTCAACTTTGATTTGTTCCAAATCTTTAAATGTCATTGTTTTGATTGACTACCATAGTAGGAGAAATTACTTTTCTTCTTTTTTGTTTTGTTGAATACAAAAGAAGATATTTTGAAGAATGTAGGACAGCAAGCACTTCTGGGGCACTTTTGACCACCATTGTCATTTTCAATACTAAGGTAGTCAATGAGGTCCAAGAACTATTAGGTTACAAGCCTTCATCAAAATTTTCTTTCTTTTTGTTCAACCAAACAAAGAAATGTATACAGGTTTGGAACGAGTAGGGAGGAAGTAATTCATGACAGAAATGTTATTTTTATTTATATAAAAGTGTCCAGTTCATAACCAAGTTAATGTTCCTTTCTAGCAGCAGTTCTATAAAATCTTTTGTTGACTAGTAAAAAGCAAATAAATAAAATGTCATAAAAAGCCTAACAATTGTGTAATATTGTGTGCAAAAATATATTCAGTCCTTTAATATTTGTAATGATGAGGGCATTTACAGTCATATTCAAAGATTGTGAGAATGAAGCCTGTTTTTGTATTTCTTTTATAAACTTATATAAAATGATGTTTAAAGAACGTAATTCTCAAAATCAAAATATTTTCTTGGCACAGTAAAACACTGAGTAACAGTGTAACGGACACTAGTCATTATTTATACCACACCACAGTATAACCACTAGATAATCGAAAAGGTTTAAATTTACTTTGTTTTCACAACGTTACAAGTAAAACATGATTGCAGATATGGTATTAAAGCAAAATCTTTCGTGAGATGAAAATATATGACTGAATTCATGACAATTATATCAATTTCCATAATTGTAAGAAACAGATGCACGCATCAACAATTCCTGTCATTTCATCTGAAGGCTCATTCCTACCTCCCGACTTTATGTGAAAACAGGTGTATCCTTTCTTGAGGCTGTGAGACATTTAGTCAACATGATAGATATCATATTAACTTGGCATGCCATTCCGGCTTACACACCAGTTGTGTGGTGACATCATTGATTCTGTGGGAGTGCACTCGCCTGTGAGTGTCATTTCTTCATCTGCTGTGTGTGTGTGTTTCAGGCGTTAAATGTGAACCCTACAGACAGTTACAGCATTCACTGGCCAATCCGCAGGGGTCAGCTGAACATCCACAGCGGTCCGGGTGGATCTCTCACAGCCGTGCTCGCGGACCTTCAGACCATCTGGTCTCACGCTGTTCACAAGCTTCTAGAAATCCCACTGAAGGATCTGAAGGTACACACACACACACTATCTAACATTATTATGTGTTCTTCCTTCAGCTGCTCATGAAGAAAGACTTCTGTCTCACACACATTTAGTGCAGTTTAGAAACTCCAGAGTGAAACTGAGCTCTTCACATGTTGCTATTTCTGTGTTGTTTCAGTATTACAGATGCATCTTTCTCATACCAGACATCTATACCAGACAGCATGTGAAGGAATTTGTAAATTTGCTGCTGCTCAAAATTGGCTTCTCAGGTATGACATGTCTCATCGTGTTCTTTTCATTCATCAGTGATGAATTCACCAAGCGAAATGACCTTACCAAATGTACGATGTTGGTGAGGATTCCGTTTCATTTACACGCACTGCACAAACAGTTGTCTTGACCTCACGTGTGTTTCGCTGTGTGTAGCTGTGGTTGTGCATCAGGAGTCGGTGTGTGTGACGTTGGGCAGCGGTCTGAGCAGTGCGTGTGTGGTGGACGTGGGCGATCAGAAGACCAGTGTTTGTTGTGTTGAAGATGGAGTCTCTCACCGCAGCTCCAGGTCTCACACACACACACACACACTGTAGAGACGATTGTGTGTTACAGATCAGATCACTCCATCAGCTTATATTTTTCAAATAAAATTGGATTAAATGTAAAAACAAACTTCTCCAATCTGTTTTGTCGCTCATCTCAAGAATGAATGATATATTTGCCCTTGACAGAGTATTATGCAGGTGATTTCTGAGTAGGACGTGTTGTTTGTGTTGAACACAGGTTGTGTCTTGCGTACGGAGGTTCAGATGTGACGCGCTGCTTCTTCTGGTTAATGCAGAGAGCCGGTTTTCCCTACCGCGAGTGTCGTCTCACTAACAGTCTCGACTATGTGTTACTGCAGCAGCTCAAAGAATCTTTCTGTCATCTGGACCAGGTCACCAAACACTCTCAAATAACACACTCGTATCATTCACCAGCCTTTCTTGTTTCGCCAATGTTTGAGCGTTCGTAGAAGATGCCACCAGAAGATTTCTGTAGTCTGTGTGGTTACGCCACATGAAGGAGTCATGCAGTCCACAGAGCTGGATAAACATAATAACTGTGCGGTTATAGAACACAACTGAACACCCGAGAGCGTCTAGTGCTGTGATCTAATAATCTCTTACTGATCCGTGCAGGACATCTCAGGACTTCAGGATCATGAGTTCCGCACACGTTTCCCAGATTCTCCGGTTCTCCTCTATCAGCTGCGGTTGGGAGATGAGAAACTTCAGGTAGGGTAGATGTAATGGGACGCCTTCAGTAGAGCTTCACGAGCTCATCTGATCGTGTTGTTTGTGATCAGGCTCCCATGGCTTTATTTTACCCCGCTGCGCTCGGTATTGTGGGCCAGAAGATGACGTCACTGCAACATCGCTTACTAGGAGACGCCGAAGATCCGCACGATGAGCACTACCTGCTGAGCACACAGAGCAAACAAGACCAGGTTCAGCATCTTTCACTCTCTCTCTCTGTCAGCGAATGTATTGTTTGACAACATTTGGGAAGTTCTTTGAATCAAGTGATTGTTCGTGACGGTTCATTTACCGATTTGGGGGATTGAAAACGCAATCTTTTGAAAACGGGTCTCAAAGTGCACGCTTTTGAAAACGACAGCATTATCAATTCCGTGTAAGTCTGTAGGCATGCGCGAGTATTCCCCAAACAATAATGGCGGCTTTCATCAGTCCGCTGCTTGGTTGTGCTGTGTGACATACCCATTTTCATTTCTCCAGCAAAAAGTATATTTACTGCACCACTACAACCAGCGGGGAGGCATAGTATTTAAATACACAAACTATGATGCACATACACGCCGATAAAGTGTATCAAAAGTGCTTTTAGCTTAAAAAAGGCTAAGCGTATGTGGCCAGGCACGTAGGGTTTCTTTATAGCGCAGCAGTGCCAGCCACTGGCCAGGCATGCGTAATACAGCGCTTTCACTCGTTTTCCCAGATCCATGTAAATGCAGTGAAACTTTTTCCAAAACGCAAAGGAACAACTTTTCAGTTTTTCATTGCGTAAACGTACTGTGAGCTTTAACACTTTAAACAGCATTCACACCTCCTTTAGACTGTATGTCAAACGCGAATGACCTGAGATCAGTTATTGACTAGAAACACCAGTTGAGTGTAATTTCTCTTCGTCTCTCACAGTCATCTAGAGCCGTGTCAGACAGGAAGTCTTTCCATAAGTCTGCTGGTTTTGATGGAGAATCCGGCGAGCCGTCAGAGAGGGCGAATGTCTCTGTGGATGTGGAGTTGGGTCACAGTCAGACAGAATGTCTCGCCGCAGCTGGAGGAGATCCAGAGGACAGCAGCAGGAGCACTGCCGTCACTCAGTTTGAGGGGAAAGCACTCGGCATCGATAAAGCCATCTTACACAGCATAGACTCCTGCTGTAAATACATCTTTATACTAGCTGACACACGACTGAAGCTCAGCAAACTATCAAAAAACACACTGTACAGCACCATGATCCATAACATTTATTACAAAACAGTCAGTTCTGCTCCTTGATTCTGATTGGTTGAGCCACGTTTTAAGCTGTTATAAAATACCTGATTTGTAACTGCTGACCGCATTACATAGCTTAAGTGTCACTGTGCCACTGTTGTTGTGTCTGCGTTGCTTGGCCTTGCTAGGCATATGGAATAACCGTTGTATAAAAGCAATAACCCAGCTAACCATATTACGTGATTGTTACGCAATTGCAATGTCATCCGAGAACCAAACCTTTGTAGTGGCATCGTAACTAATAACGTTGTGACAACTAGAAAAGTTAAATTCCTGGATTCATTGCCACAACGTAACGTTGTGAAGTTGTCAGTAAGTAACCTCAACCTTGGGATAATCTACCAAAACTTGAAGGAGATCCTGAGATGTCTTGCATCTCACTGGCTGTTAACGTTTAACATTTGTACATTTTTGTACAGAAAATAGATTGAATTTCACATGCATCAGCTTTGGGAATATACGAAGAGTTTGGTTCCAAAAGGAGACATTGGTTTGTTTTGATTCAAGCCACAATAACTACAAAAATACAGCTTACTAACACAACAAAAAAACTAATTTTGGAAGCAAACTCTTCATATATTAAATGTAAATTCTGGGAGCAAATAGTAATCACAGCATTGGGGGCTGAATATCTTTATAAAGCTGAGATTTAGCCGCTGATGTCAAAGCTGCAGACAAACACGTTTTTAAATGTTTTTGTACATGTCTGTGTTCTTCTGAACGTGTGTCATGTGTGTGTTTGGCAGCGTCAGATGAAACCAAACGTAAGATGTACGGCTGTATTCTGCTGGTGGGAGGTGGACTTCTGTTTCACGGCGCTCAGGAGTTTCTGCAGCATCGCATCCTCAATAAAATGCCTCCGTCTTTCCGCTGCCTCGTGGAGAGTGTTGACGTCATCACACGGCCAAAGGTGTGTTTGTGTCGGTCATAATCAAAATCTGATACATTTCTGTCATGTGTGGATTTGTGTTCTGCTGGATGAGAGATTTGTGTTTGTATGAACTCTACAACCCAACATCAAGTGTTTTAGTGCGATTTACTGTACAGTCATGTGTCCTCTGACAGGACATGGATCCAAGGCTCATAGCGTGGAAGGGTGGAGCGGTGCTGGCGTGTTTGGACACCACACAGGAGTTGTGGATTCACCAGCGTGAGTGGCAGCGTTTCGGCGTCCGGATGCTCCGTGAGCGAGCCGCCTTTGTGTGGTGAACCAGAGATGTTTAAATGTGTTCCTATGAACAGTATGTAATGTGTAATTTTTGTAAAAAAGTAAAAAGCTAAACCATTTTACAATAAAAGTTTGAAACTACTTCTGTTCTCAGTGAAGCAAACAAACATTTATTTAGTGCGTGCTTTGGAATTATTTCTCACACTTGAGCTTTTGCACACACTTGTCCTGAGTCAGTGCTCTTTAAGGTTTGATATCGAGACCCCAGTGCTGTTACACATAAGCAGGGGCATGAGAGAGAGAGAGTGAGCAGCGAGAGAGAAGTTGAGCACAGAGAGAGAGAGACAGAGAGAGGTCACACACTCTTGAGCTCCTGCAAAAACATATTTTACTACTGGATTAACTTGAACTACCTTGGATATTTTTACAAAGGAGACATGCACAAACCTTCATTAACGGAACCAGTTGCTTTTTGAATCAAACCTTTTCTCTTAATCGGGATTTCTGGAACAAAATATCAGAAAAGGACACAAAGGACACCAACCCAACAATCCTGCGCTACAAACAAACCAAAAATAACAAGAGGACTAGCTTTTATCAAGGACCATCTGCTACCAGGTACCAAAGTAAGTACTTTACCAACACTCTATGCCAAATACTCGACAATAACAACAATCAAACAAAAACCCCAAAAGAAAGGAAAGTAAAAGCTTTCCTGTGGCTCAGTGGTAAGAGCATTGCGCCAACAACGCAAGGTTGTGGGTTCGATCCCAGGGGATTGCAAATACCTATGTATAAATGTATAGGATAAAGCAATGTAAGTCGCTTTGGATAAAAGCGTCTGCCAAATGCATAAATGTAAATGTGAAAGTTTTACCCAAAGAGACAATAGTGTTACTGAGGCCGCAAACTCTGCTCAACCACATGACCCACGCCTCAGAGTTGTGAATTGGAAGGTGAGAAAACGACTGGGCCAAACAAAGGAGATTCCTCAACCAACGACCACACAGGTGTGAACGGCCCATTTCACCATTGATGCACAACCCCAATGTGTGGAGGCCATTCCTCTACACTACCCAAAAGAGGTTACAAACGATACAGCACGGAAAGTCTACAAAAACAAAAGACTCACAGAAAACTCAGAGACTTTATTCGCAGACCTTCATAAAGATGGTAGCACCAGTAACCTGATTTTCTACACCAACCGACCTCATTCATGGCACAAAGCCATCATCTCAGAATTCCCAAACGCTGAAAGAAAAGGCATCTGTGGGGGTTTCCAGCTAAAAATTAAAAATGAGGATGACGTAACAACTATCAATGTTAACATCTACAAAACAACAGGGATAGTTGTAGTGAAAAGCACTCAAGGACTATTCGAACAAAACTTCCTCAGTATCAAAGGAAGATTACAACTTGAACCCAACAATGAGCAACCCACCACAGAGGAATCAGACAGAACCCCAGTTTCTGACGAGCAGCAAGAACATAGAGATCTTCCTAACACAGAACAAACAGAGGACCTCCATTCACACTGCTACTGTACTGACATGAGAGAGAGATTCACAGCCCTGGAGGGGGAGCTAGTACAGCTCAGAGAAATTACCCTTTCTCTTCAAACCATACAAAGCTCAGACCAATCCGGCAAGAACCCCACAGCCAGGCAAAAAAGGGAGACGACATCAGGAAAGAACTGTCTTCACTTCAGGCCGAAGTGAAGCAGCTAGTGCAAGAGAGGGAGAGGCTCAAGGTTCAGCTGGCATCACTGGAAACCAAGCTCACACAGCAGACAGAGAGTCACTGGACCCAGTTAACTACTTTAAGAGAGGAGATAAGAGAACTGAAGCATGAAAAAGATACCCACCTCACAGACCTCAACTCCAAAAATGATCCAGAACAACAGGTCACCCTTCAAACGGACCACAGCTCACAGACCTCAGTGTCACAACCCAGCCAAAATCGTCCATCCTCACCAAACCCTTTGCCCAGTACAGAACAACTTGATGAACCTGACAACGCTCCAACACCTACAGAGGACGCACAGAAAACAGATATTGTCCTTCTGATAGACTCAAATGGGAAATTTATAGACGGAAAAAAGCTCTTCCCCAAACAAAGGGTGTCCAAACTCTGGTGCCCTAACACGCACAGTGCCCTCAGACTACTGAACGAGGACAACCTAGGATCACCAAGCCACATAATAATCCACAAGGGCACAAACGACCTGAGAGCACAACAAGAAAGAGTGGCCACAGCACTACAGAGGGTAATCGAAAAAGCCACAACCACCTTCCCAAATGCCAAAATCACCATCTCGACACTGCTACCACGGAAAGACTTCCACCCAGATACAATTCAACAAGTAAATGCAAATCTGTCTAGAACTTGTGCACTCAAACCTCAAGTGCACCTGGCACATCACCCCACCTTGGACCTCACATGCCTCTATGACCATGTACACCTATACAGAGCATCTGTCCCCATCTTTGCAAAGAAATTAAAAGATGTTGCTCTAAACCGCAGCACCAACAACCCTCCTAGAAGCAACAGAGCAAGGCAGCACCTACCCAGACCATGGATGAACCACACCGCACCTTCAAAAAACAGCCAAAGACTGGGACCCCTTTCCTGCCAAAACAACAGCCAACAGACCAGAGCACCACCCCTGCTGCCTACACCCCCCACCCAGCATATGCAACAGAACTCCGGCAGCCTAAGCTATGCCCAGACAGTGAGCAGAAACTCCACAGCGACATCTGCAGGGAAGAGACTCAGGCGGAATGCTGATTTGGCATAAGTCTGATTACGCCCACTCAATAAAAATTATTAAAACTGGCCAGTTTTACACATGGATAGAAATCAACAAGACCATCACTTCAACAGAAAAGAATATCTTCCTGTGTGCAACCTACGTCCCTCCAGCAGAGTCACCCTACTTCATTGAAGACAGTTTCACGATCCTGGAAGAGGAGATCAACTACTTCCAGTCACAGGGCAATGTTCTGATCTGCGGAGACCTAAATGCCAGGACAGGCGAAGAATCAGACTCAGTTCACTGCAAGGGAGACAAACACATTCCAGGAGGAGATGTCCTTCCCACACCTACACACACACACAAAGACTAAACTACGATAAAACAACAAACAAAAATGGAATAAAACTTCTCCATCTTTGTCGCAGACTGGGTCTGTACATGGTCAATGGTAGACTATGAGGAGATTTGTACGGTAGGTACACCTATAGTTCTAAGCTGGGTAACAGCATGGTAGACTATTTCATCACGGATCTAAATACAAACTCCCTCAGAGCGTTCACAGTCAGCCCACCATCCCCATTGTCAGATCACAGTAAAATCACTCTCTACCTCAATAGATCCGAACCTAACACAGAGGCATCAAAACAAACTCACCTCCATACCCTAAAACAAACATACAGATGGAAACAAAATTGTGAAGATACATACCAAAGCATAACTCGTGAACCAAAAATTCAAAACCTACTGAATAAATTCTTAGTTACCCCATTCCCACACATTAATGAAGGTGTAAATTTAGCAGTAGACAGGATTAACCAAATTTTTACAATATCTGCAACACTATCTAACCTAAAACCCACTAACACAAAACCAAACAAAAAGCCTGTAAATGAGAAATGGTTTGACAACGAGTGTAAAAACCTTAGAAAAGAAGTAAGAATTCTATCAAATCAAAAACACAGAGATGCTGACAATGTAAACACACGCCAACTCTACCATGAAAAACTTAAACAATATAAGGATACACTAAGGAAGAAAAAGAAACAAGATACACAAAACCAGTTAAAAGCAATTGAACAATCTCTAGAAACAAATCGCTTCTGGGAACATTGGAACACACTTAACAAACCCCACCATGAAGATCTTCCCATTCAGAACGGAGACGTATGGATAAAGCACTTCTCAAACCTGTTTAGTAAAATAAACAAGGACCATGAACAAACTAACCTACACAACAAACTATGCACTCTGGAGTCAACAATTAAAGACTACCAAAACCCTTTAGACTATCCAATTACACTCGCTGAACTAGGCCAAAATATACCAAAACTTAAATCCCAAAAAGCAAGTGGTATCGACGGTATCCTAAACGAGATGATTAAATACGCAGACCAAAAACTCACACTCGCCATCCTCAAACTGTTTAATATCATCTTAAGTACAGGTATATTTCCCACAATCTGGAACCAAGGTCTCATAACTCCAATCCATAAAAGCGGAGACAAATTCGACCCTAATAATTACCGCGGAATATGTGTAAACAGCAACCTAGGTAAACTCCTCTGTAACATTCTTAACAGCAGACTTCTCCAATATCTAAACAACCAAAACATCCTGAGAAAATGCCAAATTGGTTTCCAACCCAAATACCGCACATCCGATCATATATACACTCTTCGTGCCTTAATTGACAAAGAAACAAACCAAAAATAAAAGAAAGCTCTACTCATGCTTTGTTGACTTCAAAAAAGCTTTTGACTCAATCTGGCATGAGGGACTTTTTCTTCAGTTGATTCAATGTGGCATCGGAGGAAAAACCTACGACATCATCAAATCAATGTACACCAATTACACATTTGCAGTTTCACGAGCTCACCTACACAGATAATAGAGTAGTTTGAGGGTATGCGTATTTGGCATGCTGTCAGGGAGAGGGTTTCGAGCTCGTTCATTCTTCCGAGCTCAGAGCACTCCCCCCTGTCCGGGGTGAGGGCTCCGAATCCAGCATTAGCCTGAACCCGGAACACTCCCCCCCCCTTTTGTGTCCTGCTGGAGACGAGGGGCTCCAGGTGAGGAGCCGGGGTGGTGGTGGGATGCTAGAGACTGAAGAGAGAGTGAAGGTAAGACGTCTTGACTATTTATAGAGACACTCTCTCTCTTTGAAGTGATAGGTTGATTGTTGTGATTGCTGACAGCCGACCAGCCGAGTTAATTATCTGCTCCTGCTCCTCCCGAACTTAGTTTAGTAAAACACCATTTCACGAGTTCACCTACACAGATAATAGAGTAGTTTGAGGGTATGCGTATTTGGCATGCTGTCAGGGAGAGGGCTCCGAGCTCGTTCATTCTTCCGAGCTCAGAGCACTCCCCCCTGTCCGGGGTGAGGGCTCCGAATCCGGCATTAGCCTGAACCCGGAACACTCCCCCCCAAGAGATGCAACCGGTGCAGGATAGCAGCCGCATATGCACACCCCCCAAAAACGAGGCTGGTATTGGCTGCTGGCGACCCGGCCTTGCTTGGTATGAAAGCCGATATTGCGGAGTCTGGAAGAGACTCCAGGTGTTACTGAAGCGGGGAATTTGAGGTTTTCTGGAGAAAGATGCCGGCTGATCGGAGAGATGAATGAAGCATGGGGCCCTTGTAGGGTGGACGCTGATGCGATGTCGGCCTCTAAGTGAGAGATGACTGCTGATGTGGGATGTAGATTGAGGCACGGGCCCTTGGGGGGCGGTCTCTGCTGCGATGCAAGCCTCTAAGAGAGTGATGTCTGCTGCTACAGAACATTGATGGAGGCGCGGGCCTTTGTGGGGAGGTCACTGCTGTGGTGTTGGCCTTTAAGTGAGTGGTGTCCGATGCTGCAGAACGTCTATGGAGGCACTGGCCCTTGTGGACGCTGCTGCCATGCTGGCCTCTGAGGTAGTAATGTCTGCTGCTGCAGAACCTGGATGGAGGCGCGGGCCCTTGTGGGGCGATCGCTGCTGCGATGCGGGCCTCTGAGTGAATGATGTCTGATGCTGTAGACCATAGATGTAGGCACGGGCCCTTGAGGGGCGGTCGCTGCTGCGAAATTGGCCTCTAGGTTGATGATATCTGCTGCTGCTGAACATAGATGGAGGCACGGGCCCTTGTGGGGCGACCGCTGCTGCGGAGCTGTCCTCTCAAGGAGTGATGCCTGCTGCAGGACGTAGATGGAGGCACTGGCCCTTGTGGGTGGTCGCTGCTGCGATGCTGTCCTCTAAGTTAATGGTGATTGCTGCTGAAGGACGTAGATGGAGGCACGGGCCCTTGAGGGGCGGTCGCTGCTGCGATGCTGACCTCTGAGTGTAGGATGCCTGCTGCTCGATGGAGGCACGGGCCCTTTGCTGCGATGCTGGATGTGTGTGGATGTCTGCTGCTGCAGAAAAGATGGAGGCACGGGCCCTTGCGGGGCGGTCGCTTGCTGCGATGCTGGCCTCTAAGGGTGGGGATGTCTGCTGCTGCAGGACATAGATGAAGGCACGGGCCCTTATGGGGCGGTCGCTTGCTGCGATGCTGGCCTCTAAGGGAGTGAAGTCTGCTGCTGTAGGACATAGATGAAGGCACGGGCCCTTATGGGGCGGTCGCTTGCTGCGATGCTGGCCTCTAAGGGTGGGATGTCTGCTGCTGCAGGACATAGATGAAGGCACGGGCCCTTATGGGGCGGTCGCTTGCTGCGATGCTGGCCTCTAAGGGAGTGAAGCTGCTGCAGAACGTGGATGGAGATACAGGCCGGTGTGGGGCGGTTGCTGCCGCTATGCTGTGGTAGGTTGATGCTAGATGATCTGGGAGATTAGTGTCCGATGGGCTTCTTTGATGAGCGAGCGGTCCGTCCGAATGTAGCTTTTGAAAGCCTCTGATGTCCAGCGACCAAGAGCTTGGATTTGCGGCTGGGAGAGACCTTTCTGGGCGGCTGTGGTAGCTGCGCCGATGCGAAAGGAATGGCTCGAGAAATGTTCTTCGGGGATGCCGGATTGGCGCAATACTGATTTAAGATGATTTTGGAACCAGAAACGTGAGGCTGGACGACCGGAGTCATCTATGAAGAGAGGGTCCGATGGGAATTTTGCCTGTGATCTCCTGAAATGTAGGTAGGCAAGGAGGGTTTGGTAAGGCTGGATGGTGATTGAAGGTTGAATATGAAGATGAAATGGCCTCTTTTGAATTGATCCGTCTTACTTTGCTTGATGTGGAAGGAGATTGTTTCTGCATCGAGCACTGCCAAGTCGGAGATGGTGGGGTGGACTGAAGGGTTGAAGCTGGATGTTGTGGTCATTTCGGAGATCTGAGAAATCCGAAAAAGGCCAGAGTGAACATGGCGTCGAGTGTGCGGGCGGTGTGCGTGGAGTGGTAACCTCTGCGGAGGGTAGAGATGCATTTGGTTAATAGATCCAAAGTTATGGGTTGTCTTTTGTCCGGGGAGGCGGGTTGAGCTCTTTGAATTCCTTTGATGAGCATGGAGGTTTGAGGACTGGCTATAGCTGGGCAGGTTGAGTCAAAAATAGTTTGTGGAAGAATTGAATTCCGCTTAGGTACCCTTTAATTGAGCTGGCTTGCAGGTTTTTGTTGATATTTAAGAAGGATATGAATGAGGTGATGGTAAGCAGAGAGAAATCGGGAAAAGGCATGTTGTATGTTTTGGTGGAATGACTTGAAACTCCTCACGCGGTTAGGTAAGACTGAAGGGTCCTGAGTGAGACGGCTTGGATTAGAATTAAATGAAGAATCTAGGAGAGATCTTAGCGGGTGATTTACGGGAATATCAGTTCGAATAAGGAGGTACTGGTGTTGGGAGGGGGTCTGCCTCTGGTGCTAGGCCTGAATTTCTGGAAGGCAAAACGGGAAAGAGCGTCGGCTATTTGGTTTGCAGAACCGGGAACATGCTTAGCCGTAACAATAAACTGATCGCTAGCCGATATCCAGGTGAGACGTCTAAGGAAAGGCATCAGTGCGGAAGATGTGAGGCCTTATTGATGCAGTGCACTGTCGCTTCGTTGTCGCAATGAACGGTAATGCTTAAGGTGGACCATTCCTTCCCCCACAAATATGCGGCAACTACGAGAGGGACAGCTCGAATAAGCTGAGGACAATAGTGACTGAGGTAATTCTAGGAGCTGGGGGGGGGCCAAGTGGAGGCGAACCAGCGTCCTTGGTAATATCCTCCGAAACCAACGGAGGGGGCGGCGTCGGTGAACAATTGATGTCGACGGGGAGATCGCGCATGTCCTTGTAAAAGAAGGACAGGCCGTTCCACTGATTAAGGAATTTAATCCATAAACCGAGTCATGGCATGCGCTGGTTAAGGTTATTAAGTCCTCTAGGGCGTGAGCTGAGGAAGCGAGGGAGAGGAGGTGCGAAACGAACGAGCGTCCTTGGTGAATGATACGCATCGCGAAATTGAGGTGGCCGAGAACGGATAATAATTCGCGTTTGGAACAATGGGTTTGTTTAGGAGAGTGGAAGCGATCAGAATTGATCTATCGATTTTTTTCTTTGGGCAAGGAAGCCTGAAAGTTCAGCGAGTCCAGATTGATGCCCAAGAATTCGATTGATGTGCTCGGACCCGAGGTTTATCTTGGGCGAGTGGAATGCCGAGCTTGGCGAAGACTTTTTGGACTATCGAGAGATGCGCGGCTGGGATTGAGTCTGGGCGCGAGATAACTAGAAAATCGTCTAGAAGGTGAATGAGGTACGGAATGGAGTAGTTGTTAGAGAGAATCCAACAGATTGCCTCTGACAGCATGTCGAAAATCTTTGGGCTGCTTCTGCAAACGAAAGTGAGGCGAACGGAAAAATAGTATTGATTGCGCCAGCGAATGCCGAACAGATGCCAAAAGTCTGGGTTAATGGGCATCACTTTAAAAGCGGAGGTGATGTCGACTTTAGCGAGCCAGGCGCCGCGTCCGGCGATGTCGTGGTATAGAAGGGAAAACTCTTCGAGCGGAATGAGGCTGTTAATGCTTGGGAACGGGAAATTGTGGGGGGACGACAGGTCGAATATGAGTCGTTTTTTGCCTGAGAATTTTCTTGTAGCTACACCGATGGGGCTGATGCGGAAGGTTTTAAAGGGGGGAGCGCGAAGGGGCCGATCATGAAGTTTGAGTCGATTTCATTTTTGATTAGAAGATCGACCGTTTCGGGTTCGGCAAGCGCGGACTGCAGGTTGGGGCAGACTAGGCTTACGGAAGGTAGACTCTAGATACCGGGGTTGAAGCCGTTTGAGAGACCAGACAGAACGTAATCAGTAAAGCGTGTGTCGGGGTGAAGAGACAGCTCGATGGACAAACTTAAAACATTCACTGGAGTCGATAAATACTGTTTACGGTTTTTATTTGAAGCTTTAGAGACTTGGCACACAATGTAGGCGTGCGTGCCACCGCAGAAGCTGCAAACGTGCAGGAAGTGGCACCGCTGGCGTGAGCAAGCGCCGATGTTGAATTTCCTGCATGGTTTGCCTCTGGGACGTAGCCTGTGGATTTGATGCGAGGTGAGTCCGGGCGGGGGGGGGAGGATGAGTGGACCAACGGGCAAGAAGTGGTGCTGTGGGCGACGGATCTGCAGACCGCGCATGAAAAATTCTTGCAACCGAGAAAAACTCGGTTGTGAAGCTCAGTGTCCAGTGCCCCCCAGTAAGGACACTGGTTCCACTGAGCTACGCGGATGGCACATTTGGCAGAAAATAAACGATGATATGTGTAGAAATGGGTTCCCCCGTAAGAAAGCGCGAGCTCCGCGACTATGGCGAGGTAGTCCGTGAGCTTGCGCCTCCTATGAGGGAATGCCGTGATGATTATCTCGAGGTAGCGTGAAAAGGCTACGGTGAATTCTGGAAACGTTAAGGTGCGTGAACTGCTGTGTGTTGTGTTTTTCAGAGTGAGTGAGAGCTCGCCGTAGGTGATTTGGCGATCTGTTGACGGAGGTGAGAGTGGGGATAAGAGAGAGAAGAGGTCTATGTCCGCACCTGCCAGTATCTGAGATCTGATGTTTGCAGTCACGGGCGGCGGCTCCAGGGCCGGGGCATTGTGCGGGACCGGCATCGCTGCTGCTGATGCCAGAGTGAAGGAGGGGCGAGCCTGAGGGAGAGCCATGAGAGCGGGGATAGCGGCCGCTGGGGCTGTTTGCAGGGCCGGTCTTGAGCTACTTTCGTTGCCTGTTCCGGAGACCAGAGGGAAGGCGGGGAAGTCGTGAGCCTGAGACGCCAGTGGAGGCAGCCTCGCACTGGAGTTCGAAGGCGGGGCAGCGGGCCATTGGCTTGGAAAGGGATTAGAGGAGGAGAACGCGAGGATGTGTGGGTGAGCTGGGGCCGCTTGCGGAGCCATGCTCGCGCTGCTGGGGAGGCTCGAAGTGTGGCGGGCTTGAATGGTGCCTGGGGATGCCGCTTGCTGGAGCTCTGCTGAGCGGGGAATAGACTGCGTCCTGGCGTCCGGGGCGCGGCCCAAGCTTGCGGAGGGACCGCTGCGGCGGTTTTCGGACCGGAGGCCTTTCCTCGATGGAATCTGATCTGGCCGTGCGTATGGGGAATCGCGGGCTTGCCTCGGTTGTTCTATTGCCCTCGATGGAGTGACAGTTAGTGCAGTCAGGAAATCCGGCTGGAGGGAGGAGTACAAACCGTACAGTTCGGCTTTGTTCATTCGCCGCGAAAAGTGGACGTCTGCTTTAATCAGCGCTTGCCGTAATCCATAACCGCCCGGACCATCCTCATAGGGAAGGATGGACGCGGGGACGTCGATGCCTGCCTGGAAGGTGGTGGTGACTGCGTATCCCTGCGTCTCGGGGTAGTAGAAGCGGGAATGCCGACGGCCTCTTGGAGCAGCCGCGGGTTTATCGGATGTATCCTGGCCGTCGCTTGTGGACGTCGAAGGACCCGGATCGCCGACGGAGTTGTCGATTGGGGTTGATTCGTTCTCTGACATCTTTGCAGTTTGGATGTACCAATGCTAGAGACTGAAGAGAGAGTGAAGGTAAGACGTCTTGACTATTTATAGAGACACTCTCTCTCTTTGAAGTGATAGGTTGATTGTTGTGATTGCTGACAGCCGACCAGCCGAGTTAATTATCTGCTCCTGCTCCTCCCAAACTTAGTTTAGTAAAACACCATTAAAATTGGCAACAAGCACACAGACTTTCTCTCCCAGAGTCGTGGAGTGAGACAGGGCTGTAGTCTAAGTCCTACACTATTTAACATTTACATGAACGAATTAGCTGGAGCTCTAGAACAGTCACCAGCACCCGGTCCGACCTTACAAGACACCGAAGTGAAATGCCTCCTGTTTGCAGACGATCTGGTGCTGCTATCACCCACAAAAGAGGGTCTACAGCAACATCTGGACACCCTGCACACTTTCTGCCAAACATGGGCCCTATCGGTTAACCTTAAAAAGACTCGAGTCATGATATTCCAAAAAAAGCCCAGTAGCCAAAACCAACATAACCGTTTCAAACTAAACAACATGCCCCTAAAACACACCAAGAACTACACATATCTTGGTATAAACATTAGTAACACTGGAAACTTAAACAAGGCTGTGAATGACCTGAGAGACAAGGCACGAAGAGCCTTCTACGCAATCAAAAAGAATATCAAAATCGACATCCCAACCGTAATCTGGCTGAAAATAATACAATAAATTATAGAACTAATCGCGCAGTATGGAAGTGAGGTTTGGGGTCCTCTCGCCAACCAAGAGTTCACCAGATGGGACAAACACCCAATAGAGATTCTGCAAACAGAAATGTGTAAAAACATTCAACGGGTACAGAGAAAAACTCCAAACAACGCCTGCAGAGCAGAATTAGGACTGTATCCTCTAATCATTAAAATACAAAAAGAGCTTTAAAATTCTACACGCACCTTAAGAACAGCGACACAGACACACTCCATCACAAAGCCTTAAACCATCCAGAGCTGAGCCCAGAGAGAAACCCCTTCATCCAATTGATCTCAGAACTAACTCTACAACCCCAAACATGCCCAAGCCAACCCCAAACCCCAGCCAGACTAAACCAAATGACCCTATCTGTCACTAAACAGAGAATATAAAGTGTCAGAATACCTCACAAGCGTATCAGACCCTAAACTAAGAAAAGTGTTGAGCATGTACAGACTCAGTGATCACCAGCTCACTGTAGAGACGGGCCGACACAGACACACATGGACACCGAGAGAAGAGTGACTGTGTCCACACTGCACACACAATCAAGTGGAAACAGAGCTGCACTTTCTCCTCTCCTGTCCCAACTACACACACAGTTTACAAACTTACACAAAGACTTCGGCCAGTTTCAACAAAAGGACAAGATCTCATACATACTGGGAGAAAACTCAAGAAGCTCAAACCTGGCTGCAAGATATGTCAAGTCCTGCCACGGCCAAAGAACAACCAGCACAACACAAAACAACACTGACAGGATAACACACACAAACTGACACTATCACCCTTATATTGAGATGTATATATATATATATTTATATAATGAGCACAGAGAGAGAGAGAGAGAGAAGAGAGAGAGAGAGAGAGAGAGAGAGAGTGAGCACAGAGAGAGAATGAGCACAGAGAGAGAGAGAGAGAGAGAGAGAGAGAGAGAGAGAGAATGAGCACAGAGAGAGAGAGAGTGAGCACATAGAGAGAGAGAGGGAGAATGAACACAGAGATAGAGAGAGAGAGAGAAGAGAGAGAGAGAGAGGAGAGAAGATAGAGAGAGAGAGCACAGAGAATAGAGAGTGAGCACACAGAGAAGTGAGCACAGAGAGTTAGAGAGAGAGAGAGAGCCACAGAGAGAGAGTGACCACAGAGATAGAGAGAGAGCACAGAGAGAGAATGAGCACAGAGAGAAGAGAGAGAGAGAGAGAGAGAGAGGAAATGAGCACAGAGAGAGAGAGAGTGAGCACGAGGAGAGAGAATGAGAGAGAGAGAGAGAGAGTGAGCACAGAGAGAATGAGCACAGAGAGAGAGAGATCACAGAGAGAGAGAGAGAGAGAGAGAGGGAGAATGAGGCACAGAGAGATGAGAGAGTGAGCAGAGAGAGAGAAGGGAGAATGAGCACAGAGAGAGAGAGGAGAGAGAGAGGAGAGAGAGAAGAGATAGAGCCGAGAGAGAGAGAGAGATCTAGAGAATGAGCACAGAGAGAGAGAGAATAGATGAATTAGAGATAGATAGATAGAGATAGAGATATGATCACCATAGAGACAAGAGGAGAGTGAGCACACACAGAGAGAGAGTAGAGAGAGAGAGCACAGAGAGAGAGAGAGTTAGGCACAGAGAAGAGAGAGTGATTGAAGCACAGAGAGATAGAGAGAGAGAGATATACACAGAGAAGAGAGAGAGTGAGCACAGAGAGAGAATGACAAGAGAGAGAGAGAGATGAGTCACACAAGAGAGAATAGATGAGCAACAAGAGAGAGAAGAGATAGAGAAGATTAGAGAGAGCACATAAGAAATATAAGTGAGCACAGAGATATAGTGAGAGGAGATGAAGGATGAGCTATATAGAAGAGGTATGAATGGAGCACAGAGAGAGAGATGAGAGTGAGCACCAAAGTCATATAGAGAATATAGAGATAAGATAATAGAGGTATTATGGCACGATAGAGAGAGAGAGAAGCTATATATAGAGAAATAGAAAAGAGAGGAGAGAAGAGAGATATAGATAGAGAGATAGAGAGAGAGAGAGAGGACACATAGAGACAGAGAGAGATCTGAGCACAGCATTATTGATCACATAGAGAGATAGATAGAGATAGATGCGAGAGCTGATATATAAGAGAGAGAGAGAGAGAAGAATCGATCACAAGTGAGGAGATAGAGATATATTTGAGCCACATAAGAGAGAGAGAGAGAGAGGAAGTCACAGAGATAGAGAGAGAGATTGAGCACAGAGAGAGATATAGTTCACAATGAGAATAAGAGCACAAGAGAATAAGAGAGAGAGAGAGAGATAGGGAGAATGATCACAGAGAGAGATAGATTTACACATAGAGAGATATATAGAGATAGAGAGAGATGATAGATATAGATATAGAGAGAGAATATATTATAGCTCATCTTCTTAGAGAGAGCACAAGAGAGGTTTATAATGCCTTTATTTTTACACTTTTCAATAACAATTTCTCAAAGTTATAAAATCAAAACCAACAACATTAATGTTAAACAAAAATAAAATTAAAATTAAGAATAATCTGATCTTCATACACAGTACATAAAACCTCATTAACACACCCATATGTCACTAAAAACCAACAAGTTGTTTGTCAACATATAATACGCAAATTCAACCTTTAACCTACCAATCACCATCCACCTAAACATTACCTCTGAATCTAAAGTAGAAAGATTTAAACCTTTATTCTTTCGTGTTTTCCACACTGCCAGTTTAGCGACTCCTATCAAAAAGTTTAATAGACACATTTTTCTCCTATCTGAAAAACTATATTTCACACCTCCAATAAATATCTCTGCTGAAAATCTTCATCAAACTTTCTAAACAAACTTTTAAGCAACTCAAACAAATGTTCAAGTCTATTACATTTTAAGAACAAATGTTCTATATCTTCCTTTGCCCCACAAAACCGACAATCCCCATTCACTGCTGTACTCAGATGTGACACATATCGGTCTGTTGCTATTGCCCCATGAATAATCCTCCACTGCAGATCAGCAGTACGCTTCTCTATGGGAGGTTTATATAGGGCTCTCCACCTGTCTCTTATGAGGAAGTCTGGGGCTCAACAAATCAGGCCACCTTGAAGTTTTTTGTCCTTTTAAGGAGTCTTGATTTATGACTTTTACAATAATTTGATACATTGCTTTTTTAGAAATTTCTCTGAAAGAGTTCAATTGGGGAGTCTTAAAAGATAAAACTGTATCTACCACTTCAATTTCTTCTTCCTTTATAGCTGGAGAAATTCTTATATCGGGAAAGTCCATACTCCTGATATCCTGGATATTATCATGTCTCTGTGCAATGTATGTTCGATAAACACTTGGTAATGCTTCTTGAATTTCCTCTTTTAATTTTAAGACAAGACGTAAAGATCTCAAGCCAGTCACTTCTTTAAGTTGTTCAACTGGTTTCCAGCCGTCCTCATTTAGTAAATGGCCCAGTTTCACTGCTCCAGTCTTCAATAAACTCCTTTGTACGCCTATGAAAGACAGCAATCTGGTCTGAATCAACTGGTTGAAAAATAGGGGTTCTTAAAATCCCTTGTCCCGTCTCGTTTTCTTTCCCTTTTTGCTTATAGGTAAAAGGAAGTAAGCTCTGATAGGCTCACCTGCTCAAGCTTCATTAAGAATAGATGCTTATCAAGTCCAAAGCCACCAACTCTCTTCAAAATCACTTTTGCGGTTTTCTCCCATACTACGTCTTCATCATATAAGAATCTTTGTGCAGATTGTAACCTGAATGCACAGATTCGATCTCTCACATTTACCAGACCTTGACCACCCTCTTGTACTGGCAAATATAAAACTGCTGCCCGAATCAATGTTGTCCACTCCAAAAAAGTTAACTATTGTCCTTTGTATAATGTTGATGAGCTCCTCAGGTGGTTCCATGACAATAGTCCTATGCCACAAAGTTGAGGCAGCCAAATTGTTTACTACCAGAACCCTTCCTCTATAAGACAATTGTGGTAATAGCCAATTCCATTTCGACAATCGGCCAGACACCTTTTCCAGCAGTCCCTCCCAGTTTTCCTTTTTAAACTGCTCATTCCCAAAATATACTCCCAAAATTTTGATTCCATCTTTTCTCCACTGTAATCCCTCTGGGAGTTTTGGAAACTTAACCATCTCCCATTTGCCCATGATAAAACCTTCACTCTTTGACCAATTAACCTTAGCAGAAGAGGCTTTTTCATATAATCTGATTTTTTGTTAAATTTACAATGTCATCTTGTCCTGTAATAAAAAGTGTAAACATCATCTGCATAAGCTGATAAAA
Source organism: Triplophysa siluroides (assembly GCA_006030095.1). NCBI lineage: Eukaryota > Metazoa > Chordata > Actinopteri > Cypriniformes > Nemacheilidae > Triplophysa > Triplophysa siluroides. The sequence continues at coordinate 4,083 of VCII01000010.1, read as the reverse complement.
ACACTTTTGAATTACAATTAGGGATCAAAATCCATGTAAATTTTTTCTCAATTTATAATAAAAGGTTCCATTACTAGAGAATATAGCTGTCCAGAAAGTGGACAACCTTGTCTTATTCCCCTTGATACAGACATTGGTGCACTTAAACCACCTCCTGCTTTAACCATCACATAAACATTGGAGTACAACAATTGAATATATGAAATAAAACCATCACCAAATCCAAAATACTTCAACACATTAAAAAGGTATCCATGGTCTACACGATCGAATGCTTTTTCTTGGTCCAATGACAGTATTCCAAGATCATACTTGTTCATCTGGCTAAATCAATTGTGTCTCTCAACAAAAAGAGATTATCTATAATTGACCTCTTAGGAATACAATATGTTTGGTCATTTTGTATCAAGGCATTCAAACAATGGTTGAGTCTATTTGCTAAACACTTTGACAATATTTTATAATCTGAGCACAACAATGAAACGGGTCTCCAGTTTTTCAACAGTCCAGGATCCCCTTTTTTCGGGAGCAAAGACAGAACAGCTCTGCGACAACTTATTGGGAGTAAATTAACTTTGATGCATTCTAATAACACTTCATATAAATCGGGTCCCAGTAAATTCCAAAATTGTTGATAAAAATCCACGGGTAAACCATCAATCCCAGGGGATCGCCTTTAGCCAACTGGCGCATAGCTTCTGTAAGTTCATCAAAAGTAATTTCACTGTCCAACACCTTTTTTTGTTCATTTCCAAGCTGAGGTAGTTCTTTAAGCAATTCTTCAGCACAGTCAGTATCACAGTCTTCAGCACTATACAAATGTTTATAAAAATCTCCAGCCATCCTCCTTATCTCTGTAGGATTGAATGTAATGGATCCATCAGGACGACGGAGATGGCACATTGTCTTATGGTGAATACTCTTTCTCTCTAAATTGAAAAAGAAAGTACTAGGAGCGTCCATATCTTTAATAGAGCAGTATCTTGACCTTATCAGCGCTCCTTTAACTTGCTCTTGTAAAAGCAAATTCAGTTCTTTTCTTTTCTTTTTCAAACCATCACACTGTGTTGCTTCATTGTTGTAAACGATTTGCTTTTCCAAGTGTTCAATTTCTTTTTGCAAGACATCCACTGTTCTCTTTAATCTAGTTGATGAGTACCTTGTATAGTTTTGACAAAGCATTTTTATATTAGCTTTGCCAACATCCCACCATTGAGTCAGATTCTCAAAAGAACTCTTCTTTAATTTCCAATTATTCCAAAACAATTTAAAATCTTCACAAAAAGAAATATCCTGTAATAATTTAGTATTAAAAATCCAATAATAATTTGATTTAACAGTTGTTTTTTAAATGAATCTCTAAAATTATCATATGATGATCTGAAAACCATTAGGTTCAATAAAAGTATTCATCACCTTGTTATTCCATGACTTTGTCAAATAAAACCTATCTAACCTTGCTCCACTAACCCTATTATCAGACACTTTCATCCATGTATACTGCCTTACTCCTTCATTTCTTATTCTCCATACATCCGTAAGTTGAAATTCCTTAATAACTTTTGACAGCAAAACACTTGACTGATTATGTGGTTCTTCACCATTTCTGTCAACAGTAAAATCGATTGTACAATTCCCAGTCCCCTCCAAATATAAGACACACACCCATCATCATATTTTCCAATAACATCCCTCAATTTTGTAAAAAAAGTAATCCGTTCTGAACCATTATTAGGAGCATAAACATTAACAAATATGAATTCCAACCCTTCCCATTCAATTTGTACTAATAACAATCGACCTTTTACCAATTTGTCTACTTTTATAATCTTAATATTCATATCATTAGAAAATAGAATAGCTACCCCAGCACTGTTTCTTGCCATGACTCATAACATAACGCCCTTTCCACACATTCTCCAAACAATTTCATTGTCATAATCAGAGTGTGTTTCTTGTAAAAAAGAGACATTCATCTTTCTAGTTCTTAAAAACTCTGAAATTAAAGCTACTTTATTCGTATCTCTACCCCCCCATTAATATTTAATGATCCTATTCTTATCACATCCATCCATAAATGTGTATATAGGAGATAGAGAGAGACAGAAAACAGCATAGTAGGAACAACACCACTTGTGATTTCTTCATTCTGCCTTAACTTTATTCTTTCTCAATTTCGTTAGCATCTTTTTCAGTCTATATCTTTTTTTCTTCTCTAGTACTTCATAGCTCACCGTTCTATTCAACAATATTACTGACTATAATTTCTCGACATCCGGGAAAAAATTCTCCACTTCGACAGTTTTGCCAAACGTATTATCAAGAAAGTCATTAATTTCATCCACAGAGTAAATGTCGTCCAATATCTGCGACCCAAAATCAGAAAACTCAGAAAGACGTGTCATCATCTTCCATCTCTACATCACAACTCTCGTTACATTCATCGACTCCATCTTCTGCCCTTTCCTTTCTAACAACCTTCTCAGGGGATTCTGTCTTTTCCTCAGTCAAGTTCAAATTAATCTCATTCTGATCATTATCCACTTCTAGTTTATCAGCGGACTGGACTTTATCTGCGGCCCGCGCGCTCCCGGCATCACTCACATCTCTGTCAACACTCTGTTCAATTTTGTCATCGATGTTCACAGTTGCCTTAACATTCTGTTCTATGTTTTTAATCACATTTACAACTCGCGAAATGCTCGGTCCAGCAGCATCGGCCCCCACGCTTCCGGATTCACTCACCTCTCTGTCAACATTCTGTTCAACAATGTCATCCATATTCCCTGCGCCCGCAACATTTTGTCCCGTGTTTTCATCCACTTTTACAGCTTCATTAGCAAGCCGAGCCTTGTGTGGACATGCTAACCGTTTGTGACCAATATCGCCACATTCGAAACACTTCATGCTTCCGGTATTCGCATAAATCATATAATGTCTTCCTTCATACCAAACTTTAAAAGACACATCTAACTCCGGTTCATTTAAGAACATAAAGACGTGTCTTCTAAAAGACATCACATTTTAATGCTTCGTTCTTACAACCAAGAGAGACCGTGTTGATAGCACTAGCTAACTTTCCATAACGTGAAAGCGCTCTTTCTATCTCGTTATTTTGAATGAACGGAGGCACATTAGAAACAGTTACTTTAATTGTAGGAGCAACCAGCGGCAAGACTGTAATAAAATCTCCACTTACCACAATTCCATTGGTTATTAAACGACTCACTTGATTCTCTTCCTTTACAAAGATAACAACCGCTTTGTTCATTCGTGATGCTGATGTGATATTCTCATAGCCGATCTCCTCTCCTACAGCTACCAATATTTCCTCAACAGTGGCCCCATTAACGGGCACACACCTGACGCCATGACGGAGGGACACAGGTGAAGCTGTCCGTTGTGTAAGGGACGCCATCCCGGTCTCACTCCTCACTCCTCCTTCACTCTCACTACAAACTATGATTTGTTTCTCTCACTACAAATTATGATTTGTTTAAAAAACAAAACAAAAAAGCAACAAAAAAGAAAAAAAGTTTAGAAAAGTAAGTCAGAAAAGCCCTCGTGATACACCACTCTCAAACGCTCCCAACATGCACTGCGAGAGAGAGAGAGAGAGAGATTTTGAATTTTAACAAAACATTTATTTTACAATTCTTATACATTACAACACAATTCCAATATAAATATAACCACAACAATACACATCACATTAGTGATACTTATTGTAGCGCACAAGAAAAAATTAAAAGATCATCTACAACAGAACAAACTGCATCATTATAACACCATTGATTTGAAAAAACCGCCAAGTCCTTCATCATCTTATAAAATTTAAAGTCAATCCACACTCTTGATTTTATCCTGTTTTTTAAAATAGACACAACTTCACATCCTTCTGACCCTTCAACTTTGTTCTTCCTCTTAAATATATTGCCATTTTTGCTTCTCCTATAATGAAGTTTAAAAGTTGGCTTTTTATTCTATTTTTTGCTACATACCGGTAACCAAAAATAAAACTCTGAACAGTAAAACCTCTTCATTCAACTTATTAAACAACAATCTAAGAAAATCAAAAAAATA